>JAHRHZ010000046.1:29582436-29601422 GCA_024137785.1 Ginglymostoma cirratum
ATCTGCAGTACCTTTTATCTCTGATACAGTCTGTTGAGCTGTTTTGTGTCATTTCCGGTTCTTTTTTGCAAGTGTTTGTATATGGGGTCTAATTCCACACGTTAACTGATGCATGGCCGTAATGCAATCAATAAACACGCAGAATTCGACCCTGTATATAAACCCTTGCAAAAAAACCCGGAAATGACACGAAACACCTCAACAGACTGCATCATATAAATACTAAGTGGAGTAGAACTACATCATGTCATCGGAGGCCGCACTGATGATGTTACCTAGCATAGTGACAAAACCTCTGAACTATAACCAGCCAGCTCGTAGACCAAGCCAACAACGTCACCCACAACCTGAACTACAAATCTTTGCAAGAACCTTAAATCACAGATGCCAGCCTTCTGCCAATTCAATTTGATATCAAGAAAAAGCTGAAGGCTCTGGATGCTGCAAAGGCTATAAGCACTGACAATATTTCTACACAAGACCTTCTGTCCTAGTCAAAACAGTCTAGCCAGGTTGTCCTGCTATAGCTGCAACACTAGTATCTACCTGACAATGTCTAAAAAAAAATGTCAGTTGGGCACTATCCGCAAGAAGCAGGACAAAACCAACACAATGAAATGTGACCCTATTAGTTTATTCTAAATCACCAGCAAAATAATGGAAGGGGTCAACAAAGTACTATCAACTTTTAATAGCAGTGCTCTGCTCATTGATGCTCAGTTTGGATCAGGGCCATGCTGCTCCTGGACTCATTGCAACCTTGGCCTATGTGGTCAAAAGAATTGACTTCAGAGGTAAGATGAAAGTAACTACATTTGACTAGGAATGGTATTAAACAGCCCAAGCAAAATTTTTATTGGAAATTAGGGGTAAGATTCTCAATTCCTTGGAATCATGCCTACCTGGCTTTTTGTGCTGATGCTGGCAGGGTAGGATGCACCTGTCGGAGTTTCTCTGTCCTGCCTGTTCATTTTCTTTCTTTTTCTTTTTTTTTCTGTCTTTCTTTTGTTTTTCTGTTGTCCTTAGCACCTGAGGAGAATGCTGGGGCAACGTCAGGTGTGGGCAGCAAGTTATGGTACAGCGAGCACTGGAACAGCACATGGGCTGTGAGCCCCGGAACAGTGAAGGCAGTGAGCCCTGGTGCAGCGCATGGACTGTGAGCACCGGGACAGTGTGGGCAGTGAGCGCTGAAGCGGTGCATGGACTGTGAGCACCGGGACAGTGCGGGCAGTGAGATCTGGAGCAGTGCATGGGCTGTGAGCACTGGAATAATGTGAGCAGTGATACCTGGAGCAGTGCACGGGCTGTGAGCACCGGGACAGTGTGGGCAGTGAGCCCTGTAGCAGTGTACAGGCTGTGAGACTTGGATCAGTGCGGGCAGTGAGCCCTGGAGCAGCATGTGTGCTGTGAGCACTAGGACAGTGCGGGCAGTGAGGCCTGGAGCAGTACATGGGCTGAGAGCACCGGGACAGTGCCTGCAGTGAGCCTTGGAGCAGCATGTGGGCTGTGAGCACTGGGACAGTGCAGGCAGTGAGCCCTGGAGCAGCATGTGGTCTGTGAGCACCGGGACAGCGCATGGTCTGTGAGCACTGGGACAGTGCTGGCAGTGAGCCCTGGAGCAGCATGTGGGCTGTGAGCACCGGGACTGTGCGTGCAGTGAGCCTTGAGCAGTGCATGGTCTGTGAGCACCAGGACAGTGCAGGCAGTGAGCCCTGTAGCAGTGCACAGGCTGTGAGACTCAGAATAGTGCGGGCTGTGAGCCCTAGAACAGCGCACGGGCTGTAAGCACCGGGACAATGCGAGCAGTGAGACCTGGAGCAGCAAGTGGGCCGTGAGCACCGGGACAGTGTGGGCAGTGAGCGCTGAAGCGGTGCACGGACTGTGAGCACCAGGACTGTGCGGGCAGTGGGTCCTGGAGCAGTGCATGGGCTGTGAACACTGGAACAGTGCGGGCAGTGAGCTCTGGGACAGCACAGCGGGGATGACTGTTGGACTAGCGTGTGGCACACGGGGTCGGACCACACGCGGAGGCCCTGCATTGAGCTACTACAATGTAATGTTTGTTTGAAATTTCCTACCTCATTGTAACAGTCAACCCCTTAATGATGTCCTATTTTTAACTTATTTTTCAACTGTGTAAAGTAATGCAACTACTTTTATTCCACTGCTGTATCCAAGATTTGTAACCAGGAAAAACCTGTTTACAACTCTAGATCATCTTTCAGGATTCTATAGACTCTGGAACATTTCCTATGGATTGGAGTGTAACTAATGCAACCCTACTACTTAAAAAAGGAAGTAGGGAGAAAGTAGGAAATTATAAACCACTTAGCTTGACATTGATAATGGGGAAAATACTAGAGTCCATGTGGTGAATGTAGGTACAGTTACAACATTTAAAAGGCATTTAGATAAGGGCATGAATAAGAAATGTTTGGAGGGAAATGGGTCAAGCACAAGCAGGTGCGACTAGTTCAGATTGGGATTATGGTCGGCATGGACTGGTTGGACAGAAGGGTCTGTTTCCCTGCTGTATGACTCTTTGACTCTAAAAGATTTAATAACAGAGTACTCGAAGAACAGTCACAGGATCAGACTGTGCCAGCGTGGATTAAAAAAGAGAAATTATGTATGATAAATCTACTGGGGTGCTTTTTTTCAAGAATTTAATGAGTAGAGTTAATGAGGAGGAGCCAGCGGACGTGGTTTACTTGGACTGTAAGGTCCAATACAAGAGATTAGCATGTAAAATTGGATTGGGTATAGTGTACTGATATAAATAGAGAACTGGTTGATAGACAGGAAACAAAGTCTTCTTCTGCATGGCAAGCAGTGACTAGTGAGATACCACAGGGATCAGTCTTTGGACCCCAACTATTTACAAAATATATTAATGATTTAGATGAAGAAGCTAAATGTAATATCTCAAATTTGCTGATGACACAAATCGGGGTAGAAAAACATGACATGCAATAAAAGCTGAGTGTTTATGTACACCAGTCACTGAAAGTAAGCATGCTGGTGCAGTAGATGATGACAAAGGCACGTGGTATGTTGGCCTTCGTAGTCAGACAGTTTGAATACAGAAACGGAGATGTCTTGCTGCAATTGTACAGGGCCTTGGTGAGATCACACTGTGGGTATTATGTACAGTTTGGTCTCCTTAACTGAGGGAGGATGTTCTGGCTATGGAGGGAGTGCCACAAAGGTTTACCAGACTAATCCCTGGGATGGCAGGACTAATGTATGAAGAGAAACTGAATTGCTTAGGTCTATATTCACTGGAGCTCAGAAGAGTGGTGGGGGAGTCTCAGAAACATAAAAATTGTAACAGGTCTAGGGGCAGCACAGTGGCTCAGTGGTTAGCACTGCTGCCTCACAGCACCAGAGACCTGAATTCAATTCCAGCCTCAGGTAACTGTCTGCTTGGAGTTTTCACATTCTCCCTATGTCTGCATGGTTTTTCTCTGGGTGATCTGGTTTCCTCCCGTGGTCCAAAGATTGGTTAGGTGGATTGGGCATGCTAAATTGCCCATAGTGTCTAAGGTGGGATATGTATGGATGGTGTAAGGGGTGGGTCTGGGTGGGATGCTCCTCACATTGTAGATGTGGACTTGATGGGCTGAATGGCCTGTTTCCACACTGTAGCGATTCTGTGGACTAAAGAGGGTAAATGCAGGAAGAATGTTCCTGATGACCAGGGAGTCCAGAACCAGGGGTTATTGTTAAGAATCAGTGTCGGCTGTTTAGGATTGAGGTGAGGAGAAATTTCTTCACCAAGAGAATGGTGAACCTGTGGAAACAAAATGATCAATTCCTGTGTATAAAAGCTTCAAAATCATATAAAACAGAGGTCATTTGTATTAACTATCCAACTGTTCTCAGGCCCCTTTTCTTTTCAAAGAAGAGTTGTAATTCTTTAAAACATTTTAAACGATTTTCTTTTGCAAGTTATTATTGAATCTGCTCCCACTTTTGCATTCAAAATTACAGTAACTTGCTGCACAATAATTATCTTAATCTCGCCACTGGTTCTTTTGCTATTGCCAGACATCAATACCATCACCAATCTTGAGCACCTCTGTTAAATTTTAGCTTTTTTTTTGCTTTTAGAAATCATCAGGCGAGTCTTTCCATGCAATCTGAATTCCCCAGCACTGCACCGTTAAAGTAAATCTTCCCTGAACTCTGTCTAAGACCCTAACTTCCTTCCTAAAATATGGTACCCACACCTTGACAATACTTTGCTTAACCAAGAAATTTTAAAGCTTTAGTGTGGCTTCCTTGTTTTGCCATAACATGCTTTTAAAAAAAAATGCATCTGGAGTTACAACCAATTATTGAAATTTCTGTTCAACAATTAATAATGTTTATAGACTGACATAAACCTAGTCCAATTGTTTTAAAACAACACACATTTAATTAAAGATTTTAAGGCCTAACACAGTGACTTCCAAAAAGTTATGCTATAAGACATTTACGGTCTTTCCTTGGGCATTCTCGAACACACAGCTGTAACGAGTAGACAGGCTGGTTGTTTGATGTTGGGGTCGTACCCATGCTACCTAACTTTTTGATTTTAGAATCCTGGAAGTTTGAGCAACAGTAACATTTTCATCTGAACTCACATCTATTATATGGTGTGCTTCTTCATTTTCTTGAAAGGAAAAGCAAGAAGTTGTTAACTTGCCTAATTTCATAACAACTGTACTTTTTTTTTAAAACACAGACTCACTATGTTAATTCAGTGCAACTTATCTTCAATAGCGATACAAGTAACATACAATACTTCTTAACATCACTGGAAGGTGTCACTTGTCTTAAGGAAGTTAACTTTATCTATCCTCCAACCTTCTAAGCTTCCAAGCCCCAAGAAAGATTGCAGCTTTCTATTTTTAAACCTTGACCTACTTCTTTGTTGGATCTGATTTCCCCTGTCTTATTCTCTGTTTTTATTTACAGCTATCTACAGCTAGTAAGAATGGCCTACCAGACCACTACCGACTATTACCAAAGATTTCCAACATACCAATTATAACGTTTATCAATTACTGAGATGGGCTGTGGAATTGTTCACACTCTGAGAAAACTTGAATCTTGAATACTTTTCATATCCATCTTATTTTTTGCTCATATGATGATTAACATTTTTTTTAAAAAATAAGGGAATTTTCCAAATTTTTTTCAGTCGAACAATGGTCAAAATTAAAATCCTTACTTTAAGAGGTTATTAGCCACTGTGTAGCTGGACACTTCACTTACAATTCCTGTTCTGTTTTCTCACGTTTCATTTAAAAAGTGAGGAGTGAAAGGCATTGATTATATTCATGAGGAAAATATAATACATAAATGCACAAAGCAAACTTTCTTTCACATTAACATTACTGTTATCAGACTAACTCCAAATGGCTAATCTAAATGCCTCATAATGTGAAACATCGCAATGTTTGCGGTTTCTAGAAGAATAGAAGAACCTAGCAGAAATACATTTTAGAATAGTTTTAAGGAAATAAATTTTCTAATTTTAGAAAACGTCTGACTTTTGCCTTTCAATATTGGCATTGTTCACGCTTTTTATACCATTCCTAGCGATAAGAGTCTAGACTCTTTTGTAGAGATTTCTCTTTCAATTCAAAGGATTTTAAAAGGGTGGATTTGCATTTCTGAGGCCAATAGCCGCAGTGTTATTTCCAAATAGAAACTATCACATTTAAATTACTTGGTTCCAATAATTAGGACAGTTTTTGATGTTTAAAAAAATGTTAGTGGTCTTTCTACTATTCTTTCCTATCCTCTCTCCATAACCTTTGATTCTTTGAGACCAAATTCTGCCTCAAATATTTTCAATGATGAAACATCCTTTGAGGTAGAGAATTCCAAAATTTCACCACTGACTGAAACCAATTAATTTTCAATTCAGTTGAATACTTTTACTGATACTGTGCCCCTATCTTCTAGATTTACAAGAAGGAAAAACAATCTCTCAGTAGCTAACCTGGCTTTAGAATTATTCATATTTCAATGAGTTAGCCTGCCATTTTTCTACATTCTAGAGAGTATAGGGAACATTTATTTGAATACTCATCTCAGGACCTAAACTAGTAACATTGAGTTTACTGCTTGCCAAATGAGCATTTCCATAGGTGGGAGAGTCAAAACTGGACACAGTACTCCAGGTGTGATTTTACTGAAGTCCATTACTATTACAGCAACACTTATGTTCTAATATGCCAGCTGTCTTGCAATAAAGGGAAGCATGACATTTGCTTTCCTGATTACTTCTATACCTGCATGCTAACTTTTCATGTTTCTACTGTAAGTAAATCCAAGACTCTTGCATATCAACATTTTAAAATTTCACAACTTATAAATACAAGCTGAATGTTTCTTTTTTATAATTATGCTGTGTAATTTCCGTCTTGTTCCAAGAAGACAGATTAAAACAGTTTGTAGTATCATCATTCTATGTGGCAATTTCTCCTGCCTCTGCCTCTACAGGACCAATATTTAATTTCGAAGATAGCAAGAACTGCAGATGCTGGAGTCAGAGACAATACAGTGTGGAGTTGGAGGAATAAAGCAGGCCAGGCAGCATCAGAGGAGCAGGAAAGTTGATGTTTCGGGTCAGGACCCTTCTTCAGAAGGGTCACTCCGTACTGTGCTGTCTCAATATTTACTTTAACTACTCTCCTCCTTTTAATGCACTTATTCAAGTGTTAACATTCATTTTTATATTCCTGACTAGTTTATACTCATCTTTGTTTTTTCATCAGTTTTTGAGAGTCTTTTACTCTGTCAAAATTCTCTTAATTCTTTGGGTTTATGATTTTTCTTTATAACATTATATGCTGCTTGTTCCTATTCTTTGCATTGTTATAGGCTTCGTTAAGCCATTATTCCATTGTTATTTGTAGGATCTATCTGGCTATAAAACTAACTGGCATGTTTCCCTATAATAAGCTATAACTACAACAGTACATTAATAATGTATTTTTCATGAAATCATGAAAAATGCCTGACAAATTATATTATTTCTATTAAATATAAAGAATATAAAACTGAATCCTGTATATAAACATAAATATAGAAGTTAACACAGTGGTTCTCAAACATCCCAAATAATAAAAGTAATTACAGTGCTTCAGAATGCATGTTTCAGAAGTAATTTAAATTCATGAGAAGAAGTTGTTCTTATCATGGAAACAATAAAGTTGAATTTCTGCCTACTAACAATTTGGTAGCAATTTATCACAATTCAGAAAATAATTGTTTCATCAACAAGAAGGTCACTTTCTTATTTTCAGTTATTTTAACTGGTTCAGGAATAAAGCAAACACACTAACAATAGATTTTGCTAATCAACTATAATGTTTCTTGATGTTTTAGAAATTAATATTCCACCAAAAAAGTGTGTGAATAAATATTCATTAGAAACTAGATTAGAAAAATATTATTTTTTAAATCTTTACAGTGGCTCTTAATAATGCAGCATTTTGTTTCTGGCAATCAGATAATTGAGGATTTGATTCTTGGTCAGGCTTACAGTAACGTGTTAATAAAGAAGACTATTCTTAAGTACTTATCTATTAATATTATTAGTTGAATTCATTCAGGGTTTTCTACTTGAGAGCATGGTATAATGTTGAGGGAGACTGATGGTAACCACATCATCTTTCTTCTTGAGTCTAAAGCTCCAGGTTTGAATCCTACCTCAAAGCATCATGGCCAAGGAAGATACATTCATTAGGTGGCCAGACAGGCTAACCATCAATCTGTAAACCTTTAAATACACGTCAGTGGCAGGTCGTATGTATAGGTGAGGTTCTGAGCTGGCCTCATGAAAGGAAGAACATTTGAACATATATCATCATTATCCACAGTTCCAGACTACAACGTGTATGTTAAAGAACAAGTCGACGCAGCAACTCAGAATGCCCGAGTGAACTGTAGAACCACAAACAAACAAAATAGGTAGTTGGATAAATGGAAGTGGCAAATCAAATAGTTCCTGTGAACAGATCTAACCTTAATTTTGTCAGATACTTGCATTGCTAATCAATTAATTCCATGGCAGGTTTGATTTGAGATTGTTTTATCAAGCAGAATTCTATAATTTACAGCCAGTCAGATAGTGTTTCTACCTGGTGACCATTGAATAAACTTGTAGGGGTTTTAACTAGAAGAAAGGGAAAGCTCAGGTTCAAGTAATAATGAGGTGACAAAATCCAGCTTTGTCTAATTGAATGAAGTAAACTGATTTTTTAAAAAAAACTTCGTACTGGGTACTTTACCGTTCGTAATTTCTTTAATTCAGCAAAACTGTGTGAGACACGTAGATAAAAGCACCAGAGAAACCTTTCCAAATGGGTAATAGTAACTTTGATGAATTTCCCAGATTATCAATGATTGTGACATATTATTGAAATCCATTATGTGACAAATGTTAGTCACAACTACTTATGTAGCGTTATCCAGAGTTAAAAATGTCTGAAAAAATTTAGGACCTGAGCTTTGTAAGAGCTGAGATGAAATGCAGCCAGTCGCTTGTGGTTTTTCCAGAAAATAAGGGCAGAATCTTAACATATTTTGACGCAGTATCAATTTCAGAGAGATTCTTGGAATGTTGCTCTCTGCAAGGCAGATTGAGATTTTTCATCATTCTAATAAACTCACCTCATTTGCTCTCTACCCTGTCCTTGTGGCTTCTCTGTCATGCAATGTTAGCCCAATTCTACCAACCGGAATACTCAGAAGGACTCGTCATTCACCAGATATCCTGGCATAGACAAGCATCCTTGGCATCCACATCACATTTGAAAAGGCATTGTGCACCCAGCCAAACACTGGCATTCCGAATCTGCCATGCTTGGAATCAGCCAGATTCAGAAGGATATCGAATGAGGCAAATTTAGTACCGCAATTCTCAGACAGGGACTTAGAGGTTTGACTAGATGGGGTCGTGCTTCTGGACAACTGACAGAAGAGGCCACAACACCAGAACCTGCCAGCTTGAACCGAGATCTGGAACTGCATTTCATTGATTTTCTTTCTTTTCCATCCCACTGCAATGTAAATCAATGTTTCAATGCAAATTGCATATTAATTTGAACATGTTAGCAATGTCAATAAACCTGTTTGTTCATGTCTAATGTGTAGCCACAAGTGTAACTGTCACACTGTGAGGTCAGGCATCACTTTGTATGCATGCTGGTGCCTGGACCAATGCCTGACTTGAGAAGCCACTGAACCTGTGTGGGTAATGTGAACATCACATTCAGAAACGATTCTGGCAACTTGGCACAATTGCTCCAGGTGTACAGATGTTGGTATGACATCACTGCCCTCAGTGGCAAAGATTTCAGCCTTACATTAAATGGTCAGTAATGTTTGGGGCTGTGAGATATGTAGTACATAGTGAGGCAATATATTAGGGTCCAGAATTGGCAGCCTGCAGCCCTCAGTCTCCCATAAATAGGATGCTGAATCTCCTTTCTACTGCATTCTCCCCCAAACACCTAACATCTTGCCTTTATTGGACGCTCTCCCTGAACTGAAAATAGTCCACCACCTCGATCAACCTAACTGGAAACCCCATATGAATTGTCCCACATCCCTGACTGTGTTACGGCTAGCCTCCACACTGGGCACTGTGGAGCCACAGGGCTGACTGTTACCAACTGTTGGATTACAGAGGCACAGACTCCCTTATCAGCAACACTCTGACTGAATATCTTCATGTGACCAAGCCCTTGCACTGATATCAGAGACTGCTTTTGACCTATTCTGCTGGAAACCACTGACTGATAGGTGCAATGGACTTCATTGAAGATCATTTTGAGACATGTGGCTTTGTTAGTAGCAATGTGGTGTGTATTTGCTGTATAAACTACAGGCACAGGGTCCAACCGTGGGATTATCATAACAATGTGCCATGTGAAAAGATATTCGCCCCCTTGACTGAGGACTGCTGACCAGCAAGGCATGCTGTCTGGCTCTGTAACTCCACTGAGATATAAGGTATGGATGCTTTGAGCAAGAGGTGAGTGAGAATTTTGGGACCACCGCACATCATGATTGCCAGTTAACTGATACCTGAAGAAGGAGTGAAATTCCGAAAGCTTGTGTCTTCAAATAAACCTGTTGGACTATAGCCTGGCGTTGTGATTTTTGACCTGGAAATATCTAGTCATTTGAGTGAGGCATCTTAAACTGAACAAGAGCTGAATATAAATTAGAACAATGTTGGTAATTAACTTGAATATGTTCCCTGAATTACCAAATTGTTAGAGCACAGAAGGAGGCCATTAAGCCCATTGTGTCTATTGTGTCTCTTGTTATGAACATTGCATTTAGTGCTTTTGTTCGACCTTCTCCCCCTGACTCTGCATACTGTTTCTTCCAAGTAAGAGTCTAATTCCTTTCTATCCATTTTCTATTGAGCGCGTGAATACAAATTATTCAGTTTAAGACAGTTGGAGAACAGTATTTTGAAAGTGATGGCACAATCTCATTAGAACATTTCTTTCCATTTTCTGTTAGCAGTTAGCAAGAGGGATAGCCTCCTTAGTGGGATGTCTCCACTGGAAAGTTATGTCCATTGAGTGGAGAGGAAGGAATTAGATGCTGAAAAGGTCAGGGGATGCAGAGAGCCGACTGTGGGCTAGGAAGGCTTCATGTTGCAAGTGTAGGTGTGTTAGCAAATTGCTGGGAAGGAAAACTTCTTTTGTTCCTGGTGCCAGGGGATATATTCCTGTTTGTCCTGATTCAAAAGAAATTCTGGAAAGTTTGAGTGCTGGATCCAAGGCCTTCTTGCTTCCACTAAGCTGTTATGTTTCCTCAGCCCTGGGAAATCCAGCCCACAGCTGTTACATCTACAATTGTAAAATCAGAAACACAGCTTTATTAACATATTTAAATAAGTAGCTCACCTTCCAAAACCAGATTCTTTCCCCCTGTTCCTTATCCTGATTTCATTAAAATTGGAACTGGGCGCTTTTAAGGTGGATTGGGTTAAAGTTTAAGATTTTTGGAATCTTAACCTACATCCCACCTCTCCCCAACCCCAACCCCAACCTGGATACATAAGTTACCCTGTTGTTTATTTCTCAAAATTCAAGATAATCCAGATTAATTTAACAGAGGCAAACTAACATTCAATTTGGATGCAATCATGAATTCCATCTTTACAGTCAAAGTTAGTTCTAACTTAAAAGATTAGCAAGCCCACGAATAGAAGTCAGATTGTAAATTTTAAAAAAATCTATAATTTACATGATTTGGGAGATGTCATCTTGTAAAATTGAAACATGTACATAATTTATGTTCTTCATGAGGTAAAGCTGAATAAATAATGAAAGCAATTTCTATATCTGACCCAATGTACATTATAGCCATATTTTGCAATTAGCAGTTAGTTTATAATCTTCGCTCAGCTATAATATTGTTTGTCAAGGTGAGTAGATAGAAATAATCTGTACTGGAATTGACATTTAGAATATTAACAAATATTCTACCTCCTATGATTTTCTGTTTGAATTTGATTAATTTCTATTTCCATGATGTGCACTGTGAAGCTTGGGCATTGTTCACTTTTTTTAAATTTACACTTATCATATTGGCCCAGGTAATTGAAAACATTAAAATCAGTACTGAAGTGATTTTTAAATCAATACATGCATTAGAGTAATTCTTGAATATACATCCTTCAAAATGGGAGGAACCTTTATCACTAATTGTCTTTTTGGGAAACTGTCAGTTTCTCAAATCTTATATTTTTTAATGTTTAATTTGCATTACTTTAACTTGACCCGATTACTTCAGGAGTTCCATCTGCATAAGTCATGAATAATTACTTAGTTATTCATGGATTCTAAGGTTCAGGCAAAGTTGAGAGCGTGTCTGCAAAACTGCATAATTATAATTCATTGTTACTGCCCCTGAGTAATATGATTGAATGTTGATAAGGCTGGAGCGTTTTAAAAATTGTAAAATTTTTAATATCGATTAAAGGTGAACATTACTGTAGAGGAAAGTGCTTTCAAAACAAAGTACTGCATCATTTTACATTGAGAACAGCTTTGATTCCAACATTGGTTGGGTGCATTCATTATTATAGCTATGCACTGTCCAATGTTGAGTTAATTATGAGTGAATAATATTTTATCACACAGAAACAGAAAGGAAATCATTTTCCATAGCTTTGATGGAGGCACACGCCAAGTACCAGCTATAATAATTCCCTTAACAGAAAAGACTCATCAACATACTTTCCCCACTACTAATGTATACAAAAATTTAGTCATTTTTCTTTCACATTTCCTAACAACATTTATCCCGTTGTAATCCTACTAGTGTTCCCACTGGACAAATCAGATCTCAGAATGAAATCCGGCTTGATAGATCATGCTTTGATCTGTTTTCTTAATCTAATGTGGCAGTATTTCACTAAAACATGAATACACCAGACTGTAGATTTTAATAATAAATCAGAAGCTAATTACTCAAAACCATGAAAACTAAAACTAACTGATCTTTCTACATAGAATATTGTTTAAAAGATTTCAAAAACCCAGAAAAACACAACCCCAGCTCCCACCCAAAACTATCACTTCATAGTTACTCAAAATTTAAGAAGAATTTCCTTTGCTGTGAAATCCGCAAGTTGATTTAAATGCTTCCTGTGATCTGCAAAGTCTTTTCTCTCTCATGGTCACAACTGAGATATTAGACTTTCTCAACGATAAATAACCAACGCAGGCTTCTGAGAAAATACTCCGAGTTTGGAGATTTTCACAAACTGAAACTCTTCCAGTGAAGTAGTTTATTCCTTTAGCTGTTCTGAAAAGAATATATATATATACACACACAGACACAATCTTAGCATATTACAGAGATGTAGATGAAAGCAGAACAGGAGATCTAATTAGACTTTAACCGTGTTCTAACTAAATGGAACCGGAAAAAAAACAGATACAGACCAGACAAGTTAGCTGATTGTATTTGTTTTACATAAAATCAGTTTTCTTTATATGACTATTCATTGAAAATAACTGGTTAGGTAAAGATAAAGTCACCATAGTTTCACAGGACCATAGGGCTGCTCTCTCTTATCAGAGACAGACAACTGGTAGTGGTTTAACCTGAGAGTCACCACAACTCAGGTAAGGGGAGACGTTGAGAAGGAGAGTCCTTCTTGGTAAACTCAGCCAGTGCGTTAGCCTATTTTAGATCATCCCCAATGCTCATGTGACCATTCATTTGACAGTACTAGTTCGAAAACTGCCATATTTTTTATGACCATCAAAAATGATAACTGCACACAATATTCAAAACAAAATTGAGAAATCTGGTGGATAAATAAAAAGATGGAATGGGAAATGTAAACAAAATAATTGAAAAATAAAAGAGGGAAGTTGACAAATTAAAACTATTGAAAAATCTGTACAATAATCTCTGAAAGTAGAATTGAAAAACCTGCTGTAAAAGAGTAAAAGAAAGACATAATTTTCTCATCAGTTTTAATTAAGAGGCTAAAACAGATAGTTAGTGCTAAATTAATAGATGGTGCATTGAGACAATTGACCTATGATCTCTGGTGATTGATGTTCTTAATGTTATGATTTATTATAATCTGTATTATAATTAATCTGAAAGGGCTTCTATCTGACTATGATATTTAATAATACTGAATGGGTTCTTAATTATTACAATTATCTCAATGTTTGCACAAGAGAACAAGGAGGAAATATTGAGTTTTGAAAAAAGCAATTAAAATGCCTGACTACAATTATATTGCTGTTATAAAAAAAATTGGGCTATCATGTCAAAAATGCAAGAACATCCTAACAGATTATTATTTACTTGATACTGATCATAGGAATTAGTCCATATTGGAAATAAATATGAGCGCTCTTCATGCTGCACCTTAATGTAAATTAAATATGTAAGCATTAAATAGAAAGTTGGCCTTTAGCAGGAATATATTGACTAGAAGTAAAACTATTATTTCATATGTCTTTGTTCACAGTTTTTTAGTATGATGAATAATATTTGTTGCAGGAGTCCATATAAGGATTCTATCATATAATTCCATATAATTCTATCATTCATTCTATGCACTGTCTTTTGTGATGTTTGATCTGAATAGAGACTTACTGTAACTTTTGATTATACCCAACATTATAATCTGTTTCTTCAGTTTTCAAGTGGTGGACCTCAAACTGGACTTGCCATGGAGCCGATACAAAACTAAAGTTTCACCACAAGGTGAAATACTGCCTTTACAGATTGACAGCACTCTACCTGGCTTTACTTTCCACTGAATTCACTGATATTGAGGATAGGCAGAAATCATTTTGATGCCTAGATTTTATTTATGTGTAATTTCAGATGCTTGTAGGCAGCTCTTTGTTTGGGAGAATGAAAATACAGTATCTGTGACTCATATGTAAAGCAATCTCTTAAAGAGAAAGTCTCATTTCAGTGGAGGCTATTCTAATGAGAATGATGGCTCTCCATTCTCCTGTTGATGCTGTTAAGATAGTGAAAGCCAAAGCAGAATGAAAGACAAAGCTTTTGGAGTTCTGGAACTGGGGAAAATAAATTTCAAAGAGACTTGGACTAAGTGAGTGAGCCAAACTGTGGCACATGGAGTTCAATATCACGAAAAGTGAGGTTGTCCACTTCAGGCCTAAGGAAGTACATTCATAATATTTTGTTAATATTGAAAGAAATTAAGAAATTTAGGTGACCATGTACACAAGTCACTAAAAGCACATGTACAGGCACAAAAAATAGTCAAAATGACTCAGAGAACGTTGAGTTTTATCTCAATGGGTTTGGACTGCATAAGTGAGGAGGTGACACAACATTTATGCAGACCCTGCATCAGACCTTGGCTAGATTACTGTACTTAGTTTTAAATGGATACATTGGCTTAGGTTATGACATAGATTCGCTTGAGTTTACAGCTGTATTGACAGCAGAGTTATATGTTGACTGTTCAAAATGGTTTATCTGTAGTTAAAATCTATTTTTTTCTAATAAATAGACACTGTTTGAAGTTCAGAAACCTGGATCATGCTTTCTGTCAACTGGGCCTGCTGCTTCCTTTAAAAGAAACTTTTGTGATGCTTTCAAACAATGGCAGGGCTTGATTTCTAGCACAACTCTGAGAGAGGGTACAATATTACCCTCTCTGATCGTGGTCACTCCATTCATCTGCCGTAATGCACTTTTGATTTCCACTTGATGAAATGCATTAGTGAATGCTCCTCCTCCAGCAACTCCAGCCTCAGCCTGACCATATGTCCAAATGTCTACATCCCTTTCCTCGAAGTTCATTCTGTCAGCTCCGTCGGATCCACACTCCCTCAAGTTTCCTCTACATTTACCTATAACTATCCATCAGACCTTGGCACATGAGGTTAATATCACTGGTGTTGCAACTTAGGTACTCCTTCCCTTGAAGTCAGGTGGTACTGACTATGGATGACTTCCCCTAACCCTTTGTCATTACACCCTTCCTAACCATGCTTTATCATCTGATACCTATGAAATCCTGATGCTTCCCTTCACAATTATACTGCACCCTACCCAAAGCCTGCAGGCCCCAGTCATGAAATACCACAGCTCAATGCCATGCTGTGGCTGCTATTCAGCTGTGCACAAAGTGTGCTAGTTGTTGTCTTCCAATGCAAGTTTCAGAGTATGCTGCTAGTGAATAGAAGTGCCAGGAGAGTCAGGAGGGACCGACAGATGTCAGATGCTAGTATCCATAGAGGAGCAGTGAGTTCTTCTGGTGCCAGTGAATCTTGCTTCTGAGCTGTGGTTTTGTCATGTGATGCTGGCCTAGTGCAAGTGACTCTGCTAGGTACACACTTCTGGTTTCCTTATCAAGCTTTCCTGATATTGGACTTGTTTGGCGAGATTGGTAATGTTGGAATGTGAAAATTAATGAGGTGATTTGTGGCATGAACAAGGCAGTTAACAATCAAAAAAAAAAATGCATCAGTTGGCATCTCACCACCATTTAGAGAAAATCTTGCTATACCACGAACGAAAAGTATAAAAAATGGAGTGAGATGATCTTGGCGTTGAGATGGGCTTTGCAGCACTTGTCATCTAGTTCTGCCACACATCGTTCAGACTTCTATTTCCACTTCCTTAGCCATTATGTATCCACATTGCTCCTGTCTCTTCATTCCATGGTCCATTACTTTTCTCACAAGTCTATTGTGTGGCTTATATTGAATGCCTTTTGGAAGTCCACATATATCACATCTACAGCCTTCCATCATCAACCCTCCTTGTTACTTCTTCAAAAGCTCTAGCAGATTATTTAAACATGATTGTGCCTGAACGAATCCATGTTGAACCTTTTAAACCAATCCACATTTTATCACTTTAGTATTAATTCTATCTGGATAATTGTTTCTGGAAGTTTCCCCGCAATTGAAGTTGAACTGACTGGTCTGTAAATCCTGGGCTGATCTGTGCATACATTTTGAACAAGACAGTAAAGTTTGCAATCCTCCAATTCTCCACAATTCTCCTGAATCCATGGATGATTGAAAGATAACTGCCACGGCAATTTCTCCTCTCACTTCCATCAATATTATTGGATGCATCTTCTCCGGTTCAAGTGCTTTATCAATGTTAATTATTGACATTTAATCCAATATCTTCTCCTTATTGATTTAAAACCCGCTAGTGATGACATTTTCTCCTCTGTCACCTTGGCCTGGGCAACATCAGCCTCATAATTGAAGCCAAGTACAAGATATTAATTGATCACCTCTGACATGCTTCTTGCCTACAGGTATAAATTGCATTTTTGGTCTCTCATCGGCTATGTCTCTCCTTTTACCACCCTTTTACTGTTAGTGTCCTTGTAGAAGACTTTGACATTTCCATCTATGTTAATGCCAGTCATTTTTCATAATCCCTCTTTGCTTCTCATTTTCTCACCTCCCTTCTGAACCTTCTGTATTCAGCTTGGTTCTCAACTGTGCTTACTAACTGACACATGTTATACATAAATTTTCTCCTTAATTTAATTTCTGCCTCCTTTATCATCCAGGGATCTTGGATTTGCTTGTCCTACCTTTCCTATTTGAGGGAATATACCTTGACTGTGCCACCTTGCCCTCTTTAAAGGTAGACAATTATTCAGCTACTATTTTCCCAAACAACCTTAGGATCAGTCTATCCTTCCTACGTTTGTTCTTGCCCCATTGAAGTCCACTCTCTGTCAGTTCATTATCCTCACTCTGGATTAATTCATGCAGTTACTTACCATCATTCAAAACCTATACAATGATCACTGAATCCTAACTGTTCCCCACTGTCCACTGAATCTATTTGACCCATCGTATTCCCAGGAAACAGGTATAGCTTCCTTCTTGTTGAATTAGACATATGCTGTTGTAGGAAATGCTCCTGTATACAATTCAGGAATTCTTAACCATCACTACCCCTCACGTGATCTCTATCTAAGTTGATATGGAGGTAATTAAAGACTTCCATCGTGTTTACTCTGTCGAGTTTCCAATGCTTTGTGATTGCCTTGTAGATTTGTTCCCTTATATCCTTCCCATTAGCTGATAGTCTATATATTACACTGAGCTATATAATTGTTCCCATCTCATTCCTCAGCTTTAACCAAATTAATTCTGTCCCTGAACTCTCTGAAACATACTCCTTCTCCAGTACTATAGTGGTCTTATTATCTAAAGACGGCATCCCTCCTCCTTTATTCCCTTTCCTATCTTTCTGAAGATCTTTTAGCCAGAAACATTTAACGCCCAAATCTGCCCTTCCTGAAGCCAAATCTGTTATTACTGCAAGATTATAATTTCACAAGGCATCTGTGCCGTAACTCCCCAAACTTATTATCTATACCCCATGCACTCGGATACATGCAGTGTAGCCTTGATTTAGGGCTTATTATGTTCTTCCTTATTCCAACTTCACATATAAATTTACTATTCATAATTTAGTACTATCAACCACAAATGACATTTTGTGTATCTTGGCATTACTTTCTAATATTCTCTCCTACTTCACACCTCTGCTGAGTTAATGAAATCTGAGCCCAGCAGCATGAGCAAACCAAGGAACCCTACAAGGAACTCCAACCTGGCTGTTTGTACAGGTGCCATTTCCCTCAATCCCAGGAATGCAAAGCCTTCCTTAATGCACCATCCTTCCAGCCACTCATTCATCTGTGTTTTCCTTTCATTTCCATACTCACTTGAATGAGGCTCTGGGATTCATCCTGAGAATGCAACTTTTGCTAATTTTCTACCAAGTTCTCTGTATTAAGACTTCAACATCACACCCCTGTTTCTATCAATGCCACTGATGCCAATATGAACCTGATCTCTGGCTGTTCACCTCCCTCTCTCACTGAAGAATAACCTGCAACCACTCTGTGACATCATCAACGCTGGCTTTGAGGAGATAAAATACCAAACTGGAGTCCAGTGTATGGCCAGAGAAAGGCCTGTTTCCCAAACTAATAAATCTTATATCACTCATGTTTATTTTCCTCCAGTAGAGCTGGGCCATCATCAAAATGCATGGTTTATCTAACCCATGAGGTTGAATGGCCTATTCTTATCCCTATGAGTGCCCAGGAAAATAATGAAGAAAAGTTACAAAGCATGCCAATACCAATAATATTGCAACCAGGATGTAGCAGCAATGTTAAAAGAAATGTTGAATGATCTTATGTCAAAATCCCTAGGTAGGGGTATTTTTTAAAGTTTCTCCCTTTAGGAGAGGCAGCAATCTAATAGTATTATTGCTGGGCTGTTAATCCCAAAGACCCAGGTAATGTTTTGGCGAGATAACAAGCATGGGGCTGGATGAACACAGCAGGCCAAGCAGCATCACAGGAGCAGGAAAACTTGACGTTTCGGGCCTAAACCCTTCATCAGAAAGGGTTCATTTTCTGATGAAGGGTTTAGGCCCGAAACGTCAAG
>JAHRHZ010000046.1:29611422-29639922 GCA_024137785.1 Ginglymostoma cirratum
GGGCCTAAACCCTTCGGTTTAGGCCCGAAACGTCAAGTTTTCCTGCTCCTATGATGCTGCTTGACCTGCTGTGTTCATCCAGCCCCATGCTTGTTATCTCGGATTCTCCAGCATCTGCAGTACCTTTTATCTCAGTCTAATTCCGGAAGCAGTTTGCAAGCAAGCTTTAAGGGTAAACACTTACCGTCCTGAGATTGTGTCAGAAGTCGCATGACACCAGGTTATAGTTTTTTTCCCTCTTTATCCATTCATGAGATGAGGCCATCGCTGACTGAGCAATTCAAAGTCAACCACTTGCTGTGCGTCTGGATTAAAACAGGCAAACGATAAAACAGTTCAATACATATAATGTGGGTGATAAAAAGGCCATAGAAAGGGTAAAAAAGAAATCCCAAAGACAGAAGTCCAGACCACAAGGCAAAAAGTCTTTTTGATTTTTAGCAATGATGGCACCTGTTATCTGTAGGGAGATGGTCATTCTTTACTTTGTTGGGTGATCAGATAGGCTTAGGTGTGTTCTTGTTTTAAAATTGTTTCTTTCAAGTTTCTTGGTTTTTCTCATGTGGACAGAGACAGACAGAGATGTGGATGCTTTTTGTTTGCAGGCTCTGGATATTTCTCCTTTGCTGCTGCACTGGCATTTACAGCTTTTAAAGACACTGCAGCTCAAACAATCAGGGGATCACTGTCAGGCAGATTTTCCTTAACTCAAAAGATTCTTGATGCTGCTTAGCTTTGAAATCCTCCTTTTCAGCTCAAAAACACAGCAAAAAGTGCAACTCAAAAAAATACACCCGATTTGATTTTCAAGTTTGGAAAGTACTTCAGATATAGTAGTCCACCTTCAGCAATAGTCCACCATCCATTGCAGTTCATAGTTCCGAAAAAGAAAATTATGTGGTTTCTTATGTAACGACTGGCTTGCATCCATCATTTCTGCTGACTGCAAAATCTGGGCTTTTGCTTCATTCCATTCTTACTGACGAGTTTCCTATTGTTATAGTTTATTCATGTGATTTTCACGTCGAAGGTAATTAAAACAAGAGCATCCGTAATTCAACTCACGTGAGTAGTAATGAAGCCACTTAGTCTCTCTGAACAAAGATTGCTGACAAACATTGGTGAGCATGCAGTGAATGACACACCTATCAAAGTGGCAGTTGATGCCCACTTGCTGTTAGGTTCCAAACTGTTCTTACCTTTTTGCCAATCTGTGGAGTGCTTAACATGATTGTCTCAATGGTGCCATGCATGGAATGAATTTTGAACATGGTGAAGTTAGTTATGAATTGCAATTGTTTTATTCATTCACAGGATGTGCATATACCTACTTTTATTGGTATCCCTAATTGCCCTTGAAAAGGTAGTGATGAGCTGTCATCCTGAACTGCTGCAATCCATGTGGTTCAGATACACCAATTTTGCAGTATGGACGGGATTCTAGTATGTTGGCTCAGTGACTGTGCAGGAATGGTAATATAGTTCCAAGTCAGGATGGGGCGCGTCTTAGAGGAAAATATATAGTGGTGACCTTCCCATATATCTGCTGCTCTTGATCTTCTGGGTGGTAGAGTCACATGCTTGGAAGAAAAAGTGTCAGGAGACTGGTATAGGAGGTGGTTATAGCATCTTGTATATGATGCACATTGCTGTCACTGCTCATTGGTGGTGGAGGGATCAAATGTTGAAAATGTTAGATGGAGTGCCAACTGAGTGCAGATCTTTATCCTAGATGGTTTTGAGTTTCTTGAGTGCTGTTGGAGTTGTGGTCGCACTGACAAATGCAGAGTCTTCCACTATACTTCTGACTTGTTCCTTTAGATGGTACAAAGGCTTTAAAGAATTGGGAGGTAAGTTACTTATTGCAGGATTTGTAGCCTCTGATCATCTCTTGAAGTCACAATGTTTTTTTAACATGACTGGTCCGGCTTAGTTTCTGGTCAATGGCAAATCCTCAGGATGTTGGGAGTGGGTGATTCAGCAAGGATAATGCCATTGAATATCAAAGGGTCATAGTTGGATCCTGTCTTTCTGCAGATGGTTATTATCAGGCACTTGCATTGTACAAATGTTATTTGTCCAAGGCTGGATGTTTTCCAGGTCTTACTGTAGGTCTTGCCCGGTACAGAAAGGGACTGCTTCAGTATTGAGAAATGTGAATTGTGCTGAACATTTTGCAATCATTTGAACATCACCATCTCTGAGCTGATGATGGAACGAAGTACATGTTGAAACATCGCTGAGGATGGGGATATTTGTGGAAACTCTTCCTCCAATGAGTTGTTTAATTATCCAGCACAGTTATTGACTGCATGTGGCAGGACTCCAGAGCTTGTTTCCAAACAACTGGTTGTAGAGTAACTCAGGTCAGTCCATTGCATGCTGCTTCTGCAGTTTAGCATGCAGTTAATGTTTGTTGTAGCTTCAACGGGTTGACACCTCTTTTTTTTTCACATATGCCTGGTGCTGCTTTTGGCATGTTCTACTGCACCCTTCATTGAACCGAGGTTGATCCCCTGCCTTGATGGTAATGGAAATGTGGTATTATGCCAAGTGGCCCATGAGGCTACAGGCTGTAATGGAATACAATTTTGCTGCTGTTGATGGCCCACAGCACCTCATGGATGTCAAGCCTCAAGTTGCTAGATCTGTTCAAAATCAACTCCATTCAGCAAAATGGAAACAGCTCACAACATGATGGGACTTCAACTCCACAAGAACTGTGTGATGGTCACATCTATGGATATTAACATGGGCAGAAGCGGGTAGATTGGTGAGAATAAGGTCAAGTACTTTTTCATCTCCTCATAGATTTTCATGCTGCTCACTTTACAGACAACTGCTTGAAAGCATTTGAGGAGTTTGGGAAAAAAACTAGTCAGTTTTCCTGTACAAAGCCATCTAGCTTATGTGCTGAATCACAGTAGCCACGTTCTACACATTGTGCCTTACTTGCTTAAGGAGTGTAGCACTAATATTCTGATGAATGGTCCTCACACTACGCAATGAGATCCATCTTATGGGATTTCAGGAGAACTAACATATGCTTTCACTACACAATAACACCACCTCCTAATTTAGCACGTTGAGTTTTGGTAAACATAATGGGACCTATCTTCAAAAAGCTAGTCTTCTTTGTTCTATTGGTGATGAGTGTAAGTATTTTGAATCAATCTGCTTGGACATGTTGTGACACTCTTCCATCTCAATGGGACTTGAATGTGGACTTTCTCACCCAAAAACAGTAACACTATACCACAAATGCCCTTTATTTGGTGGTGATTATATGCCATTGAGTTACACAACAGTCATGCAACACTGTCAACAGTGGTATTTTCTATTTGGCCCTATGGTTATACAAATGTGACTGATATTTGGAAAATAGGACTTTAAAATTATTTGGTAACCAATAAGTTTACTGAAGGAATTCCATAGTTTCATGCCATCTGTTTACATATAGCCAGATTTCCACCGCAGCTGGGTTTACGACTACACACACTTGGAGGCAGTGAAGTTACGAGTTATCACCGTAGATAGCAGGTGAATGCTTACAATTATCTATACCCATATATAGAAGCAGAAAAATCCTTGAGCTAAAGACACAGCATTAAATGTTATGGCCTGTAACAAGTTCCCTGGCCATTCTGTTAGAAGAAATATGAAAGATATTTTGGCCTTGATCTGTCAGTCAATCCTGCGATATATATACTAGCACCATCTATCTCCTGAGAGGTCTTCTCAATGCTTGAGGCAAATTTGTCCAATATGGAGTTTTTTTTACATTAGAATCTTGTGCTATCGTAGTATAGGAAAATGCAAAACAGAAGTAGGAATATTATCTGTACAACCAGGGAGAGATTAATTACATTTTTACACATATTGATTTACAATTTATTGGCACAGGATCTTCTGATGTATAGTAGAAACAAACATTTGAATTATTGTAATTCCAGGAACCACAGGCAATAAAAGGAAAATTGCAATTACTAATTGCTAGAACCTGCGGGGAAATTCTTCCCTATTTTTTCCTATCTTTAAATCACACATTTTTAATGCCGCAATGTTATTTCTGTGCTAGATTATTGCTAAAAAATCAGTGTTGACAGAACTCTAATATTAATTTACCATATTAAAACTATACATGGAAAAGTATGAAGTATGTTTAAAGTATTAAATTGCAGTACGCGTCCAGGTGAGCCAGGGACCGTTTCCATTACAATGGAGATGTAGAGAAGTGTAGTTGACAGCAATGTGTAATACATGCATGATGAGAGAGAATTAAGAAGATAGCAGATAAGGCTGGAACACGTGTCAAAGAACTCACCACAAGAGAAAATGTGAAAGTGAATTAGTTCAAGTGATGCTGTAGGCCTTCATTATTTTAGCATGTATTTTCTTGTCTTTTGCTATTCCTGTGTCAAAAATATTACATCTGAACCCATGTTGTTTTACCTAAAATGAAATAGTTGTTTTAAAACAGCACTCTTCAGTACCAGTATTATTATTACAATATATGTTTTGAGATTATTCTAACTTTTTTAAACATTTATTCATTTGTGGGCTGTGGGTGTAGCTGGCTGGCTGGCATTTATTGCCCATCCCTATGTGCTCTTGAGAAGTAGTGGTGAGCTGCCTTCTTGAACTGCTGCAGACCACCTGCTGTGGGCTGACGCACAATGCCATTAGGGAGGGAATTTCAGGATTATGACGCAGCAACAGTGAAGGAACCGTGATATATTTCCAAGCCAGGATGGTGAGCGGCTTGGAGGGGAACTTGAAGGTGATGGTGTTCCCACATATCTCCTAGCCTTGTCCTTTGTAGATGGATGTGGTCGTGGGTTTGGAAGGTGCTGCCTGAGGATCTTTGTTGCAATATCCATGAATTTTTTAAAAAAATAATAGTTTTCCATAATTTAATAAATGATAATAATAAGATAATAAATTAATAAATTCACAAATTAATAAAAAATGGAAAACATGCAGTAGGCCAGGCAGCATCTGTTGAGGGTGAAACAGAGCTAATGAGCTGAATGCTTCGGGTCAGGAACCTTCTTCAGAAATTTTCTGAAGAAGGGTCCCGACCCAAAGCATCAACTTTCCTGCTCCTCTGATGCTGCCTGGCCTACTGTGTTCCTCCAGCTCCACACTGTGTTATCTCCGACTCCAGCATTGGCAGTTCTTACTATATCTAATGAACTGAATGTTAAGTTTTGTCATTAGTATGTTTGTAGTTGAAGGAGGCACATAAAATCCAGTGGATGGCCTTCCTGACCCTAAACCCACACACCACTCAACAATCCCAGGTCATTTGTGAAGCCCAACAGTGTGGGTAACTGTTGGGTAAGGGCCTATATACCTTGTGGGTCCCTGAGTGGATTAGGCACACACTGTCCTCAAGGTTATGCACACCCCTACCCATTTATTACTACTCAGCAGTCTCTTGAAATCCAAATCCCCGCTTTCCTTGCACCCTTAGGGAAACCTCCAAACTCAGATACATCAGGATGGTGTAACTGCAGTGTGTACTCCCTGCAATGGCTATCATTCCCAGCAGATCCTTAAAGAGCGATTTTCCTTATACAATTAAAGCAAAAAGCAATTAAGACAGCTCCTGGTGTTAAATTACTGGGTGCAACTCTGAGGGTCCTCAGATCTGGGAGGGGAGGACGGGTCAGGATTTGAACTGCCATGCTCCATTTAAAAATCCAGCCCTTTGTCAGTGATCTTCCATCTGGTAAATTCTATCGAATGGTTGTTGAACTGAACCATTAACTCTGCTTCTCTTTCTACAGATGCTGCCTGAATTGCAGAATTTTTGTTTCCAACACTTTCTGTTTTTATTTCTGATTCCCAGGATCTGCAAAATTTGCTTTTAAGAACATAGGACAGTACAGCACAGTACAGGCCCTTTGAACCACGATGTTGCACCAACCTATTATCCTACTAGGATCAATCTACCCTGCATACCCTACATTTTACTATCCTGTATGGGCCTATCCAAGAGTCATTTAAAAGTCTCTAAAGTATCTGACTCCACAACCACCGCCGGCAGCACATTCCACACACCCACCACTCTCTGTGTGAAGAGACTACCTGACATCTCCCCTATACCTTCCTCCAATCACTTTAAAATTATGCCCCCTCGTAATAGTCATTTTAACCCTAGGAAAAAGTCTCTGACTATCCACTCTATCTATGCTTCTCATCTTCTTGTACACCTCTATCAAGTCACCACTCATCCTGCTTCGCCCCAGTGGAAAAAGCCCTAGCTCCCTCAACCTTTCCTCATAAGACCTGCCCTCCAGTCCAGGCAGCATTCAGGTAAATCTCCTCTGCACCCTCTCTAAAGCTTCCACATCTTTCCTAAAATGAGGTGACCAGAACTGAACACAATATTCCAAGTGTGGTCTAACCAGAGCTTTATAGAGCTGCAGCATAACCTCACGGCCCTTAAACTCAATTCCCCTACCAACGAAAGCCAACACACCATACGCCTTCTTTAAAACCCTATCAACTTGGGGTAGCAACTTTGAGGGATCTATGGACGTGGACCCCAAGATCCCTCTGTTCCTCCACACTGCCAAGATTCCTGCCATTAACCCTGTATTCTGCATTAAAATTTGACCTTCCAAAATGAATCACTTCATACTTTTCTGGGTTGAATTCCATCTGCCACTTCTTTGCCCAGCTCTGCATCCTGTCAATGTTCCATTGCTACCTACAACAGCCCTCCACAATATCCACAACTCCACCAACCTTCGTGTCATCAGCAAACTTACTAATCCACCCTTCCACTTCCTCATCCAAGTCATTTATAAACATCACAAAGAGCAGAGGTCCCAGACAGATCCCTGCGGAACACCACTGGTCACGGAGCTCCAGGCTGAATACTTTCCATTTTCTACCACCTCTGTCTTCTATTGGACAGCCAGTTCTGTATCCAGACAGCAAAATTTCCCTGAATCCCATACCTCCTTACTTTCAGAATGAGCCTACCATGTGGAACCTTATCGAATGCCTTGCTAAAATCCATATACACCACATCCACTGCTTTACCTTCATTGACGTGTTTTGTCATATCCTCAAAGAATTCAAATAAGGCTTGTGAGGCATGACCTACACCTCACAAAGGATACTGTCAGTAGTGCCATTATTGTCCTCTAGTGGCTGAGAGCCTGCTATTTCCTCATGGATGTAGCTTTCTTCTCACATTGTATTATACAGTTATTTTGAAGCTGCATTATAATATGATGTTTTTACTTCAACACCTTTAGCATTGAAATCTCATGTGTGCATCAAACTGAGATTATGATCAAGTATTTGTATGATAACAATGTCGAAACAACTTCATACTGCCCCCTCAAAGTATAGTGGTGAGTTTATTTGGTACTTCTACATGGATATTGGCCTATTTTTAGTCTACATTATTTATAAAACTGGAGGTTTGACAGTCAGGCATTGAACATTGGCATCAGAACTTAATTTATGTTTTGAACCTTAATCCTAACTTTGTCCCATTTCCTCATTGATACTTTCCCATGGCAACCATGATTAGCACTCTCCATGGATTCATAGATATAGCAGGTGAAAAAGGCAATCTCCAGCACTCACCATCCAACAAAAAGTCAACTCGTTGGACCCGAGACTAGGCTATATTGTGAATTACTGTTCTGTTTTATTACTCAACTCTAAGCATCTACATCAATCACTTCAAAATGGCAAATCGTCCATCTATGCTATTGGTTTCTATGCAGACTAGCTGACTCATCAGGTTCTACCATTTGATGAGAATGAGAAAATATCACTCGTTATTGAGACTATAATGGTTCCATGTTGGCTTTATCTCATTAAACCTAGCTGCCCATACCCAATGAAGTGTTATGTGAGCAAGTGATCTGGCCAGACAAGCGCCGTTTAAAATTCTTTGAAATGTTACTGTAGGCATTGGAGCGTCTGGGAAGGTAAATCCATTCTCTTCAATGTATATAGCTAAAATAACAACCATATTAATGGATACAGGACTTACACAAACCTTTCACTGGCCAAAGTTTTAATAAAATGATTTAGGGTGAATGTATACGCTGCCTTTGTATAAAGTGAATGTAGAATGTGATTTAATGTCTGGAAGAGTGGCAGTCAGATTTGTTCAGAAATTCTGTGGATGAGTTTGAGTTATCCTATTTAATGTTTTTGTTAGAGTAAAAATTATAGCTTCATTCACAATCATGGAGAATCTGGTTGAGCTTAAAGAGGTGGTACAGTGACAAGAGCAGTTTCCAGGTATTTTTACATTGTGCGGTGACAACAGCAACAATTAAGCAAAATCCATCACCAGAGATCAAAATGATTCCAAAAGCAGATATATATAAAGACATGACTATTTCAAAAGAACAGTTTAGTAAATCTTTAACTGAGGCTAAACAAGCAGATCCAAAGTTAAACAAGTTACCACAATTAGCTCACATAGAAGTTGAACCCAAAGGAGTTCCATTATGTTATGATGGAATGTTAAAAATGGAATCCTGATAGGGAAGTGGGCATGTCTTCACACACCATCTGAAGACTGGGAACTTATTTACCAAATAATGTTACCAATCAGGTATCATACAGAGATACCACGCAGAACATATGAATTTCCTATGGTTGGTCATGTATGAATACCAAAATCTCAAGGCTTAATAAACAGGCATCTTTACTGGTCAAGTCTTCATATGGATATCATGCAGTTCTGTAAAACATGTCATATTTGTAAAATATTGGGAAAACCTCAACATATTATCAAACCAGTCTGGGATCTTGTTAGTGTCCCTACCTCTGGCCGAGCATTTCTAGTCCCATTTGCCCAGATGTGTCTGAACAGACTGATTAAAAATATCTTGAATCAAATTGGCACCAGTTAAAAATAAGGTGGCCAGAAATGATAGCTTATATCCTGTATAAATATTGAATGAGGATGAACGTATATAGCTTATTTTGTGTTTTCTTGTTATATGTGTTATATTTAAATTGTAAGGAAATGCCAATTCCAGATGCAATGTTGGGGGTATAGGTATATATTTATGGATTATGACATTGAAAAATTGATGATTTAGACAATTACAGGATTGCACAGGGCCTACAATCTGATTTCATGGCAATCAGAAGTCAAAGGATGAAAGAGAACTGTTCACCCAGTATTCGTTGTTTACAAAGGTCAAGAGACTTTGGAGAGAATATGAGCCAAAGCTTCAAAGAGTGAGATAAAAGTTGGACTTCATTGCATTCATGGATGGACAAACAGACTTGGAGAAACCCTAAGGATCTGTATTTTTTTTTACACTTATTCATGGGATGTGGGTGTTCCTGGCTGGGCCAGCATTTATTACCCATGTAGCCTAGTAACAGCCTCTGGACTGAGGTTGTGTGCATTTATTTTTGAGTACTATAATGTTTATGTCTTTTTTAAAAAAAATTTTCTACAGTTCTAATTGTCAACTAAAATAGAAAAAGAACAGTTTGAAAAAAAAGACAAGGATTGCTGAAGGACTACTGCAGGTTTTGAAAGTAACTGACCTAACACTCATCGTAAGTGTCATTTACACAGCTGATTATGCCTGAAGAACTAATACAGAAATTCTTTTAATAAGATATGAATGGTGTCAATCACAGAGAGATGGAAGATCATCAGACCAGACCTGATTTCAGATTCAGCTGTGGTACAATTAGGAATGCTGAAACTTGAAACTTCCAGGATTTACAAAACATTTATTGATAGAGAGACAGTATGAGAGAGGGGGAGAGAGGGAGAGAGACAGAAATACAGAGAGAGACAAATACAGAAATTCTGATTTTCTGATGAAGGGTCTAGGCCTGAAACGTCAAGCTTTCCTGCTCCTATGATGCTACTTGGCTTGCTGTGTTCATCCAGCTCCACACCTTGTTATCTCGGATTCTCCAGCATCTGCAGTTCCTATTATCTCTGATACAGTTTAGTCTTCCATCAGCAGTTGCTGTATGCTGAGAGTTTTGATTAATTAGTCAGAAACCTTTTATCAGTATGGTCCAGCCACCCCATGTATTTTGCAAATAATAAAAGCATGTTGAGAAGCAATGTTCTGATCAGCAGATGAACCATCTCAGTAGATCCTGTGATCGAGGATCACTGAACTGTATTACCAATTTTTCTCTCAACATGTAACACCTTTTTCTCTTTCTCTTTCTATGTCTGTCTATATATGGGTCTGAAGAGGAGCATATAAGAGGTTTACAATCTTCACTATTAGGGTAATATACTGATAGTTCACAACTGTTTGCCTGTAGCTATAGTCTATAATTCAGAAACCTGGTCTGTGTCTTTGTCAACCTGTGTATGAATGTCAGGTACGTTGGGGAATTCTGCACACCTTTGAAAAACCTTTAACCTTTGTGATGACTCTGGAAATAATGGGGCTTGATTTCCAGCATGCTACTTTAGAGAGGTGTAACAGGACACAACCAGATGCAGCAGTAGCAGAGGTTTGTGAGAAGAGGAACTCTCCCCCTCTCTCTCGTACTGTCTCTCTATCAATAAAATTTTTGTAAATCCTGAAAGTTTCAAGTTTCAGCATTCCTAATTGTTCCACAGCTGAATCTGGAATCGGGTCTGGTCTGATGATCTTCCATCTCTGTGATTGACACCATTCATATCTTATTAAAAGAAAATCAAATGGACTGGTAGAAATTAATTCAGTCTATCTCTACACTCAGATCCTTAACCAACAAGGTCGTTGCTTCTTTTTAGTCTATTTGTTCCACCAATAATACCTCTGTGGAACCGTGTCATCTTGCTCTGTCTGTATAAATGTGTGCATGAGCATGTATTTGGGAATCATAAGGATATACTTTAATCTGCATAGTAGCTTGGTTGATACCCTGATTTGGATGTTATTGTAAGAATGCAGTTTGCTTGTAACAAAAACGTTAAGGAGTTTATTGAAGAAAACCCGGTGAAAGCCTGTTTGTTCAGATAAGAGATATGGAAGAAACAATCTATCCATTTACACTTTTCTAATCAGCCAGTTCAGAGACACATACCCCATGGAGCAGGTGGAGTCTTGAACCTAGGCCTCCGAACTCCGAGGTTGGTGGGGCTTGATTTCAAGTGAATTCCAGAGTCAGAGTTGTATCGGTCTTTAACTGGCCATGTAAGAGCCTCAATTGTTGGAGGAGTGGGAAGAGTGATCATGTACCTTCCTGCAATTAATTCTAGCAGAAGTTGGAAGTGTTTGAGATGCAACCTTTCAAACTCTCCACCTCAGGAAGCAGAAGACTCCAGTCATAAATATTATAGCTCTAATATCATCATAGATATATCATAGAATCCGCATAGTGCAGAAACAGGCCATTCGGCCCAACAAGTCCACACCTCAGAAAACAAGGTGTATAGCTGGATGAACACAGCAGGCCAAGCAGCATCAGAGGAACAGGAAAGCTGACGTTTCGGGCCTAGACCCTCCTTCAGAAATTGGAGAGGGGAAGAGGGTTCTGAAATAAATAGGGAGTGAGTGGGAGGTGGATAGAAGACAGATAGAGGAGAAGATAGGTGGAGAGGAGACAGACAGGTCAAAGAGGCGGGGATGGAGCCAGTAAAGGTGAGTGTAGGTGGGGAGTTAGGTAGAGGATAGGTCAGTCCAGGGAGGATGGACAGGTCAAGGGGGTGGGATGAGGCTGGTAGGTAGGAGATGGGGTGGGGCTTGAGGTGGGAGGAGGGGATAGGTGGGAGGAAGGACAGGTTAGGGAGGCGTGGACAAGCTGGGCTGGTTTTGAGATGCAGTGGGGGAGGGGACATTTTGAAGCTTGTGAAGTCCACATTGATACCATTGGGCTACAGGGTTCCCAAGTGGAATATGATGTGCTGTTCCTGCAACCTTCGGGTGGCATCGTTGTGGCACTGCAGGAGGCCCAGGATGGACATGTCATCTGAGGAATGGGAGGTGGAGTTGAAATGCTTCGCGACTGGGAGGTGCAGTTGCTTAGTGCGAATCGAGCGTTGGTGTTCCGGAAAGCGGTCCCCAAGCCTCTGCTTGGTTTCCCCGATGTAGAGGAGTCCACAACGGGAACAGCAGATGCAGTATACCACATTAGCAGATGCGCAGGTGAACATCTGCTTGACGTGCAAAGTCTTCTTGGGGCCTGGGATGTGGGTGAGGGGGGAGGTATAGGGGCAAGTGTAGCACTTCCTGCAGTTGTAAGGAAAAGTGCCAGATGTGGTCGGGCTGGAGGGGTAGTGTGCAGTGGACAAGGGAGTCCCAGAGAGAGTGGTCCCTCTGGAAAGCAGATAAGGATGGGGAAGGAAAAATGTCTTTGGTAGTGGGGCCAGATTGCGGATGGCGAAAGTGTCGGAGGATGATGCATTGGATCCGGAGGTTGGTGGGGTGGTACGTGACAACGAGGGGGATTCTGTTTTACGTGTTGTTGAGGGAAATGCTGGAGGCATGGTTGAGGGTGTTCTCGACCACTGAGTGGGGGGATGTTGCGGTCCTTGAAAAATGAGGACATCTGACGTGTCCACACCTCCCCTCTGAAAAGCTTCCCACCCAGACCCATTCCCATAATTTCCTATGTCTAACCCACCTAACCTAAACATCCCAGGGCACTATGGGCAATTTAGCATGGCCATTCCACCTACCCTGCGTATCGTCACACTGTTGGAGGAAACCCAAGCAGACATGGGGAGAATGGCGACTGTCTGTGTGGAGTTTGCACAGAGGCTGGAATTGAACCCGGGTCCCTGGCGCTGTGAGGCAGCAGAGCTAACCACTGGGCCAACACACTGCCCTCTCCAATAGCAGGTCTGAGGCTGGGAATTCCATGGTGAATAACCCAAAGCCTTTGTACCACCCACAAGGCACAAGTCAGGAGGAGTGTCATGTAATACTCTTCACTTGCCTGTTTGACTGCAGCTTCAACAGTGCTCATGAAGCTCACCCTTCTCCACAAATGCAAAGTAAGAGCTGTGTGTACCATCTACAAATTGCAAAGCTACAACTTAGCAAAACTCATTCAACAGCGCCTTCCAAACCCACAAATAAGAACAAGGGCAACAAAATGCTTTGCAGTACCATCTGCCTGCCTAATAATGTGTGGGTCTATTTACAGCGCATGAACTGCAGTGGTCCAAAAAGGCAGCTCACCACCATCTTCTCAAGGCAAGCAGAGAAGGCAATAAATGTGGGCTCAGCCAGCATCTCACATGCCATTTCATGCAAAAACATACTTCTGAGAATTTTGTAAAATTATATTTTGGTGTTCATGTATAGATTTTTGGAATAACAACATGTTAAAACTGTGAGGTTAAAAAAAAATCAAAGTTTTAGGTTGTAGATTGCTGCAAAGAATTTTTGGCACTTAAAGGTTAAATTACTTTCTTCCTCTAAATACCACATGTACTTTTGTTATTTATCAATAAAATATGATTCACTGTACAATAAGGGACATATAAAACATGGTCATGCAGCTGAATGTGAGTGTTAATTTACTTTGATTTATGTAAGTTTCCTGCTGAAAATTTAAATAACAATAAGATTAATTTTCAAAACCCAGTTAATAATATGAAGCCATGAAATTTGAAGTCAGGTGAAGCATTTGAATTGGGTCAATTCAATGTGAATAAATTATTAACATCAATACTTATAAATTGTGGCATTGTGAGAAACCAAGATTTATAGGATAGACATTGATCTTGCATAAACTTCAAGATTCTTTGCACTTAGATGTGTTACATATTTTAAAGTGAATTTGTTTGAATCCTTTAATTTATAATGTAAGAAAATGAGTGCATAGTTGTTTGACAAGTAAGAAATGAGAGATTGCATGGGAAGAATTGATTTTGTATTGGAGTGCACAGTAGAAAATGTTTGTTGTCTTGATGTTTGAAATAGACAGTGATGTTCACATTTTTTCTGTTGGTACTGTTTATACTAAATGGTTTTCATTTACCAATTCCAGAATAACTATATTCTACCTAAGGTCAATTTGAGAGAATGCGTATTCATCTGCCAGCCAAAGACCAGGATATCGCACAAAGGCATAGGGTATGTTTCAGTTGTTGCAAGGATTCACTGTTCAGTTTTAATGTTTGGGCCACAGTATTCAGATAACGAGTAGATAAAGATAGATTTTCATTTATAAAGGAGTGGTAGGCATTAAAGTGAAGTATATCAATCAGAAATGACAAAAAAAAAGTAAAGGACTGTGACGAAAAGTATAATTAAAGAGGTGATTTCTGCTAAAGCCTTTTCAAGTTCTGAAATATGAGAGAACATATTGTTTGAGCCATATCTGGTTCCAGATGACCAAACAGTCATTCACCATCTACACATTACAGCATAGTTCAAAGATTTGAGTTTGGAAAAGCTGCCATCAGATGAAGAAAGAGCCGAATCTTGAGATTCAGAATTGGTAAAAGGTACATTGGATAAAGGAAATTTAACGAAAATGATAAACATAATGAGTTGCTTAGAGAAAATAAGTAAACTTATGGTCTTCATTGTGAAAGTCAAATAACATCAATGTGTCTGTATTCACAATAGGTTAAGAGAACTCAATATCCAAAGAATGACTGTAAAAGATACAAAATGGTAATGATACTTTCGTTCTCATGCTGGCAAATCCAGGAAGGCCTTATTTATCTTTGCAGCTTTCATGAAAAATAATTAGTCTCCACAATAAATGAGAAAGGTCATGTACAAGAGCAGGAGGATATAAATTTATACCAACCTCCTGGCACAGCAGTTATCCCAAAGGAAAACATGTGACAGAGACGGCGACTACTTTAAGCTGTGGAATGAGGTACCTGGCCATTTATCATACAATTGTAAGTAAGAAAGGGCTGTGAAAGTATTTGCAACCAATATAGAGATAAAGAACTTTTGAGGGAAAATTTACTTTTAAGATGCCGATATCCCATGTGGAGAATGAAAACAAATCTATCATATGAGTTAGGAGACCTGTTAGGACAGCAAAGTTAAAAGGGGAGGGGAAAATTGGAAAAGCAACTAGTTGCTCTGAAATTTACAGAGAATTACAAAGAACTGACAACATAGAAACTGCTGGTTCTGTCAACCACTCCAAGCAAATGCTTGTTTTTCATAGAATCAGCAGTCCTAATCCCATGCATTCAAATTGTAATGGGTAGGAGAAGGTAATAGTGGAAGCATATAAGCAAAATACAGGATAAACTGAAGCTAAAGTAGGAGAAAAGTAAATTAAGATGGAAAATATCAGCAGGTGAATGCTGGATCGATCCATGTTATCTTTTTCTGTCATTTTAGCAGAGGCATTCATTAATTTATTAAAGCAGCAAAATATTGGAGACAGGAATATAATGCAAAAGTATTAACATTTTTCCCATTAATCTTGGTAACAATCACTTCTACTTTCATATTATTATTATTAGTGCTGCCTCAGAGCATCAGGGACCTGGGTTCGAATTCACCCTCTGGCGACTGTCTGTGAGGGGTTTGCACACTTTGCATCTGAGTGGGTTTCCTCCAGGTGCTCCAGTCTCCTTCCACAGTCTAAAGATGTGCAGGTTAGGTGGAATGGCCATGCTAAATTGCCCATAGTGTCTAGGGATATGAAGGTTAAGTAGGTTAGCCATGGGTAATGCGAGGTTACAGTGGGTCTGGGTGGGATGCTCTTTGGAAGATCGGTCTGGACTTGATGGGCCAAATGACCAGCTTCCACTCCATGTGAATTCTATGATACTATTACAGAATCATTGTTAATCGTGTTGCAATAACAAAGACTTCTGATATGTACAGTTAAAAGAAAGAAAAATAGAGAAAAATAATAAGAGTTGCTTTGGAAAAGTGAAGTAAAATTTATAAGTTGACATTTCAGTCTCTTTAGATAAGAAAGCAGAGAGGACAGTTGGATATAGATCAGTTTCCTGCACCAGTGCTCTGACCCAAATTAACAGTGATTAAATATATAGAAGCCCAAGGATTGGTGCACTGTTGTTTTATTTTCCCTTCTGTGAATGAACTGAGAATGACAAGACATTGTCATTTTTAGCATGCTCTATGAAAATGGGAATATCTGAGTGAGATGATCAGAGAGTGGATAATTGAAAATGCTTGCTACATTGGTGCTGAGAAACTGATATTAATGAAAATAAAGATAGTTAAGCAAACAAAAATTTGAGCAGATTAAATTACTATTTCATAAATTCCTCATTATCACACCACTATAGATTTTGCTGAAGAATGGGGCTTAACATGAATATCCCTTTCACCCTTAAATATGTGATCATTAAGAATTCGACATTAAGGCCCCTACTTAACAATGCTGGAACTTTTCTGAGAATCTAGCCCCTACCATTATTTCAGGGAATTTCACTGTGATTTGGAATGGTGTTGGAAGGGACAAAATGGAAGGATGCAATGGAAAACAAGCACACGTAGAAAGGAAGAACAAAGAGAAAAATACGACAGAGATACGCTCGGTTCGCACGAAACAACTGCACCTCCCAGTCGTGAACCATTTCAACTCTACCTCCCATTCCGCAGACTACATGTCCATCCTGGGCCTCCTGCAGTGCCACAACGATGCCACCCGAAGGTTGCAGGTACAGCACATCATATTCCACTTGGGAACCCTGTAGCCCAATGGTATCAATGTGGACTTCACAAGCTTCAAAATGTCCCCTCCCCCACTGCATCCCAAAACCAGCCCAGCTTGTCCACGCCTCCCTGACCTGTCCTTCCTCCCACCTCAAGCCCCACCCCTATCTCCTATCTACCAGCCTCATCCCACCCCCTTGACCTGTCCGTCCTCCCAGGACTGACCTATCCCCTACCTAACTCCCCACCTACACTCACCTTTACTGGTTCCATCCCCACCTCTTTGACCTGTCTGTCTCCTCTCCACCTATCTTCTCCTCTTTCTGTCTTCTATCCGCCTCCCACTCACTCCCTATTTATTTCAGACCCCCCCTTCCCCTCTCCAATTTCTGAAGGAGGGTCTAGGCCCGAAACGTCAGCTTTCCTGTTCCTCTGATGCTGCTTGGCCTGCTGTGTTCATCCAGCTGTACACCTTGTTATCTCAGAAAAATACAACACTCTAAATTAATCTCCAGTCACAAAATGACTGATTTTGTAAGAAAGAGATTATTTTTAGATAGTTCAGCCTCAATAGTCACAAGAATTGAGTTTCTGTATATTTTATAAAGTTTACCTAATGACATAGTTCTGTTGATGTTTCTCGGAGATCAAGTAGGACCTTACAATGTGGAACTCATCAAAACATGATAAGGCAAGTAGACGAGATACAATTTTTGCTCATCATCTAAAATCCCCATCATCTAAAATACTGGAAAAGATGCTGGACTTTCCTAGTATCTAAAACACTGGACAAAATCCTGAGCTCAGGCTGCAACGAACGCACAAAAGAGCCAGAATGATTTCTGCCTGGAACTATTGTTTAGTCTGGAATTTACTCTAAGAGAACAATCAACCAAGCCTAACACTCTGAACCAGAACTAAAGTTTTACATCTCAGGCTATTCAGCACAGACAGTGTTGCTGGAAAAGCTCAGCAGGTCTGGCAGCATCTGTGAAGGAACTGGATCACTGGACCTCAAACGTTAACTCTGTTTTTTACCTTCACGGATGCTGCCAGACCTGCTGAGCTTTCCAGCAATTTTGTTTTTGTTCCTGATTCACAATATCTGCAGTTCTTTCGGCTTTTATTCAGCACAGACAGTATGGGGCCGACAGAGATACCGAACGTTCAACTTCAATCAAAATCCATTCATACATATTCTTACTGATCGGGGAACTAATTGGCTTCAAATGGAACATCAGAAGCACAAAGAAAAGTGGCCCACAATTAGTATAATTGCAGGCCCCAACCTCACCTGAGGCTCCAATCCCCGAGAACAGTTCCAAAGAGTTATCTCCAGAAGAAGAATTCCAACAGCTGATTCCAGCAGCTATTTTCCAAGAGTAATTTTTCCAGTGGCTAATTCCAAGAGCTTTCTCCAGACAGGGGGATCCTCACAGCAATTCCGAAAGCTACTGATGCAGGTCTGTTCCGAACAGGGAAACCAATAGCCACCGACCATGACCAGCAGACCTAAGAACCAACAAACTCTGAAAACAGACCCGCTAAACCCACAGAAAGTAAAGAAAACCAAGTAATTACTCAACAGATCCAATATGCACTTTACCGCATTGGCAGACTCAACCCAAACTCAAAGGCCTATGCAGTCCGAAGTCTTCATCCAGGCACCGGGTACGGCAAGCAGGAACAGGCAGCTGTACTTCAAAATCGCATTTTCCCCAGTGGTGACTTTAAATACCCGAGTCTCCAATGTTCCGACCTATCTAGCAGGGAGGGAAAGGCGGGTGGTGACAATGCATGGGGACCCCAAGGGTAGGAAGCCTAACTAAGGTTTCTGTGAATAAAATTGTTGTTTTTATGTTCTAATAGTGTTTAATTTAATAATATATTTCAGAGTATTACTGTCCTCTGTATAATTGATTGTGTCAATTTCACTGTTAATTGTATTTACTTGTGTTTCTTGTATTGTACTAACCTTCTTTATATTTAAATAAATGCAGAGATTCTTTTACTCTGAAATACCTGTCTACTGCCATCTTCATTTCATTTTCGCTAAATAAGTCCAAGGTCTAAAACCAAGGATCTGGATGTGATTCAACTAACCTAAAATCAGCAGATTACGGTGTGTAAACCAGAACCCTAGAGGGGGAAGCGAAATTAATACATTTGGAAGAAAGGAAGGGAAGGAATTGTTGATAGAATTAGATATAGAAGGGTGGGCAATGCTAGCACTGTGCATAAACACCAGCAAGGACCAGAAGGGTTGAATGACCTGTAACTGTGTTGTAAATACTATTTCAACAGTTGTTTCAGATGATTGGATATTCTTTATGATCATATTGGTAACACAATATTCCAGATTGTTAGCATAGCAGATTCTGAGTGTGACCTCTTCATTGTACATTACTGGCTTCATGGGCTTATCCTCACACAAAGTGGTCAGGCCTGGAGCAACCTCAATGTTGTAAACACAATGAATACCTCCTTAAGGAATTGTTTAAAGGGTACACAGTACTAAAACAGAGGTTCCAATATATTTCATTCATGTGAAATATCACCAAAATAACACAAGAGATAAGCCATTGACTATCCATCCGTACATGACAGCAGAGATAATAAGCAGCTAATAATTTTCAGGCAAGAATTTTAGGGATGAATTTAATCTCCCCAAACTGAGAAACCTGTATAATTTTGGTGTGGGAGGCCAATGATTTTAAATTCCTGTCAGGCACTTAACTGGTCAACAGCAGGCCTTCACCAGAATTTAGGACCTCAGCCGTAGCAGCTTTGCCTGCTGAGATTGGCCTGTCAATCAGAGAGTTGCAGCTGTCCAATGTTGGTAGTGCCAATGCAGGCTTCAAGAAGCAGGTGAAGCCCATGCAAGTTCAGGAGAATCCCTGACACTCTAAAGAATCCTGATGGACTCAGGAATAAGGACTTTCAAGGATCTCATTTAAAAACCTCATTAGACTGTGGGTCGGTTCCCTGCATTGGTCTATTCCGACATTGAACTATCAGTTTTACCACTAAAGGGAATGAGATACATAGTCTTCTCCTACAATTGTGGATCCACCTGCCATCTATCCTGAAGCTAGTATTAAATACCAGCTGGTTCCATTCCAACTCCAGTTTTATTTAGCCCCCTTGCCTCTTCCTTCTTCTCCCTCACCTTTGACAGCTTGCATTGCCCATAATAGGATTTACACATAAATTATTCAATTGGAAACAGATGATTTACTGGTAGTGGTTAATAAATGAGAAAAATACCACAGATGGTTTGATGATAGGGAAAATAATGTTCAGTTGTGTGTAAAAGCACTTCTTGGTTTTAAAGAAAAATAAGGAAAAGAAACAAAAGTTCCCAGTTGGTCCCCTCCCTCTCTCCATACCTGTTTCTCTCACTTTTGAGGGTCTGCATTGCCTTTCACTGGCTTTGCATGTAATTCAATCAATTGGAAAACATAGGTGATTTAATAGTGGTGATTAATAGATGAAAATTGCCACAGGTGATTTGGTAATGGGAAAAGCTGTTCAGTTGTCTTTGATGACACATCCAGATATTTAAAACAAACATAAATCCCATTCAACTGTTCCTGTGCTTTCTACAACTTTGCTGTCAAATGTAGATGTAAGCCAGCAATGTTACCTCAGAGACATCTATATATGTAAGAAATATTCAACGTCTTCAAAGAGCAAGTCAGCAGTTCAAAATTCCAGGACTGCAATTAGATAAAAATTATGTTTTGTGTTACAAGCAAGTACAAATGTGTTTTTGCCATTGTTCACTTATCTCACAGCTGTAGTCATAAAACCTAAAAGTTTGGTGGCCCTGCACAAACATGTAACAAGTTAAATGGATATCACCATTAGCTTCAAATATGGTAAGCAGGAAACATATGGTTATTAGAAGCTGGAAGAGCAAAACTCTTCCAGGCAAAATGCAAAGAGAAACGTGTCAGCACTTGGGCCTCAAACAGGTTTTAATTCTTTTACATTTCCAACAAAAAAAGGGCTAACAGCTCTTTGAGACTTTCTTTGTAATTTTGGTTTGCCCTGAAACAACTACCTCTGGTGCAACTATATTCAGGAAAACTAGATTAACATATTGCCTAACAGACTCTCTTTAAAGTGACCATAGAAATGTGAAGTTGTTCAAAATGCATACCTAAATGTGAAGTTGGATGGCTGCTCTAAATTTTTAGGTTTTCTATTATTTCAGACTTTGAAAATTGCTGGCCCTAGACTGTGGACTAGGATGTTTGAATATCTGCATTGGAATGTTAGCAAATTAGTCCAATCTCTGGGGGTGTTTCCTAGTTATAGGATCAGTGGTAGCTTGTTTGCCTGCTAAATAGAGGTAGGCATCCTAATTAAGGCTTAGGTAAAAACAATTTTCCCAGGGTGCTGGAAACTCTCTGGTAATGGCTGGCTTTTGTGGAGAAGACAGCTGTATGGGGGTAACTTTCATGGGAACAATATCATGAAGCTTCATGGCCAATGGAACCAGTTACCAGAAATTGGGCTACCCATGTGTATAGGATGGGCCAAAGGGCTAAAATTTAATGATAATATTCAACAGCTGCATGAGAAAATAGATTATACAGGATGTGCTGAAGGGCTAAAATTGTTGATGATACTCGACAAGCTGCATAACCTTGAATGAGTCCTGTGAACATTCTTTTACCAGCCAAAGATGACATTTGCAGCTTGTTTTCCCGTCCTGTGTTTTCTGTACCAGCCAACGGTTTTGTCTTTCTGTGCTTTATTTGTACTGGCTATTTGTAACACTGTATAAGAGAGTGAGAGCTTTAGTTCCAAGTAACTGGACTTCGCTTCGGCTCGGAATCGTAAACGGTGCCACGAACGGACTTAAGCCATCAGTCGAGGGGTCCCCACTAGCAGGAGGGCATGAAACGTTTGTTTCTTTTTTCTGGAAGGGCATGAAACTTGTGGGGTTTTTTTTCCCTTTCTTCTGTTTATTTATTATTACTGCTGTAATTATTTATTATTTCTCAATAAACAGTCATATTTAAGCCAATTTAGTTATATTTATCCGAATCTGAAAAGAACCACTTGGATATGCGCTGTGATCGAAGACACCATGTATCCTCGATGCTGTGGGTGAAAGGAAATCCCCTCAAACAACCTGTTTTATCAAAAAGTTGAAGTATCCTCAGGCCTCAGAAAGTACCTGCATTTTAAGAAGCTGTTCTCCTGGCTCCCTCAGAAGTAGACTCCTCGCATGTTGGCAAGAGGCTCCAGAGTTGCTTCCTCACCGCCAATATGGTGGAAGGCTTGGCCATCATCATTAATTTTCCACCTTTCCTGTTTGTCAGCTCTCAGCAATATCAGGGGTCAACTCCTGCTCTGCAACGACACAAACCTCCAACCATGTTGAAAAATCTCCTTGTCAGTATTTGCATTTTTTTTAGAAGCAGGTTTTTGGCCCCAATTCATTTCCTAGTCTGGTGTGTTTGCTTAGACTGAAAATAACAACAAAATTGTCTATTTTCAGTGCAGATCTCTGTGAAATTTGCAAGGTAAAATTAATTGGTATACGAACAAGCTTTGCACTGACTAGGGAAATAAGAAATTAAAGCAAATAAGTGTTTTTATTTAAATCGGGTTACAAATCGCCTGCTGTGACTGGTGTTAAACAGCAGAGAACTGCTGCAAGGAAATTCTCATCGAGACACTTTTGATTCCAACTGTTTATTTTCTGGATTTTTAATTTGTTCATGGTATATGGATATCACTAGCTAATTCCTAATCACACTGGAGAAGCTGGTCATGAGTTGCCTCCTTGAGTGACTACATTCCTTAGGGTGTAAGGATTTGTCTTTGCCTGGCTGCAATTTATTTGAGTGTGCATTGTTCAATGTTTCACTTTTTCTGTGGTTGATTACTCGAGTTGTTTACTTATCATGCTCACTATGGTGGATTGGTTAAACCAAGCTGCTGACTCAGAAAAGTAAACAAACGATAAAAAATATAGTTCAGACATTTTAAAAAAAAACTTGTAAATCAATTGCCTGCGTACATATTGCTACAAGTATGTCATCCAGGGATTGCTATGAGTTCTAAAATATACTGCAGGGCAAAAAGGAATTTCACAAAACCTAACAACTATCTCATTTCGTTGATATTTCAGGCACCAATAGTCTATAACACAACAATCCCCACTAAAAATTAACCAGTAGTAAAATAAACCAGTTTGAGGGGCTTTGGACAGAGTGTGATGGGAAATGTTGGTTTGAAATGAGATGTTGAGGACCAGAGAATGGAGGAGAAATCATCAATTTTTTTTATATAAAAAAATTATCCATGGAATGTCAGCATCACTGACTGGCCAGCATTTATGCCCATTCCTAATTGTCCTTAAGAAAGTGGTATTAAGCAACCTTCTTGTATAGGTACAGTTCATATGGTGTAGGTCACCCACCATTTTGTTAAGGAGTGAACTCCAGGATTTTAAAGGGTTAAAAGGTAAGCTTTTTAAGGTAAAGATTATAGCTAGAGCTCTAAAAATAGGAAATATTGCTTGAAGAAAATAAATATTTTATCAAGCTAGCTATCACTGAGCTTTAGAGAGATGGTTGAGCTAGGCTGAAAAGGTCAAAGTCAGGCTTATAGAGGATGTGTGTCTGATGAACAAGGGTTAGAGGCAGATTTAAGAAGGAATGCAATAACAGAGGACAAGAAATCATGAAGCAAAAGATAAATAAGAAACATTGAGAAGAGGTTTGAGTAAGGATGTTACTAGGGAGTTAGGAGCAATGAAAGGGTCTTGTAGGCAGTTACATATTAAAGTGTAACAGAAGTAGAGGGACAACTCATTTTTGAGATAAGAGCATACCATCAAGACAATAGATTAAATTGTAATTATAACAATTTGCACACAAACCATGCTTAAAGTGACAATGTATGACTTCTGTCCAAAACAAATAAATGTGAGACTTATCAGCCATTTAAGGAGGTGATGCCAGAATGGTAATGTTTCTTAACCAGTAATCCAGAACAAACTAATGCTTGGGTTGAACCACACTTGGAAGATGGTGAAATTGTATTTAATAAATATTAATAGCTAGTAAAAGGCAAACACTTAACCGTTGTGTTGTTAAAAAAAATCCCTCGTGTCCTCGAGGTTAATAAATCTGCTGTCCATTCCTGGTCTTGCCTAAATATAACTCCAGACTCACAGCAGTATGGTAGACTCTCAACTGCCCTCAGAAATGGCCCCAGCAAGCCATTCAATCCAAATGGCAATTATGAATGTGTAATTTATGAATATGTGTGGTTAATTAGAAACAAATTAACCTTTTCTGCGTCTCAATTTTTTGTTTCAAATAATGTTAACAACCTACCAAGAACTGATGTTTTATGACAGTAGCATTCTGGAATGAATTTGATTGCAAAAACGAGTGATGTTAATTTTTTTATCATCACTTTCTTCTTAGTATTCCTGTATTCCTTAGGAGTATCTGAAAAGAGGAAGACACTTTTTTTTAAGAATGTGGTTCAGTGATTGGGAGAAAAGGAAGAGGTAAACACATGTCATTTGCAACCATTAAGTCAGAAGAGGTTCAGAGTAAGGGTGAAGTATGAGCATTAGAATGAAGATTCTAATGAAGATTTTGTAATACAATGACAAATGAATATTTTAATGATGATGGTATGACTTACATCAGCATGATAGAATAGAGGAAAGAGACAGAAATTTGTGCTGGAGCTTTGGAGAGGAACGCTGAACTACAGAGCTGTATTCAGTAAGATGTATATCATAGTTTAAGTAAAGAACCTACAGCAGCACTGTAAGTAAGAGAGACTTGTTAAGTGACACCCCAATAACAACCAGCACCATCTCCTTCATAGGGGTTAGGATATGCAGACATGACTATCCCTACTGACTAACTCCTGTTGCCTCAAATTGTACTTCCACTTATGCTGCTAGAGAGGTAAATGTGCCACTGAGTACCATGCAATCTATTTGGCTAATGTGGCTGCCTTATTTGGGTAACTGGAGTGATATACAATTGTGGGGTATTGGTATAATGTTTGCAAATGATACCAAATGTGTGAAGATGACATGAACATTCATCAATGTGATTGACTCTTAACTTCCCCCTGAAATTGCCCGAGCAAGCTATTCAGTTCCAAGAGCAAATATGGATTGGCAATAAGTGCTGGCTCAACCATTGGTGTCTATAGCCCATGAACCTTTTTTTTTAAAAATACCAATAGCTCAATTTGGATATGTAGTCAATTAAAAACTTAAATTAACTTATTCTGCATTTCAATTTTTGTTTCTAATAATGCCAGCAACCCAACCATGAACTAATGTTTTACGAGAGTAGCATTCGGAAATGAACTTGAGTGAGAAATCAAGTGATGACAATTTTTCATTATTATTTTTTTCTTGATATTCCTGCACTGCCTGGCCAGTTTGTATCTCTGGAATATCTGAAAAGAGAAAGACTGAATGTGTATGGTAGTTATGGAGTCTGAGCTGACAGGGATTGTTGGTTAATGATTATTAGAGTTATGGCAGCCAAAGCCAGTGGCACAGTGGACATGTGCAGCTATATTCACTGAACTAGTACACTGTTGTGAGGTTATTGAACTTTTCACAGTTCTGCTTCCAGGTCCTTAGGATTTGCCCCCAGTAATGAATTGCACACCTGTCTGCTTCTACTACATCTGAATTCTACCTGGCAGATCTCTTGGACTCCTGCAAATGCACTATATCTCTCCCACTTTCCACCACCTCCAGCAAGGTCACTTTTGCAATATTAAAACCTTAGAACTCCCCCCATCCACTGTTTGTGCTATTTCCCAGATCAAATACTGTTAAACTGTAACTGCCAATATCTAACGCAGCCACTACACATCTTCTATTTCAGAGGTGAAAATTTGATTTAATTGATGCTATCAAGTTCTGACTTTGGTTCCTTTGTTGATGGACATAGCCAAGGAACAGTTTGGGTAGCACTGACTCCAAGCAGGCATCATTGAAATGAACAGCTATCAGGAGGTTAATGTGCCTCCTGCCATTTATATAACGGGTAGAAGTTAGTTATGCCTTTTTTTAACCTGATATACAATTTACCCCCCATAATATTTGGTTATAATTCATTTCTAGACTCGTTGTTTGTATTTTCTTACGTATCCAGAGATCTAAAGTACAGTTGGCATTTATGTCTTTCATCCTCCTCATTCAAGTAATTTTAAGATGCAACTAGATATCACCTGTATACACTTTAAGTGATTGGTTGCTTGTTATAAATACTAACTTTGTAGTATTTATAACACTGCCTTGAGCAATTGGAATGAAATGTTGTTTATTTAGTAAGACTAATAGTAGCTTTTAGGTGAGTTAGTAATTCAGGTGTGTAAATCAGACATAACCACATCATTCAAGCTAACAATACAGAATGAAAGACATAATGGTCATTCCAGACAACTGGAATACAATACACCTCTTTTTACCTTATTTTAACAAGCTTGGTTCCCCCTGCACCCAGTCTCCATGTCTCCGCTGTAATCTTGATCATTTCAGGTTGTGACTGAGACAGTTAACTGTAAGTAACTGTAATAACTAAAGTCTCATAATTTCAGTCACTATAGGGTATATTTTCAGTGGGTCCTTCTCCACCCCAATAAAATCATTGGTCTTTATGGTTATAACCTTAAATGTCTGCCTTCCTGGGTTGCATAGTATATCTTTCATTTACCCATTGAAAGCCTGGAGTTTTGTAAAGACTACATTGTTTTATTTCCTTTAGTTTTGAACTAAAAAGGAGGAGCACACATTAAATCAAGGAAGCTGTAAGAAGCTAGCTACAGTTTTAAAAATCATCCTTACACTGTGTTCATTTTTTTCTGGAATAGAGAGAGCAAAAGCGGACTCCGTGGAGCTGAAGGATTCTGAAATAAGGGAAAATGGTTTGACGACAATGTTCTGATTGGCTCCTGACCACATGAACACCACATGGCCTGCAAAAAGAAAATATAAAAAAAACTTTGTCTCTCTCTCTCTCTCTCTCTCTCTACCCCCACTTCTGGGGTACTGGAGTACTGGCTAACTGTCCTCCATTCATATTTCTCTGCAAAGCTCCCATTGAAGGAGGAACAAAATACTTTAAAGACCATGAAAAAGTGAATTCTCAACCAACAAATGAAAGAGTGCATCGGTGTATAAATAATCTTCTGTCAACTGGAAAGAACTAAAATAGAATTGAAGGAAGAAGAAAGAAAATAATTCATCGACACCTGTAGCCCAGACTGATACTATCGAACTGTGTCTTCGAGACCTTAATTTTTTTGTAGGTCCAGAAAATAATCACTGGACGCTGATAACCATAGTAAAAGTGGTAAAAGGAGCAGGGAAGCTGAATAAACATCAAAAAGGGGACTTAGACATGTCGGCTAAGGGCATGGTTGATGTTTTAAATGAATACTGTGCATCTATCTTTGCCAAGAACAAATATGGTACCCAAGCTATGGTGAAAGAGAAGGAAGTTGAGTTGCTAGAAGGATTCAAAATGAATTAGGATAAGGTATTGGAGAAGATATCTGTATTTAAAGTTGAGAAGGCATTGGGACTGGATGAGCTGTATTCAGTGATAGAGAGGGAATTGAGAATGTAGATTGCACAGACACTGACAATAATTTTCCAGTCCTCCTTAGGCTCATGGGTGATGCCAGAGGACAGGAAAGCTACTAATGTTCTGTCTTTTACAAAAAGGATGTTATGATAAACTGAGTAACTGCTGGCCAATCAGTTTAACTTTGATGGCTGGGAGGCATTTAGAAACAATAATTTGGGACAAAATTAATCATCACATGGAAAAAATAATGATTAAATAAGGACAGCCGCCATGGACATCTTAAGAGACGACCAGGTTTAACTAAATTACTGCTTTTCTTTTGATAAGTTAACCGAGAGGATCAATTAGGACAATGCTAGTGAAGTAATGGATATAGCTGGACTTCCAGAAGTCATTTACACTGCAGAATTGTCAAGTCATCAAACATGGCAGAACAGGTTGTGATACCAGTTAATGAAGCTTATAGTATCCTACACTTTACTAATTGGGGTATAGAGTACAAGAATGCAGATCTTATATCAAACTAACATATAACACTAATTTGGCCTGTGCTGAAACATCACATCCGGTTCTCAGCACTACAGGCTTAGAAGGATGTTTCGGCATTGGAGGCAATTCAGAAAAGATTTATGAGAATGATTCCAGAGATGAAGAATTTCAGTTGTGATGACAGTCTGAAGGAGCTGAGCTGCTCTCCTCGGAGAAAAACAGGCTGAAGGAGATCTCACTGAGTGTTCAAAATCATGCGCTGTATGGACAGAGTAAATAGTGAGACATTCTCCACCTATGAAAGGATTAAGAATGAGAAGGTACAGACTTAAAACAATTAATGAATGCAGCAAAGGTAATGTGAAGGAAAAAAGAACTCATGCAGTGAGAACTGGTTAGAGTCTGAGAAACACTGCCTGAGGTTGAGGTGGCAGTAGGTGGCAAGGGAAATAAAAGGGAATTCGGTGGTTATTTGAAAAGAAACAGTGTACAAGGTTATGAACAAAAGGCAGGAGAATAGTAATCGTGAGCAACGTTCCCACTAGTCCTTTTTCTTCTTTTGCACGAACCTCAACATGTGGTGGTGACTTCAGGAACCAGAAGTGATTGCTGTAAATGGCCTCGGCATGACAGCCACCACGCATAGACCCTGTGGTGCAGCCATGTAGATTAGCGGGAACGTTGCTCGTGAGACACTCATTTGGAGAGCTGGCCCACACACAATGGCAGAATGGCTTCCTTCTGTACAGTGACAATTCTGTGAATAATAATTCCACAATTTAAATTCTTGCACTGAGATTTATAACAAAAAGATCCACTTC
>JAHRHZ010000046.1:29640322-29652458 GCA_024137785.1 Ginglymostoma cirratum
TTCCTGCTCCTATGATGCTGCTTGACCTGCTGTGTTCATCCAGCCCCATGCTTGTTATCCCACTTCCTATTAGGTTTGCAGGCCACAAAGGTATGGACCAAATTTTCCACTTGGACTGGTGTAATAATTGTCTAGACAAGGTAAATGCAGACTCCTAATAGGATCTGATATTAATTTAAGTAGCCAGGAAAGTATGGGATCTTTACTAAGTGCATGCAATGTTCTCTCTGTCCCATTTTGCTGGTTGCCATGCGAAAAGGGAAATCTGCCCTGATGATTAAACCTGTATGGTAAATATCCTTAATAAAAGGTATTAGGGGAAAACACAAAACTGAAATAAAATTATACACCTTTAAATAGATTTAATTATTACTTTGGAATAAAATTTTAGAATTTTGATAAGTACTTAATAGAATGCCTATCAAAAGAATATATAACATTACATTATCATAGAATCCCTACAGTGTGGAAACAGGCCCTTTGGCCTAATATGTCCACACTGAACTTTGGAGAATTCCATCCAGATCCATCCCCCTATAACCCACCTAATCTATACTTGAACACTATGGGCAATTTAGCATGGCCAATCCACCTAGCCTGCACATCTTTGGGCTGTGGGAGGAAACCAGTGGGAATCCATGCAGATACAGGGAGAATGTGCAAACTTCAGACAGACAGTCACCCGAGGGTGGAATTGAACCCAGGTCACTGGTGCTGTGAGGCTGCAGTGCTAACCACTGAGCAACCGTGCCACCCTTACATACATGCAAATCAAAAATAATGTAAACTGCTGGTAGTCTTAAATACCATAGTTACTGAAAAAAATTTTAAAAAGTATATATAACAAATTTAAAAGACCATGAGACCAATTTCTAACCTATATCTACCACCGTCTTATTTCAAGAGATAATCGCTGTACAAGTATTTCGTACATTTAAGTTTTACCTGTGTGCTATGTTAAACCACAATGATCGCGTGACAATGTATTTTTTTTTAAATTTCACATGAACTAGGACATAAAGGCTACAGTTATTTACACTGACTCATTTACATTTTACAGCAAGAAAAAAAAGCTGTGGAATACCTTAGTGTGCTATTATGCAGTACATTGAAGCATTCTCTTGTATATATTAAATTACCAACTTCAGAAGGGCAGTCTTGTTATGAGCTATTAACGGAAGGAAACAAATTTAAGTGGCCAAATCAATCTTTACTGTTATGAATTACTGCAGTACAGTAGCAGCATTAGCAGTGATATATGACCAGGTTTGTCTTCCCTCAGGTCAAGTAATGCTGTGTACAGCAAAAATGTAAACTAAGGAGAAGAGGAATAAGCTTCCTAAGTAAATGCAACTTACAAATTGGTGTAAGTACAATGCTTTATATTCAGTGCACAAAACTGAATCAAGAACAAACTGCTGGCAAGAAAGTTTCCTCTAAGTTCTCTGCAGTAAGTGAGATCTCTAAGTAATTTTACCTAACTGATTATGTTTGCAAGTTGAATTTCAAATCCACATTGCTTCACAGAATCCCTACAGTGTGGAAACAGGTTATTTGTCATCACAGACCTTTTGAAGGGCATCCCTGTAATCCACCTAGCCTGCACATCCTGAGAGGTTACTGGTAATTTAGCATGGCCATTCAACCTAACCTGCACATCTTTGGACTGTGGAAGGAAACCCGGAGCAAACCCATGCAGACACAGGAAGAATGATAAAACTACACAGAGACAGTCACCCAAGGACAAAATCAAACCTAGGTCCCTAGGACTGTGAAGCAGCAGTACTAACCATGAGCCACACTTCATATCGTTTCTTAACTCCAAACCGAATCTGCTCTTTGTGAAAGGCAATGCCTACATTCAGAAACACAGGGCTAAAAGTTGGATGCAGCCCATTTGATATAGCAGAAGAATATTACATCAGATGAATCCATGGTGCTGTTGTTTAACTGCACAATTGTGACAGGCAACCCAAAACTGATTTTTAGCACCATTAAAACTAACCTTCACTCCTTGTACCAAGCCTGGATATCTTAAAGTGGAGGTCCATTTTAGTTGTAGCAGGTGCTGGCAGAGTCTGTAAAAGTGTTCCTCAGATGAAAGAAAGAATGGAGCAGCATGTTCTCCATTGCACTGCTGGAGATATTAATGGGAGAAGCTGTATAAAGAGTAGCGAAGGGAAGGAAATCAGTGTAAATAACAAAACAGAACGAAAGGTAACTCTTATCTTTCATTAATTCATTTGAAGTTATTACAACTTTTTAGAGTTCCTCTTGACCTAGAATACTTTTACAGTAATATGTACTAGAAATTATTCTAGAAAGTAAAATATATATAATAGTGTACATACTTTAGGAGTTATAGAAAAGATACTGTTTACACTTTCCCTAAACAAAGCAAATTGACCTTTGTTCAAATTGCACTTGTTTGAGATATTATTCTCCTTCTAATATCAGAAAGTACATTTATGATGAGATCAAGCATTAAGTTCCCTATAGTCCTTTTTCTTTGTTTTTCAGTTTTGACTTCCAATGCAGAATGCATCCCAACAGACACATACGCAGCAAACAAGGCAGAATGTATTGGAATAACCATTCACAACACCATCCACCTTTTACAGCACTAACTGTGGGTTTGTGGTAAGCACACGTAATGTAAAGGTTCCAAAGACAATTTCAAAAATTATAGAGCACAGGTAAGTGTGTAAACTAACTTGATGAGGAAGTAGTTGTCAGGGTAGTGGGTAAGGGAGTAGGGCGGGAAGTTTTGTGAGTGGACAGGATGGCAAAAGGGTAGATGAGGGAGTGTGCTGCTGGGGGGGGTAAGGAGTCATGGTGGCAAGTATGCAAAGGATTAGAATGATAGGTGGGTAATGTAACTGCTGGCCAAGGGGGTGTAGGGAGTAATATGTGAGGAAGTAGGATGGCAGGGGAGTGAAGATTAATGGTGGCAGGTATGTTTAGAGGCAGGCTGGCAGATAACTAGGTAGGAGGTGGTAGGATTGAACAGTGTGTGTGACCAGCTGGGTGGTAGATGGCTGGGTAGGGAAGTAGGGTAGTAGGTGGGTAAGGAGTTAAGTTAGCAAGTAAGCAAGTGGTAGGACAAGATGCATCAGGGAATCAGGGGCATTAGCCAGGTGATAGAGACAGGTAAGGTTGTGTTTGGATGGTGTTCAGGTGTCCAGGGTGGGACAGTGGGGTGAATTGTGGCAGGAGGTTCAAGTTAGGGGTGTCTGGTATCTGGGATTGGGGAGGCACGGGAGCTGGGGAGATGGTATTTGTGGGAATCAGTATAAGTGACTGAGTGTTTGTATTAGTGATTGGAGGTCAGTGTGTAGGTACACAGGCATGATAACAGGTTTTAATGCCTTTAACCTAAATATTCTGGTAAAAAGTTCAAAATGTTCTGAAATTGTTGATGCTAATGCAGGGTTAGAGATTTCATCAGAATGTTCTGGATGCCAGATAATGTCAATTGGAAGTTTAAACATTTCTGGAAGTTTCATAGCTGTTAGTGTGCTGGGATATCTAAGGGATCTAGTAACACATCTTTTGGGGTATTTCAGGATTTGACTATCTGGAGGCAAGAAAATCTGGACTATAGAATAGGGAAAGGGCATTCAGATCACTGAGGATCCTATGCCCTGCAAGCCTAGTTGGCCTACCATGGATACTATCATTTAAAATTTTGAATATCTGTAATCTCCTAATTTTTTTTAAGAACCTCTGATCAAATGTAAGCAGTGTTTTCTACAAATGAGATTTCTTCAGTCCAACTGACATCTTGTACTTTGTGAATCTTTGGAACTCTGTGCCCCAGAGGACCAAAGTTCAGTTTTTGAGTATATTCAAGATTGACATTGATAGATGTTTGAACTGGTTCTGGCAGAATTTAAGTTGTTTGAACTGTTTTTCACAATGGATAACCTGATCAGCTGTGTGCAGCTAGATCATCATAGCTACTGAAGGGATAATATAGGTATAGTGGAATATCACATTAAACAATGAAATCCTCTGTCCTTTTTTTGTTTCTTTGACATATACTGATTTTGAATGAATAGTCACTGCCTTGCGAATTTATAAGTTTGCTTACATCGTCATCACTGTCTGGATTTCAATTTATAAGTTTCACTGACCTTTACACTTAACAATGGTCCCTTCATTTCTCGCCAAAAGAGAAGTTAGCCTCCTTCTGCACAGCTGCTTGTCTTAACCTTGAACTGAAAATTCTCAGAAGTATGGCAGTGATGCATGCATTCCACTGGTTTCTGGATGAACACTTTCCCCAGCGAAATAGAGCATACTATTTTAAACAAAGTTAGAACACAAGATAGTTTATCAAATATTACTTGTAACTAAGTAAGTTATCTAAGCAGCTCTATTGTTCTTTGTGCTGTCAGTTTTTTGAGGAAAATGAAAATATGCATTTTTGCTGAATAGCTTTAAAATGCAAGAGCAATAACTAAACTAATTCTCTCAGTGACACTTCCATCTGATTGGATCAGCCTGTTGACCTTGCATAAGGACATTGTTAATAATAATGCAATTTGCTGACATACAATCTTTCCTGTGAAAACTCCCCTGGAGTAAAATTTAGTTTCTTGCTTAGAGAATCAAATCTATTGTGTTCAATTTTGTTTCAGCCAAGGATTACTAGTACAATATTTCACTTGCATCATTGAAAGTTTGATGTTCCCATGATGCCATCCTTTCAATTAATCTTGAAATACAGCGTTTTCATTATCCAGATATAGAATGATTGCAAAGTAAGAGGCCTATTTTCGCTGAATTTCTGCAATGACCATTCGCTATGAGCTTGTTACCTGCACTATGTTAATCACTGCTTCTGCATATTGTGGAAATAAAGACTGACCTAAGGAACAAATGACCTTGAAAAAACAAGTTAATGTCTCTCACTTTGACATAACTTGCTTGATTTTCTTGCCCACTTTTCTGCCTTTGATTTACTTATCACAATTTTTGATACAGATAATGCATGGAAAAATGGACACCAGCCATGTTTTATTTATTCTGCCAATTTTTGTTCGCTCTTTGTATGGATATATTGGACTCAGGATTCGCAGCATTTTCAGCATATCCAAATATTAGTTTATTATTATGCTTCCAATGTTAAAAGATCCACTTCAATCTCGTTTAAAGATTCTTGGTGCTTCAACAAATTCTGCCGAACATTCTGTCAATCTGCACAAGTCAAACAGATTCACAATGTCTGAGGACAATGAATATAATTCCCACTGTCACTCTCCAACAGGGATTTCCCAGGTTTTGAGAACTAATTACCTATTCACACTGATCCCCCAGTACATCTACAGCCTACGGCTCAGAACTCGCCAATGGTGGGATAGGACATTATGTGCAAAAATCAAAGGGATTGGATGGAAACTCATGTAGGTTTCATGAGTTATGTGCAATAATTTCAAATATCCAATAATATTGTGGGGAAAGTCATTTTGAGAGTGCAACTTATTTTTAGAAGAAAGAACAGGAAATGTTGACGAGAAAGGTGACAGAAATTAATGTACCTGTACTAAAATTGAACAATAAAACAAGAGGAAGTTTGAAAAAGCTTTAACACATTGATAGTTCCATCACTCGAGGAGCTACCAAGTGAGTAGAAGGAAAACCAAACTTATTCCTGGCTTATGCAGCTGCTGATGCTAAACTTGAATTAAATGTGTCCTAATATTTAAATATGACAATGGAACATGGTCCTTCAATGGATTAAATTGGTAAGCTAATAACAAGCTAAATTGTAAATGATCTTTGTAGGGACCAGTTTTAGTAGCTTGAATATTCTTTTCTTATATTCCACAACTTTTATATTCTAATATAATTTGATTCAAAGTAAAATCACTAAAAGCCTGATCAAAAGCTTTCAATTATTAGAAACAGAGGAATAAACATAAATGGAAGAAGTCATTGTCGTCCATCTGGCTGAACTTAACTTCAGAAATCATTACATTATACTTTTACAGATTCTATTATTGCATTGCCTTTTTCAATGCTCCCGCATCAGATGCCAAATAAATGGATTTTCTATTCAGTAGTGTGTCCAAATGATGCGTTGCTCCATCATTGAACATGGCCTGACTGGATGGCAATTGCAACCCACTTTGATGTATAAGAGATCTAGTTTTGTAAAGTTTGCTGGGTGTTTAAAGAAACCAGCTTAACAGGCTGAAGGAAAGTCATTGTAAACTGCTTATCCTTTTGCATGTTTCACGGCTTTTGCAGCGTAACTAAGATCTGAAGTATTTCTTTATCAGATAGAGGAGAATAGCATTGGGTGAGAAATTCAACTCACAAACTTCCTTTTGCCATTAGAACCTCCAGATATCTGCCTGTTCTGATCTGCTGCACCAGTGCTTTGCTTTTTTGCCAGCATTTATTGTCGGTCCCTTTTTGCCCTTGAGAATATGGTGGTAAACTGCCTTCTTGAACCACTGCAATCCATATGCTGTAGGTTAATCCACAATGCTCTCAGGGACAGAATTCCAGGATTTTTACCCAGCGACAACATAGGAACAGTGATATAGTTCCAAGTCAAGATGGGTGAATGGCTGGAATGGATTTTTTTTCTTTATTCATTCACAGGATGACGGCTAGGCAGCATTTATTGCCCATCCCTAATAGACCAGAGGGCAGTTAAGAGTCAACTACATTGCTGTGCGTCTGGAATCACATATAGGCCAGACCAGGTTAAAAAGGTAGTTTCCTCCTCTAAAGGACATTAGCAAACCAGATGGGTTTTTCCCCAACAATGGATTCACAGTCATCATTAGACTCTTAATTCCAGATATTTATTAGATTCAAATTCCACTACCTGCCATGGCAGGATTTGAACCCAGGTCCCTGGAACTTTATCTGAGTTTCTGGATTAACAGTTCAGCAATAATACCACTAGGCCATCACCTCCCTGAGGTTGGTACTGTATAAATTCCCTGGTGGTGGTATTTCCATGTATCTGCTTGCCTTGTCTTTCTGGATGGAAATGGTTGTGTGTTTGGAAGGTGCTATCTAAGGATCTTTGGTGAATTTCAGCAGCGCATCTTGTAGATGGTACACGCTTTTCTTCTGTGCATCATTGGTGGAGGAGATAAATGTTTGTGGACACATTGCCAGTCAAATGGGCTCCTTAATCTTGGACAGTGCCACATTTCTGTGCGGGGAACATTCCATCAAACTCCTGACTTGTGACAGGCTTTGGGGAATCAGGAGGTGAGTTATCCGCTGCAATATTCCCAGCTTCTGACCTGCTATTGTAGCCACTGTATTTATACAGCAAGTCCAGTTGAGATTCTGGTCAATGCTAAACCCCTAGGATGTTGGTAGTGGGAGATTCAACAACGGTAACACAATCTAATGTCGAAGGGCAGTGGTTAAATTGTCTTTTATTGGACCATCTGGCTTTTGTGTGGTGCCACTTGTCAGCCGAAGCATGGATATTGTCCAAATCTTGTGTAATCATCAGCAAACACCCTCACTTCTGACCTTATGATGAAGGGAAGGTCATTGATGAAGCAGCTGAAGATGGGGGTTGGGCCTACCTCTGCCACTACTCTGAGGAACTCCTGCAGACATATCCTGCAGCTGATATAACTGACTTCCAACAATTATAACCTTTTTCCTATGTGTCAGGTAAGACTCCAACAAATGGAGATTTTACCCCCATTACCCATTGATTCCAGTTTTGCTTGGGCTCCTTGATGGCACATGTGTTTGAATGCTGCCTTGATGTCAAGGGCTGACAGTCTTACCTCACCTCTGGAATTCAGTTCTTTTGTTCATGTTTGAACCAAGGCTTAGTGGCCCTGGCGGAACCCAAACTGGGTGTCACTGAGCAGGTTATTGCTGAGCAGGAGCTGACAACACTGTAAATGACACATCATCTCTTCACTGATATTAAGAGTAACTGAGAGGGTGGTAATTGGATAGGTTGGGTTTGTCTTCTTTTTGTGATATAGTGGTGTTACATCAGATTTATTGTGAGACAGATCTTTAAGAAACATTCTTGTAATGTCATTGCATGACATTATCATTTTAATGCATATTTGTAGATGCTGTATTAAAGGTTTATTACATTCTTCAGTATCATATGGGCCACATCTATCCTTACGTTATGGAAGTATCACAGCATGATTATAACAGAGAATCGGTACATCATGTCATATCACATCATAGTGACATATCATGTCATGGTGATATTGTGCTAATTGCTCATATATTATGTCAATAGCATGAAGGAAATATTAATTCCTGGAACATATCATGACACAAATAAACATGTTTCTTTTCTATTTGATGCAATAATATTGCTATTTGCAGGAAACCACAATGCTAGTCCTTAATGTATAAAGAATTGAAGAAATCTGGCTAAAAAATGAAAATATTTTTTGTTTTACTTCAATGACTTGGATCCTACATGAGGAAACATTCAAAAGTAAAATCCAAGAGAAAAACTTTTTGTATGCTGATTCAATTTCTTTTCATATACAAGTGTAGTAATCACACATATGAACAAATCCATTTTGGGAATTTGAGCAAGATTGGACAGGGCAGCTGTCTGACTTTTGTATTCTATTCATAAATATTTTCAGTTGTGGTTGACATTGCACAAGAATTAATGAATGTTTGATGTCAATATGTCACTCCAATCAGATCATTTCTAGAAGTCAATAGAAACTTCAAAGTAGTGAGAGAAGTTTACCTGCAAAGACATGTTGAATATTTTCAGCTGATTACCCATGATGTTGCTCAGTCTGGGTAATACTGTAATATTATGGAGTAATTTATGGAGCAAAGTTGTCTAAACAGATTCTGAACCTATATGGCGTTAACAAGTGTTAGTAAAGCAAATTTGCCTAATAGGTGCTTGCAGATTTCTAGCTCAACATCAACTGCAACTTTGCTTCATTGACAGAATTTAACCTGTAAATGGCACTACGGCATGAATGCCTTTTCTTCGGTTAATACGCATACTTTGGAAAACCAGAGGAGGCAGTGCACAAGCAATTAATACAGAGATACAAATGGATTTCTTATTGTACTCCAAAGACAGGAATAGTAGGTACAAAGTTGTGAATACAAATGTCAAATACTGTGAATGCTGGAAATCTGAAACCTGAACAAAAAGAGTTGAAATACTCGATGGTTTTGACATATTACCAACATTTTCTGTTTACATTTGTGTAAAATTATGGAAAATGAGAATAAGTGTGCAGAAGCAATTATGAATATACAAATAATTATGATGCAGTTGTTTCCTGGATGCTCTTGAAGAAATAAAATTCAGAGGTTTAATCAGTTTGGAGTTATATGCCTGAAAGAAATTAAGATACTCAAGGCTGATACAAAAGCTCCTTCAATCCCTAGAGATTGGTATGCCCACAGAACAAGCCAGATCAAATACTCTGTATCTAGTTAGCACCTAGGCAAACCATAAGTCCATAACCATTAATTGCACATAGCAGCACATATCATTTGGCATTAAAACATCTTGCACCAAAGTTGTGTGCACAGTGCTGTTGCCAATATCTATTAGCATCTCTTATATGGTGACAGGAATATTATATTTCTGTGATGCCTGCAAGATGCTAGGCATTGTATGTAACAATGTATTCATAGAATATGTGGACAGAGGTAACAGTGCCATTCGTTCACACAGGTATTGAAAGACATGCTTTTTACATTGTATTCTTAGAAAGTTGTTCTGAATCCCCTTAGTTTGGGTTATTTATTGCACTTCTTTTGGAACCACATCGTTGTTTGGCATTCTCTCCACTTTATGCCAGTTCCTGAAATGAAAATCTTCAGGCCCAGATTGTAAATTCAACACTAAGTCTCAGATAATGCAAAAAAAAAGCTAGATAAAATTTCTGTTGTTGTGATCCACTCTTCATACTCAGTGTTAATTCAAGTATTAGTCCTGCTCTTAGAGTGCAAACTTTATCAATCTTTCGTAATACATTATTGGTTCAATGCATTGTATATTCTGCAGTGAACTTCTGTGTTACTATCACAATTCATCCCAGATCTTTTATATAAAATTGTTGTGACCAGTGTCTATAAAATATTTTCTTACAGTTGACTGGCTATCATTTATTATTTATGGTTAAATAGGATCAAAGGAGCTAATACAATACAGTTGCAAAATTCTCCTACCCCCGCTGATATAATCTGCAATGGTCTCAATATTTCTATACCGGCATTTTCAGCCTTGTCTAACTAATGTGGAGAACATAAAAAATAGGAGCAGGAGAGGGCCATTCAGCCCCTCAATACTGTCCTGTCATTCGATAAGATCACGGCTGATCTGCCCCAGGCCTCAATTCCTCCATCATTCCAATCACAAACATACATCTCCCTCTAGGAGAAAAAATTCCTATGCATCTCAGTTTTAAATAAGTGTCCCCTTATTCTGTGACCATGTCTCTTACTTTGAGATTTCTTCACTGGTGGAAATATCTTCTCAACATCCACCTGTCAAGCCCACTCAGAAATTTTTTTCAATAAAATCGCCCCTCATTTTTCTAATCTGTAATAAATAAATATTTAGTCTGTTTATTTGTTTGTGATAAATGAACCCCTTCATCCTATGAATCAGCCTAGTGAATCTTTGCTTACTACCCCCAATACCAATACATTCTTTCTTAAAAACGGGGACCAAAATTGTCCTCTAGGTGTGGCGTCAACAACACCTTGTACAGTTGCACAGGATTTCCCATTGTTAAATTTGAAAGTATTCAGAAAAGATTTACAAGGATATTGCTGGATTGGAAGGATTGAGCTATTGGGAAAGGCTGAATATTCTGGGCTTCTTTTCCCTACAGTGTTGGAGGCTGAGGGGTGACCTTATAAGGATTTACAAAATCATGAGGGGTAGGACTGTGAAAAGCCAAGGTCTTTTTTTCCCCAGGGTAGGGGATTCCAGAACTAGAGGGCATAGGTTTAAGTTGAGAGGAGAAAGATTTAAAAGGGACCATGAGGGTCAACTTTTTCACACAGAGGGTGGTACATGTATGGAACAAGTTTCCATAGGAGGTGGTGAAGGCGGGTACAGTTATAACATTTAAAAGGCATCTGGACGGGTATATGAATAGGAAGTAATTAGAGGGATATAGATCAAATACTGGCAAATGGGACTCAGTTGGTTTAGGATATCTGGTCAACACAGAAAAGTTGAGCCGAATGGTCTGTTTCTGTGTTGAACAACTCTATATTATTATAGAAATTGTTAGAAAGACTTAATCTTAGGCCTGATTCCTTTTAGATCCTAAATTGCTCTCTCCAGCCGTCCTCATGACATCATCACATGATCTCTGCTTATATACTCAATTTTTATTAAGCCTTTTAGACCCATATAAAACCGTGTTTTTTTCTTTCTGCTTACAGTGCAGCCCCATCTATTATTTACTTGGCATCTTCTCTCAGAGAGCCACGCACCACATCAGATTAAGCCGATGGCCAAAACCCAGATACATTGAAACTAGACAGCCTTCTTTCCTAAGCTCTAGCCATCCCCATGATGACAGCTTCCTCTAAGCTGACTTTTAAATTAATTATCCCTCATTTACAAATTCTTTGACCTTAATGCGTCGATGAGTTTTATAAGCTGACAGGATTCACTGTATGCCTTTAAAATAATTTAGTTCTAACTCCAAAAACATCCCTCGGGATTACCTTCCTTGCAAGCCAGACATTACATCTCATGCTTTTTAGCTAAGTAAGCTCACATGTTTTATCGTTCCCTCTGACTCTTAAACAAACATGGGATCCTTTTTGAATTGTCGTATTTTCAATTAGGTATCTTTGTAATCACTAAAACCTGTTGTTCTTCATTAACTGACCTTTACAATTATGATCTTCTCAGAACTAAAACCTTACATCTAAAATATTAACAGAACAATTCTGGAATCCACATTATAGGAGGTTTGTGATAGCTTTGGAGATGGTGCAGAGGGATCTTACAAGGTTGCTGCCTGGAGGATTTCCGTTCTGAAGAGAGATTTCAAAGACTGGCTTTGTTTTCCTTAGAGCAGAGGAGATTGAAAGGGAACATGATTGAGATGGAAAAAATGTTAAGGAGCATAATTAGAGTAGGCAGAAAGCAATGTTT
>JAHRHZ010000046.1:29652858-29667646 GCA_024137785.1 Ginglymostoma cirratum
GTCACCGGACCCGAAACGTTAACTCTGTTTTTACCTTTGCAGATGCTGCCGGACCTGCTGAGCTTCTCCAGCAACTTTGTTTTTGTTCCTGATTTACAGCATCCACAGTTCTTTTGGATTTTATTTTGAATAGATTTAGGATAGGGCCAGAAGCTTTAGAAGGAATATAAGGAAAAGCTTTTTCACTCAGAGGGTTATAGGAATCTGGAGCTCACTGCCTACAAGGGTAGTGAAGGCACAAAACCACATAACAATTAAGAAGTATTTAGATTTGCACTTGTGATGCCAAGGCATGTAAGGCAATGGACCAAGTGCGTAGAAATGAAGTTAAAATTAATTATGTGATTGTTTTTGACTTGAGCAGATGCAATGGGGTGAAGGGCCTTTTTCTGTTCGGTAAATGTCAATGACTATGACTCCATAACCATGAACTAGATAGTCACTATACACAAAAATAAATATTTCTTTTCAGAATGTATCGCTTATCATTTCTAAGCAGACTGATTTTAAATCGCTGAGAATAATTTTAAAAAACTACAATATAATTTGTATTTGAGTATAATTTTCATTTGCTTAGTAAGCTTAAAAATGTAATGTTTGAAAGTGTTCACACAGTGCGTATCGGTGCTCTTTCACATAAGAAGTATAACTTTCTTCCCCCAAAGCCTGTAAATGGATGAAATTAGCAGAATTTTGCAACGGTGTTTAATTCATTCTGAGGGCTTGGCCAATAGGGCAGGTGAGGGCAGCAATTCACAATTTCAATTTGACTTGAAGGCATTTGATGCATGAAGTTCTGTGATCTATTGTGCGCTGCCTTAGTACATTTAAGGTGAACTATGCTGAAAAAAATTGTGTAACTTAGTGAAAAAACCTAGCCTTTTCATCCTTTCAGTCTTTGAAATGTTTCTGCTGACTGGTCTCTGATCCTAGCCTGTTTGAAGTCAGGAGTAGAGAGTACACTTCAGAAGGTCACTTTGTGGCATTCAAGGAGAGGTTTTTTCTATCAGTGTTGAGTGACTAAAGAACTCTCCTCCTTAGAAGGCAGTAGAGGCAGGGTCATTAAATATTTTAGAGATATAGGTGGATGGATTGTTGTTAGCCCAGGGAATTAATGCTTATCAGAAGTTAATGGGAATGTATGATACAGCATACAAACAGATAAACCATGATCTTATTGAAAGGCAGAGCAGGCTTGAGGGGCTGAATGGCCTACTTCAGCAGTTTTTTCATCTGAGTCTGTTTGTATTCTGATGCAATGGCCTGACAGGTGCAACTGCTGCGCAAGGCTCTTTACCTCAAAGATCAGGATGCCTGCTTCCTGGAGGATGCTTGCGTTTTTACAGTAATCCATTCAGGTGGTCCATCAGATCTTCCAAAAGTATCCAAAGGAGAAAGATTGAAAAAGATGGCTTTCACCTCAATAACTGGGAAAAACATGCACAGGAATGCTCAAGATGGAGAGTGTGTATAATGGAGTGTGCAGTTGATGATGATGTAACCGATGCTGTGACTCTGACACCCGCAGAGCAGAACAAAACAGAGTAAAGAGAAGAAAGACAAGAGACAAGCATGTTGAAGAGAAGGGGTAGACACCACACAAGAGAATTGTATTCAATAAGATGTAAATATTCAACTGAAAATAAAGAGTGTTACATCATTGGAGAGAGTGAGGGACTCTTATTCTAGGAAAAATTATGAACTAGGGATGCTAGAAACCAGAAATGGTGCCGGTGTTGGACTGGGGTGGACAAGGTCAGAAATCACATGACACCAGGTTCTAGTCCAACGGGTTTATTTGAAAACCCAAGCTTTTGAAATCTTACCACTTCCTCAAGAAGGTGGTGAAACTGAAACTTGTGTTTTCAATAAACCTGTTGGACGATAACCTGGCGTCATGTGATTTTAGAAACCAGGAAGACTGGGAACTTAGTAAAATGGGAGCAGCCTGTAAGAGTATATGTGCAGGTACCTAATATTCAGAGTAGATATCAATCCATAGCAGCAACAAATAAGGCCATGGTGAAATGTAATAAAGCAGCAAGTCCTGTTTCATCAAAGTGAGGCTAGCGTTAAAGCAGAAAGAAAGCAGAAGAAGATTTTCTCCCTTCATTGTTTGTGGACCAAGCAACTGACTGACTAAAGATTTCCTGCTGATGTGGAGTTGAGTCTTGTGTTTTACCAGTCTTTTAAAGCTGTTTCTTCATTAATTTTTATTACACTTTTCTAGCTCCTTTACCTGGAATAAATGTCATTCCCCTCGCTTACAGTCACTCCTCCTTTCTCCCTCTCTCGAGTTCTTGACTCAAGAACTCAATGCAACCATCCTCCTCATTTAGAGATTCACCTTCATTGTTAGATCCTATCAAATTTAGCATATTCTCACATACACATAATAAATTATTGGATGAAAATTGTGATCAGTCATGAGGTTAGAAATGAAAAATTGGATAATATATTAAATGGTTACATTTGAGGTTAAAAACAGGAAATTGATCTGGTATTTTTAGTGATTGCATAAAATGTCATGGACTATATCATTTAGGGTGGTCCTGGAATGTGCCTATTGCCTAAACCACACTGGAGGATCCAAACTTGTTTGTAATTTATCGTCACCTGCTGTGTTCTGCACAAATTCAACATTATGGGGCACAGTGTTTGCACCCAGGTATCTGGTGAGCAACTGAGGAGAAGAAGGAGTAAGAAGATGAGATGGAAAAGGAGGTGTACAGGCAATTGACAGATCACCAGTCATGATGACAGTGGACTGAACCTATTTGAACCTCCAGTTCTGCGTTAGAGAACCTTGGAACTAGGTGTCTGCTATGTTTTGCCATTCCTGCGCTTTTGTCAGCTCAAATTAATAAGTATACCAGCACCTCCTCCAGTAAGCTCTACCTTCCTATTTAGAGGCAAAGATTGGCTGCATATACCACAGATTAGCTTGAACTTGTGCTAGCCTCATGATTTTATTTGTGTACTCAGGCATGAAGCCACTGGTAGTGATATTTGCTTGCTGTCTGTGTCAGCTCCAACAGGCACAGGTTCTCTGCCACTTTTGGGTTGGAAATGTTATTTCCCTTTGTTGCTTCCAATACTGTTGCAAGAATAATTTTTACACTAACTTATGACTGACAATGCAGTACAAAGTCTTTGTTTTAAAGTTAAAATTTGTACTTTTGAAACAAAATCATTTGATACAGAAAATGTGTGTGATTTTATTTATTGTCAGGTCTAAAATGGAACTTTCTGGAAAATCCTCTTTCCAACATCAATCTCTTAGGCATGGATGAATGTTATGATACTGATACCTTTCCAAGGCAAGAATCCACAGCTAAATGAACTGAAGACAAATGATATTTACTTATTGATGTTCAGTTAGCTTTGATCAGCAAATGAAAATCCCATATGTGGAGGATTTAGTCATTTTCAACTTTACCTTCTTGTAGAAACTTAACATGGGCCTGATAATGGGATCAGATATTACTAAAGGCTTGTAAAAAAAAATTGTAACCTTAACTCCAACAGATAATGGGCACAACTTTAAGCTACACACATATCTGAAAACTGACAGAAGTGCATAAAATGCTGCATTTAACCCTTCCAAGTTTACTTTCCATCATTATAAAGAGATATTGATAGATTAAGTGAATGAGAAAAAGTTGGCAAACATATTTGCATGTGGATAAAATCTAAGACCAAACTTACAGCATTTTACTTTCATATTAGTGAGGTCACCCACGATTAGATCTAAAATGGAGGAGGCATTCTAAAATGGTAAAAAGCTAGTATGGAGTTGAATTCGAAAAGATTTGAGGAATAAGGTGTAACAATCATTAAAAATTCATGAACAGGTACAGAAAAAATTAAAAAGGTTATCGGAGTGTTCATCTTTCCATCAAGAGGACTAGAATACAAAGGGTAGAAGTCATGCTTCAACAATCTTTTATCATAGATGAATTGCTGTAAAGAGTATCGAACACCACACTTCAGGAAAGATATAAAAACAGAAAACACTGGAAATGCTCAGGGAGGAATCTCAGAGGGGTCTGAGTGTCATGGGATATGGTGAGATGCGTGGCTGTCTTGCAACAAATGGGCCAAGGCCTGTCTCAGAGTTCAAATCATCTTACTCGTATTTTCTGGTTCTTTTACAAAACGATGTGATAAGGTTCCCACTAGGTAGTGAAATCACAAGCTTTTGGAGCGTTGGTCCTTCATCAGGTGAAATGTGGCACCTACACGAGATGACGATTGACATTTATTGATGCTTGTCAAATGATTTGTTAATGCCTCAACTCACCTCATTCATGTTCAGAATCCCAATTTACTAATCTCAAGCAAGCGCAGTGTCGTAAAAATGCAACAAGAAAACCGGAGCAACCACGTGGACGATTCAACTCACCACCTGCCCTGAGCAAATTTCATGTTTGAATTTGGGCACCAACATCTCAGGGAACACTCCACGGGCACAGCTACACACATTTCACACTCATGGACATCCATGTTTCAGCCTCCACAAATCCTCATAGTACACGTCCAATTCTCTTACAGGTTGCTTCTGCACTTGATGTATCATGGGTTGCACCAGCAACCAATATTGTAATGCTACAGCAAGGACACTTTGTGCACAGCTACACACATGCAGCTCATGCACTTTGAGTACATGCTTAAGGTATCCATGCCCTGCCTTTTGGTGCTTTGTCCCCAGGCTCATTTTACTACTATCTTGCCTCACTGTTTAGTGCAAACACAAAGCCACAAGTGAGACAGAAGGGCCAAGGTCTTTCACATTCAAATCTATTTCCTCAGAATGAACAAAAAGCAGCATCAATGCATACTCCATATATTCTGAGACGCTGACTGAACTGCGCCAACTGCCGGATCAGGATCTCAGATGTGAAGGGAGCAGGACTGGGGGAGGAGGCATTCTCCCCAGGAGGCTATAAAGGTGATAGCTGCTTTCAACTCCTGTGAGACTGGTTCATTTCAATAAGTGACAGATAACTTGTGTGGGATCACTCAGCAATGCATACATAATTGCACCAGGACAATACCTGATGCCATCTGTGCAAGGTCAAATCAGTTCATTTTGTTTCCCTATTATGAGGGCAGTGCTGCAGCCCTGTAGGATTTGGTTACCTGAGTAAGGTGCTATCGGCTGCAAACATGTTGCACTGAGAGGGCCGTATTACAATGCTGCAGAGTTCATCAATAAGAAGGTACAAATGATCTGCAAAAACTGGGCTCATTTCCTGAAGGCATGAGCCCAGTACTCTAGCAGTTGCCATGACTTCGACATCCTTGTGTATGCATTTGAGGGTCCCGGTGCCTTACAAGGCTAGTCATGGAGGCACAAGGGCTACCCACTGAGATTCCTGGCCAATGACAATTACATAATCCCTGACTGGTACAGAGCACTGATACAATGCCATGCACACTGTGACTGGGGCCAAAATGGAGCAGAGTAAAGGCTGCTGAAGATGTGGTTCCACAGCTTGACCTACTCGAGGTGGGACCCTCCAGTATAGTCTGGACAGAGTGTGTTGCATCATCCTCGCCATGCTGTGCAATGCCATGTTGGACCAGATAATGAAACAATGTACAGAACGCTGAGGAACTGGGAGAATAGGAGCAGACTTCCAAGGAGAAGGATTAGGATATTGCATGAAGTTCTCCTTGTGCGTGGCATAGCTCATCTGCATCAGATGCTGCAAGCATGAAAGGACCTGATTAACATCTGGTTCCAGTAGAAGAGACTTGGTGCAGATGACAACTATGGAATGTAAGATAGTCATTAGTCATCATGCCTGCATGCTGCTTGCATCGTGGAGGTGAACTGCAGCCTTCATTAGTTTTGTTCGTGTTTGCTTTTGTTCAATGCCTGCTAATAAAAGCCCACCCTTGGAAATATCTGAACTCTTGCCTGTCTGTGACAGGTCCCCACTGGACAATGGCCAGCGGTGAGCATTGGAAACAAAGTAGCAGTGACTCAGAGAGGATGGCTGATCTGATGTGGTTAAGTACAGGCAAGTTCTGTTGCCTGGAGGATAGAGACTAATTGGGGAAATAAAGTGGAGCTGTGTATGCCAGGAAATGTCAAATCATGTTGTCAGTTGTGCGCTGTGAGCAGCATTTCTTTGGGCCAGTGAATGGCAACACAGCAACGCCAAAGCTTAGCAGTGTGTTCAACCATGACATAGGCATCAAGGATGCCAGTCTATTCCAGTACATTCAGTGATTGGTGAGTTTCTCAGGCAGAAGAGTGAATAATTATGACTGATTACTGAGGAAAGTTGAAAAGTATATAGTTATGTAAATGTCATTCACTGTTCGGAAAAGAAAACAAACCGAACAGCAAACTACCACTGATACCTCATCCTTGTATAAGCAGTGAAAGACCACACTATCCACAATCCAGTCTTCTGCAATCTTACAGAATTAGATTTTCCATATATGTTCATTGGATGATTTCCATTCTGGCTTGGTAATGTTTGTTATGTTACAGTCATGACTGAAGAAAGAATTTGTTGGTCTCTCTTTCACTATTGAAACTTGTGGAAAGTGATTTCATTGGAACTAGTTGCTGTTATTACTGAAACATGTTAAGGCTATATGTTCACCACATGGGTGCTGACCAGGGAGACCACAGCCAGTGAATGACACAAATAATATGAGTGGAGAAATTGGGATAACGTCAGTTCCAGTGCCAAAATAACATGGAGTTAGGCCTTTCAATACAATCCCATTGAGTGTAAAGGAATTTGGCCAAACTTAACAATGGGCAGTAGTGCAAACTTTGGAAGAGGGAGATTGAACAAGAGGAAGAGCTGGAAGAAGAGGAATGGGGTCATGGATGGAGGGATATGGGGAGGAGCAGGGCTTTCCCATAGAGCAAGCAGAATCTTTGTAGTTTCTGTTCATGATGTGCAAGAGAAATCTATGGAAAAATTAACTACATGCTTAAAGAGCACTGTTTGGACCACTGAAGAAAATCCTGAACAACTGAATGGAGCACGTGGAGACTATGCATGGACCAATGGTAAGGACTTGCACTGCATTCTTAAGATGAACTTTAATTTGTACAGTCAAAGACAATAAAAGTCTGTTTGATCCTGAAATATCAGACAACCCTCAAAAACTGAGGAACAGCCTGTCAATAACTTTATTAAAGGAGTATTACAAGCTTTTTAGACAAACAGTTCAAATGCAGCATAACAAACTGTTGATGGGATGTGGCAAGTCCTTGTAAGTGTGTGTCAGAAGTACACAGCTAGTGGTGATTTGGAACTGTTTACATAGAAACTTAAGACTGTTTACTGAAGAATCCTGTGAAGAGTTTAATTGAGTTCATTTAAAGTACAATATAACAGCCTGATAAATATTGTTTTCACTAGATAAAGTGTTCAATAAAGACACGTTGGATTTCCCCAACTCTTCGTCCCCCTTATCCATCTCACTGCATAATATATTTAAGTTAAAAAGGGTTACTACAAACTGCTCAAGGTCAGTCAAGGTATATTTATCTACCTTTTCACTTTACAACATATGCCAGTCAAGAAAACAAGGAAGAGAGTGTTACAATTCCAAACTGAGATCTGTCATTATGCGTTAAGCATGTGTTAAAATGCTACTGATAGAAGACGGTGTATATAGGCAAACCAATTGAAAATAATCTATGTTTTGTTCCTTTCTAGATATAAATTTATTGCTTCGTGACATATTGTTTTCTTTCAAAATCCATTATCTTTGCTTTTATGGTGTAATTCAGCCACAGGTAAGTGGTGTTTCAAGAGTGTTGTTTAAAGATTCTTGGAAAGCTAATAAATTCTTACTTAAGTTGTAAGAAGATCTGTGTGGGTGAAGTCTCTTATTTTGCCTAATTTTTCAAATTCTGAGTCATGTACGCATAAAATGATGAAAATGCTTTGGGCAAACAATTTGTTGTGAACGTGATAGGAACATCAGAACATAGCACCAGGAGTAGGACATTCAACCTCTTAAACTGCACTACCATCAATTCACTTATGGCTGATCATCCACTTCAATGCCTTTTCCCCACACTAGCCCCATTCCAGAATCCCTATAATGCAGAAAGAGGCCATTTGCTTCATCAATTCTGCACTGACCCTCCGAAGAGCATCCCACCCAGACCCACACCCTTACTCCATCTCTGTGACCTCTCATGGGGTTTTTAACCATGGCTAATCCACCTAACCTGCACATCCTTGAACACTACGGGGCAATTTTTAGCATGACCAATTCACCTAACTGTACATCTTTGAACTATGGGAGGAAACCAGTGCAGACACAGTGAGATAAGTAAACTCCATACAGGCAGTTACCGAAGGCTGAGATCAAACCCAGGTCCTTGGTGCTGAGGCAGCTAACCACTGTTAACTATTAACCATTATACCAATTATATCATTGATTATTAGAAATCTGTTATCTCTACCTTAAAAATATTCAATTACTGAGCTTCCACAGCCTTCTGGAGTAGAGAATTCTAAAGATTCACAACCATCTGAACAAATAAATGTTTTCTCAACTAACCCCTAAGTGGCTTCCCCATTATTTTGAAATGTTGTCTTCTGGTTCTGGACTTCCCAGAGGAAACACTGTGTTATCTTTCATTATGCATTACTTTGCATCACTTTTTCTGCCCACGTTCATCACCTTGCACTTATCCGGATTGAATACCATTTGTGGTTGATCAGTCCATGTGATAAGCCTGCTTATATCCTCCTATCACCTCACTGTTTATCACCCCACCAACTTTATACCATTTGCAAACTTACTGATCAGCCCGTTTACATTCAAGTCTAAAATCACAAGGGCCCTAATGCTTGATCCCTGCAGAACCCATTGGGCAAAGGTTTCCTGTCATTAACATTCCTTGATTATCACCCTCTGTAAGCATCTGCTCCCAGTTCAAAGGCTGATTCATACCTGATCTTATTAAAATTGGCGATTCCCACCACCAACGCAACACCTCCCCACCCCCCCAACCCCCCACCCCACCCATGGTTTAGAACTTTGATTTCAGGCTCATCCTTGTCCCTTTCCACAAGGATCATGAAACCTCACACCACATATTCCCATCAAGCTTTACCTCACCTGCAAACTTGGAAATGTTTAATTTTGTCATGAACTGGCAATTTTATATGCCTTTTCTTTTACCTTACATAATTCTAAACTGCTTTTGTTAGCCATTGTTAACTGACTTTGTAGGTTTTTGTGCCTTAAAGAGCTGTATAGTTGCTGGAAATAATGTAATAATTCTTTAAAGACTATCCACTGTCTATATGCTACTGTACCTTTTAATGCGCTGTCAAACCCACATCAACCAATTCACTTCATTTTCACAATTTCCCTTGTTCAAATTTAAACACACTGGCTTGAGTTTGCACAACCACACTTTCAGGAAGAATGTAAAATTATATCATAGTGTGGTATCACATCTCTAAAGTTCCTTTCACGACAAGATTGTTCATTAGTCCTTTCGTGTTATAAAATGATGGATCTTAAATAGCACATTCTTTAAGTGATTCCTGAAATATACTGCTCTAGAAACAAGCATAACACATGCCAAAAACTCATCCTCAAAACAAAATACTCATTTAGCTTACCTTGTCAATTTGCAGAATCAGAGTCATACAGCAGAGAGTCAGACCCTTTGCCACACCATGTCCACGCTGAATAACAAGCACCAAACTATATTTCTGAAGAAGGGTCTAGGCCCGAAACATCAGCCTTCCTGCTCCTCTGATGCTGCTTGGCCTGCTGTGTTCATCCAGCTCTACACCTTGTTATACCAAACTATACTAATCCCATTTACCTGCACGTGATCCACAGCCTACTATGCTCTGGCATTCTAAGTGCTCAACAAGATGCTTCTTAAATGTTGTGAAATGACCTGTCTCCACTACCCTCTCAGGCAGCACATGCCACATTTCTACCACCCACTGAGTTTTAAAGAAATCCTCAGATCCCCTCTGAACTATTTACTCCTGTCATTCATTGTATGCCTTCTGGTGTTAGATCTGTTCATGGGGAAAGATTCTCACAATCTATGCTATCCATGTCTCTCAATTTTGCATATCTCAATCAGATTCCACGCAACCCCATTAGTCTCCTCTGCTCCAGGGAAAACAAACCCAGCCAATCCAGTCTCTCCTTATAACTGAGACGTTCCATCCCAAGCAACATCCTGGTGAATCTCCTTTGCAGCGTCTCTAGTTCAGTCATGTCCTCTGATAGTGTGGTGACCACAACTGCATACTATGGCCAAACCATTACTTTAAGAAGTTATAGAAAGGCTTCCTGGCACCTATATTCTACATCTCAGCTCGCGAAAGCAAGAATCGTGTGTGCATTTTTCATCACCCTGTCTACCTGTACTCACACCTCTGGGGATCGATGGACTTGTGCACTAAGGACCCCTTCTTCCCTACTATTCCATAGGGACCTACCATTCATTGCTCATATCCGTCTTTCATTAGACCTCCCAAAACACATCACCTCACAATTACAGAAATTAAATTCCATCTGTCATTGCTGTGTTCAATTTACCAGCTAATTAATACCAGACTGTAGCCGGACTATACCCCTCACCAGCAACAATAACAATTTTTGTATCATCTGCAAACTTACTAATTATACCTTCTAAATTCATATCCATGATGTGGATGTGCCGGGATTTCAGATCAAATTCATATCCTAGTTGTTAATGTACATTATGATCGGCAAAGGTCCCAGCACTAATTCATTTGAAACACTGCTGGCCACAGGCTTCTAGTTACAAAAACAACCCTCCACCATCACCCTTGTCCCTTATTTGTAAGCCAATTTTGGATCCAGTGGCCAATTGCCTTGGATGCCAGGGGTTTTGAGCCAGCTTTCCACTTGTGACCTTGTCAAAAGCCTGACTGAAGTCCATGTAAATCACATCAACTGCACTACCCTCATTAATATATCTAGTTAGCTTCGCAATAAACTCAATTAAACTAATCAGACAGGATCCCCTCAGAAATCCATGCTGAGTCTCCCTGATAAATCTCTACCTTTCCATCTGTTAATTAATCATGTGCTGCCAAATTTTTTCAATAATTTTCCTACCACTGACTTCAGACTAGCTGGTCTGTAATTACCTGGTCTAACCCTGCTGTCCTCCTTGAACAAGGGAACAACATTAATTATCCTTCATTCATCTGGCAATTCAGCCTTGGCTAAAGTACTTCGTATGTCTACCAGGGGCCGAGCAATCTCCTCCCCTGCGTCCCATTGCAGCCTGGGAGACATCAGGGCTGAAGGATTTATTTTCTTTTATGCACATTAAAATTTCTATTTGCTCCTTATTAATCTTAACATGCTTAACCTTTCCCTCCCAACTGAAATCTCCAGCTACAATGTCTTTCTCCTTTGTGAATAAAGATGAGAAATATGCAAAACCTCACACATCCTCTGGCTCCAAGCATACATTGGCTCTGTGGTCTCTAACAGGCCCTAATCATTTCTTGGCAATCCTCTTGCTCTTAATAGCTTTTTAAATTCATTTAAGGGATGTGGGCATCGTTGGCTGGCCAGCATTTCTTGCCCATCCCTAGTTAGCCTTGAGAAGGTGGTGGTGAGTTGCCTTCTGGAACAGCTGCAGTCCAGCTGCTGTAGGTTGACCCACAATGCCATTAGGGGGGGAATTCCAGGATTTTCACCCAGCAATAGCGAAGGAATGGCGATATATTTCCAAGTCAGGATGGTGAGTGGCTTGGAGGTGATCTTGAAGGTGGTGGTGTTCCCATAAGTCTGTTGCCCTTGTCCTTCTCAATGGAAGTGGTCGTGGGTTTAGAAGGTGCTGTCTGAGAATCTTTGGTGAATTTCTGCAGTACATCTTATGGATAGTACACACTGCTGCTACTGAGTGTCAGTGGAGGAGGGAGTGGATGCTTGTGGATGTAGTGCCAATCAAGCAAGTTGCTTTGACCTGGATGGTATAAAGCTTCTTGAGTGTTGTTGGGTCTGTACTCATCCAGGCAAGTGGGGAGTATTCTATCGCACTCCTGACTTGTGCCTTGTAGATAGTGGACAGGCTTTGAAGAGTCAGGAGGTGAGTTACTCGCCACAGTATTCCTAGCTTCTGACCTGCTCTTGTAGCCATTGTGTTTATGTGATGAGTCCAGTTGAGTTTCTGTTCAATGATAACTCCCAGGATGTTGATAGTGGGGGATTTAGTGATGGTAACAATACTGAATGTCAAGTGGTGGTAGTTAGATCGTCTCTTATTGGTGATGGTCATAGCCTGGCGTGCATGTCACTTGCCACTTGTCAGCCCAAGCCTGAATATTGTCCAGATCTTGTTGCATTTGAACATGGACTGCTTCAGTATCTGAAGAGTTGCGAATGGTGCTGAACCTTGGGCAATCATCGGTGAACATCCCCACTTCTGATACTTATAAAATACTTTGTGGTTTTCCTTAATCCTATCTGCCAAAGATACTTGTGCACTCCTCTGCCCTCCTAATTTATATTTTAAGCATGTACCCCAATCGCCACAACTCTCTTAAGCACTTTCTCTATTCCTGAAGGGACTCCCTTGTTTTTAATGTTCTGTACCTAACATACACTTTTTCTTTATTCTTTATCAATCTCTTGATATCCCTTGACATCCAAGGTTCCCTGGACTTGCTGCCTTCCCTTTTACTTTTAGAGGAGCATGTTGGCCTTGAACTGTACTATACTATGTTTAAAAGACTTTTGAAAGTGGCTTTCCCCCAACTTAGATACAAATTCTGCATTATCCTTATCCGTTTCCATGATGACTTTGAAACTTAGAGTTGTGGTCAATATTCCCAAAATGCTCCCCCATTGACACTTCAATCACGTGATCGGCTTTGTTTCTTATGGTTAGGTCTAGCACTATCCCATCTTTAATAAGTCTGTCTATGTACTGGCACAAAAAGCTCTTCTGGGTGTACTTTAAAACTTCCACTGCATCTAATCCTTTCATACTAAGACGATACCAGCAAATGTTAACAAAGTTGAAAGCCCTTACTACTATAACCCTATTCCTCCTATACTTCTGATTTGCCTACTAATTGCTCCTCTATCTACCCCTGACTGTCAGGAGGCCTATAGCATAATTCCAGCAAGGTGATTACCCCTTTATTTCTCAGCTCTACCCAGGTGCCCTCATTTGAAGACCCTTCTAAGACATCTGGCCTCATTTCTGCAGTGATAGTCTTCTTTATCAATAAAGCAATGTCCCACCTCTTACATCCTGCCTATCACACCTGAAACTTCTATACCCTGGAATGAGAGTTATCAGTCCTGTCCTTTCTTCAACTGTGTCTCTGTGATTGCACCAGTATCATATTCATTCTCTTCTAAAAGCATTTCCTACAGTTTTTTAGTAACAGCCTTGATCCTGGCACAAAGGAGACAACTCACCATCTTGTCCTCATAATATCCAAAATGGAAAACTAATCAGCAAGCAAGATCAACTCAAGGGACTCTTGCAGCGCTTGTCTTGGTAGTGCGGTTTGAGATTGCTTGGTAGTCACTCATTCTCTCTCTCTGTATGTTCCTAAATTGTGGTTTAACCACTACCTTAGACATGTTATCCATGCAACTATCAGCCTCGCGGATGCACAGCAATGACTTGAGTCATCGTTCAACCTTCAAAACCTAGACGTGAAACTTCTGCAGCAAGCAACACTTTCAGAAAATGTGTCCATCTACAACATGTGGTGCACTCATGACATTCTACATGTTATAAAATATATATTCCATTTGGTCAAAATGACCTGTCATATTCTAACTTCAAAAAAATACAAGTAGAATACATATAAAATTTATCAACATATTCACAGTCAGCTCCTTAAGTTCCTTTCCTGTACCAAAGTAAGAGCCAATTACTGCGTTGGAGTCTGAAGATGGTAGAAAAAGAAAAGAACACTTCCTCCCCCTGTTCACTGAACTCAGTATCACTCACCAAACTCTCACTTTACACTATGTACATCCAAAGCAGCATTCCATATATGCAACGCAACACTGAAAGAGATCTTTTTGCTTCCTGATAAAACAACTAAATTGAAGCTTCTCAAAAAAACAGTTTTAACCAAACACCTCATTAATTAGCTACAGTTACTCTCAGAGAACTTACACACCACTGTGTTATGGCTGAAATTATATTTAAATCATCTTAACATGAATAATAATTGCAGTTAATTGTTAAATTAAAGTCTGAATTTTAGATAGATACTAAGCTTTTTGCCTTCATAGGAGAATGAATAACCACTAGGCACAATTTCATGGTAAAGAGCAGGAGGTTTAGAGGGGATTTGAGGAAAATGTTTTTCACCTGAAGGTTGTGTGTATCTGGAACTCATTACCTAAAAGGGTGGTAGAGATGGGAAAACCTCAACTGACTTATGAACTAGTTGGATGTATATTTGAGATGCCATAACATGCAAGGATTTGGGCCAAGTGCTTGGAAATGGGATTAGGATAAATTGTTGTTTAATGACTGATGCCAACATGAGGGACCAAATGGCCTCTTTCTGTGCACTAAAAACTCTATGACTCCATGACTGTAAAAGTCTTTCCCTCATCAGTTCTCAGTTCAGACAAAAACAGCAGTAAAAGAGGACTGAGATAAAAGGTACTGCAGATGCTGGAGAATCCGAGAAAGCAAGGTGTGGGGCTGGACGAACACAGCAGGCCAAGCAGCATCATAGGAGCAGGAAGGCTGACGTTTCGGGCCTAGACCCTTCTTCAGAAATTTCTGAAGAAG
>JAHRHZ010000046.1:29668046-29701723 GCA_024137785.1 Ginglymostoma cirratum
CTTCTTCAGAAATTTCTGAAGAAGGGTCTAGGCCCGAAACGTCAGCCTTCCTGCTCCTCTGATGCTGCTTGGCCTGCTGTGTTCATCCAGCTCTACACCTTGTTATCTCTGTATTAAAAATGCACCTTTCATATCCTATGAATGTGTCAAGGTGCTTTACAATTAATGCATTATCTTTGCAGACCAGTCACTGCCATTATGTAAACAATAGCAGCAGTGAATTTACGCAGAAAAATCCATGAATCGGAATGAGAAAAGTGTGATTAAAAGGGGAACCGAAAGAGGAAGAGCTGAGGAATTGCAATGAATAATCAAGTAATCTCAATGAAGAAGTTCTTTGATTCATTTTCACAGCTTTGTATCTTGGCAATGTGGACAGGAGAAAGAATAATCATGACCCTTTTCTAAATCAGTGGTAGTTAAAGTTAACAACCTTTGTTAAAGTGAGTGGGAAGAGACAAAAAATAAATGACAGGAAAGCTACAAGAAGAGATAAACAAATGAATCCTACTTCACGAAAATGTAAGGCTATGCTCTTTCCAAGAATTGGGAATGAAGGTAGCTGCCAAGACAAAACAAAATTGTCTGACTTGCTTTGAAGATTGTCTTGGGAGGCAATGTTATTTTGTATTATTATGACAAAAATCACGCATCGCCAGAAGATGTGTGAATTGTTTTGATAAGTGTAATGTGACAGAGACCAGCATGTATACACTTTGTAATCTTCTCTGACAACTCATAACATACAAGTAAACCTAGAAATACGTGGTGAGCATGAAATGTTTATTGTGCTAACGATTTTGAATTGCAAGCTTAATATGAGAAGACTTTCATTGAGTGCTTTCTCATACTTGCTGGAAAAATTATTTTGAAATGTGGATTTTTATCTATGATATTTCAGCATGATAGATTTCTTACTTGTGTCGTATACAGAACTAATAAATGTATTTTCTCATTTAGCCAGAGGCACCTTCCATTTAAAATAAACCTTGTAGGTTTACATCAAGCAAGAACTCTCTCCACTAAAATAACCTTTCGCAATTTTTTTTTTACTGCTGCCAAAGAATTCCTAAGGTCATACTATAATTTGTGTTCTTATAATTTCCACTTTCAATGCTAGAAACATTTTAATGCATTGTTTGTAAATGCAATATAAGTATATGCCATAAGAAATGTATACAAATAATTTAAGAGTCATAGAAATGACAGCACAGCAAGGGGTCTTCAGCTCATTTTGTCTGTGTAAAGCTGTCCATTCAGTTGACACTCTCTGTTCTATTCTTTTTTTCTGGGCACTTTGTCCTTAATCTGAGTAAACATATTCTTTTAAATCATTAAATCATTTTTCTGACCTCTGTGCTTTATTGAAGGTATATATACATAGAGAAATCATAATCCGTGTAGATGTTCATGCGTGCAGCTCCTCCTCAAATGTTTGGACATATGGATACTCAACAGCTTTTCAATCAATTGCTCCAATTCAAACCACTGATTTGGTTCAATGTCTACAACGAACTACTTGTAGCAATGATGTATATTTCTGACATACACAATTGAACAGATTTTTAAAACGCAAGATCTTCCAATTTCTTAAAAATATATAATTGAGCGCAGATATTTTTATCGCCCCAACAGCCTAATGATAGAATTGTTACAGCCCTGGAGGACTCTTAGCCCTTTATCTGTGCCAGCTCTCAGCAAGAACAGCTTTGCTAGTGTTACCCTTTCCACCCTTTCCCATATCCTGATAATATTTTTCTTTTCAGATGGTTGTCAGATTCACTCTTGAAAGGCACAATTGAACTTGTCTTCACCAAATTTCTCTTAGGTAGTGCATTCCAGACCCAAACCATTTGCTGCTTAACAAAGTTGTTTTTCTATTCTCCTTAAATCTGTCAGAATGAAAGTTTATCATACAGTATTATCATTACTTGGGAACTTGGCTTTGAAATTTTTTTTTTCATTTTTCCTGCTGTGAAGGTGACTTATACATATGTTTATTTCTCCATTCTCTTGTGTAATGAATATAGGTTCTTTTGTTAAAAGTCCATTGACTTGGCTTTGTGATCATGTTTAATGACTGCTCACCATGATAACCAAATTGTAAAATTAAAATGTTAAGCCTGATTTTGCCTTGGGATCTGATTTGGCTGGTACTGTCATTGACTGGAATAATAATAAGAAACTGGGATAAACAGCCAAAAGAGATTTGTGGCTCTTCAATAAAATGACTATATGCAGATACTGGACATAAAAATAAGAGCATTGCTGTGAAGTATATTGCTTGGGTTGGGCTTTCAAAATGGCTTTAAATGTTGATAAGAAATTTCTGGACTAAAAATTTTTCTAGTGGACTGTCAGAAACTATTGGTGAAGACTACACCGAGAGTTAGCAGATAGGTAATGGTAGAGATAAAAGAAGAATCCTGCAAGAATGAAATGCTCAAAGTGATTCTCCAGCTTTTGGATATTAAAGGAAGCAAACCTTAAATTGGTGTATTGCTGCTAGAATAAGCTAAGATTCAGCTAGAAATATGAAAAAAGGTTAGAATATCAAAGAGAAGAGAATGAAAAATACAAATAGAATTGAAGGTAAAAGAAAAGAAAAAAAAACTGGAAATAAGCAAGTTTAAGTTGGAAAGTGAGAAGTAACTAAAATGGAAATGTAATGAAAAATGCTTGAATTCCAACGAGAGGGGAAAATCAAGAATTAAATTCAGAAAACAACTGGACAAGAGTTAGCAATATTAGATGCAGCTTGCGTTTTCAGGCAAAAGGAGAACATAGAAAGGCTTATACTTCAGAAAAGTAGTCTTAGCATGAAGTAAAATTGTAATATCATGATTTTAGGAAAGCCTTTGACAAAAGAGAATGGAATGTTGAAGGAATGCTGATAGTGATAAGGGACAATTGGAGATGAAAGGTAGGACCTCCTGATGAATAAAAGGGAGCTGGGCGCTCCAGTAGAAAGGTTCAAACATTTCAAGGTAACCCTGGCTTCTGGATGTGAAGGACATAGGGTCAACAAGAGAATTGATATTTCTAAAATTATGGGCTCTAGGGATAAATTGAGCACATTAAATTTATTTCAAAGGGGCTCAAAAGGAAAAGTGAGAGATTGAAATGTCAAAAGGGCTTCAGGAACAGCAAGACTAAAGAGAGTATGAAGGATAAGTTAAAGTCTGGGCATCACAGGTGGAGTCTGCAAGAAAGCCACAAGAAATGAAACTGGAACTTTGCCATGTAAGATTAAAAGCTGTGCAATAAGTACACAAAATGGCAGCACCTGCATGTGAAACTGGGCAGAGTAGGTTACTGTTTTTGTCTGTGTGAGGAGACTGGAACTCTAGGAATTGTTAGCATTGTTAGGGGCAACTGCAGTAACATTCCGGCACGGATTCATAATGTCACCCACCATGCTTCAATTTGTATTCCATTAGGAGATCGGGGAAGACCTCCATTGTTAGTTCCTTGGAAAAGGTTTGCTGGATGTCGTTAATGCCTGAATAAAAGGAGAGCCTAGTTCCGAGAAGCAGTAAAAGCTTGGGCAAATTAAGAATTAGTTAACATTGGTGGTAATGAGAGACCAAGGCAGAGGTAGAATTTTCATTTACCGTCTCCTGGGCGTGAGGCATTTGTTCCTTGTTCTGGTTGCCTTTTCAATATTTACAAACTATTTTTAGAGTGGCACGGTGCCTAACAGTGCCAAGGACATGGTTCAATTCTACCCTCAGGTGACTGTCCAGGTGGAGCTTGCACATTCTCCCCGTGTCTTCATGGGTTTCCTCCGGGTGCTCTGGTTTCTTCCCACAGTCCAAAGATGTGCAGATTAGGTGGATTGGCCGTGCTAAATTGCCCATATTGTCCAGGGATGTGCAGGCTACGTAGGTTAGTCATGAGAAATGCAGAATTACAGGGATAGGGCAACTAAAAGCCTCTTCCAGCAAATATTCAGTGAATTGAGCCTCCCTCAGCTTACACCCATTGCTACAATGAAGCTGTATTCAAACTGAGCTTTAAGTTCCTTATTCTTTGTTTACATTTTCTCTTCCAAGCTGATGAAGCAAATGGGTTTCATAACCTTTCAGGATTCAAGGAATTTTTTTTAAACTAATTTAGCTCTGGACTACTATCCTTAGACTTATTTTAATTAACCTGATCAAACATGTTATGATACACTTTTAGGACAGGTGTGACTTGAACCCAGAACTTCTGAACCAAAGATAGGGACATTACCCATTCTTGAAAGCACAGCAGACATCTTGTCTACAGGTCTTTGGCTAAATAATTCTTCCTGTTATTTTATTACTGTCATAGAATCTGAATCAGAATTCTTTGAGGAAGTAACAAGCAGGATAGGCCAAGGAGATCCAATAGATGTTATCTACCTGGACTTCAAGAAGGCCTTTGATAAGGTGCCACACAGGATGCTGCTGAGTAAGATAAGGGCCCATGGAGTTAGAGGCAAGGTACTAGCATGGATAGAAGATTGGCTGTCTGGCAGAAAGCAGAGAGTGGGGATAAGGGGGTCTTTCTTAGGATGACAGCCAGTGACAAGTGGTGTTCCACAAGGGTCAGTGTTGGGACCACAACTTTTCACTTTATACATTAATGACCTAGATGAAGGAACCATGGGCATTCTGGCTAAGTTTGCAGATGATACAAAGATAGGTGGAGGGACGGGTAGTATTGAGGGGGTAGGGCGGCTGCAGCAGGATTTGGACAGGTTCGGAAAGTGGGCAAAGAAGAGGCAGATGGAGTACAATGTGGGAAAGAGTGAGGTCATGCACTTTGGTAAGAAGAATAAAAGCATGGACTATTTTCTAAATGGAGAGAAAATTCAGAAGTCTGAAGCACAAAGAGACTTGAGAGTTCTAGTCCAGGATTCTCTCAAGGTAACCTTGAAGGTTGAGTCAGTAGTCAGGAAGGCAAATGCAATGTTGGCATTTATTTTGACAGGACTTGAATATAAAAACAGGGATGTACTACTGAGGCTTTATAAGGCTCTGGTCAGGCCACATTTGGAGTACTGTGTGCAGTTTTGGGCCCCATACCTCAGGAAGGATGTGCTGGCCCTGGAGCAGGTTCAGAGGAGGTTCATGAGAATGGTCCCAGGAATGGAAAGCTTAACATATGAGGAACGTATGAGGACTCTGGGACTATACTCATTGGAGTTTAGAAGGATGAGGGGGAATTTAATTGAAACTTACAGAATAATGAATGGCCTGGACAGATTGGATGTTGCTTCCATTAGAAAGATGCTTCCATTAGTAGGAGAGACTAGGACCCAAGGGCACAGCCTTAGAGTAAAGGGAAGACCTTTTAGAATGGAGATAAGGAGAAATTTCTTCAGCCAGAGAGTGGTGAATCTATGGAATTCACTGCCACACAAGGCTGTGGAGGCCAGGTCATTGAGTACATTTAAGACTGAGATAGATAGGCTCTTGATAATCAAGGGGATCAAGCCTTACGGGGAGAAAGCAGGAGAATGGGATTGAGGAATGTATCGGCCATGATTGAATGGCAGAGCAGACTCGATGGGCCGAATGGCCTAATTTCTGCTCCTATATCTTATGGTCTTATATAATACAGAAGAGGCCACTCAGCCCACCTAAAATACTCTACCATCTACTCTAATTTCACTTTTCCAAAGTAAGCCCATAACCTTGAATGTTTTGGCATTTCTATGTAGTTTTTAAAGGTTGTGAGATCCCTCAAACTTTGTGTAAGAGGTTGTGTAACTGAGTATATTAGGTCCTCTCTCTTCTAGTCTGGCTTTATTAAAGTTACTTGGGTGATACCGTGATCTACTTTTATTTTTGTGTGTTCTGGCAATCCCCAAAGCACAACAATTTAGTTATCTTCCTGATATAACCATCGTTCTCCAGGAACTAAACATTTCCTGTACAATATGAATCATGAACTAAATATTCAGAACACTACTGCACTACATGTTCTTGTTATATAACATATATCTGGTGAATTCTTAATTTCTGTTTGCCACGATGGTAAAATGTAATTTCTGCAATGCCCGCAGAAGTCATTAAAAGTATTTTACGTTTTGAACTAGAAGCTTAAATGCGTTTACATAGTTCTTTTGCTTCATTTTGGAGATTTTTAAAAGTAGTAATTTTTGTTAAATATATAATCATTATAGCAATTAAGAAAGCAATAAGCACTACTAACATTCTATAATGTGACAATACTTTAATCATAGGGGACAGGATGGCAACCAGTGCTGATAATATGAAAAAAAAACTGTAATGTGAGTCTTGCCCTCTCAAGCTCTGAGCAGGGAGCTGTGCTTGAAGTACTGACCAGATAATCAGTATTACTTTTTCCTTCTTCTGAATACATTGTCGTTTAGTTCCCCTTTTGGAGTGTAACTGTCTTAAAATGATGTGGAGGTGCAGGTGTTGGATTGGGGTGAACTATGTCAGAAGTCACACGACACCAGGTTATAGTCCAAGAGGTTAATTTGAAATCACAAGCTTTCATAGCACTTGCTCCTTCGGCAGAAGTAACCTCACCTGATGCAGGAGCAGCACTCCAAAAGCTTGTGATTTCAAATAAACCTCTTGTATTATAATCTGCTGTCATGTGACTTCTGACCTTATGTTAAAAAAAATTCATATGGAGAAGTAGGTATATTTTTGAAAGTTACAAAATTACTTTGAGAACTTTATAATAAAGGAATATCATTTCAGTGACACATAGGGGATGTGAAGAGGGCTACAAAATTGACATTGCTTTGGCAGGATTAAAAGAAAAGGATTCCTTTACGGAAGTGGCAATGTAGATTATAGGAAACAGTTTATAATATTAGATTTTGAATTATCATGTCAAATACAAGCATGTCATATATGAACTTTAAATGTGTTATTTAGGTATGAACAGAAACAAGCTGTTAAAATAACTGCTCCTAATCGGTTGGATGACACACAGTGTAGAGAATCACATCAATACCAAATTAAATATAGGCACAGGTGAGGGTACCTTATAGCCATCTGTGGAATTCACAAATGTCACTGATTACGGATGCACTAACACTTAAAGACTATGAAGTATCCAGACTACTGGCAAAATCTCCTGCTCTCACAGATGGCAAGCTTGGTGGTGTTATAAAGTGGAGGTTGACACCACTCTGAGAACTAACACCAAATCACCCCAAAGTGGAGTGCCTCACCCAATGATCTGTTAAAAGGAGTGTGAAAATTCGTGTAACCTGTCTGTTAGCAACTTCTAGTAGTTAATTAAAATAAATCCCTGACACTCACTTTACAATCAACAAGTAACAATTTATTTATCTAACTCTAACAGTGAACAAACTAACTAAACTATTAACAAACCAAATAAATCCCTTCTAGTTACTAACTATTCCTGCATAAAAGAAGGTTCTAACGGTATGTCGTGCCAATAAAGACAAGTCCCACCTATATAAAATAAAATTTGAAAAAAATAGAATTTAGTCTCTCGGAATTACAGCCAGGTTACATGCCTTCCAGAATGTTCTGTGCCTTCTCCCTCGAATCTTCTGTCAGGAATGCTTTCTCTAAGAATTCTGCGGTTAGGAATGCTTTCTCTATGAAAACTTCGGTCAGGAAACTTAGCTAAGGGTACTATGGTACTCTTGTGAATAGATAGTTCTTTCTCTAAGAGCTGAGAGCTGTTATCTCTGGTAGATGGCAGTGAGCTCTCCTGTCTTTGCCTAATGTCCCTTTCTCTTATACCCTTGATGACATATCAATATTTCTTACAATAGGGTTGGTTTTGTTGTCAAAGCCATCAGATTTAAATTTAATTGGTTTTTGGTATCTAAGTCCTGGTTCAAATTAATTGGCTAAATTCAAAACTTGTTGTCTTGATAACAAAACGAAACTGCTGCTTGGCCTGCTGACTGCAGAGCCTTTTGATACCGATGTTTTAATTCAGGTGAATTGCACACCTGCAAACCCACAAACTGCTGCCCACAAACATCTTCTTTGATTTTTTAAGCTTTAAACATAGAAAAGGCATATCATCTTTTAAAGGGACTGCGCACTGCTTCTCCCCTAGGATTTTGCAAACACCTAACTTCCTGCCTCTTAATCCACACGTACTCTATCCAATTTTGCAACAGGGGCAGGAAAGACATTTATTTAAGAGTGATGGTGGTATACTTGAATCCTGCAAGCCCCAGAATTATGCTGTGGGTGGGAGGGTGATATTGATGCCTCACTGCGAATTGAGATCCTTACATTGCTGATTAATGACTCCTTAAGGACCTCTTCCTACCACTATTGGTATTAACTCAGAGGAAGATGGGTCTAAAGTGACATGGACATCAACAAAACCCATGGGGCTAACTTGTCATTTCTGAGGGCTTGTGTTCTCTTAAACAGAGGAACTGTATGCCTGTTAGAGGGTCTGGAGATTGTGAATGGAGGTGTGTGGGTTCATTGACAGCCACCCTCTCACCCTTGCTATTGACCATTGCACCCCTCCTTCTCCATGTGGCCCCCAACATGGAAAATCCTCATCCCACATTATTAATAAGTGACTTTTGTAGCTCCATGATCCTGGGTTGGTGTTTTTCCTGCTCTGGGCTCACCTGTGGCGCTGCTAAACATAAAAGCGTTCTGATTCTGGGTAGCAAGAGAGCACATGCATTCTACTTTAAAGAGAATTATCTAAGAAATGTTATAGATGCAATTATGCAATTGAAGAACAAAGTCACTCACTAACTTGGACATGAAGAACAGTAATAATTTTTCTATTACGTCTAAGCTTATCAGTAGACTGATGACATATTGCCCTTATCCCTTAGATTGAAAAGTTTTGCAATCATCTTATGTGATTTTGAAAGATATTTCCTCAGTGGCTTTTGACTTTCTATAACACTGTTATTACTGTGCTCTATTACGTTGGAGTTTCACTTCAGTGACATTTTTCAGATTATATATTCTCTTGTGACATTCCTTCACAGTCAGTGCACTCGTAAATATTGAATGAATTTGTTGGTAGAGGCAGTCCATGCCACTACTGGTCTTCTGTGTCAACAGTAAGTTCTTTCTTGCAAAATAAAGTCTGCTTTTGTTTCTTGTGCTTTGTCATCAATAAATAACATTCTCTCTGCCTCATTCTAGTTGCTATTTTATAGTTTTTTTTGCCTTCACAAATCACATAGTTGAAGATCAAGTGACTTATTTTCAACATTAAAAGGAATAAATTTGAACAATTTTAATTAACATAACACCAATTTTTGAAATTGCATTTGGGAAGGAGATAACGAATAAACTTTGGTACAATCAGGGCAGCAGACACGATAACAGGTTATTCATTCAAGCTTTCCTATACTGCCCAACAATCTAATAAAAGGATCCTGAGATTTTAATCGTATGCATTTACTGGAATATCTATTACTAGAAAGGTAGTAACCTCTGAAAAAGATTGAGTTAAAATGGGTTAACATCAACAATCAGACATGGAGATCATTTCACCCAAGCGTGGTAGCAGTGATGTAGGCAGCATGCTACTTTACTTGGATTTAAATGACGTTTGTGTGCAGTGTTCGGCACTAAGCAATGAAGCTAAGTACATTTAAGGCCCACCACACTTAAAGCCAGCTTGTACTGTTAAACCAGAGCGTGCCACTTAAAGGGAAGCTAAGAAAAGTGAACATTTTTGTGACGTATCTATGAATAGAATGAGTTTGCACATTCTCCCCACATCGGCATGGGTTTCCTCTGGGTGCTTCGGTTTCCTCCCACAGTCCAATGGTGCTCAGGCTGGTTGGACTGGCCATGCTATTTTGCCCATAGTGTCCAGGAATACTTTAGATGGATTAACCATGGTAAGTGTGAGTTTACAGGGAGATGGTGAGGAGCTGGGTCTGGGTACGATGCTCTTCAGAGGGTTGATGCCAAATGGCCTGTTTTTGCACTGTGGGATTTCAATGATCTTATGATTCATTCCACTGCAACCCTTGCACTGACTTCAGATTGTCACTCATCGCACATCAGTTTTGACAATTAGCCACTAAGCCTTCTCTGCTTTGTGTCTAATAGGGACTACTGCAATATCCACGACCCTGGTGGGGAAACGGCCACCTCCGCCAGAAGTCATGGCCTTCAGCTCTGAGGATGACAGCACGGACGCCTCAGAGGAAACATCAGCAAGGCTGCCTCCTACACCCCTCACTAGTTCCAATACTGACACCTTTGTAATAATGTCACATTTATAAAGTTTGGAAGCACAAGCTGGTGAGCACCATGCTGACACAGCTCCACAATTGGCTGAGGAAGAAATGCTCCAGGCTGCTGGCATTCCTAAACTGACAGAGACCAGGTACCTGCTGATCCCCAGGCAGAGGAGGACCCGGCGGTGTCAGCCATCATGGACTTTGTCCACATGCACAGAGAGGGACAATGGACCTGATAACGCAAAGGCTGCAGGAGGGCAGCTAAACCATGGGGACCCTGCTGGTTTCTGATCAACTGGCTGCTTCCATGGACAGGTTAGCAGCTGCCACGGAGTGCCTGGTCCAGCACCCTCAGGAGAATAGCACACACTTGCATGCCATCACCAGTGTTCCTCAGGTCCAAAAGCATGGCAGCAAAGAACCTTTTTACAAAATATCAAGCTGGCGCCAGGAAACACTCAGCCAGAGGACAAACCACACATTAGAGGTGGCTGAGCCCTCCAACTCTACTCTCCAACCTTCAGAAGGTCAAGCTGAGGAAGTTCCACTTGTGTCTGGTGTGTTGGGGCCATTCAGACACCAACACCCCCAGAGTCACATAACCAAACCGTTGAGGCCAATGGTCTCCACTGCTCAGCAGGCTGCCCCTACCCTAGCAGTGAAACCAGGACAGCTCAAAAATGTAATGGAAGGGAGAGAAAGGAATGAAAGATCTTTTGTGGCCCAGGTGACAGTGCACTGTACGTGAAGTATCATATATGGATAAATCTTATTGGTTTTAAATTTCATGTGTTTGTTTCAGTCTTTCAGCTCTGATATAGGATCTTTACTCACAACTCTAACCTGCCTTATGTTTTTAGATGTGTTTCACATTTATTTTATATGCAGTTAAACAATGCTTATCATTGAGGAAATAAACTAAGCAACATATATTTGAAATGACTCTACAAAGGCCAGTATCCCATCACCAAGTCACCCTTTATCTACACATGGAGTGTCCTTGACACTGTTCCAACTCACTCAGAGCTAGCTCTTGGAGTGAACAGAACCTCTGACAGTCTTGTTCTTATCTGTCAGCCAGGGCTCCCTAATTGGACCAGATTAACAACTCCAATCAAAGAACAAAGGACAATACAGCACAGGAACAGGCCCTTTGGCCGTCCAAGCCTGCACTGCCACATTTTGCCCTTCCATTCTAAAACACTCTTCACTTACAGTATCTGTATCCCTCTATTCCCCTCTTATTTATGTATTCATCGAGGTGCTTCTTAAATATTGCTATTGTGTTTGCTTCCACCACCACCTCTGGCAGCGCATTCCAGGCACTCACCACCTTTTGTGTGAAAAACTTGCCTCGCACATCTATTTAGGATATCTCCCCTAGTAGTTGACCCCTCCACCCTGGGAAAAAGTCTCATACTTTCTACTCTATCCAGGCCATTCAGAATCTTATAAACTTCTATCAGGTTGCCCCTCAACCTTCTGCATTCCAGTGAAAACAAACTCCGTCTATCCAACCTTTCTTATAAGTTAAAATTCCCCCATACCAGACAACATCTTGGTAAGATAAACAGAAGTTGCTGGTAAAGCTCAGCAGGTCTGGTAGCATCTGTGAAGAGAAATCAGAGTTAACATTTCGGGTTCAGTGACCCTTCCTCAGAACATTCTGGGAAACCTTTTCTGTACCCTCTCCAAAGCATTCACATCCTTCTGGTAGTGTGGTAACGGGAACTGTATGCAATATTCCAAGTGTGGCCTAACTAAAGTTCTTTGAAGCTGCAGCATAACTTGTCTATCCTTGTACTCAATGCCCCTTCCAATGAAGGCAAGCATGCCATAGACCTTTTTTAGGAGTTAGCAAGAACCACCGATGCTGGAGCCTGAGATAACACAGTGTGGAGCAGGAAGAACACAGCAGGCCAGACAGCATCAGAGGAGCAGGAAAGCTGACGTTTCAGGTCGGGACCCCTCTTCAGTTTTTCTGAAGAAGGGTCCTGACCTGAAATGTCAGCTTTCCTGCTCCCCTGATGCTGCCTGGCTTGCTGTGTTCCTCCAGCTCCACTCTGTGTTATAGGTCTTTTATTTACTACCTTATCTACCTGCGCTGCCACCTTCAGTGATCTGTGGACCTGCATACCCAGATCCCTCTGCACATAAATACTGTTAAGGGTTCTGCCATTCACTGAATAATTTTCACTTGACCTTCCAAAATGCATCACCTCACACTTGTGGGTATTAAACTCCGCCTGCCATTTTTCTGCCCATGCCTCTAACTGATGTATATCCTGTTCAATCCTCTGACAATCTTCCTCACTATCCGGAGGTCCACCAATCTTTGTAGCATCTGCATTCTTACTAATTAGACCAGCTATATTTTCCTCCAAATCATTTATGCAGATCACGACAACAGAGGTCCCAGCACTGATACCTGTGGAACACCATTAGTCACAACCCTCCATTCTGAAAAGCAGCCTTCCACCACTACCCTCTGTCTCCTATGACTAAACTACTTCTGTATCCCACTTGCCAGTGCTCCCTTGATAGCATGTGACCTCACATTTTGTACCAGTCTGCCATGAGGGACTTTGTCAAAGGCTTTACTGAAGTCCATGTAGACAACATCAACTGATTTTCCCTCATTGTTTATCATTACCTCCTCAAAAAACTCAATCAAGTTAGTGAGGCATGACCTGTCCCATACAAAACCATGCTGTCTATCGCTAATAAGTCCATTTGCTTCTAAATGCATGTAGATCTTATCCTCGAGAATCTTTTCCAATAAGTTCGGTACCACTGATGTGAGACTCACAGGCCTGTAATTTTCAGGATTATCCCTGCTACCCTTCTTAAACAGTGGGACAACTTTGTCTATTCTCCAGACCTATGGGACCTCACCCGTTGCCAAAGAGGATACAAAGATGTCAGTCAGTCCTCCAACAATTTGTTCTCTTGTCTCCCTCAATACTCTGGGATAGATCCCATCAGCACCTGCAGGCCTATCTACCTTAGTACTTTATAAGACGCACAACACCTTTCCTTTTTAACAGCAAATTGGCTTAGAAACTCTACACTCCCTTCCTTGAGATCACCCTCTACCAATTTGTAATCTTTAGTGAATACTGACACAAAGTATTTGTTTAGGACCTCACCTACCTTTTCTCGCTCCACACATACATTCCCTCCTTTGCCCTTGCTTGAGCCAACCTTTTCCCTGGCTACCACTTACTTTTTATATAAATAAAGCCTTGGGAATCTCCTTAATCCTGTTTGCTAATGACTTTTCATGACCCTTCTTAGCCCTTGTAATTCCTTGTTTAAGTTATTTCCTACTTTCCTTATATAATTCAAGGGCTTCATCAGTTCCCATCCTTCTAGACCTTATGTATGCTTCCTTTTTCTTTCTGACCAAGGTCATAACATCCCTGGTCATCCAAGGTTCATTTAACTTGCCATATCTATCCTTTATTCTCACAGCAAATTGCCGCTCCTCAACTCTTATCAGCTACTGTTTGAAAGACTCCCACATGTCCAATGTAGACTTACCCTCAAACAACTGCCTCTAATCAAAATTTTCCAGTTCCTGTCTAATATTGTTGTAGATCGCCTTCCCCCAATTTAACACCTCCGCCCAAGGAATGCTGTTTAGCCTATCCATGAGAATCTGAAAACTCACGGTATTATATGCACTAGTCCTGAAATGCTCCCCCACTGAAACTTCACTGACCTGACCGTTCTCATTTCCCAAAACCAGGTCCAGTATAACCCCTTTCCTCATTGGACTGTTTACATATTATGTCAAGAATCCCTCCTAAATGGTCCTTACAAATTCTACCCCATCAAGCCCCTAGCACTTGGTGAGTCCCAAACAATATAAGGAAATTAAAATCACCCACCACAACAAGCCTGCTGTTTTTATATCTTTCCAAAATCTGTCTACATATTCTCTCCTGTCTCCCTCCGGCTGTTCAGAAGCCTGTAGTATACCCCCAGCATTGTGATTTCACCTTTCCCATCCCTGATTTCTACCCATAATGCCTTGCTGATTGAGTCCTCTGATGTATCTTCCCTCAGTACAGCTGTGAGATACTCCTTTACCAGTAATGCACCTCCCCCATCCCTTTTACCTCCATTTCTATCACACCTGAAACATGTAAAACCTGGGACATTCATCAGCCAGTCCTGTCCATCTTTCAACAAGTCTCTGTAATCACAATAATGTCATTGTTCCAAGTACTAACCAAAGCTCTAAGTTCAACTGCCTTGCCTATTATACTTCTCACATTGAAACACATGCGTTTCAGACCGCCTTCCCTGCCCTTTTCAGTAATGTTCCCCTGCCTGTTCTTGTTCTTAGTTGTGTTTGCCTTGGTTTACCGCTCCCTCAATTTCTGCATCTAATACCTTACTCCTCTGGTTCCTAACACCCTGCCACATGAGTTTAAACCCTTCCCAACCATTCAGGGAACTCATATTCTATCAGGTCCACCTGTCTGACCTTGTTACAATCACTACAATGCTTATTTTAGATTCCTGTAAAATAGCTGCTTTTAGCCCTGTATTTATGTGCTCCAGCGTTCCTAAAACGTGCCCCTTGCACAGGGAGGTTTTAGGGTGAGTGGCTGTCAGTATGTAGATTTGCTGCTTATTAAGGAGATGCTTGAACAATGAATTAGTTTCCCCTTTTCACTCTGTTGTGGTATTGTGTACGCTATAGTCGAGTCCATATTTTAGACACAGCAAATTTTCCCTCCATTCTCCCCAATCAAATTGCTTTGACCTAATCTTAGAATTGCACTTCTAACAACACCAGCCTGACATTTCCTATTCCCACACCATCTGTCCTTGTGGCCTCGCTGAGTGAGATTGTCTAATTACAGCCAATTAGTGGTGAATTTTGTGCAGTTTTGTTCTGCAATCTAATATCCATTGAGATCTGAGTAGAGACTGAATATTAATTTCACTGAAGACCTGTAATTGCTATCAGAGGGAAAAGACTTCCAACCCATCCGGCTTGCCTGAATTTGAAACCAAGTTATGAAGTTAAAAGACAATGTCCTAAAGAACTGTGCCTATTACTATTTTTAAAGTGTCATCACAAGTTACCAGTCATAAAACTTATTTTTTAAGAAAATACTGATGAACTTTGCAAAATGAAATCACATGGATGCAATTAAAAGAGCCAGAGCGCAAAATCCACAAAAATAAGAAACATGCTCTTGCCTCAAACTACACAAGATTTCACAAAAATTGCATGTCAGATTATGGGACAAGGAATGAAACTTGTAGAAGTAGAAGAGGAGCTTCTAACTTGCAGCTTTCCTGGCAGATATTGGCCCCCTGACTCACAATTTGCATCTAATCATTTTAACTTTGAAACTGCATGGGGTAAAGCTGTGCAGCTTTCTACTATGCGACCCTTGCTGATACTAGCAGCAACAGAACAGAGAATCTCCTTGAACTTTAAATGGCCCCATAAATGTCAATAGCAGGAATTCATAGCTAGTGGATAATGTAAGGTTAACAAAGTGTGGAGCTGGAGGAACACGGCAGGCCAGGCAGCATCAGAGGAACAGGAAAGCTGATGTTTTGGGTCGGGAGCCTTCTTCAGAAAATCTTCAGATAATGCAGAGTCTCCTTATAAAAAATATTTCATGGGAAATTGGCATCCTAATTAAAGAGAGCTTTTGCTGCCCCTCACCTCATGCCATTCAGAACACATTGGTGAGCTGCCTCAAACTACTGTGGTCCACCTGGTTGGATTTCTCAGCAGTAGTTTGACATATCTGAGCAGTTTGTCAGACTATTTCTTAAAGATGTCCTGTCCACTGAGAGCTGCCAGCCAATTAGAGGCTTGTCGTGCCATCGAAGCCGGTAGGATTGTGGTTAGTGGCAGTACTGCACCCATCAGAGGTGCAAGGATTATGACACTGCAGACCACAGTTGAGTGCTGTGATGGCATGGGCTGAGGGTTTCAGGAGAGGGCAGTAGCCAAGAGGATCAGATTCTTGGGAAAGTGGGTGGTTTTCAACAGTCAATCCCTGCCCAATGCTGGATTTTTTTGATGGAGCACAGAGCACCTGACAATGGGGGACACTCTGGAGGCCACTAGCAAATCTATCGGAGTTTGCTGGTGGCCTACTGAGACACATATGGGCTCCATTTAAAGTCTGAGCCTGCCACTAAACTGACAGGTATCGAGTGGATCAGTATGGAGCCTAACTAACACCCTGCAGCTGGCAACTGGAAATCCCACACCAGGGGATGTGGATAGTTGAGACAAGTCTTCTCCCATGACTAAGTGAGTGATGCCAACATATTTCCTGCTCTGTTAGGCTGGATTAAATCTAGTCAGAAAATTCTTAGAGGGCTTAACAAGACAGATACTGAGAGGTCGTGTTTCCTTGCTAGAGATCTTAGAGCCAGAGGCCATTGTCTCAGGATTATATGTCAGCTAGCTAAGGCTGAGAAGAAGAGAAATTTCTTAATTCAGAAGGTTGCGAATCTTTGGAATCCTCTGACCAAGAGGGCTATGGATGCTCATTCGATACGTATGTTTAAGGCTGCTATCAGTTGGTTTTTGGACACTAAAGAAATCAAGGGATACAGTGATAACTATTTTATTCTAAGTTGATGCCATGATTTTATTGAAGAGTGGGGCAGATTTGAGATGCTATGTGTACTACTTGTCTATTTTACATCTTAAAGTCCAAACAATTCAGCTTTCGGGAAATGTAGTATATGGGACTGGCAGAGTAGAGACAAGGTTGCAATGAGACAAAGAAACCCATTATAATAGTCCAGGGAAGCATATTAGCTAATCCCAGGCCAACAACAACAATGGTCTCATTTGCTTTTCAACTTTTATCTGTTTGATAGTATTAATTTCCTTATTTCTTCCTTTCTGACTCTTGTTTCTCTTTCTCTTAATCAAGTTTTTGTTTTCTCTATATTTTGTTTTGTACCAGATTTGACTCCTTCTGTGGTGCTCCTCTTTTTGTTTCTCAGTTATTAAATCTTATAGGTTAAAGAAATAAGCTATTGGTCCCAGCATTTAGTCAGGCCCTCGATAGTCCCAATGCAAAAATAAAACATTGGAGTTGGTGGAAATTAGAAATAATAAAACCTAAAATGCTGAAATATTCAGCAGTCCAGACAACATCCATTGAAAGAGAAACATTTCAATATGATCTGTTTTTGTTCTAAATTCCCTGCTGCCCTCATTTCATTATTAGCTTTCAAATTTAAGATGCTGCACTCAAAATTCTTCAACTGTACAGTGCAGGAACAGTCTAACTAATCTTGCTTCAGCAAGATCCAGCCCAGTGCAATGCTTGAGACTCTCCTCCACGCCTCTCACTCTTCTGAAAATTTCTCCTGCAGTAAGCCTGAGGGAATTTGGTGAAGTTCAGTGAAAGGGCTGATGGAGCAGTTTAACATGGGACAACTGTTATAAGAAATATGTTGCTAGCAGTTGCACTGTTAAAGGGGAGAGAGGGGTTTTAAAATTGTGCAGTGAGCTCATTACCTTAATGACAACTGGGACTTACACTGTTAAATGTCAAGCTAAACGATTTTACATTTTCAAGAGCCCAATGTAAAAAAAAACACTTGGAGATAGCAAGACCTGCCAATGCTGGAGTCAGAGTCAATACAGTGTGGAGCTGGAGGAACACAGCAAGTCGGGCACCATCGGAGGAGCAGGAGAGTCAATGTTTCCGGTCGAGACTCGTCATCAGGACTTGAGTTCCTCCAGCTCCACACTGTATTGACAATGTTAAAGATAAGTGGTGCAGTAGTTAATTTTCATTGGAGAAGAATTTATTTGTACCAGGATACACAGGTAAAAACGAAGGAATGGCAAGTATGTTACCTTAACTGCCCTGGACTTCTTGTGACAATGGTCTTCAGTTTCAGAAGTAAGAGGCATTAAGCAATTCTCCATGTCATTTTGCAGCTTATTCTTCTTTGCAGCTTGGTCTCTCCTCTACTCATCTCCTCCGGAATGGCTGAAAGTCCACTGCATCAGAAGTGTGAGATTTCCTTCTCTTTCTCCTTACTTTATCTTCAGTTATTTTCTTATTGATTTGTGTCCGATTTCCCAATGAAAGACAATGCAAAAAGGAAGGATAAAATCAAACATCAGTCTTCTGATATAAATATGCTTCGAGGAGTTGTAAGGTATGCATTCTTACATTATAAATCATTCCTCAATTGGATAGATTGTATACTACTTCAAGTCAGAATTAACAGATTTATGGACAGTGAGTACAGATTTATACAGATAAATATACTTTTAAGGTTCTTGCAGAGATTTGTATCTTGGGTTGTGGGTGAGGTTGTTGACTTGTTCGCCAAGCTGGCTTGTTTTTGTTCAGACATTTCATCGCTGTGCTAGGTAACATCATCAGCAAGGCCTCTGATGAAGCAATGTTGTTCTACTCTGCTTAGTATTTATACAATCTGGTCTGCTGAGGTGTTTTGTGTCATTTCCAATTCTTTCTTGCAAGGGTTTGTACATGCGGTCTAATTCCACATGTTTATTGATTGCATCATGGGTGGAGAACCAGGCCTGGATACGCACAGGAATTCCTAGAGGCCTGGTTCTCCACCCATAATGCAATCAATAAACATGTGGAATTAGACCGCATGTACAAACCCTTGCAAAAAAAACTGGAAATGAGACAAAACACCTCAACAGACCGGACCATATAAATACTAAGTGGAGTAGAGCAACATCGCTTCACTGGAGGCTGCACTGATGATTTTACTTAGCATGGTGACGAAATGTCTGTACGAAAACAAGCCAGCTCAGTGAGCAAGCCAACAACCTCATAAATATACATTGCAAGTACAGTCTAAAGAAGCTATACATATGTCCAAATCTTGAGTATTTTATCTGGAAGACTCAAACATATTTCAAATCCAAGTTTCAGCCAGACGACAGCAGGGTAAATCACTTCATTCGGAGCTCCACTCTGCTCACCTGTTGTCTTTTTCTTTCTTTCCTCATCACTCCTTTTTTTAATCTCCCTTCTTGTCTCTACCTCTGTAGTAATTATATCCCCCCTCCAACCCCTTCTAACTACCCACCTAAGGAGTCGGGAAAGAGCTGGGTTGCAACCGGGTACCACATGGCAGGAGCTGAACGCACGGGTTATGCCCTGCAGCGATGGTGGATCGCGTGTGGGCTGAAGTGACGGTTGTGGATCAAGAGTGGGCCGGCCAGATTGGGTCAGTGAGGCAGCCCAGAGTGGGATACTGGCAGCAGTATGGCGAGGGCTGGAAAGCCCAGAGTGGGACACTGGCAGTGGAAAGGAAAGTTTGACTCGCTTGTTATCTTATTCTAAGTTAATGTGAATGGTGCCGTATATGTATGGTGAAGGTACACACTTTTCACTGTATTTTTACATTGAACACATGCGACAATACATGATTCATCGTTTCATCAAGTTTGTAGGCTGCAGACCTCTGAGTCCTCGCATACTTTTAATATCTTTTTGTTAGCTCTTTTAAGTGACAATCATTTTACCCTAAAAAAATAAACAAAAAACAAGAACAACGGAACCAGAAGTGATGCCAACCACCCCAGCAAACTGAGGCATATAAATAACAAGTGGGACAGAACACCAACATTTCACTGAAGGAGCACTGACGATGTTACCTAGCAGGGTGACGAAACATCTGCAATCAAACACATCGGCTCGGCGAGCAAGTCTACAACCTCATCCATAACCCGAGCTACAAATCTTCTCAAAAACTTTATGCCCAATACTGTTCCATTTTGTGTCAGTTTTAAAGGGTTCCCTGCTTTATCATCAATCAATAGCACCAATCCCTAATCATAAACTGGTGAACTGTTTGTATTGATAGATTCACTGTTGTTCTTCTATCGAATGGATCTTCCAAATGCAAATCGCTCAGTTCTGTATCAATCCCCTGTTTTTTATAAGGACGATGTAGTCACATGTTTTCTTGCTGCAGAATCTATTAACTGAAGTTCTCTACAGTGTGTACTGGAATGTCAACATAATTAGGTTCATTGATGAAACTGACCATTGCTTTAGCGTTACTAATTCAACAGCTCAGTGCAAAGTATTTCCTCATTTAATGGGCAAAAGCCAATAATACTATTACAGGAATATTAAAAATTAATAATAGTGAAACTAGCAGACTTTGGGGCAATCTGATTAACCCTGTCAACCGTAGTTCAGTTGGTAGCATTTCTGCTTCTGAATTAAGGTTATGGGTTAGTGTTCAGGATCTGAGGTAAACAATCTTGCTCTCCATTTCTATTGTGGACGAGGTTTTATATTTTGAATATGAAGTTAAAGTAAGGCTATGTTCTTTCTCTAGATGACAAAGATGCAATGACACTATTTCAAACAACAGCAATGGAATTAACCCCAGTGTCCTGGCCATTATTTATACATGAATTTACTTTACAAAAAATAGGTTGTTATTTGATCCTCATCACATTGCTGCTTATGGGAGCTTTCTACATTGCAACATATCTTTCTAAAGAAAGTCTAACTAAAGTCTATCTTTCAAAAGAACTTTTTGGCCTATAACATGCTTTGGAATACTTTGAGCTTGAAAAATGCTAAGTCTTTCTTGACATTACCTGACAGTGAATTTAATGAGCCAAGAGTTGTCCTTTCAACTGATTGCTCTCTAAGACTGGAAACATAATATTGCGGTAGATGTTTCAGTGTCTGCGTTCTAATTTCCATGGAGACGTAATGCGCTACTTGTATTTCACATTGAAATTGTGTTGGAGATTCCTATAGGGATATGTAAATTGCCATCAAATTCTGGCAAACTTATTGCAATTTCACTGTTTGGTCCAGTTCATGCACAACACACCATGTGAAATTTCAGGGGCTAGAGTGTAAATTTATTTTAAATATTGAAGTTGTAGCAGCTTTTAAAAAACAGATAAAAGATTTATGAAGGACAAGTACATGATATATACATACACAATTACCCTTAAATTCCACAGAGATTGGCGGAACCCAAATGTCAGCTGCAATAATGGCACATGATCTTATTGAGCTGCTTAAATCAATTCCTTGGGGACTTTCACTAGTTTCCCCACGAAAGTATACTGGGAAACTGGTACAGTCCCGTGGAATTTCAAGGTCAATAAGCCACGCTGAGTCTTTTGGGTTAAAAATGTATTAGTGACATCTTATCATCTGCAAGAAATTTGCTCATGAATGCAGTGAAATCCGCAATCTGTGAAGGATGCTTTCCAGGAAAATCTTGCAGTTGTGATATTTTGCCAATTCTGCAAGTGGCCAACAGCACAAGTGGATTATGTACCCCATGTACAGTGCATATGTTTACTCCTGGAAAAATATGGTGAGCAAACATGTGGGGTTGCACTGTCTGAAAAAGTACAGTTAGTATTGCAGAGATAAGTAAATTCACAAAGGAAGGAAAAGTGACTGGTGGATTTTACTGCATAATAAACAAACAACATTATCAATATAACATAAATATTAATTAATCATAACTACATTAATTCCATAAGGCTGATTTTATTTTCAGAATATGGATACGCACAAGTTCTCACATCATGGCAGTTTATAAAGATTACACTTGTGAGAACATCTTGGGACTCATGGTGAGAAAGCAGTACCAGAATTCTAAGGTTAATTATACATCCACTAACCTCAAGAAAGATTGCTCATTCTGCAGCCCTTTCCACATACTATTGCCCTTTTGTACCAGATCACCACTATCTTACAGCTTGTTCACGGTTTTGGGTTATGTTTATCAATGGCGGTTCCAAAGACAAGATGACAAACAGTGAGCTTTATAGTATTTAATTCATTTGCCATTAATTAATCACAATGAACAACTTCTATCAGTAACTATCAAGGGTTTAATGAGCTTAATATACAAAATGATAACCAAATAGATGTGGAATTAGCATGTGCTCATTTGTTATTTATTAAATTATTTACCATAATTTAAAGTTACAGTTAATCTTGAGGTACTTATTCAACAAATAATTCAATTCTAAACATAATCCTGATGTTAGTTAATTTCAAAATAATAGCTGTAGTCATACAACAGGTCAAAATTTTAATAAAATTTATAGAAATTTACAGCAAATAGCTCAGTACAAGTCACATTTCAATGATTATAAAGTTTCTCCTTTATTGTTGGTACAAATATTAAAAGAGGTGCTTTAAAGTCAAGCTTTAGGAACAGTTTTTCAGCCAAGTGAAAGTGGGTATTTTAGTCTGCAGGGAGTTAAATCTGCTGAAAAGTAATCTCCATGGACAAGGCTGTAAACTATGGGCTGAGTAGAGGTCAGTCTTACAGTGTCTCCTTCCACTCAGTCACTCTTAGCTCCTTCTGCTGTTTTTACATACACTGCAATCACTGGTTACTGTGGGTCCTGCCAAGGCCTACCTAAATGGGCATCCTTCCTTACATCATTAGATGTGTCATCTGACTACCCCTTTCCCACTTCCCATCACTTGATTGTTCTGGAAATGAGATGACCATAATGGTGCTCTGGGAAAGAGTAATAGCAATATGCACAAGGAGTTAATTGGACTCTTGACCTGAGTACAGTGTTGTTGTTCTCACAGGACTTAAATTCATAACATTCTTCTCTTAATTTCTGGTCTCTTCTCATATTCTAAGTCCAACTTAGTAAAGTTTGTATTTATCTCTAGAAATTTGCAACTACTTGTGTTTGTATTTTCTTGTTATGAAATTATACTAAATTAAATAGAAATGAAAATCAAAAAGCAAGATGAAAATCTTTGACAGCATGTCTCTTTTTCCCCTTAATACTGGATAGATACTATGAAATTACTCCACAGAGGCTGACATCCAGCCACCAAGTCACCCTTTATTTATATGTGACAAGTCCTTGACACTGATCCAGCTTCCTCAGAGCCAGCTGTCAGAGTGAGCAGGATGTCTGACACTCCTGTTCTTATCTGTCAGCTGGGGCTCCCTGATTGGACCAGATTAACAGCCAGATTAATCAGGGAAGTCCTATTCTATGAGTTCCACCAGGCTGATCTCTTTAAAATCACTACATATTGTCTATTTTATATTAGTTGCCAAAGTCACAGAGCCTTATGGGCTGATGATTCTCTCACTGCAATTTTTTTAATACGTATCGTAAGATTTAATTTCCTCACTGTTTAATGATGAAGTTTGCTCTGTTTGTAGAAAGCTTCAGCCTGTCTGATCAGGGAAATTGGAATCACTGTTATTTCAAAGCCACTTAAGTGGCCTTAGGCAAATCTAAGGATATTGTATAGTATAAAATTTCAGGACGACAGAACTATTTCATTAGAAGTTATTAAGTAACCATCAGAATTCATGGAGCAGAATGGACAAAAGTTCAAGGATTTGTATTTATATTTTAGAAATAAAAAGCAGCCAGACTAAATTACAATGTCTTGTGGCTGCGAAGTCTTTGTAGATAGTCAATTTAAATGTTAATGAGAAAAGTGCAAAGAGCACCTGAGAGCAATTTTTTTTCTTTCAATATACACAAAACACAACACATTCCTTAGTTATCAACCAACAAGATTGTTTTTGGTAAATCTGGGGTTATAATGTGTGCACAAAGATGAAATAAATACTAGCCTTTTAAAATTGTAGGTTAAAGCAGGAGATTGGTCTAAGATTGATTAGCATTATTCAGCAAGGTCACTTCTAAAATTAGTATACATCAGTCATGCAAAAATAAAAAAGCCATTTGTCTTTACTTAGGTTGATAATTGGGGGTGGTAATCCAAAATAACAGTCTCCAATATTTCAAGCAGAAATGGTAAGAATGATCTAACTATATAAATGTAAAAGAGTAAGCAAATCCTGATTTTAGATTGCAGAAGGGTTAGACTTAAGATACCGTGTGTTTTCCCTCTCTGGAGATTCTAATTGAACTTTTGAGTGCTGGCAACGTTCACTTCTCTTCCTCTCCCAATGTATAGCATCAGAGATGCTGTGCTGAAACTTACTTTTCTGGTGAAGTGTCATTTACGTTGAATTTTTTTGAAGAGTTTTCATTATGAAACCCAGCAAGACTTCTCACTTTTTTGTATTAAACCAAACCCACTTTGTTAACATCTCACACTTTCATGAACTGCTCTCGCACAATTCTAGTCCAATCATCCCACAATTCTGGAACAACTCCAGGGTATCTGGGAGTTGACTAACAGCTCCATCTTTAAAAGACTGTTGCGCACCAGGACAAGCGCTGTGGTTCCAGATTGCCCTGCACTTTTCCTGATGTTTGCCAAGACATGGCAGGCAGGAAGAAACAGGAACCCCACATCACTGCTAGGGAACTGAGAGTGCTACTGGGTGGGGTAGTGCAGAGATGCATATTCTCCTTCCCCAGGACTAGTAGAGGAAGCCACAACACAGACCATGCCAGCCTGGTTGATGTTGCCACCTGGGTCAGTGCAGTTTCAGACTTCAGGGAGAATGAAAACCCCATGCAAGAGAAAAGGTGAATAACTTTTCCTGGTCTACCAGCAGAAGTGTCACCATCTTGTCTCAGCTACCTCATACTCACTCTATCTCTGCCACAGTACCCATCTCCCACCAAGGCTCATGCTGTACCACTCTCACTAATGCCTATAATATTTTCCCTCACTCACTACCCCAGACATCACTAGCCCTGCATGCCCCCTGCGTGGCTGGATCACTTTCTCAGGACACCTCCTCACCTGCACCAAAAGTAACAGCTGTCCTACCCACTTTTATCTCCCTGAATACTTGCCTCTTTCTCACTCCAGGAAGGAAACAGCCCACAATCGTGCAGAAAGAGTCAGGATGGGTGATGGGCTACCAAACATTGCTTGCCTTCCCCCTTATGTGGCGAGGATCCTGACTCTACTGCCCCAAGCTGCAAACTGACTGAGTCCAAACCTCTAGACTGGTATCAGAGGCTGCTCTTGACTTAATGCAATGGTCTGCTCTGATCAAAGGATTATCCCTTGAATTGACTAGGACAGATGATAAACACATCAAGCTTCCTGGCTTTGTGTCCATACAAAATGGCATGGTAATACAGCAGTACAGTGAATCTGTTATCCCTGGTAAAGTGCAAAATGGCAAGGAAAAGCAATGCAAAGCAGTGAGTAAGCGTTATGACAGCAAGTAACAGACTGGAGTTGCAGACTGGCTGTACAATCAACTGATTGTGCATTCAGAGACACACAATCGCCTTGCAACAGCATCACAGAAATAGTTGCTGTTGGGGTGCAACATTAAAGTACTGAAATATCCTGAAAGTGGATTGGAGATGTACCATGAAGGTTGTTAGAGGCTTGGTCATAGCAGATGCCAATGTCTGTGGGTATGGGGTGTGGTTGGCCGATGACATGGAGCATGACTTGAGATGTTGGTGCCTGCATTTCAACATGGATATTCTGTGCAACTGATTTCTATGAGAGAATTTGTGGCATCTAGTTTCCTCAGCACATTTGGTGGGATAGGTAGCTGCGTATTAGTAAGTTAAGATGTGCTGTTAATGAGCAAGTTTTCCTCTTAATAGGACATGCCACTGCCAAGTGAGGAACTCACTTCAATGGCCAGCAAAAGTATATAAAACACAGAGGTTTGCTCTTAATATTGAGATAGAACTCACCAGACATCCCACACGATTCTGCCACAAATTGTATCATAGTTCATGTCAGTTGGGCACCTATATGACATTCCACCAAGATCTTGCCTGCCTACTCAAATTGATGCAAAAGCCCCATTGCACTGTTTGAAGAGCAGCAAACTCTCCCACTCTCCAGATCAGCATTGCATACTCAAACAATGCAAGCAGAAACAGATTAAATGAATGCTTCCTTAATTGCTACCTGTAGGACCTTGCTGTGTGCAAATTGTCTGCAGCATTTTTCTGCATAGCAACAATACTTTACTTCTCTGGCTGTGAAGCATTTTGGGACATTTCTAAGATGGGAAGGAGACCAAATCAATGCAAGTAGCATTACAACATGGCTGAAAAGTAAAGATTCCTGCCAATGGTTAGCACCTGTTCTATCATTTAACCTATTCATGGGTAGCCTCTGAACTTTCAATGTGACATCTGAATTTTGGCTGCAAGCGATAATGCTGAACTGCAGGGGACCAAACTTCTATTGGAAACTTACCGATTACATTGTTGATGTCTATCTGCAGGTCAGCCACGCGCAAAGTTCCACTGGCTGCCTTGTCTGATCGATTACCTATTCTAGTGCTCTGATGAGTTGATCATAATGTGGTTACTAGAAGACTGCTGGGCTCCTGTTGCGAGCACCTGATATGTTTGTGTTGAGCAATACGCCAGGCTAGACCTTGAATCCATAACTACCTGACTCAAAATGAAGTGGTGCCAGTTAACTATTTGATAAGATCTGTTTCAAAATTGGCCAGGTGGAGCTCAGCTGTTGTGTGAGAAGTCCAAACATATCTAATTAGTTCCACGTTTATCATATGTGTTTGGACAACATTGTATTTTTGGCCAATATCTGTATTAAACTGAAATAAGAGATCTGGAAAATTACAACTCCAAACAAACAGAGAAGAATACTACATAGGAAGCAAGAAGGACTGTAAATCAAAACTAAACAAAAATCTGGGAAGACTTAATAAGTAAGAAAAAGGAAAGGGGCTAATCTTTCGCCTGATTTCTTCTGATGCAATTGCTGATGATGCAACCCTTGCCCATTTAACCTCCCTCTCTGCACTACCCAAGGCCTCAGCCATAATTTCCAGGTGAATCAGCAATTTACCAGCACTTCTTTCAATCTAGTAGAACAAAGAACAATGAAAATTACAGCACAGGAACAGGCCCTTCGGCCCTCCAAACCTGCACCAACATGCTGCCCGTCACAACTAAAACCCCCAACCCTTCCAGGGACCATATCCCTCCATCCCATCCTATTCATATATTTGTCAAGACACCCTTTAAAAGTCACTATGGTATCTGCTTCCACTACCTCCCCCAATAGCGAGTTCCAGGCACCCACCAACCTCTGTGTAAAAAACTTGCCTCGTACATCACCTTGAAACCTTACCCCTTGCACCTTAAACCTGTGGCCCCTGGTAACTGACTCTTCCACCCTGGGAAAAAGCTATCATATTCACTCCCCATAACGTGGTATCCTCTCTCTGTCTCTCTCTCTCGCTGAGTTCCATCTCCATCTATTCTATTCACTCTCTTCCTTCACCACCCATCATCAGTATAAATATCACCCTTTCATAATATCTTCACTTCTGATGAAGGGTCACTGAACTTTAAACATTAACTATGTTTTCTATCTGCAGATGCCACCAGACCTGCTGAGTTTCTGTAGCATTTTCTGTTTTTGTAACAACAGCCAGTTTGTGAAGCACCCAAGGAGGACTGTAATAGAAAGGTGCACATATATTAATGGAATGGCCAGGTACATGGAAGATATAACTGAATATGATGCGATATATTTTAGAGTGGAAAAAGCCAAAAATATAAAGAAACGTGGAAAAAAGAAACGGATATAGAAAAGCTGAAGCCTCAAAGTAACATGATTACAGGCAAAAAAACTATTTTGGATTTAATGAATAGAAGTGTAGAGAAAGAAATAACACTAAGTTGGTTTGCTTTGATGATACTGCAGTTGTTGACAGCAAGGGTATTAAACCATTTTGAAGATGCAGTGTAGATTTACCAGGAATCTCTAATTAGAAATGATAAGCTTGAGAATCTGGAATTATTTCCATTGAAGTAGAAAAGACTAAAAGAAGATTTCCTGAATATGAGTCTTGGCTTAGTGGCTGTCAATGTCAGCTTTGAGTCAGGAGATCCAGTTATACTCCAACGGTTGAGCAAATAATCTAGGCTGGTACTTCAGTGCATTCTCAGAAATAATGTTTGTGATGACAGTTGACCAAAGACAGAATAGTAAGGAGAGCCTGCAGTTTGTTTAATTGCTTTTAATAATGTTTGAAAGGGACAATTTGTGAAGAAATCTATCAGACTCTTCCTGGTTAATCAAAAAAACAGCTGGTTCATGCGACTTGGTGATCCTAGAACATGGAAACAACACTAACAAGAAAGAAGTTAACATACAAAAGCCATGTGACTGACAGAGCCAAAGGAGCGCTGAAGACAGAAGGCGATTCACATGCAAGTGCAGGAGCTCTTAGAGGTAATGAACGAGTCAATTATAAAAGGTCTAAAACCTTAACAGGTGTGCAGAGATGTTAAATTGCTGCCTCTTTTACAAGGTCTGGCCAAACAATGAACTAAATTGGTAATAGTTGATTGGTTAAGGAACTCTGGAGAGCCACACCCTCAGATTCTCCTGATCCCGAGGATTTGTAGAGATGTGCATTACTGATAATATTCACTTTTTTAAAAATGTTACTTATGGAACATGGGCTTTGCTGGCTGGGCCAGCATTTATTGCCTGTCCCTAGTTACCATTGAGATGGTGATGGTAAGCTGCCTTCTTGAACTGCTGCAGTGCATTTAGCATATGTTGACTCACAATGTGACCAGGGAAAGAGTTGCTCCAGCACTTTGATGTTGCTGTTGCTTCACAATTTCCAACTCAGGATGCTGAGTGACTTGGGGTGAACTTGCAGATGGTGGCATTCTGATGTATCTGCTGCCCTTGTCCTTATAGAAGGAAATGGTCATGGGATTGGAAATGCTATCTCAGGTGCCTAAGTGAATTTCTGCAATGCATCTTGTCAATTGTACATTCTGCTGCTGTGGCACCAAGACAACCAAGGCCCAATCAGTTGGGCTGCTTTGTACTGGATGACGTCAGGGTTCTTGAGAGTCTTTGGAGCTGCACTCAACCAGGCAAGTAGATAGTATCCCATCATACACCCTGGCAGTGGCACACTTTGCAGGTCTTCCAATCCGATAGCTAGCCAACCCGGAAATACAGAGAATAAAACTGAATGAAGTTTAATTTGACCAGAAATGAGAGGTACATGCATTTGTATGTTTCTCAGCTAAACCCACCCTATCTGCCTCTCTTCTCTACATCTCCACAAGTGTCAAACCTAAATAGTTAACAGGCCCAATCTTGTGCTATAAAACTGTGGACTTTGGGTTCAGTAATAGAGGAAGGATCAAGGAAATACATTTGACTAGATGGCCAGTTCTAGCATCAGTATATTGGTTTGAATGACTTCCTTCTATGCTGAAATTTCTTTCTATATTACCATGTAGAGCTTTTGTTTAAATAAAGTACAGGGGGGTGTTGCTGAACAAAGGGACCTTGGAGTGCAGGTTCAAAGTGCCTTGAAAGTGGACTCACAGGTAGATAGGATAGTGAAGAAGGCATTTGGTACGCTTGCCTTTATTGGTCGGTGCATTAAGTATAGAAGTTCACAGGTTATTGTGCAGCTGTACAGGACATTAGTTTGGTCACTATTGGAATGCTGCGTTCACTTCTGGTCTTTCTGCTTGGGGAAGGATATTGTGAAACTTGAAAGTATTCAGAAAAGATTTATAAGGATGTTGCCAGGGCTGGAGGGTTTGATCTATAGGGGGAGGCTGAATAGATTGAGGCTATTTTCCCTGGAGCACAGAGGTTGAGGGGGGAGCTTTGTAGACGTTTATAAATCATAGGGGCATGGATGGGGTAAATAGACACCTTTTCCCTGGAGTTGGGGACTCCAAAACTGGAGTGCGCAGGTTTAAATTGAGAGGGGAAAGATTTAAAATGGATCTAAGGGGCAATGTTTTCACGCAGAGTGTGGTGCTTGTATGGAATAAGCTGCTAGAGGAATTGGTGGAGGCTGGTACAATTACAACATTTAAAAGGCATCTGGATTGGTAAATGAATGGGAAGTTTTTGGAGGATATGGCTCAATTGCTGGCAAATGGGACTAGATTAATTTAGGATATTTGGTTGGCATGGACAAGTTGGGCCGAAGGTTCTGTTTCCATATTGTATGTCTCTATGATTAAGTTATGATTATCTCTAAATTATTGACCAAATAAAATTCTAATTCTGTTTACAACTCAATCTAAAATGTTAATCAATTCTGTTTCTGTCCATAGACATATCCAAACCTCCTGAGTACTTCCAGCATTTTCTGTTTGAATTATGAACTAGAGGAGGTCTTCATTTTTTAATACTTTAAATGTTTATCATAAATACTAAACGATGTGAAAACTAAGGCAGCTAGGGCACAATCGTAAAAACAGTATGTGTGTACTATGCCTCAGGAACAAATCATTAGTATTTATATTGCTGGAGAAAACACTACCTCAGAGTTAACAGATCTACCTCACCTGCCTCGGAGATTGGGGATGTTTTCAGTGTCAGAAACGTAATGTACATGTTGAAGCTAACATCAGTTCTAACCAAGCCAGCAGGACCAGCAGTCACTTGTCAGTTGCAAAGCTATAAATTTCCTAATGTTAAAGTGGTTGGAGATGTTCGAATGATGCTAATCAGAACAAAACTACTTTAAATCCTATTAAATGTGAATGAGCTACATCAATTTAACACAGTACACTGATTAGAATTAAGGCTGTAATGCACTGGGATGAATAGTTATTTCGAAGTCTCCATCCATTAATCGACTGTTGTCACTTGATTGCCTTCATTTCAGGAATACTCTGTGGTATAACACTGACTAGTCAGTTTGAGTGGTAGCAGAACAACAAGGCTACTAATTTATTGACTGAATTGATAAATTCTCATTTTGTTATGTTGTTTCACAGTTTTCTGGGTATTCTAAGTTTACTTCTTTTGATTCCATTCAACTAAAATCAGAGCCTTCATTTATTATGTTTGAACCAGTAAACTTGCACTTTTTTGCCAGAGAATTTTACCCATGTATGGGGATATAATCATAATCCAACCTATTTTTTTTCTCTGAAACCATAAAGCATTGGAGTTGAAAATAAATCTCTCACAAAATTACAGCACGTCAAATCAAAAAGCAAGGTAATAAATTGAGTTCAGATTACTTACTGTCATTTGTAAGTTCCTTCCATTATTCAAAAAATAAAGTTATTAGTAATCAACCACTCAATTGATAGAAAACAAAGTCATTTATTAAAAAGGATCAAAGGGCGGCACGGTGGCTCAGAGGTTAGCACTGCAGCCTCACAGCGCCAGGGTCCCGGGTTTGATTCCAGCCCCAGGTGACTGCCTGTGTGGAGTTTGTACGTTCTCCCCGTGTCTGCATGGGTTTCCTCCAGTTTCCTCCCACAGTCCAACGATGTGCAGGCTGGGTGGATTGGCCATGCTAAATTGCCCATAGTGTTCAGGGGTGTGTGAGTTAGAGGGGGATGGGTCTGGGTGGGATGTTCCAAGGGTCGGTGTGGACTTGTTGGGCCGAAGAGCCTGTTTCCACACTGTAGGGATTCTAATTCTAAAAATATATTTTGGTAACTGTGCATAGGTTTATGATATGTTGCATGTGAAATAGATTAATATGTTTTTAAGGGGTTTGAACTTTATTTGACATTTGTTGAAAGGAAAATATTTTGAGTTATTGGGCAAGGTATTTTTTCCAGATAGTAAGATAAATTTTCTGAGTATCTCTGGTAGCAGACAGCCTTCATCATTCTATGACAATGCATGTGCTCTGGTAATTTTTAAATCATCAACATACTTTCATTGCAGGGCCCATGAATGTTTTCACTACATTTAAAACAAGCTTGTTTGTTGAAACTTTCTCCATTGAACTCTATTTATTTATCAGTAATGAAAATAATTACAGAAGTAACAAGCAACTTTGAAATGGAAAGGAAAGATGTTTTTTCATCACTATATTACTTTTCTAAATGGGTATGATTGAAAGAGTAGAGCAAGGTGAGCTAGTGGACCTAAATTACACAGTTAACCACCTGTAAATCATTAACTGGCAAAAAAACAAAGCTTTGACATATATAAGACCGTAAGATATGAGAGTAGAAGTAGGCCATTCAGCCTATGGAGTCTCCTTCACAATTGATGAGATCATGGCTGATGTGATAACCTTCAACTTTTCTTTTCTCTCTTTTCCCCATAATCTCAACTTCCTTCCAGATTAAAAACCTATCTCAGCCCTGAATATACTTAATGATCCAGCCTCAGCAGCCCTCTCTGGTAAACAATTCCACAACTTCATTAGCCTTTAGGAGGAGAATTCATTCTTAAATCTCTTAAATGTATAACCCTTTACTCTGAAATTATGGTCCTAGAATCTCCCAAAAGGGGAAACCCTTTCTGCTTCTACCCTCTCAAGTCCCTTAATCTTGTATGTTTCAATAAGGTCAGCTCTCATTCTTTTAAACTCCAACAAATAAAGTCTTAGTCTCTCCTTATAAGACAGCCTCTCCATAGCTGTAATAAACCAGTAAACCTCCTCTGGGCCACCTCCAATGATAATATGTCTTTCCTTAGATAAGGGAGCACAACTGTTCATAGTATTCCAGGTATATCTGACCTACGTTATGTTATATTACATTAAACCACACAGGAATAAGGTATCTGTTGGTCAAAGTCAATGAATGAGGCTTTTCCATCTCTACATCCTCCTACTGCTGAACACTGATCAACTCTTGCATTTCAGAAAATGTTGTAGTCTTCACAGCTATTGGTACTTCTCAATTAGAGCATATTAAGCAGTCTTACTAAGAATGTAAGAGTGGCAATGGATTGGGCAGTGGTGGTCTTGAGTCTTTCCGGGATTTATTAAAATGACAGTAGTATCTCAAATAATTCATAAGTCTTGTGTTTGTGTTTTACTAAATTAACCTGTAGAACAATTTTAGTCCAATAGTTTTCCTAGTACCTGCTCTCTAGTCTTCATGATTACTTTAAATACCCCTAATGATTCATGAGATGCTTTTTGTGTTTCTTTGGTGAAGACAGATTTTGTTTAAAATCTGTTATGTTCTAAACTAATCCTCTAAGGAAATAGTACTCATTTTAGCTACACTTTTCCATTTAAATAATACTTTGTAGCAGCTTTTACTGTCCATATTTATATCCTAGTTAACTCTCATCTCCAATTTCTCAGCATTTATTCTTTTAGAGTTATCCTTTGCTGTAAAAGACTTTTTTTTTTGCAACATTGCATGTATTTTCTTTTGAATTACAATCACCCTTAACTTTGTTAGCTATGGATGGGTCATATCTATTTTCCTCAATTGAATATACCTCTGTTATGAGTTACGAAAAAGAATCGCCTCAAATGTCTATCACTGTTTTTCTGACATCCTTATATTTAACCTAAGTTTTCATTCCACTCTAACCAATTGTCTTCATACCCTTGAGCATGCCTTTATTTAATATTACAGTCTATTTCAGACCCATGTTTCTCACCCTCAAACTGAATCAACACAAAACACAAATTATGGCGCAAAAGCAAGATATTCAGCCCATTACGTCTGCACTGACTCTTCAAAGTGCATTATGATTTAGTGTAATTTATTTGCTTTTTCTCCATTTCCTTGCACATTGTGTCTATTCAAATAACCATCTAATGTCCTCTTGAATATGTCAATTGATTCTACCAA
>JAHRHZ010000046.1:29702123-29780911 GCA_024137785.1 Ginglymostoma cirratum
AGCTCGACACCTTGTTATCTCAGAAATCTCCAGCATCTGCAGTGACTATTATAAGGACAGTATTACGGTGGTAGAAAGGACGTTTGACGAGGACTGGCCTACTGAGGTAGTATGGGCTGAGGTTAGAAACAGGAAAGGAGAGTTCACCCTGTTGGGAGTTTTCTATAGGCCTCCGAAAAGTTCCAGAGATGTAGGGAAAGGATAGCAAAGATGATTCTGGATAGGAGCGAAAGGAACAGGGTAGTTGTTATGGGGGACTTTAACTTTCCAAATATTGACTGGAAACGCTATAGTTCGAGTACTTTAGATGGGTCAGTTTTTGTCCAATGTGCGCAGGAGGGTTTCCTGACACAGTATGTAGATAGGCCAACAAGAGGCGAGGCCACATTGGATTTGGTACTGGGTAATGAACCAGGCCAGGTGTTAGATTTGGAGGTAGGTGAGCACTTTGATGATAGTGACCATAATTCAGTCACGTTTACTTTAGCGATGGAAAGGGATAAGTATATACCGCAGGGCAAGAGTTATAGCTGGGGGAAAGGCAATTATGAGGCAATTAGGCAAGACTTAGGATGCATAGGATGGGGAAGGAAACTGCAGGGGCTGGGCACAATTGGAATGTGGAGCTTGTTCAAGGAACAGCTACTGCATGTCCTTGATAAGTGTGTACCTGTCAGGCAGGGAGGAAGTGGTTGAGTGAGGGAACCGTGGTTTACTAAAGAAGTTGAATCTCTTGTCAAGAGGAAGAAGGAAGTTTATGTAAAGGTGAGGCATGAAGGCTCAGTTAGGGCGCTTGAGAGTTACAAGTTAACCAGGAAGGACCTAAAGAGAGAGCTAAGAAGAGCCAGGAGGGGACATGAGAAGTCTTTGGCAGGTAGGATCAAGGAAAACCCTAAAGCTTTCTATAGGTATGTCAGGAATAAAAGAATGACTAGACTAAGATTAGGGCCAGTCAAGGACAGTAGTAGGAAGTTGTGCATGGAGTCCAAAGAGTTAGGAGAGGCGCTAAATGAATATTTTTCGTCAGTATTCACAAAGGAAAAAGACAATGTTGTCCAGGAGAATACTGAGATACAGGCTATTAGCCTAGACAGGATTGAGGTTCATAAAGAGGAGTTGTTAGCAATTCTGGGAAGTGTGAAAATAGATAAGTCCCCTGGGGTGGATGGGATTTATCCTAGGGTTCTCTGGGAAGATAGGGAGGAGATTACAGAACCTTTGGCTTTGATCTTTATGTTGTCATTGTCTACAGGAAAAGTGCCAGAAGACTGGAAGATAGCAAATGTTGTCCCCTTGTTCAAGAAGGGGAGTAGAGACAATTATAGACCAGTGAGCCTTACTTTGGTTGTGGGTAAATTGTTGGAAAGGATTATAAGAGATAGAATTTATAATCATCTAGAAAGGAATAATTTGATTAAGGATAGTCAACACAGTTTTGTGAAGGGTAGGTTGTGCCTCACAAACCTTATTGAGTTCTTTGAGAAGGTGACTAAACAGGTGGATGAGGGTAAAGCAGTTGATGTGGTGTACATGGATTTCAGTAAAGCGTTTGATAAGGTTCCCCATAGTAGGCTATTGCAGAAAATACGGAGGCATGGGATTGAGAGTGATTTAGCGGTTTGGATCAGAAATTGGCTAGCTGGAAGAAGACAGAGGGTGGTGGTTGATGGGAAATGTTCATCCTGGAGTTCAGTTACTAGTGGCGCACTGCAAAGATCTGTTTTGGGGCCACTGCTGTTTGTCATTTTTATAAATGACCTGGATGAGGGCGTAGAAGGATGGGTTAGTAAATTTGCAGATGACACTAAAGTCGGTGGAGTTGTGGATAGTGCAGAAGAATGTTGCAGGTTACAGAGGGACATAGATAAGCTGCAGAGCTGGGCTGAAAGGTGGCAAATGGAGTTTAATGCTGAAAAGTGTGAGGTGATTCACTTTGGAAGGAGTAACAGGAATACAGAGTACAGGGCTAATGGTAAGATTCTTGGTAGTGTGGATGAGCAGAGAAATCCCTGAAAGTTTCCACCCAGGTTGATAGGGTTGTTAGGAAGGCATACGGTGTGTTAGGTTTTATTGGTAGAGGGATTGAGTTTCAGAGCCATGAGGTCATGTTGCAGCTGTACAAAACTCTGGTGCGGCTGCACTTGGAGTATTGTGTACAGTTCTGGTCACCGCATTATAGGAAGGATGTGGAAGCATTGGAAAGGGTGCAGAGGAGATTTACCAGGATGTTGCCTGGTATGGAGGGAAGGTCTTATGAGGAAAGGCTGAGGGACTTGAGGCTGTTTTCATTAGAGAGAAGAAGGTTAAGAGGTGACTTAATAGAGACATACAAGATGATCAGAGGATTAGTTAGGGTGGACAGTGAGAGCCTTTTTCCTCGGATGGTGATGGCTAGCACAAGGGGAAGTAGCTTTAAATTGAGGGGTGATAGATATAGGACAGATGTCAGAGGTAGGTTCTTTACTCGGAGAGTAGAATTAGAATCCCTACAGTGTGGAAACAGGACCTTTGGCCCAACAAGTCCACACCGACCCTTGGAGCATCCCACCCAGACCCATCCCCCTATAACCCACACACCCCTGAACACTATGGACAATTTAGCATGGCCAATCCACCTGGCCTGCACAGCTTTGGACTGTGGGAGGAAACCCACGCAGACACGGGGAGAATGTGCAAACTCCGCACAGACAGTCACCTGGGGCTGGAATCGAACCCGGGGCAGTAGTAAGGGCATGGAATGCCCTGCCTGCAACAGTAGTAGATGTGCCAAATTTAAGGGCACTTAAATGGTCATTGGATAAACATATGGATGATAATGGAGTAGTTAAATCGGCTTCGGATTGGTTTCACAGGTCGGGGCAACATCGAGGGCCGAAGGGCCTGTACTGCTCTGTAACGTTCTATGTTCTATGTTCTATGTTCTATGTACTATCTCTTAAATATGTGCCTTCCTGTTTTTAATAAGCAGCAACAATTCCTCCCTATTTATTCTATCCAGATCTCTCTCAATTTTGAAAATATTCAACTGATCTCATTTTGGTTTTCTTCTCTCCATGGAAAACAATCTCAACCTGTCCAATCTATTTTAATAACTGAAATTGATCATCCCTTAAACCACTTTTTTTTTTCTAAATCTCATTTGCACTCTCTGCAATGACTTTACATTCTTCCTATAGTTAAGTGCCTAGAACTATAAGCAATACAGGGTATTCCAGCTGAGGTATAACAAGTGCCTTGTAGAATTTTAGCATTACCTTCTTGTTCTTGCACTCTATGCCCCTACTAATAAAGCTTAAGAAACTGGTTTACTAACTGCTTTCCATCTATCTTGCCACCTTCAGTAAGCTATGTACACTATAATTATCTCTACTCTGAGAATTTCCCACAAGAGGAAACATTCTCTCCAAATCAAGACCCCTAAGAATCTTTAATGTTTCAATAAAGTCACCTCTTACTCTAAACTCCATTGAGTAGAAGTTCAATGTACACAGCTTCTGCTGTTTAGAAAATATCTCTGTACCTGGGATCAATTTAATTAACCTTCTCTGGACTGCCACAAAGTTAGTACAACTTTCCTTTTAAATCTGATTATAGTAGTCAAGATGTGATCTTGACCAGTATCTTGTACAGTTTTAGCAATACTTCCCTATCATTATATTCCATTTCCTTTTGAAATAAAGGCCTACATTCCATTTGCCTTCCCTATTACCCACTGTACTTTGATGCTAAGTTTTTCTGTAGTTCACGCGCAGAGATGCCTAAAACTCTTGCTGCATAGTTATCTGCAGTCTTTCTCCATTTAAGTAATACGCAGCCTGTCTATTCTTCCTTCTTAATTATATAACCTCACAGTTTCCCAAATTATATTCCAACTGCCAAGTATTGCCAATCATTTGTTCATGCTATCCTCATGCTTTGCCAGCCCATCTATTTTTGTGTTATCTTCAAACTTTACAATTGTCTATTTGCTTCCCTTATCCAATTCATTGATATGTTGTAAATAATTGTGGCCCTATCACTGATCTCTGTGGCAATCACAAGTTACATGTTGTCATCCTGAAAATGCCCCTTTTATCTCAACTAATTCTTCTATTAGTTAGCCGATCCTCTATCCATGTTAGCATTGTATCCCCTGACAGTATAGGCTGTTAGCAGCCTTTTGAGCAATACCTTACTGAAGCCTTTATTTTCCGTAATATGCAATTGGCAATAACATGCAAAGTCCAGGTGAAGATAATCCTACTTGTACAGGTCCCACTCTCTCCAGTACGAATACCAGTGTCCATTAACTAGAACACTCTTCTCAAACACAGATCCTTGCACCATGCATTCAGCTGTCTCATCTCATTTGCCCTGTGCTTATTTGTACCTAAGTCAGGTAATAATGTTGAGGTTATGGTCTTTGAGGCTCTGCATTTAATTTGACAACTAGCTCCTCATATTAACTATGCAGAACATCCTCCTTTTTCCTGCATATTTTGTTGTTACCTACATGAAACATAATGGCTAGATTCTTCTCCTCCCACTTCAAGTGCCCACTGGCTTGAGCAGATGTCCAAACCCTGACACTGGGTAGGCAACACAGCCCTCTGGACTCTCTCTCTCTCTCTCTTTCTCTCTTTGTTGCAGATAATGGTTTTCAGCCCCCTCATATACTTTGCTCCATTACCAGTACATTCCTACTTACTCTCCCTCTTAAGTGGCTTCCTGTGCCATTACCAGTTAGCTAATCCACCCTGAAGCCCTCAGTCTTATTCAGACAAACTAAAAGAACCACAAACCAGTTGGGTGATTGCTAATGCTCCTGAACTCCTACCTTATGGGTCTTCTTACTTGCCTCACTCACCAGCGCAAGCTACTATTTTGAACACTGCTTAAGTATTCTAGTTTTTTTTTTGTACAGCTCTCTGAGAAATTAGGCATGGGCAATAACCATTGGCTTGGCCAGAGATGTCCATGTCCTGTGAATGAATAAAAAATATTAGTATTCCACCTCCCTGATCAATTGCAATGTCTGTAGTTCAATCACCAACAAGCTGAGTTGAAGCTGCTTAGACTTAAAACATTTACTGCAAATGTGATTGCTGTGGGCCAAACTGCTATCCCTAAACTCCCACTAGTTGTAACTGTGATACATTTCTTGTCTTGGCGTCCTTAATGTGTTCTAAGGAATTATTTAATTACCTGTATTCAACTTTATATTCAATTATGCTTTCAATTTATCTTACCATAAACTGTGGTACTACTTTGTTCCTTAGCAGTAGAATAAACCTTAATTGCTTACCAGATACTCTCAGTTAACTAGCTTATTCTCTGAATGAGATTCAACTCCTAGAGGTTGAAAGGTTTTAGGCAAATGTAAAGCAACTGGGCACCTCTTTCCTTTTTGTTTAACTCCCTGAAGTGCTAAACTCCAGTGTTCTATCATAAGTCACACTCAAATGCTAAATCACACTAAGTTTGCTAGTTTAATATGCTTCAAACGCAAGGCCTATCTGGCTCACAATGAAGATCCAGCTTTAGCTGCCTCTTAATTAAGCTGTTTCTTCATTGAAACTCTTGAAGAAAACCTGCAGCAGGCAACTACAGAATTTAAACTGTAGATTTCAGTTAAATGCCAACTATAAACTCAATTAGTTTTGTACAAAATTGAAATTCAGACATTTTTACCTAATAACTGCACATACTTAGCTCTCGTCAACTTTAATGATCAGTGACGTAACCAACACTTCAGCCTTATCAGTTTTGAACCCTTCACGTGATACCGCTTCCTTCTCTCACCATGGCCTGAAGAGCATCTACCTCCTCAGTAAAGACCAATGCAATAGTGTTAGGGTTAGGGTTAATACCTCAACCATATTTCTTGTCTCCATGTGTAAACCCCTTTCATTCCATAACCAGCCCAACTTCTCTGTTTATCATCTTTTTACTTTTCGTTTGGCTAGAGAAGACTCTTAGATGCCCTTTTTATATTGGTCATCCTTCTTTTTCCATGATCCTCTGCTATTTTCAGCTCCTGAAAAGTACAGTTTTTCTTTAAATTCATTTCTATCTCCTTTTTCACCCAGTGAACTGTGGACTTGTTTGTTATCCATTTTTCTTTGACTGTACCAGCGTTCTTTCCTCTTTGAAGGCAGCCAATTGTTTAGCTACAATTTTTCCCATCAACCTTAATTCCAGTCTATCTGACCCAGTTTCATTCTTTCCCAATTGAGATTGTATGTGTCCCTCCCAGTTTAATAAGTCTTACTCTAGAATACCTATTGTCCTTTTCCTCTTATCATTAAAAACATTACAATATAATGACCACAGCTTCCTAAATGTTCACCCATTGACACTTCTCTATTTGGCCTATCTCATTTCTATGAACTAGATTCAGGAGTACATCTTTTCTTGTTGGACTGGAGAGTATACTGCTGTAGGAAACTTTTCTGAACACAATCTAAGAAAATTTGCTTCTTACCACTCTTAATGTTAGCACTGTCCCACGCTAACTTCAGTAAAGTTAAGCTCCCCAATAACAACCACTTCATAATATTGGCAACTCTCTGTAGTTTCCGTTCAGAAATATTCCTCTGTATACTTCACCTTAATTTGTTGTCAATGGGTAATACCAAGCAATACAATTGCAAACTGTTTGTTCCTTAGCTGTAAGTAGATTGATTTTGTCCTTGAGTCCTGCAGGACATTCACTTTCACTTGACCTGCAATACCCTCACCAACCAATACTGCCACTTTCCCTTCTATCATTAATTTCTTATCTTTTGTGAAGACCTTATACATGGGACTATTTAATACCCAGTCCTGCACTTCCCTGAACTAAATCTTTGATATCACCACCACATCATATTTCCACATGGCAATCTGCACCTGTGACTCCCCAGTCTTATTTATTACACTATGAGCATTCACATACCCGCTCGATAACCCAAATTTAGACTTCATTACTTTCACTCTTACTCTGACCTCACCTACAGATTTTCCATTCTTTACACTAGTGCTATTTGTCTCTCCAAGTATTTTATACACTCCTATATTCCACTAAAAATCCTGTCTTGTGTCCTACTCGCCTACATGATTAGCTTCCCAACAACAGTAGCAAGATGTCTGGCTAGAAGCTCAGTCCCAGCTCTGTTCAGGTACCTAGCTGGTTTGTACAGGTGCCATCTCCCCCAGAGCCAGCCCCAGTGTCCAATAATCCAAAGTTCTCCCTTCTGCACCATCATTCCAGTCACACTTCCATCTGTCTTATTGTTCTATTTTTGTACTCACTTGCACATTGTACTGGGTGTAATCCAGAGATTACATGTGAGGTCCTGCTTGCTCATTTTCCACCAAGCTCCCTAAATTATGATTGCAAGTTTCCATTTCTCTTCTGACCCAAGTCATGGAGTCATAGAATCTCTTTGGACAGTGGGAGGAAACTGAAGAACAGGGAAGAAACCTAAACAGACATGGAGAGAATGTGCAAACTCCACAAAAACAGTTGCCTGAGGGTGGTATTGAACCCAGGACCGTGGCGATTTGAGGCAGCAGTGCTAACCAATTGGTACTAATGTGAACCAGGACCTTTGGCTATCCACCCTTCTCCCCAAGAGAATTCTCTACAGCCGCTCTGTTATATCCTTGACCCCGGCACCAGGGAGACAACATACCAACCTGAAATCACATCTACAGTCACATCCTATTCTCCTAACTGTTACATCTCCTATCAGGATTGCTCCTCCTTTCTTCTTTGTGTGATGTTACTGTTGTTTTTATTTTCATCATTATCTTCTCAAGCTCAGCTTGGAGCGATTCCAAGCAGCTGAATGGTTAACTCCCAGGTATGTCCTTAAGTCTCATTCACGATTTATAGTCCCCCACTCCAAGCTGCTCCATCACAGGTCTGATGCCTCTCTGACGCTCTCAAAAAAATCTTCTAAGGGTAAGCCTACCAGTCACAGACCTGTCTGATTAGACTCAGTACTGGAGAAACTATTTGAAACAGTTTATTAAAGTGATAATTAATAGTCACTTGGAAAAATGTAAGTTAATTAGGAAATACCAGTGCAGTTTGTTTTTCGGAAAAAAATGTTTTATCTAAGTTGCTGCAGTTTATTTTTGAAGAGGTAACAGAAAGAGGAGGAAAATGTAGTTGATGTGAACATGAACTTCCAAAATGTGTTTGATGCAATGCCACAATAGATTTGTGAGAAAGGTTTGACCTCATGAAATAAGTGGGATGGTAGCAAGATAGACGCAAAATTTGTTGAGGAACAGGAGCCAGGGGGTAATGACCAATGGAAGTTATGGGCTAGAGGAAGGTTTGTAGTGGAGGTCCGTACAGGAAGATATGGGAACCTAAAACTCAAAAGACAATTTACAAGTCTAGTGTGGAATGAGTGGATGGGTAGCTGATGAAATTCAATGAGGGAAGTATGAAGTGATACATTTCAGTAGAAGGAACATGAAGAGATAGCACAAACTAAGGATGTGCAGAAACAGAGAGACCTGGGTGTATATGTACAGAAATTGTTCGAGGTGTCAGGATAGATAAAGAGAGCAGTTAATAAAGCCTAAAGTATCTTGGTCTTTGTTAATAGGAACATATGAACAAGATGTTTATGCTGAGCATATGTAATACGTTAGTTAGACCTCAGCTGGATCAGTGTGTTCAGTCTCAGCACCACACTTTAGAAAGAATATGAATACATTGAGAACAGTAGAAGAGATTGACAAGAATGATTCCAGGGTTTAGATAATACAATTTTGGAGGGAATTTTGAGAGGTTTGGATTGATTTTTTCTTGGAAACGAGAAACCTAAGCAGAGATTTAATGCAAGGGTTGGATTGAATAGTTGAGAGAACTGGTTTATCTCATAAAAGGATTTGGAATAATGGGTACAGATGTAAAGTAATTCACAAAAGAAGTAAAGATGATGAGAGAAAATTCTTTTTCATGCAGTGAGTATTTAGGGTCAGGAAAATGCTACCTGGAAGTTTGGTGGAGTCAAGTTCAACTGAGGCATTGCAGTGGGTATTAAGTGATTATTTATATAGAAACATTATTCAGGATTATGTAGCAAAGGCAGGAGAATAGCATATTCAGGCAGAAAGCCAGTGCAGACATGATGGGCTGAATGGCTGCCTCCAGCATGACAACAATTCCATGATTCAGTAACTTAGTTTTGTTTATTTATTTAATTGTCTTTGAAATATCGAAATGACATTTTGGATTCTTTAATTATTTCATGAAGTTTACCTAGCGATCCTAGCAATTTAATAAACTAGATATATCTCCCCAATACCAAACTAAATGCTCGTTCCAGTTTAGCAGCTCTCAAGTCTTGCTGTCTTTGGTTTTCTCTCTCAGACCACTCCTTTTATGTAGAGGACCAGACAGCAGCTACTCTCTTATTACACCAAATTCCATCACTTATTAAATTCTCAAACAGTTTGCCTGCTTGTATAAAAATTAAACTGCATGTTCCTTCTACTTCAAGAGATAATTATTTTCACAGCAGATGAACAATGGCTAGACTAGGAATCTGGGATAGGTGGCTGAAGTCAGGATACTGGACTCATTTCAGAAATGGTGGAATGTTGTAACAAGATGATAATATTCTGAAAGGATGAGATTTGATGTATGAAAAAGTTCACATCATCTAAACATAGAAAGATCTTTTTAACATGTCAATGTGCTGCCTAATTGTAATAGCTTTCAAAATTGGCATCAAGCTAACAAATCTATTAAGTGTCTATATTTTGTATATAAACATGGAAACAATATCAGTTAGAAATCAAAATGTTTGCAGCTTATCTTTCCATGTAAACAATTTTATAATACGGTAAAATTCACCATACAAGGCAGTTCACTATAAATATTGCCTAGCTTATTTCATGCTATGCATAAATCTCAAATTTAAGTGGTGATTCTATTCACATAATATACACAATGAGTTTTCTTAGTTGCCTTTTTCAGAAGAGCATGACAATTGTTTTTGACATGAATCTGTGCGTCATCAATCTATTGACAAAACATGTTGAAATTTCATTTTTAAAGTTTTAATTTCTCTTTAATCTACAATGGAATCTCAGATGATTTAAACTTTAGTTGGGTTTCATTATGATATGTTAGCATGGTTTGCAATATAAATAAAACAAAGATATTAGTGTTCTTTCTCCACTGCTCAAGAAGGTAACACACTTTATTATCTGAGTACTTCAAAGGCAATCATAACAACTTTTTAGTAATTTGTGTTCAGGTCATCTTAAATGGTAGTCTATTATTACAGACACTTGCAAGCATTAATTCTTGGGTTCTGTTTCATTTTAGACTGGCACCACTTAACACTGTCAACTCCAGGTGCCATTAGCTGAATAAAGGTCAAACAATCAGACATCTGGAAAGACAGCTCATTTATCATCCTTTGATAAATGTGTCACCAGCTAATCTTCAGCAGTGGAAGATAGTGCCACACATTGAAAAGGTTAATGGATTCAAAGCAATGGATTTATCTCAACAAGCATGTAATGATGCTTCACAGCAGCAAATTCAATTTTTATTCAATTGTGTAGAATGATATTTGTGGTTTCAAGTTCTAATTACTAGACTTTACATGCCAGCACCGTAAGAAGTGTGCAACAGAGGTTGAGATTAGTTCTGGCAAAAAACTACGATTAACTGTACAATATGTTACGTTTTAACATAACACTGAGGCTACCATAAGAGTGCAGCCTTTTCTAATGTTTTCCTGAACCATTTAGATTTGATAGTTTATTGATTTTTTTTTTTAAATAAATGCTCACAACGGGCATATCTCCTTATTCCTTAACTGTAGTATGAAACTGTGTTTTTCCTCTGGTAGGTTTTAAGTTCCTGTAAATTGACTCCTCTGATACATAGACACAAAACCTGGTGACCTTCTTTAAGTATCTTTTCAATTGTCCAAATAATATTCGAGTTTAATGGACCATCAATCAGTTTAAAAAGGCAATACTGTTGAGAAGGCAATTACTATTCAAACAATCAAAACTATGGCGAAAAACTGGCAATTTTGATTGCAAAATAAACAAACCGTTTGAATCAAATGGTCTTTAAAATGTTAAATTTTCTACTCTTTTTGACTTAATAGTACCTATGTACAGTAATGTTGACAGCTTGATATGTCATTAATATGTATAACACAATTTCCTGATATCATAGGTTTTGTGGGACCATATTATTAAGCTATCCTTTGCTTCTCATCAAAAAAAAAATCAATTTTTTTTATTTGTTCATTGGATGCTATCATCGCAGGCAAGGACAGCATTAATGGCCCATCTCTATGATTGCCCTTGCAGCAGTCCTTGTAGTTTGAATAATCCCATAGTGGTGATAGGGATTTCAAGGTTTGAACCAGAAACATTGAAGGTATGGCAGTATAGTTCTGAGTCAGGTGGAATGTTACCATACACTTGCTGCCCTTGATTCTAAATGGTAGAGGTCGCAGCTTTGAACAGGCATCAACAACAATAACTTTAATTTGACACACTTAAACATCTCAAGGCACTTCACAGGAATGTTATTAAACAAAATGTATTGAGTCACATGAGATATTGGGCTAAATTTTGCAGCTGCCTGCCAGCATCTTGATGGCAGGGGCATGAGAAAAAGAGCTGGTGATTAACCTGTCATCTTTCTGCCCATTCTAATCCTGTCATCCATTATAAAAGGTGGATGAGTAAGACCTTTAGCCTTATTGAGGCCCTTGTGGACAATTAACTGCCACATAAGGGACTCAAAGTGACCATAGATGGGGGCAGTGTCACTATTATAACCCTATTTACTGGAACCTTGAGCTCCTGAAAGTGTCTTCTAGTTTTCCATTTGTGCTCGTTGCATTGAACTTTAATACGTTGGAGTCAGTTGGTCTGATGATCGAGTATCTCGGACGTTCAGATCATTTCTGATGAAATTCAAGGGCAGAAAATTATGTTTTGGTCCAACCCCAATTGGAGGACTACATTCAGTTTCTAACACTGCATCTTAGGAAGAATGTATTAGTCTAAGAGAGATGCAGACCCACTAGAATTGTTCTGGTGTTTAGACAATTAAATTACGAAGACAAATTTCATTTAGTTGACTTGTATTTTATTGAGTACAGAAGTTTGAAAGATGCGCAGACAGACATATTTAATATGTCAAAAAGGTTGATAGGGTAGATGCCGAGAAATTACTTCCTCGTGTGGTTGAATCAAGAGAAAAGTTACCATATGGTGGAATTTTATGCCTCCAACTTGGAGCAGGGTAATAGGTGGCCTGGTTGGTGGCACCTTCCATGCCACGTATCTGCCTCCATTGTGTTTTACCAGAGCAGGAAAGGCATCAAGTAGACCACCTATCTTTGAGCTGATTGAGGTCCTTAAGTAGCCAATCAATGACCACTTAAGGTCCTCCTCCTGCTGTCACTGGCAGTTTACAGTGGTAGCAAGTACACAGACTATGAGGTTTTTAATGGCTGTATGGTTCTCTCCTTTTTGGGGCCCTGTGCGCAATGGAAGCCACTCTCAGGGTACCCACTGCCTATAGTGTGACACTTCTCCCTTACCCTCTCAAAACTCGTTCATCCCCTCTCTCCTAGGTTCTGCCAGACTGACCTTGGCAAAGTGCCCCAATTACCTTCTAATCTGGCTGCTTGGCTCCTTGGTACAATGGGCAACTTGTAGGTCTCACGCAATGGGACAGCTCGGATTAGAAAATAGCCAGCTATCTGATGGTTTGGCAGCTCTCAGGGATAGGACATCCTCTTCAAACTGAATAAGTGATGCCTCCAACCAACAAACAACCCTAAGACTGTAAAATCAGCTCAGCCTACACAGCCAAGCAGTGGCATGTTTACGACTGACCTTTAAGTCGGGTCACGATTACTGCCTCTTCATTCAGGCCATAATCTTAAAATTAACGCTGTGGCATTCAGGGTTGAAACGAGGAAGCACATTTTCATACAAAATGTAGTAGAACTCTTGGAACATACTACTTAGAATGATGAATAGTAATGAATTTCTCTAGCCAAGGAGAAATGATATTGACGAAAAAGAGAGCAAATGTGGGTGATATCTGTTGAGGTGCCAATCAGCTCTGATCTACTTGAACAAAGTAGCAGGCTTCAGATCATGCATAACATACCTCTGTTCCTAAGCATCAGAAATGAGTGTGGTTACTAAGTTTTTGTGATTGCCAATGCTTTCTATGAGCTACTTAGGTTGCTTGAACAGTACTTTTCCTCCTAAAAGTTAACATGACTCATTGTTATGCAGCACTCGTGCTTATTTTTAGAACAATGCCTCCTCAGTATTTGTTTATTCCTTTGAGTACAGAACTGGGATTTCAATGCCAAAATGAGAATAATTAATTGTAACTTGATTATAATTTTCTTTTATTCCAAAACTTTAAGCAAATCTCCAACGGTTCACTGTATTTCCCTAATGGTGCTTCATAGTATTTAGTAGAAGCAATTTACTGTGTATTGTTACTGCAGATGTTCTACAATATAACATCATCTCTGCATCTGTTTCTGACCAGCTGTCCAAAGGGACAGTATGAATTAGTCGTAAAAACAGAGTAACTGCATCAAAGCTGTTACAATTAGTCACATTCATTAGGTGTTAATTTTCTGGTAAACTGAGCTGCTCCTGTTTTAATATTAAAAAAAAACTCAATACCTTCATTAACAAAAGCACAGACTTGTTGAAAACCTTTTGTTTTTAAGCTGGAAATCACACTGTCAGGATAATTCAAGGTTTCCATTGCCAGACAATCTGTATCACATCAAGGGAACAGCTAAACATGCAGCCAGTAAATGGGCCAATGAAATAAAATGATGAATTCTTATAATGCAAAGGCAGCTAACTATGAGAGCCCAAGTTCTCTGTTTCCACATTGGACCCAGACTTGTCTGCTAGTTATATGTATTTTAAAACAACCCGCTCAGGCATGTTGTAGCACACATCTCGAGCAGGTGAGACTTGAACCTGGATCATCTGGTTTATAGAGACAGACTGTAACCACTGTGCCACTAGAGTTCTAAGTAACAATATTGTGAGCAACAAATGTTAATAATGGTTAAATGACCCTGAGGCCTGGCTCTTATCTAACCAGGTGTGAAACCTGAATTCTCCTGGACACTGGAAGTTTAAGTAACAAGATATGTGCATGACAACACCAACCATTCTCCCTCCAGAAACCAGGCTGTGTGACAATTGCAGCTTCCATTTTAAGCCATTGAAGGCAATGGCACAGGCCCTGCTGTAAGTGAGTGTGGGATAGATGATCCAATGTGCAGGGAAGGGATGTTATTTGGGTTGGGCAAGAGGGGTCTATCTCGAGGCATTTTGTGTTATGATCTACTATCCTAAGATAGCTGCTGGTCCCAGAGTTTTTTTTTGAGGGGTGGAGGGGTTAGGTAAGAGGAAAGCTATTTTGAAGAGAAGGATATTCAGAGGCCTGGTAATGGAGGCTTGTTTGAGGGAGTTTAGAGGCAGAGATGGGGCAGGGTGCAGAGAGGAGCATAGGTCAAAAGCCAGGATGCACAGATTAGAAATTAAGGGTGATGGTAAATATGAGAATTTAAGGGCTCTTACATGACTTTGGAGGCCAGGAGTGGTGGTCTGGCTATTGGACACCTGGCAGGAAATTGTAAAGATTCTTGCAATCTGTGCCTTTCTTTTAACTACTGCTGAAAATGTGATGATATGTGTCTTTTTTTATACCATGTGGTCCATGTGCTGTAGGTACAGCATATCTAGTATTGGACTCAAATTTGCATTATACATGTTGTGAGAGGAAAATAACTTAGCTGAAGGAAACAGTTATAAGCACAAATTCACCATGTTTCAAATACCATTTATTTCTGGGGTTTTCTTCTGACAACTTTCACTCATTCCCTCTTCTCTCCTGCGGATGTTGACTCTATGCTGCCTTACAGTTTCGATAAACCTTGACATGTTGCAACATTCAAACAGCATTTTTCAATATGTCTAATGTGACAGTGCTGACAGGCTACTTTAGATGAAAGCATGTTTACAGTGATATTACGTGCTTGGCAGATATGACATGCATTAACAATTCAGCACTCTAATACAATACTGTGCTTATTTAACCGAAAGGTAACACAAGATTTTTGCACAGATTCCCAATTGCCTGGCAGCTGAAAATGAATAATAGCACTGACCAGCACCATCCATATTTCAGTCATGAGGATAAGCCCACACGCAAATAAAAGACAGTAACTGCTCATGCTGAGTTATGTGTAGTTACAGACCTTGTTGTTCTGTCTCTGATAGCTTGTACTGCGACATCATATTAAGATAGTCACATTCAGCAGAGGAACATGGCTCAGGTAACATGGACAATGCAACACCAAGATTTACAGTAGTTCTTGGAATGAGAATGATTGTTTGAATGTGGCCTTTCTTTAATCATGTGATGTCACAAGCAGTTAAACAGGTTATAACCACATGAGGCCTATCTCTCATGGATATTCACATTGTTACGTTAAATCTCACATGCTGGCTGGCTGCTTCCATCCGAATTAGGGAAAGGTCAACTAATAGCAATGCTGAACAAGGAGTTCTGTGCCTTAATGGATGCCCACATTTCTGTGGCCAGACAGATCAATGGGCCTGTATTTTACCTTCTCACCCACCAGGGCCCCAAACAATCCTTCCAGTCATTCATTAAAAAACAGTATTATTGAAACATACTGTCTTTGTACATGTCACATTCTCCTCTAAATGTCACATTTTCCTCTACATCGGACAAACCAAATACAGGTTGGGTGAATGGTTTTGGGAACACATTCTTTCAATCCATAAGAGTCACCATCAATGGAGGCCACATGCAATTTGAATTATCTGCCGACTTCCACTCTGACCTCTCAGTCCTCAGCCTCACACTCAATGCTAATGAGTTTCGGAAGAAGCTGTTGGAACTGCACCTCATCATTTGAGCAAGAACATCACAGTCTTCCAGATATGACATCAACTTCAACATTTTCAGATCATTACTGCCATTCCTGTTTTATTCAGACAACATCTGTCCATCTGTTGCACTGACATCATAATGGAGATAATTATTCAATGGCAGCAATCTTCATCATATTGCATTTGTGATATCCCTGGTACATTTTGTGAGTTGAGTTTGAGAGAAGCCACCCAAGTTCCAAACGGGTCTAGGCCAACATTGATTACCCATCCCGAGGTGCCCTTGGGAAGATGATGCTGAGCTGTCTTCTTGAACCACTGCAGTCCATTTGATGTAGGTAGACCCACAATATTACTAGGAGAACATTCCAGCATTTTGACACAGGGACACTGAAGGAACAGTGATCTATTTCCAAGCCAGGATGTGTATGGCTTGAAGGAGAACTTGAAGTTGGTAGTATTCCTATGTATCTGCTGTCCTTGTCCTCCTTGATGATCGTGGTTATGGGATTGGAAGGTGCTATCTAAAGAGCCTTGGTGAATTTCTGCAGTGCATCATAGATTATATGTATTAGTACCACTGCGAGTTGGTGATGGAGGGAGTTAATGTTTATAAATAAACACATAATACACAGAAAATAGGAGCAAGACTAAGTCATTTGGCCCTTCAAGCCTGCTCCGTTGTTTAATATGTTCATGGTTGATCATCAGCTCAGCACCCTGTTTCCCATATCCTTTGATTCATTTAACCCCAAGAAATACATCTAACTTCTTTTTGAAAGCATTCATTGTTTTGAACTCAACCACTTTCTGTGACAGAACATTCCCTGGGTTCAATACTTGCTGGACGAAGAAATTTCTCCTTATTTCAGACCTAAATGGTTTACCTTGTATTTTTAGACTGAGAGTTTCACAGCAGTGAAACAGCAAGCTGAAAATAAATGAGGTGAGATTAGCTAATATTAACATCCATATGCATGGAAATAAGGTAATCAACATTGATCAATGAGATTCTGATTTCAATGTTAAGGGGAATCTGGAAATTTTTTTCTTGTCATTGAGAATAAAACATTTTCATTCTCTGCCTATTTTCCCACATTTAAGCCAGTGCCTATGTTGTTCAGAGCATGGGATAATTCTGTGTCTAAACTCTGTTTCTCCCTCCATATATGCTACTTGTCCTGCGGTGCACTTCTAGATTGTTTTTTATTTACATGGATATAATGTATAAATAACCTCCAATAAGTGCAGCCCAAGAACATTCGGTTTTAGTGGCAATCATTTGTTTGAAACTAATTTTGCACAAATATATTTGCACCCAGGATAAAAATATGCTCATAAAAGGATATAATTAGCATTAAGACAGGACCATCAAGATTAGTTGCAGATAGAGATAGTTGGTTTCTACATTACCTGCAACTTGCAAAGCACTGATGAGTACTTACTCCACCCACGACTACTATACTTGCAGCTAGGAGAACACGGTAGAAGAGCATTTGAATAGCATAGAGGTTCACATAACACAAGTTAAAAATGCCGCTATCCAGGCATATTAAGCATAAAGGTAAACAAAGGTTTAATAGAATTGTGACTACATATTTCTGTTTTCCCATTATTAACCATGCAAAAGGAGAAAAAATGTAAAAGGCTAAACCAAAGAGAGAATATTAAAGAGACTGAGCTTGTTGCAGACACAATCTGCATCTGGATAACAAAGATACGTACGTTAGGCTCCTATTTATTGACTGCAGCTCCACCTTCAACATCATTATTCCAAACAAACTCACCTCCGAACTCCAGGAGCTAAATCTCAGCTCCCTCTGCTGTAACTAGATCCTCAACTTCCTGACCCATAGACCACAGTGAGAATAAGTGACAACGCCTCCTTTACAATAATCCTCAATACCAGTGCCCCTCAAGGCTGTGTACTCAGCCCCCTCATGTACTTCTTATACATTCACGACTGTGTAGCCAAATTCCATTCCAACTCCATTTAAAATTTGCTGATGACACCACCGTTGTAGGTTAGGTCTCCACTAACAACAAAACAGGATACTGGAAAGAGATTGAGTGCTTAGCAGCATAGTGTGAAAACAACAATCTCTCCATCATCATCAGCAAAACCAAAGAGCGGTTCATTGACTTCAGGAACTGGAGTGGAGGGCACTCCCCTGTCTGCATCAATGGTGGTGAGGTGGAGACGGCCAAGAGTGTCAAGTTCTTAGGAGTGATGATCACCAACAATCTGTCCTGGTCTACTCACATCAACACAATGATCAAGAAGGTCCTTCACTTCCTTAGAAGGCTGAAGAAATTTGGCATGTCCACAAAGACTTTTAGCAATTTTTATAGATGCATCATAGAAAGCATCCTATCTGGATGCATCACAGCGAGGTATGACAACTGCTGTTCCCAAGGCTGCAAGAAACTACAGAGAGTCACGAACACAGCCCAGTCCATCATGCAAATCAGCCTTCCATCCGTTGACATCTATGATTCCTGCTGCCTCAGAAAAGCAACCAACATAATCAAAGGTCTCTCCCACCCCAATTATACTCTCTTCCACCCTATTCCATTGGGCAGAAGATACAAAAGTTTGAACACACATACAAACAGATTCAAGAACAGCTTCTTCCCAAATATCACCAAACTTTTAAATGGACTTCTCAAATGTTAATGTTGATCTGTCTCTCAGTACCTCCTCTGCAGTTGTAACACAGCATTCTGCGCTCTGTTCTGCTACCCTGAAGCATTTTGAATGGTACAATCTGCCTGTATAGCATGCAAAACAACACTTTCCACTGCATCTCAGTACATGTGACAACAATAATCAAATTCAAAACTCAAATATTGTTGTTCTGATTATAGATAGGGGAGGTTATGGTTAAAATCTTGGGAAGGTGGCGCTATCCCACAGGCCTTCACATTTAAGCACAATATTTAAAGTATTGGCAAAGATTTAAACAACTACTGGCATAACACACTAAGAATTGCCCGACAGTGGGAAACCTTCATCAACCGACTGAGTTCTACCTGCAAACAACTTTCTCCTATGATGCTGCTTGACCTGCTGTGTTCATCCAGCCCCATGCTTGTTATCTCGGATTCTCCAGCATCTGCAGTACCTTTTATCTCTCACTTTCTCCACGAATGCCTCAGGAACCAGGTATTGCCCCGCAGCGTGAAGCACAAACCTCCACTCAACTATAAAATAGCTGAACAGAACGGACGCAGCATGCTATGAGCAATGATTAATGATGCCCATAACTGACTCCATAGGTATGAATGGGGAATTGCGTGCCAAAAATCACAGTATCTAAACTCAACGAACAAGCAATGAACTACAACCTTAGAACAGGCCATCACCATCAAACAACACAGGACCAAAACTAATAAGAGACATAAGCTACAGGAGGAACTTACTGATCCACTACAAAGACAAGGACAACAACAAACTGGACACATGGATAGGGTACCTGTCCAGCAGACAACTCACAGAAACTGAGAAAGCTGTCCTAGTATGCAGACTGATCCATAACCACAAAGATGTGGACAGAACAGACTCCGTGGCCACCCTGGAGACTACACAAAAATAGAACAAACTCACAGACAAAACACAGCAAGCCATCTGACAGACTATAATCCCCTCACTACACAGAAGGAACAAAGGGGACAGCAGAACACAACAGAGAAAAAAGCACTAGACAAACTCAGGAAAGAGAAGAACATCATAATCCTACCAGCTGACAAAAGGCACATGACCATCATAATGAACAAACCAGACAATGTTAAGAAAGGCATAGTAAGAACTGCCGATGCTGGAGAATCTGAGATAACAAAGTGTAGATCTGGATGAACACAGCAGGCCAAGCAGCATCAGAGGAGCAGGAAGGCTGATGTTTCGGGTCTGGACCCTTCTTCAGAAATGTTAAGAAAACCCAGGCATTGCTCGCAGATACAATCACTTACCAACGGGTGGCAATAGACCCAACACCCTAGCTCGGTAATAGGATCACCCAGACACTGAAGCGACTAATGAATGCAGGGCAGATAACCAAGACAGACTTCATGACAATGAAACCAGAGAGCACAAGCACCCTTCTCTTCTATGGACTACCTAAAGTACACAAACCAGACATCCCTCTCGGACCCGTTATCTCCCTAACAGATATACCTTCACACAAACTGGCTAAGGACCGACAACAGAGATTGAAACACATAGTCGATGGGTCACCCCATTCTATCCACTCAACCCAAGATTTCCTTGATACCGTCAAGAACTTAAAAATCAGCGACAACGAGATTATGGTATCCTTTGATGTCACAGCTTTATTCACATCAATTGACATCCCACTAGCCAAAGAAACAGTGGCCACATTCCTAGAGGAAATAGCAACGCAGACCAGCAACTCCATCAACAAGGACAACATAATTAAACTACTAGACCTGTGTCTCACCAGACACTTTGTCTTTAATGGTCAAATACACAAACAGATTAACGGTACACCAGTGGGGTCATCCATGTCAAGACTCATTGCAGAAGCAGTCATGCAAAGACGAAAACACACCAGGAAGCCAGGAAGAAGAAGAACACTTATACAAGATCCTCACCTTAAACAGATATCCCTGCAACTTCATCCACAGATGCCTACATGACAGACAACAACAGGAGGACACAGTACGACCCAACACACTGGTCACACTTCCTTACATCGGGAACATATCGGAACTGACAACAAGATTCCAAAGACTGCTAGTAATCATAGTGGCTCACAAGCCCATAGCCACACTACAACAAACACTTATAAGGATTGAAGACCCCATTCCCACAACATGCAGAACAAAAGTAGTTTACAAAATACCATGCAACGACTGCCTCAAACATTACATTGGACAGACAGGAAGGAAACTGGCCATCAGAATACATGAACATCAGCTAGCAGCAAAGCGGCACGACAAACTCTCCTTATTATTGGTACAGTCAGACAATGAAGGCCATCAATTTAACTGGGACAGTGTAACCATAGTAGCCCAAACCAAATATAGACATGCATGTGAATTCCTACAGGCATAGTTCTCCACCCATACTTCAATCAACAAACATGTAGAATTGGACCCCATATACAAATTCCTACGGATCAAAACCGGAAATGACAGTACTCATCATAACGGACCAGACATTGCTTCATCGGAGGCTCCAAAGATGATGTCACCTAGCATGGTGATGAAACATCTGAATGAAAACAAGCCAACTCAGTGAGCAAGTCAATAATCTTAACCACAGTATGTCTCTCAGGAGAAGCAAATCATCAATTTGAATATGTTAATCATCTAATTGCTGTAGTATTATTAACACGGGCTTTGGAGTTAGCCTTGGTTCCATGGGTTTTCCAAGCTTTGTATCATTCGCCAGTGAAAACAAGGTGAGAAGACAATGATAATTGAGGAGTTGAAGCCATAGCAGAAAATATACCAATGAGTACTAAGTACTTACACTTTCTTGATCTAAAGTGCCTCATTTTCAATGCATCCCCTATTATTGCTCTGTGGCATTCAAATTGAGAGTGAAGCAGCGACCTGTATTGCAACTGCTAGCGCTTTCTAGCCTGTTGATTGCCCTAGAGGTCTTCATGGATCAGTTGATGCATCCAATCTTAGCCTCTATAATGAGCTTTAGCTTTATTCCGGCTTTAGTATCTGACTTGCAGTGCATCTACCACATGGGCTAACAGGTACCATAAACAAGTAGCCTTCAATATTTCAAAGTACTCAATACGCCTTGCCCCTGCAATGTTTCCATCTATTTTACACTTATTCTATTGTACTGATATTGGACATTTTTCAATTTATTTACCTTACTATCAGCAGATATGAGCTGGAGTGAAATATCCAATTTTCAACCGTATAATTGCAAAATAATGTACAAGCTCCTCAGTATCCACATTGATGAGCAAAAATTAACTTTTTCCTACTTTTTGTCAGTGTGCATTGTTCAAGATGTTAATTACTGATAGCTAATTAACACATTGATCTTCTTTCCATGATTCTTCACTTACAATTATTAATCGTTAAAATAGGAATAGAATGCAAATTTCGGCTCCTAAGTCTAGAATTAGCTAGAGTGTCAGGGTTGCTTTGTATAGAGTCATCCCAGCACAGACTGAAACAGATCAAGATATCAGGGATGTTGTGGATCACATTTGTAAGAATACTAGACATTGTACAGTTGAAAATGACAAAATCATTAAAAAGGCATGTTCAGATGGTGGAGCAGGCTCAATGGACTGAATGGTCTATTTCTATTCTTATGCTTTTACATAATGATTGGATATAGACTAACTGTTTTATTTGAGTATATGTGTATCTATGACACTCGACCTTTGCTCCTATAGGTGATGTCTGAACATCTTAAATAAACTCTTGAGGACAGATGTCATATTAACTCAGCTTATTGAGAAGAAGGAGAATTATCATCCTTAAGATAAATTCAGAAATAGTTTCATGGCACAAATTTTGAGTCCATTTATATTTAATTGATTCTGTCACAAATCTTTTTGGTATGTATTACTGAATTAAATCTGCTGTGAAGCATTGTGAAGGGTAAAGTTCAGTCCTTTTCTCTGTGGATTTGGGGTACAGCAGAAAGGTATATTTTTGTCCCAAGGATATGCTTTAATTTTGAATTTGCCAAAGTAAATTACAACATATTTTGACTTGAAAATTACAGACTATGCAACAAAATTCAACTTGTCTACATTCAGCTTGTTCCACTTCTTCAAAGAACTCCAATAAATTAGTTAACCATAATTTCCCTTTAACAAACCATGCTGGTTCTTTCCGATTATCTTGAACTTATCTGTGTGCTCTGTTATCATACCCTTAATAACTTCTAACATTTTCTAAATGACATATCAAGCCAACCGACTTATATTTTCTTGCTTTTAGCCTCCCTTACTTTTTGAGTAAAGAATTTGCATTAACTATTTACCAGTCTAAAGAAACCTTCCCCCAAATCTAATGAGTTTTGCAAAATTGAAATCAATGCATCAAATATTGCACAAGTTATTGTTTGAAAACCCTTGGAGGAAATCCAACAAGACCTGGGCACTTGTCAACTTGCAGTTCCAAAAATTTACTCAGTACTACTTCCCTGATAATTGTAAATTTCTTGAGTTCCTCTCTCTCTATTTCTGTATTGTAGCTATTTCTGGGACGGCGACTTGTGACCTCACTAGTGAAGACTGTTACAAAATATCTGTTCAATTCATTTAGTAAAGGTGAATGTAGGTAGGGAGTGGGGATGGGGTTTGGTCAGTGAGGTGGGAGGAGCGGATATTTGGGAGAGTAGACGGACAGGTCAAGGAGACGGGGATGGGGCCGAGTGCTGGTCTTGGGACGAGGTCGGGGTTGGGGAGATTTTGAAGCTAGTAAAGTTTGAAGCTAGCTTCAATATTCCCCCACCTCCAACCTCATCCCAAGACCTGCGCCCCCTCTTATCCCACCTCCTTGACCTGTCTGTCTTCTCTCCCACCTACCCGCCCCCTCCCCATCACTGACCAATCCCCATCCCCAGTAGTAGTAATTACTTTAATTACTAGTAATTAACCCTCTCTCTTTTGTAAAACCTGGTGTAACCTGCTTTCTGGTTGGTAATATGATGATGTAGGAAATTATCACAAAAAACATTGAATGAATTCCTCACCTAGACTACTTTTTCTCAACTCATCTTTCTAGTCTATATGCAAGTTTAAAACCCCCATGATAAGTGTTGTAACACTTCATTTGTTATTCCTTAATAACTTATCTGACTATAGGGTTACTACTGGGGAGGAGCCATACACAATTCCCACAAGTGACCCCTTGACTTGACCCTTCTTGATCTCTACCCGAGCTACTTGTATATCCCATTTCCTGCATTTAGGTTATCCTTCTCAGTTGTGCTTATAATATGTTTATTTAACAGAGCTACTCCTCCACCCTTTCTTAGCTTCCTGTTCTTCCTAAGTGCCACCACACCCTTCAATATTCAGGTCCCCCAATGTAGGTCAATCTGCAGGTGTGTCTCAGTAGTGGACACTTGTTCATACTTATTTTTCACAATATGTACTGCTAGTTAAGCAATTTTGTTTTGTAACCCCCAGTTTTATCTGATATTAGATCTGCATTTCCTGTCATTGTCTGTTTATGATTTCACATTAACTTTTCCCTGTTGCCTTTTCCCCACTCTTTGATTCACCACATCTTCCCAAACTTGGGTCCTTGCCCCACTATTTAATTGCACACAGTAGTCAGTTTTCTTAGTACCTTAAAAATGATTGAATATCTCTCAAAGCATGGTTATTATTGGATTTGTATTCAAGAGTTTCATTATAACTTTTATAGTCTTCCCAAAGATCTGCACGTGGGTACATATTGTGTTTTGCATTGATATCAGGAGAGTAGGACTGAAAAGTTCAACACAATTAAATGGAAGTACCAAACCTAATGTTTATTCCATTTGTTTTCTGAAGAAGTAATGACAGTGTCATAATCCATTTCCTTCATTTAATGGGTTAATGTTAAAACTATTACAATTCCTAATGCAACTGATAGTCCATATCCAATTTTGAGTCTTGGACTTTACTATTTATTTGGACAGACCATTCATCATTTTCATTATCCCTTTCAACCAGGTCTGTCAAACAATGACCAAATTCTGCAACACTTAAGAGTTTTAATGAGCTCCTGTATGAGTTCCATAAACATGCTCTGAATCAATTGTAAGGAAAATGTATTCATCTATTTTGTTTAAAAGCATTGTTTTTGTTCACAATTAGTTTCACTTGATAGTAAGGTTCAGTGGCTACTGCTATATCAGATTCTCAGCAAGCAAGCTTCACATTTGCCAGTCCAATCACAATTCCTTCTCATTTAGGAACCATAAAATGTAAATGATATTCAGTTCATGCACTGTTTTTTTTATGAACTGCTCAATTTTATTTTCTGCTGTTATGTTAAATGAACTATTTAAGGAGCTGTTTTGTTATTATTCTTTTTAATTGCACTACGGAAAACTTTCATGGTCCATTGCCGATGTGGAAAAATAAAACATTAAGGTTAATTAAGCATGCTGTTCTAGAGAAAGCAAAAGCCTGGGCTTAAAATAATTCAACATGTGATTTATTTGGTGCTGCTTTGCATAGTGTCATATTTAAATTTGATTCAACAACTGAAGTGGGCTGAACAGGTGAATGAAATATAAAGGAAATGGTTTCCGAAAAGAACAAAGTTTTAGATGTTACTGTTGAAAGTTTCCGTGATTTGAGAAAGACCTGATTATTTGAAAGTAGCAAACTTCTTGTTAATATTTTGCAATACTAGTATAAACTGGTCGGATCATGCCATTTGTGACATGCATTGTCAATAAGATTTTAAGTCACAGAGTATTTTGAAAACATATCTTCACAAAATAAAAACAATTGACATGAGTTTAGTGAAAGGAGGTCATTATTAACTGACTTACTAGAGTATGTTGAAGATTTATATTTTAAGGTAAAGTGTTCTAGAATGACTATTGGGTAAAATACTAGTTTGAATAAAGTAGAAAACTCTTAGGAAACAGATGATATATGTAAAGGGGAAGTTTTCACATTGAAAATGCATAACTCTGATTTCTGATCCCTTTCTTATATACTATATCGTAATATATTTTGTAATAATCAGAAGTAAGCCAAGACTTCTGATCTTAATACCAAAATCTTACGGCAACCAAAACATAATCGTAGTTGCTCCATTGATGTGGCGCATAATTGACATAAAAAATACATAAGACCTTTACTTGTATTATTAATTACTTATCACATTGCACAACTGGGTTAAAATTCAAATATCTGTGTCCTTATCATTTTTCCAGAGAACACAAAGTTTATGCCTCACTAAAACAGCTTCGTTGCATCCTATTCTTGTATTCCTTGGGGTTATCATATGCTTGGTAGGCATAACTGTTAACCTCAAAATACTCAGGACTTTGGAACCACCACCAGAAGACAGACACAGCATCAGTCACTTGATTTGTACCATTAGAAAGTACAGGCAAGATTACCTGGCAAGGGTCTCTGCAGTGATGTGGATGCATTCTATTGCACAGAATTGAAATCAAGTTGTGACCTACTTGCTTCAGAAAGGGTCTTAGCTGAAAGTTAGTTAATTAGTTTGCATAGCTCCAATCCTGTTTCCATAGCAAAGCAAAACCAAAGATGACAGAATTCCTCTCTCTTGATGGCTCTGCACCCAGATAAGCACTGTCATTCCAAAAACAGCCCTCTTTGATCAAGGATGTATGCATGAAGTGGCAGAGAAGGGGAAGATAGCACTGCATTTCTGAAACATGGATCTGAAAGATCTGGTAGATGTGGAACAAAGAGGAGTCCTCTTCCTGGAGACTACTGATTGAGGGGTCTGCACCACCAGAATCATCCAGCTTGGGTCACTGCCATCTCCAGGGAGCGAAGAACAGCCAGCCATGTAGAAAGAAGCTCAATGTCTTTCCCTACTTTGCTAGGTTAAAAGCTGCATTCTTGTCTCTGCCACCTCACACTCAATTTATAAGTGCCACTGCACATGCCTCTCAAGACTCACACTCCACCATCTCACTATTGCCTGCAACACCTTCCCTCAGTCTCTCATACCATTTAACCCTGCATGCCCTCTGTATTGTGTCCTTTGTCCTTCAGTACATCTCACCACTTCTCTCCCACCTGTTCTTTAATTAACAGTTTCACTCTGTAGGGCCAGTGACCAGGCACGTCACCCACATGCATAGGCAAAAGTAGCAGCAACAGGCATGTATGTGGGAAGCAATGACCCTCATTGCTCAGAAACCATAGCAGTGTAGCTAGTCGTGCACCCATCTGTTTTCCCTCATGGACAGGTTGAGGGTTGGATACAGAGCCAGGTCCAGAACTTTCAGGTGTGAGTACACAGCTGCAATCCGGTGTCCCACCCATTGGCCCTCAGGACTAAATGCATTGTAACAGGGCAGCCAGGGAACCTGGACCCCAGTCCACGTGCCTCCTCCTCACAAGAAGACATGGCTGTGCCAGGAACTGCCCAGCCAGAGGTGGAGCTCCTCACAGGCCCATCGGTAGTTTGCACTCAGCAAAGGGAACTGGGGCCTCTATTCTGTCTGCCCCCATGAAAGGTAGAGCACACAGACAAGCAGGCAGCGGTGGTACCAGGGAAGTGCCACACAAGGAACTGTAATGTACAGGGAAGGTCAATGGTGCAGGGTGGCCATGGAGTAGGTAGTCTGATTGTCTGCATGCTCTACCTTTCATGGGCCTGTGATCAATGTTGTTCCCCTTAAATATCCTGTTGGACAGTGTGTGCTGCTGCTTCCTCCCTGACAGGTCGGTGTTTATCCTGCTCACTCCGAGTATGCTCCAAGCCATTGCTTTCCCATTGCTCGCTTTCCAGTTCCAGCACGATGGAAGGTGACAGTGAGCGCTTCTTTTCCAGCAGCTTCCAGCCTCCACCTGACTGACTCGATGAGTTCCCACATATCCATATCCCTTCCTCGTGGCTCATCCTGTCAAATCCAGAAGCTTCACACTTCCACAAGCCCCCACATATCTACATATGCCTACAGCTGCCTACCTTTCTAAACCCGACCCTGGCATGTGAGATGTTCTACTCTGCCCTCTCTCTTGAAACCAGAGTGGTACTGACTGTGCATGATTCCTCCTCGTGCATTGCACCTTTCCCGTTAATGCTTTTAAGTATCTCCAACGTGCAAATCTTTGAGATCCTGCAACTTCTTGTCTGGACAACTTATTTGCTGATGGCTACAATTGTAAAATTCGGCCCTCATGGCCCTGCCCCTTCCACCAACCCTTAGTTTCTGTGGATGGACCTGACAGAGAGACCATGGCCCAATCCCTTGAACCAGTTCTAGTTATAGGGAGGATATTATCAAGCTGGAGAGAGTCAGGAGAGATTTACCAAGATGTTCCTGGGTTTGGAAGTTTTGAGTTATAAAGAACAGTTGGATAGGCTGGGACCTTTTTCCACTGGACCGTAGGAGGTTGAGAGGTGACTTACAGAAGTTTATAAAATCCTGAGGGTTTTGGACAATTAGCTAGAGTTGTCTTTTCCCTAGGCTGGGGACTAGGAGGCACATTTTTAAGGTGGGAGGAGAGGGATTTAAAAAAGACATGAGGGGTAAATTCTTTAACACAGTTTGCATGTAGGGTGAACTTTCTGAATAACTGGTAGATGTGGACACAATTACAATGTTTAAAACATAAGTACATGAATGGGAAAAGTTTGGAGGGATATGTGCCAGGACCAGACAGGTGGGATTGTTTAGTTTGGTGTTATGTTCGGCACAGACTGCTGTATGACTCTATGACATGACCAGATAGCCACACACAGGATGTGCCCAGACCCCTGGCTGGTGCCTGTAAATGTCCCTGATCACATTAACTCTATCGTTAGACTTGCATACAATGGAGCCAATGGACTCACCATGTTCCATTCCTTGAACTGCAGAGCCACTGAGTATACTTGCCCAGACATCTGATTTTGGCTAATCCTTGGACTTACGTAGGAGGCTAGACTTGACTTACCATTTTGGGAGCCCCTTACTGATGAATACCTCCGATGCCTTCAGTGAGTACTGTAGCCCCAGGACTTTACGAGTTGGCTGTCTGCTTGCTTCATATTCAGTGTGCTTTCTGTGTAAGCTGTTGGCACACGGGGCAGGTATAGGATCAACATTTACACACTGCTGTACAGCAACGTGTACGCTCCCCAGACTGAGGACTGTTCAGCAGCAACCAAAGCTGCCTGGTTTTGTGATTGTCCTAATTGGAAAAGGAAGGCCAGGTAGGGATGATGTGAGCATGCAGATAGATGGTACGTGAGCGAGCCCTATGAGAGCAAGTGGGCATCCCTGAGGGTGTAGCCTATTCCAGTCTGTGAGCTGGTTTCTTCGTGCAAAGAGTCTCCATTGCAGCCTTTTAATGTAAGGTATTGGTGCACTCCGCAATGCATGTCAGTGCTTCCATAGTACTCCATCAGTGTGTAGTAGTCCCAGTATGGTAAGGTGGGTTAGAGATAAAAGGTACTGCAGATTCTGGAGAATCCGAGATAACAAGCATGGGGCTGGATGAACACAGCAGGTTAATCAGCATCATAGGAGCAGGAAAACTTGATGATTCGGGCCTAGACCCTTCATCAGAAAATGAAGGGTCTGATTTTCTGATGAAGGGTCTACGCCCGAAACGTCAAGTTTTCCTGCTCCTATGATGCTGATTAACCTGCTGTGTTCATCCAGCCCCATGCTTGTTATCATGGTAAGGTGGGTTGGCTGGTTCCAGATGCCAATGTCTATAGACGAAGAATGCATTCAGCTGGTGCCCATGGATTGTGCTCTGATACGTTGTTACTTGAGTTGAACATGAAATCTGTTCAGAATAAATGAAGAGAATGCATGCTCTAATTTCCTTGTCAAGTTTGACTAGATAATGAGCATCAATTGGTACGTTGCAACTGATAAGCGAGAATCTCGCCACACGTTTGTGAAAAGTTGGAGCAAGGTGATTTTAACATTAAGATAGGGCTTGCCACACTTGTTGTCTGATTTTATTTCACATCACTAAGACCTCTATAAGATTCTGCCCAGTGTGTTTTTATATGCTTTGCTGCTGAATAGCACAGATATCCACATGTCTCGTTTGAGCTTTTTAAGTTAATGAAGCAGTTTGATGCTTTTCAAATTTGCCAGGTGATAATGAATTAGCTGCCTATTGCACATGCCTCACAGTCTTCAAATCAGGCAGGGTGTATCCTGCAGTCAGTCAGTCTTCTACCCTCGTTTTTCACCCAGCCCAAAAACAGGAGCACTTCAGTTACTGAAATCCAGTCCATATGCTTTCAGCCCTGAATGGCTCAAAAAAAAATGCAGCCAAGAATTACAACTTTTGCAAGGATTCACTCACTGCACACATCCAGTTTGATTCTGAACGTTTAGCAATTTTTAAAGAAATTTATTTTAGAAAATGTAAAGTAAACCAAATGCAGCAAAGGCTTCTTGTTAATTTTGAACAACACGTCAGTCAGTTGACAAACAGCTCTGAAAAATATCAGCAGTCTCTGTTGAATTGACAATTAGAAATATCCTCTCATCCAAGGAACAGAAAGATCAACAATTGTGAAGGGTAAATGATCTCTGCCAATAATTACCTTTTCTTCTGTGACAATCATCAAGCTTTGGCATTGGGTATGGGAGGGGAAGCAATGCACTGATGAGCATTTCACTCCTCTCTAGGGAGATCAGTTAGTAAGATGAGTGTCTAGTAAATAATCACAACAGGCAGCTGAGGCTTTGTGTTTTCTTTTTCCTTTCAGCAAAGAGTTATTCAGTTCCATTACCAAATAATTAATAGAATAATTAGAGCTTTAGACTGTGTGGACACATTCTCTATTTTGTTAAATTTCATCGAATAGTGCTCCCTTGTAAGGAAGATCCAATTAAACTTGAAGCAAATGTGTAAATCCCTGTCATTGATGCAGTCTATAAACTAAAGAGCTGCATTGTCTCTTTACAAATTCAGAAACAATACATTAGCTACAAACTGATTTCAATGAAAATTAATCACTTGTTAGTGACGAAACTGAGTTTTGTTTAGTAACAATAGGAAATTGAAGTCAGGGCAGACAGAGCATTGCATAAACCCCAAATGGTTTTTCATTGATTGATTGGATCATTTATTGTCGCATGTATTCAATATAAAAATACAGTGAAAAGTGCACACCTTCACTATACATACATGGCACCATTCACATTAACTTAGAATAAGATAAAAAAAGAGATAACTCAAGAGAGTCCAACTTTCTTTTCCTCTGCTGCAGCCGTCACGATGCCTCCACTAGAGTCCCACGCTGGTCTACCTCACTGGCCCACTCTTGATCCTCCGCTGTCACTCTGGCCCATGCTCAATCTGCCATCGCTGCAGGACACAACCCACAGGATCAGCTCCTGCCACGTGGTGCATGGTCAGGACCCAGCTCTTTCCCAACTCCTTAGGTTGGAAGTTAAAAGGAGTGGGTGGGATAGAATTACTGCAGAGGGAGAGAGAAGAAGGGAGAAAATAAAAAGGAAGCACAAAGAAAGACGGACAAAGAGAACAAAGAGAAGGGAGATAAAGAAGCAGAGTGGAGCTCCGAATGGAACAACTTATGCTGCTGCCATCTTGCTGGAAACCACTCTGCATCTAAAAAAGACTATATTGCATAATATAATTTTTAATAGATCATTTTGTATATAATTGGACAGTTACATTTGTGCTTAAAAGTTGCAACCAGGTCCTGTTTTTGTTCACTATTTGAATTTCCTTATGTTTTGAGCTTTTGCTAATTTCATTGCAGCACAATAAATATCGTGTTTGGTAAAGTACCTACAGCTCTATTCATTGCTATCTTTTAGCACACAATCCTTTCCATACAAAGGTATTCATACATTGCTTTAGAATCTTAATAGGCTATCCAAATGCAGGCACGGTACAAATTTGGGAAATTTGTGTAACCTAAATGGCTGAAATGAAACAACAGTTATTCACTGTCGTAGCCAATGAAATGAAAGGTATATTACTTGAAGTGTGAGGAATTGGAATACATTATCTGCAATAGGCAAGTAATCACATAAAAAGGTGGCCATCAGGCCATTTATGTGTAAATTAGAGGTTTAGACACTAAATTCGGTAAAGATAACATCACCATAGTCCTAAAAGACCAAATGGCTTCTCTCTCATTTGAGACAGACAACTTATGGTGGTTTAACCTGAAGGTCACTCTGCTTTAGGCATGGGGAAAGGTCAAGAAGAGTCCTTCATAGTAACCTCAGCCAGTGCAGGATTTGAACCCATGCTCTTGACATCTCTCTGCATCGCCAACCAGCCATCCAGGCAATAAATTCAGTAAGGGTATAACTCACCTTTAAAAACCAAAAGAACTGCGGATGCTGTAAATCAGGAACCAAAACAGAGGTTGCTGGAAAATTTTCAGCAGGTCTGGGAGCATCAGTGAAGAAAAAAGATCAGAGATAACATTTTGGGTCCAGTGACCCTTCCTCAGAACTGAAAGTAGCTTCTGAGGAAGGGTCACCGGACCCGAAAAGTTAACTCTGATTTACTTTTCTTCACAGATGCTGCTAGACCGGCTAAGCTTTTCCAGCAATTTCTGTTTTTTTTTTTATAACTCACCATTAGGTGATTACCTTCTATATTGGGATGACTATACAAGTTCAATGTTAAAAATTGCATTTTTGTAGTGTCTTTCACAATTTCAGAATGTCCTAACTCACTATGCAGTCAATAAAGTACATTTAAACTGTAGCTACTGTTGTGCTTTCGGACATAAGGCACCAATTTGATACCAATGAGAACTGTATCTTCATGCTAAAAAGAACACACATTTTTGATAGAGCCAAGTTGGGTGTATTAAAAAGGCAGCCAAATTCACTCCAACCCAGTCCTAACAGAGAAATAACTGAACCACTTCATATTTTACACAATCAAGAATCTTTGCTTCTCAACAAAAGAGCATCCTTACGATTGAATTTAATCTGCAAAAATAGACAAATTTGCTGAAGACAAAAGCAACACCGAATTTAAAGAATTTCTTAAAATTATTCTCAGGACTGCCAGATTGTAGGGTTCTGGTTTGTGAGCAGTAATTTGCAGATTTTTAGGTAGCTCAAATCACCTTTCAGATCCCTGGTTCTGACACCGGTCTTATTTAGGAATTTGAAATGAAGAAGACAGGGGACGGGTGTTTCAGGGCAAAAGAACATTTTCATATTGAAATAAACACAGAGCTAAGTATAATACAAGAAATAAAGGCAAATGTAATAAAATAGTGAAATTAGCACAATAAAAACTGAAAATAACTATGGATGCTGTAAATTAGGAACAAAAACCAAAGTTGCTGGAAAAACTCAGCAGGTCTGGCAGCATCTTTGAAGAGAAAACCAGAGTTAATGTCTTGGGTCCGGTGACCCTTCCTCAGAACAGTGAGTTAACTCTGATTTTTTCTTCACAGATGCTGCCAGACCTGTTGAGTTTTTCCAGTGAAATTAACACATTGTACAGAAAGCAACAATTAAATACACTATCAAATGAAACGCAGGTTAAACACTATTAGAATCTAAACAACAGTTTTAATCAGAGACATGTTCATCAGGCTTCCTACGCTTGGGTTCCCTGCACTGTCATCAGGCACCTTCCCCTCCCTGCGAGCTAGGTTGGATACTTTGGAGGTCTCAGGAGTTTACGCTCACCAATGAGGAAAACTTGTTTTTTGAAGTACAGCTGGCTGTTCCCGCTTATAGTACCAAGTGCCTCGATGAAGACTTCAAACAGCTTAAGCCTTCAGTTTGAGTTGAGTCCGCTGATACGGTAGGATGTGGTTTAGATTTATCGGGTGAGTACTTGGTTCTCCTTACGCTGTGGTGGTTTTGCGAGCTGGTTTTCACCTTGGGATGTGTCTGAGACCTTGTGGCGTCCATTGGGTCAGTGGTTTTCGGAGGTTGGCGGTTGTTCAGTCTGCAGGTTGTGGTCGGTTGCTGTTGGTTCCCCTGGCACTGAACAGGCCCATGTTGGTAGGTTTCGGAGTTGCTGTTGAGATCCTTCTTCTGAAGATGGCTGTGGAGATAGGTCTTGGTGCAGTAGCTCTTTGGGATTCCTCTCCTGGGGTGGCTGCAAGGAGATAGCTCCCTCTGATGAGATCGGGGCCTGCAATCATACTAACTGTGGGCCTTCGATCTGTGCTTGCTATTGTATTACTGGTAAGAACCGAAAGAACCGAGGAAGGGTCATCGGACCCAAAACGTTAACTGTGATTTATTTCTTCACAGATGCTGCCAGACCTGCTGAGATTTTCCAGCATATTTGTTTATGTTTGTGATTGTGTTACTGGTGTTCCCTTAGAGGTCAATTGGCTTCTTCACACTTTATGAGTATGTGTGAATGTATTTTGATTGAAGTTGAAAGCGCGATAGCTCTGCGAACGAATATTGATTAAAGTTGAGTGTCTGGTATCTGTAGAAGCCCCATTTAGTCTGTGTCGGGGGTGTTAGGCCTGGTTTATTGTTCATTTAGAGTCGAGGTGAGAATTAGATTTTCGGGCTAAACAATGGTTCCAGGCAGCTATCCCTGTGCCTGTGAAATTTTCCCAGTACGTAGCCCTCCTGCCGTCTTACTTTTAAACATTTTTTTGAAAAGTACAGGGTTTTGGTCCAGTATTTTATATTATAGGGATTTTTGCTCAGCCCTACACAATGCAAAACAGTACATCTTTTTATTCCAAGAGGAGTACCAGGCCCACTACTGGATGACGTGAATGTAGAAATTGAAAGAATGAACAGGAAGGTAAATTTTAATTGATCTCGGTACCCACTAAGTGCTGAGGAACGGTCACTATCCTTCAAACTATATCTGCGTGGACCTGACCAAATTCAACAAAGCCTTACCACGTGAGATCTATCCAATTCATCAGCCAGACAGCCTGACTAAATTAGTGGATCTTACACTGCTCACAAAATTAAAAGCTAATTGTAATTTTTGACAGTATCTTTGGATCAGGTATCAAGATTATTAACTTTTTATAAAGCAACTTGGCCTTCATTGCTTCAATAAACTATTTTTTGGGATAGCATCTACGTTTGAAGTGGTATAGAGAACATATCACTGGGCTAGCAAATCAAATATCCAGGCAAGTGTTCTGAGGATGTGGGTTCAAATCCCATTGTGGCAGCTGGCAGAATTTGAGTTTAATTAAGAAAATCTGACAAATAAAGCTAATCTCAGTAATAGTGCCCATGAAACTATCATTGATGTTTTAAGGACTCATCTGATTCACTAATGTCTTTTCCGGAAGGCCATCTGCAATCCTTCTCTAGTCTGGTAGTCCAACTGCACAGCAATGGTTTCAGAGATAGCAGGAACTGCAGATGCTGGAGAATCTGAGATAACAAGGTGTAGAGCTGGATGAACACAGCTGGCCAAGCAGCACCAGAGGAGTAGGAAGGCTGATGTTTTGGGCCTAGACTCTTCTTCAGAAATTTTTTTTTGGCTTGGCCTGCTGTGTTCATCCAGTTCTACACCTTGTTATCTCTTTGCACAGCAATGGTGTTGACTCTCAAGTGCCCTCTGAAATGGCTGAAGAAGCTAATCTGTTCAAGAGCAATTAATGATGGGCAACAAACCATGCCCAAACCCCTTGAAAGAATAAAGAATGAAACACATTCCAAGCGAAGGATGAAAACATAGGCTATTAGGATTCCACTTTAATACACAGTTCCACAAAGTATGACCATAATCCTAGAGTTATTCAGAATCTGAAAACAATGCAGGATGTAGGCTCAATGCCAAACAACAAGTGAGAATTGCAAAGCTTATTCTTAGGTCACATAATTCAAGCATCAGAGATAAAAGTTGACTCCCAAAAAACAAAGGCGATCTAGGAATTTCCTCAACCCAGGAACGTAACAGAGCTACAATGATTCCTAGGAATGTTCAAACAGGCAAGTCAATTTGTACTTAACCAATCAGCAATTAATGAATGATTGGGAGAACTGTTGTGATAAAGCCCAACAGTGGTGCAGGTATGTTGATCAGAGAAATCCCTTAGTCCTCGCTTAACAAAAAATTTTTGTTAACTTCCAAAGTATCCACATTAATCACTCACAAATATCAATAACAACAGCTGAGAAAACATCTGGGTTGAAGGATGCTTACAAATACAGGAAGGTGGAAAATGTAGGCACTGTAGGCAAGCATATTATGATTCAGGCCTTGAACAAAAACAGATAAAAGATGAGCTAAAAGCCCTTAGCACAATTTAGGATTGTTGAGGCTCAGATTTAGGCTGAAACTGATCACAAACCATTAGTTTCTTTTCTCAGTAAGATGGGAATTGCAAAATTGGAGCTAGACATTCAACACTCCAGACTGTGTTTAATGAAATATGATTCAAACAGACTGTACACAAGGGAAGTGTCAAACAACTTTAAATTATTTGTCAAGAATACCACCTTAAGAGGCTGTTTGTAACAAAAAATCTTTAGTTTGTAGCAGAGGTAGAAGTAAGTATTATGAATACAATTTCACTGTTACCTGCAAAACTAAAACCTCACACTACTGTGGAAGACTGCAATAGAGTGGAAAAAATGAGCAAGTTAAAAACTAGAAAAAAAAGACTAGGAACTATAATCACTTCTATTGAATGAAGGAGTTACCAATTCCTCAGCTAGGAGAAAGTGCATGGATCAGAGACTGACTGACAAGATGACAGAACGTGTTCTTTTTGTCAGTAAATAACAGTGCCCTATGTGTTAATACAGATAAATTCCACTACCTGAAAGTGTGCAATACTCTGCGGACAAATGTGGGTACTGCACCTTTTTCAACTTAACAGCATAAGTGACAGCCATTTGCTGGTTTATTTCTCAGGGATCAGAATCAACCTGCCTAGTTTAAAACTTAAGCAAAGACTAACATTTAATTGTCAATTATCAATTGGTACATTCTCCTTGGCAACACTTCTATCAAACAGAGTCCACCTGACAATCAATGAACACTCCCTTCTCATGCAGTATAGCTATTAATTCTCCCCTCAAAATCTGTTCTGAATTCTGTGACATAGATATGCACATTAATATACAAGCAAACATAGCAAGGTATGGGATAACAAGGTGTGGAGCTGGATGAACACAGCAGGCCAAGCAGCATCACAGGAGCAGGAAAGCTTGACGTTTCGAGCCTAGACCCTTCATCAGAAATTATCTCTCATAGCAAGGTATGGGATGAGAGGAGTTGGAACTGAAAAATAAATGTCAGTTATTAAGTGAAGGAACTATATATCCTGGTAAGAGTTGAAATTGATCTAGTTTAATGGAAGCAGGTTTCCAGATCTTGGTTCATGGTTGGCTTTCTCTTATGACCTTTGTAGAAATGTTTATACTACTTATGGAGAGAGTGAGAGAGAGAGTGACAGGTGATATATTCTAGGAGCAGATTTTCTTGATGTTACTGGATGCTCTTGTTATATGAAACAGGTATCTCTAAGACCCTGCAGACTCCTCGACCAATATACACAATATTGATTTACCCAGTTCACTTAGCATGTATCAGGAAAGTACAACACAGCGTGAGTCTTCAGTCAGTGAACCAGGTCACAACTTTATTTGAAGACCATGAAGGTTAAGAGTTAAAGCTTACACTTGTAACAGCTCCCTTTCTAACTATCCGATTCTTTAGAAACTTAGAATACTTCCCAGCTACTCATAACTTTTGATGGTCTGTTGAATTATTCAGTCTGTTCCTCTCTTCACAGTTTGGCACTCTCTCTCTGCTCAGAGGCCGAGCTGTTCAAGTATCCCAATGTGCCTCTACATAGGCTGGCAACTGGAGTTCCCAGAGTCCTGCCAGGTTAGGTTCTTATTCCCTCCTGGCTACCATCTGGAATTTCCCAAGGACTTGACCAATCAGAGGTATCAAAATAATTGGCTTCATCACCTTGAACTGCTGTTAATGGCTCTTGATGGCTTGCTTAACAGTGATCCCTTGGGCCTGGAAGTCTGGTTTCATCCCAGAATATATACCTGGTCTTTTGTCTCACTGAGGCATGTCTGCCCCATGCATCTAGTGTTGTTTGTTTGTCAGGAAGGTTTGAATTGCCCTTTCATACTTCCTAATGTGTTCTGGTGCTGCTCTGGTTTTCAATTGTCTGGGCTTGGATCTTGCAAGGACTTGCCCCTCGGCAGAAGTGTCTCTTGTGTCTGTTTTGGCTCAGGCATTCCCAGCATACTTTGCTTTTTGGTCAATTTTGATATCCTGTTTATTTCAGTCGCAGTGCCTGTATTTCTGGCCTCCCCTCTTAATGATTTTTATTTCACTTGTGCAGTCACAAGCTGCTACACTATAATTTCTGCAGCAAAATCGATAACAATAGATTCTTACAAGAGTGAGGTTTCAATCTGTAAGTATTGGCTTTTAACCCACAATAAGGACAATCCATTTTTAACAACAATTGTCAATGGTGCATGGCGTGTGGCTGGATGAACACAGCAGGCCAAGCAGCATCATAGGAGCAGGTAAACTTGACGTTTCGGGCTGAGACTCTTCATCAGATATCTGATGAAGGGTCTAGGCCCGAAACGTCAAGTTTTCCTGCTCCTATGATACTGCTTGGCCTGCTGTGTTCATCCAGCCCCACGCCTTGTTATCTCGGATTCTCCAGCATCTGCAGTACCTTTTATCTCTGTCAATGGTGCATTGTCAGATTTCCACAGTTTTCCTTTGATGTAAGTAGGAGAGTTTTAAACCTCACCTTTGATAATGAGTTTTGGAATTAAGCCTTTGTTCTGGCAATACCCGCAATTGAAACATTTCACCAGAGAAATGTTTGCCAACTTTGGTGTGAGCTATACATTCCAGATGATGAAATTTAATGTCCAATATGTGGTGGACATTTTCAGCTGTGTAATTTTGAAGATCCTTTGTAAGTTGCTGTTGGGCTTGGCTACTTTTAAGTCAGGTTACTTTGTTGGCTATTTTAAGGTATCCCAGCTCATCATGTTGTTTTCTTTTAAACCTAAATCTTGAGCATTTAAGTTAGTTGATGAGATTTAAAGAATAGTATTTTTGTTTATATCATCGTGACAAATGTCAATGGGGGCTAAGGTTTTGGAATCTATAAATTGGGAAAAGTCAACAGGCACCTAGATGCATTTGAATTAATTAAGAGCAGCAAACAGAGTTATGAAAAGCAAATTGTACCTGACTGACCTCATTAATTTCTTTGATGAAATAACAAAAGGAGGCTGATGAAGGTATTATGACCCATTTGGGAAAGTGCTCGAGCAGTCTCAAGCCCCACGAACTGAATGTTGCCGCAAAGGTTAATGATTTAATCAAAATATGGGAAGTCCTCAATTTATCTGTCTGTTTGAATCAGGTTAACAGAAAACACAGAAACTGCTGGAGAAAATCAAAGTTTGGCAGCATCTCTGACCAGGTTCCTGTACTCAGCAAAAGTATTTATTATGAATAAGTACATTCTAACCACAGACGATAGCTATGAACTAGAAACATACATTTCTATAATATTGACTTAAAAATTCTAATCCCCTTTAAAATCTATACATAAACATACAGATAGACAGTCAAGCAAAAAGATAAATAAGTTTTATTGGTGGGGAACAAAAGAAAGTGGTAAAACAGAGCTAAATAGCCTATAAGCTCATGCTTTGATGAGGTGTTCATTTTCCTTTGTAAGACTGCCTGTTCTTCAAACTTTTTTCTTCAGGTTCTTTCTTTGCTTTGCCAGTGGCATAGGGTAATTGGTCCTCTAATTAGAAAGTTACTTTGTTACTGGTTAAAGGTAACATCTTATAGAAACTGACAAGGGAAAATGACTGGCATTCTTTAGATTTATTTTGATTATTGGTATTTTGATTGCAGAGACATAGAGACACAGAACTTGTTCTTTCAGCAGTCTGGAGGCATCTCCCCCTCTATTGTAAATCCCCAAGCTATTCAGCTGCTTACAAACCAGTCAGAGAGTTCCCATCAGGCTGATGACAATTGGCATTCATAGCTGGTCACAATTACACAAACCAATCAGCAATCTGTTGCCAGCTAAATTTCAGTTTGTACACACAAACCACTCCCATGCTGTCTTAGATCACTTCCCCCACATTACAAAGCAGCACGGTGCTTCAGTGGCTAGCACAGCTGCCTCACAGTGCCAGGGACCCAGGTTCAATTCTGGTCTCAGGTGACTGTCTGCTTGGAGTTTGCACATCCTCCCTGCGTCTGTGCTGGTTTGCTCCGGTTTCCTCCTACAGTCCAAAGATACGCAGGTTAAGCGGATTGGCCATGCTAAATTGTCCATAGAGTCCAGCAATGTGCAGGCTAGGTGGGTTAGCCATGGGAAATGCGGGGTTAAAATGCAGTCATTACAAACAGAATGCGATGGGTTTGAAGAAACAATTTGATAAAGGGTTACTTAAATAAAATTGAGGCTTAGGAAAGAGGACCATTTTATCCAGTTGGATAAACAAAAATAGTTTAAGTGCAGGTACAATAAGTTGTGCTAGATCATTTTTTTCAGACTGGAGGGTGATGGACTGGGATGTTCCCCAAGGGTGAATGCTTGGAACACATTTTTTATATTGTTTATAACTGACTCGTGAAATGTGGTGTATAATTTCAAAATTTGTGAATTTAATGTAGCAAGCATTGAGAAAAGCATGAATCAATTTCCATAGCGCATAGATAACAAAAAACCCAGCAACTTTCCTAGTGACGCCCTGGTGTTGGAAATGTCCTTGCCTCTAATACATGGGCAACTGAGAAAGTATAGGATAGAAATCAAGCCCCTGCCCTATTCCACAATTGTTATGCAGTAAGCAAAGAAAGAACAGCCAGCACTGCTCCTGATGGGAGAAGAGGTGCAAATCCTGGTTGGTGCGGTGATTGCAGAGTAAGTCTGACCACTTGAATTTGTTTGAATTAACTGTCATATGGTCAGCTCGCTTCAGGAAGGGTTATGTAGACGAATCTCAGTTGCTTTCAGTTCTGAAGCTGAAGAGACATTTGATACAGTTAACAGGTTTGATGGGATTCCTTTTGGTTCAAAAAATCAGTCCAATTATTTGAATTCAATGCATCTCAGCAGAATGATGTTATCAAGTCTTCAGCAGTTAATGTTTAAAAGGGAATTAAAATGTATTTCCGGTTATATGGAGAAAGGCAAAATATTGCTGCCTGGTCTCATGTCACTGGAATTGACCTAGTCAGGCAAATAACCTTACTGACACTAAACATTACTGAGGCGGCAATTAATGACGAAGTAGACAATAAGAAAAGGCTCAAGAGTCTCTTCTCCTTTCCCTTTATTGTATACATTTGTTACTTACATACAATTATTAAAATTACTAATGTAGACAAAAGTCTTTTAGCTTTTTAAAGCACTTTTACCACACATTAAATAATGTATTAAAAAAAACAACTCCATGGTCATATTCACATAACTCAACAAGATGTGAAAATTATATTTGTGAAAGCAAATCAAAAGGGTACTAACTTAATTTCAAAACTGACAGAGTTCCTCAGTGAGCATATTACTCCTAATGGCATACTCATGAGAGTAACCAACTATTCTTCACATTGTTGTAACACATCCAAGAAATGCTGCTGCTAACAAATCGGTCACAATAGTCAATGTTATCAAGCCTGATAGACAGATCACAGCTAATCTCGTGAGTTAAAAATAGCCTTTACCCAGCAAAGAAAAATAGTAGTCTGCTATACACTGGGGAGATGAAATGAAGCCTGGGTGACCACTTTGCAGACACCTATGTTCTGTCCGCAAAAATGACCTTGAAATTCCTGTTGTCTGCCACCTCAATGTGTTCCCCAGCCAACATCTCTGTCTCCGGCTTGCCATAGTGCTCCAGTGAAGCTCAGTGCAAGCTGGAAAGACTGTGTCTCATTTTCCATTTGGGGATCTTGCAGTTTTCAGGACACAATATTCAGTTCAACAGTTTTAGAGCCTGAGCACCTTCTTTCATGCCCTTACTCAAATTCTCACTCATCAGGCCTTGTCTACACATGGACTGCCATAACAAATAACCATTGTCAGCATCTAACGATCCTCATCAGCAGCTATCGATTCCTCCAGGCTTACCATTCCTCATTACTTTGTCTTTCCAACTGTTGTTCTCTCTCTCAAGGCTTCATCTCCACCTACCTTTTACTCCTTTGCCCCTCCACCCACCACAGTATCAGTATTAACACTAATCTTTTCCTAGCCACAAACAGTTCTAAAGATGGGTCACTGGACCCTCTGTTTTCGCTCCACAGATACTGCCAGACTGTTGAATTTTTCAAGGAATTTTTACTTTAAAAAAAGAGTCAGTTTTCTTTTATTTCATGTACTGAGTCTGATAAGTTGGCAAATGGTATGGGGCAGAACATTCCACTCTTACAATGGCGAGCTTGCAGGTGTAATGAAGATACTTTGTATTTACTATTACTTTGAGGACATACGTTTGAAGGATTGTTGAGAAAAGAATTTACTGAAAGTTTTGTGGACACACTTGGAGTGGTTTATTTAAAATAGGTCATTGTATTTTTGGCGTGAAATTTGAGGTTTTATTTTAAACAAAACTTCCTAGATATTACATGATTTGCCATAGCTGTTAGCTTTGTTTTAGACAGTGCTAGGACTGTTTTGAGCAGTGACTGATTTGCAGAGGGTTTTTGATTTTTTTCTAATTGATTTGAAAGAAAACTTGCTAAAAATTTAGCTGAGTTGGAGGGTGGCCTGCTCAGAATAAACTAAGTAGGAGCAAAACATGCTAGGGACAAGCTGCCTAGCTGATTTGTTTTTAATTCAGAAAAGAAAACACTCTACATCAGTTCAGGGTAAAACCTTTTAGTCCTTTTGAAAAAGTGACTGAAAGACCACCTTAAGATTGTATTTTCTGAGAAAGCTGTGGCTTCATGACTTTAGAGACAGCCATTCAGTATTAGTGACTTGACCACACATGCCAGATAATCAGAGCAGCAGATTCAAAACATCCTACACTTTTTTTTCTTTTGCCTTCATGAATAACCCACAACTCATTGGCTGAAGTAGATTTTATTTCAAAAAGCCAACCTGTTTGGAGAAGTCTGTTTTGGGGACATTGTAACAATCTTGATGAGAAGAGTGCACTAGATCTCATACCAGAATACACGTTATGCATCACAAATATGATATTCAATTTAAGTACTATTCATTTACCAGGCTGTGACCATTATCTAAGATGAATAAAAAACACCATATTCTGTTAAGAAAAAAGAAAACCAGAAAAATAAACTACTGCAACAAACTTATCATCTATCATGTGGCACGGTGGATTATTAATTACTAACATGGAAAATTAAATATAAGCAAAAAGAAGGAAAGTCTGTGGATCAAGAGTCCAAATGACAAGGGAAATTAGGTGACTTTCTCACAGTTATTTTGTCTTATGGCAATATGTTGTCGTTATCAACTGCAGTGATTCTCAATTTGATAGCTGATCAGTTACATTTAGGTCTTGGTTCAACTTACAAGTTTCTCTTTTCAAAGTCTTTTTGCTCGTGTTTTCTTCCACTCACTGAGTGTTGTGGCTAACTTACTGTCTCTTGGATACCTGAGCCCAAATTACTTTCCTCTCTTAACGCTGTGACAAAACTGTTACTTAAACCAATCCAAAAACTTTTCTAATCAAAAGCACCCGGTGCCAGATTGTCGCAAAAAAGTATCAAATCCAACTTTTCCCAAAAGTTACATGCACTTGTATGACCAATGTGTGAACACAACACAGTTCCACTTATTCTTCAAGTTACTTAGAAAAAATTCTCTGCAATATAGCAACCCAAGCCTTAAATATATGTAAACTTTCAATATTCATAGGTACATGTGAGGGATCCAGCACAAAAACAAACACAGTCACTCAACAAAAACAAGACATCTACCTGCTGAGATGACAGGGTTTTTAAGGAAAAAGAGGAAATAGAAAACAACTCCTGCATGCTAAAGGATCGGAAACAAAGCATAAAATGTCATGACTCTCACATTCACCGAATTTCCTGTCTTTGAAGTTAAATTGCTGATGGCTATAGATTATTGATACATATTCATTTTTGATTCCAATCAACTTGGATTTGAGTTATTGAAAATTAAACATAGTCCAGTACTTACAATTTTACTTTGTGGATAGAAACCCTGTTATTTTACAGGCAATTCTCCTAAGAAGGACATTTTCAGGAAAAAGATTGCAGCTTCTGGTGTCTCTTGACTCTCTGACTGATAGATCTATACAATAAAATTAAAAGATCAGAGTGTTGCTAGGCAGCAATTAACAGGGACCTCTCAGTGCTAGCTTTGTTTTTCAGTAATTATGACAAAACAAGCCAGTTTACCTGACTGTGGCAGTTATCTAAGAAAGAAGAAACTCACACTATTTTTTCACCAATGAAAAGAAAACAAAAAAATTCAACAAACATCCTCCAGCATGTGACATAATGGACTATTAATTACTAACTGGAAAATTAAATATCGGAAAAATGAAACAATGTCTATTAAGAGTCCAAACCATAAGGAAATTAGGTGACTTTCTGGTTCTTTTGCTTTTGAAAATTGTTATAGGCCCCCAATTCAGTACAGCATTAGAGGCTGAGAAATCACTGATACAGCTTTTACGGCAGGGTCAACAATTACACTGGATCATTAACTAGGAAAAGACTTTTGATTAAACCAAGTTTGCTTCAGAAAACCACATTATTCGCTAACTACAGTAGCAGCGGATGCATCTTCAAAAAGGATTTAGGACAGTCTGCTTTCAAGTGCAAAAAATTAGAAAGATCAGTCCAGTTTTTCATTCAATTATATACAAAAATAGAACAGTATTATGCCGCAATTAAGAAAGAAACTTTAGCAACCAAGTTTGCATGGAAAATAACTTCAGATATTGAACGGGGATTTCAGTTCAAATTGAAACTGACCATATTCCATTGGTGACTTTTCTGAACATAAAAATCACCAAAATATCATTCAGAATTAAACATTTCAGAATAAGTCTTATGAGATTTGAAATTGTGCCAAGGAATTACCAAACAACAATAAATACACTCTCATGGATACCATCAAGAGAATCAAAACAAAAAGATTTAAGTGTTATCGAGGAAGTTGAATCCATTACATCAAGAGTTAATAAATACTTCCCAGCTACTAGAAGGAAACTGCAAGATACATAAGAAGCCAAAGAAAGAAATGTATGAAATTCTGAAAATACTGTTTGAATAACAGTGCAAACATCTGTCATTTTCTTTCTCATTGTCAATGAGAGACTAGCAATACTCAGAGCTCTTCAGCTTGCAGCTCTTCAAAGTATTAATAAAGGACATTTGGGAATTACAAAGTACCTTGTGAAAGTGGCACAACTAGTCTAATTAGTCTATACATGAAATGATTGCTAACTGTGTGTTGCAAACAGCTAAAAGAAAAATGAACCACTTTTATCTTCTTCTTTACAAGCAAGACAATGGGACACTTCAATACGGATTTATTCAAATTTAAAGGAAAGGTCTTCATGATTATCATTGACAATTACTCAAGGTAAATTGAAGACAACCATCTACAAAGTATCACAAAGGACGTAGCAATAAAATCACTCCAAACAATCTACCCAATCAATAGGATAATGAATACCATAATATCAGATAATTGTCCACAGTTTGCAAATGAGCAGTTTAAGAGAGTAACACATGGTACAATGTCATTCATGTTACCAGTTCACCTCAAATCTGAAGAGAATGTGCTGCATCATTGAATGTATATGAATTTCACATTCTAAACTTATTATGAAGGCAAGGGTGGAGTCCACTTGTTATGTAGAACTATATCGACAAACCTTTGATCTTCAATTGCAGCAGTCCCTGTATTGATAGTGTTAGAAAGGGAATGCCAAAATTCTGATCTGTTTACTAGTAAGGGTGCTTTGTTGAAATGAGCAATATTGAAGAATTTTTAAAAGAACCCCATCCAGACCAAGTGTCAATCATTACCATTAATTTACTTCCATGGAGTTGAAAATTTGGAATTTCCTACAATTGGTGGCCAATGCACAATATTTGCAGTCATTTAAAATGTCTCCATTCGACGGTAGTTGCCATAATGAGATGAAGAGTTGGGAACTAGTCTTCCTAAGGGATTTCAGTGTCAAATCTTTATACAAACAATTAACAGAAATCAAATGACAGTATATAATACACATGAGGGCAAGTAATGACATTGGTTAATATCTTCCTCTCACAAATAACTTAATGCTTTTCACAGGATGGACTCAGATTTGTGATTCCTTCCAGTGCAAAGAAATGCTCAAAAAATTTTCATGCTCTTTCGACGTTATATTTTGAAAAAAATTGTTAGAATTAATAATCATTTAGGTGCTGCAATTCAATGTTACTGTCTAAATCCATTCTTTTGTTGTGCAATTAGTCTCTTATATAACTATCCTTTTGTAACTAGTCACGTGTGTACCTCTGAATTTGTCTCGTGCTGACTGGTTCGAGATTTCTACATGTCTTCATTGAAACCATTATTTTAAATGTTTGAAGACTTGTTCAATTCTCATTCACATCCCATATCCCACTGCTGGATTGTTTCAAACTTGTTCATTTTTTCTGCACATCCTCACGGGGCAAATAAACAACTAAACAAAAACAGACAATATAGCTATAAGTTCCAGATATGAAATGCTTCTATCATCTCGACATGAAAATCCCATAGATATTTATAAAAGAAAAGTGAATCAATCAAATACTTCATAAAATACAATATTTTTGGCAGGTATTCTTTGCTCCCCCAAACTTTTGTTTGTGGTAGTGATTCATTGGTGAGAACAAACACAGTGCGTATCCGAATGCAGGTATTCATCAGAGAATACAGGCTGTAGATGGAGGATTTCAATATATTGCATTGTCTGTCCTTGTGACTTGTTGATTGTCATCACAAATGCAGGACAGGCAGAAAATTGATGATGCTTCAAGATAAAGGATATCTGAGAGTTGAATGAATTCCAAGATATACGGAATGAATATGCACTGCTACTATGGATATCTGCAGCAATGTCAGCACCAAACACAGGCAGATGAAACCCTCAGTTACGAAGTTCTGTCAGATTCAAAATATGTTGGTGAAGTGAACTTTGCAACAGCTTTGTTGGAATACCAGATATTGATTCAGTGAAGAACTTTAGTTTACCAGATACAGTGTGGCCTAAGTATAATTAGGAATTCAGTTGACAAAACTTTCAACTTCTTCAATTGGAAGGCTTTCCTTGTTACATGTATTAATTGTAGTCAGAAAGGCTCTTCCCACCACACTTTCAGTACACCACTGTTGTCTGCAGTAATGGTTCAAATTGGGTCAACAGGATTTTTGGTTCTGTTGCACGTGTTGTCAGCAAGAAAAACTTTACATTTGTTTTTAAAGTAGTTCACCTGAGACATAATTTAGCTATTTACATTCGTTCATATGAGATAATCTGCGGACACACACAAGCTTTATGACACTCCCATAGTCTTGTAATAAAATAAATCATTTGTGCAAAGGTCATTTTTAGGAAAGACTCGACAACAACTATTGGGAAATTGTGAACAAGTTGGGGTTGTCTTCACCAGAAAGCAGAAAACTGAGAGGTGACCAAAAAGAGATGTTTAAAATTATGTGGATGTTCAGTGTTAGAAATGTTAGAAACTTGTGAGTGACTTTAAAACTCAAATACAAGGTGACTGCTAAAGTTTAATAAAAATCAGAATAAACTTTTCAGAATTGTTGGAAATTTAAACTTGCTCCTGCATAGAGCAGTTGAGGCAAAAAAATTATAGATGTCTTCAGGAGATAGCTAGGTAATTATAGGAAGAAGAATCAAATTAAATTTAGAGCACAGAAAAAGGTCTTTGGCCCAGATTGTCCACACCGGGGCTTATTTTCCATATATACCTCTTCCACCCTTCATTATCAACTGTTCCAAAGAAATCATAACCCAAAGAGATAAGGTTAGAAAATAGGATGGGAGGAGGCTGATATACAGAAGAAAAATACCAGGAGAGGATAATTTTTCCAAAAGGCGTAGTTCTGTGCTGTAAATTCTATGTAATTTTGTTCTATCCATTGATTCTCAACAATAGTAAGGAGAACTTTGTGGAAGTCAGAACTTTGCCACCAAACTGAATGTGGTTAATTAAACATATTTCTTGATTATTGTCAAAATATTTTATGAGAGTGAGAAGTAAATTTATTAGTGAGAATCCCAAGTTCAATACATTTGGCTCCTTTAGGTCATAATTGTAAATCAGGTATTAGAAACCTCACCAAGATTCAGCAAAATCTGTACAGATGAGCAAATGGTCCATTCACCAATTGAAAATACAGCGACAATTCCCAATGACACCACAGCAAAGACAATATGTATTACTGTTCATGACTGTGCAAGTATTAATGGCTGCAGGAAGTTTTTTTTTCCCATGTTCGCCCAGGGCTATTCATGAAGAAAACAGGAATCGTACCTTTGATGTACATGGAAATAGCAAACACTATGAATCACAAAGGAAGGCATTTATTCACCTCAGTAGATTTTGCTAAAAAATGCTTCATGGAATGTAGGCATCATTGGCAAGGTTAACATTTGTTGTGCATCCCTAATTGTCACTGAACCGAGTGGCTTGCTTGACCAATTCAGAGGCACTTAAATGTAAATGATATTGCTGTGGGTCTAGAGTTATTTCTATGCCAGAGTAAGTAAAGACAACAATACTTCACTCCTAAAAGCATAATAGTGAACTAAATGAGTTTTTCTGACAAAATGTGATAGTTTCATAGTCACCATTAAGGAGACTAGCTTTCAATTACTCATTAATAGTTAATTCAAAGTAAATTGCACTGTCTGGTATAATGTAATGGCTTCAAAAGGGTTGGTATTGCATTAACTATACCTATTCTGATGATGTCACACACTGTTTTGAGTGGGAATGAAAGTTCTTCGCTAACCTGTAGAGGGAGCAGATGTATTCTGTACAGCTCCTGAAACTCATCTCTAATTCTGTCTGACTAGTAATGTAAAACTAAAGTCAATGAGAACAGGGAAAATCTGCCCTCTCATTGGAGTCATACCCAGTGGAAAGGAAAATAATTGTGGTTATATGTGGTTATTCTCATGAAATCGCTGCAGGAGTTCTTCAAAATAGTGTCCTCAGCCTAACCATTATCAATTGTTTCATCTTCCGTCCATCATACCTTCAGAAATGGGGATGCTTGTTGATGATTACACAATATTCAGTGCCATTTATGAATTCTTAAATACTGAAGCAGTCTGTGTCAAAATGCAGCAGGACCAAGAAAGCATTTAGGCTCCAGCTGATAAGTAACAGGTAACATTCATTATGCACAAGTCTCAGTTAATGACTATCTCCAAGCGACAATTCAACCATTTTCCCTTGTCATTCAATTGAATTACAACAGAGTTCCTCACTATTAACATTTTGGAGGTTACAATTGAATGGAGCAGCCATAAGAATATTTTGAATAAAAACTGAGAGACCTGTGGCTGCTGTAAATCAGGAACAAAAACAAAGTTTCTGGAAAAGCTCAGCAGGTCTGGCAGCATCTATGAAGGAAAGAACAGTGTTAACTTTTTGGGTCTGGTGACCTTCCTCAGAATGTAATTGATAAGAATACTTTGGTTTCAAGACGAGGTCAGATTCTATGAGTCTAACTCACTCCCTGAATCACCAGTTTCTGTTCACGATCTAAAAAGTTCCAAGTAGGGCTGTGATGGAATATTCTCCCCTGTGATGGATGAGGCTTGGCACCTGATGGAACGAAATAGTGATTGATTGTCACCCCGTTCAGCACCACAAACATGAACTCACTCCCCCACTGGCACACAATTTCAATATTAAGTCCCATTTACGAAAGCACTACTTTAACTCATCAAGGCTTCTTCACCATTATCTTCCAAACCTATAATCTCCAACACCTGGAATAGCAAAAATATAAGATACATCAGAAAACCATGATTTACAAGTTCTCATCCAAATCTGGGGACGCAGTGGCAATGTCACGAGACTAGTAATCCAGAGTTCCAGACTAATATTCAGGCCCACGGACTCAAATATTACCATGGCAGATGGTGAGATTCGAATTCAATTTTTACAAGTCTGGAATTAAAACTAGTCTGATGGCTTCTGTGTAACCATTGTCAATTGTTGTAAATGTCCATCTCATTCACTGATGCTCTTTAGGGAAGCAAATCTGCCATTCCTACCAGTTCTGATCGACATGGGACTCTTTACCCATAACAATGTAATTGACTCTTAACTGTCCCCTGAAATGGCCCAGCAAGCCGCTCGGTTCAAGAACAGTAAGCAATGGACAATTAATGTTAGCCTACCTCGTGACATCCACATAGAGTCACAGAGTCAGCGATGTAAGCATGGAAAGAAGCCCTAAAGTCCAACTTGTCCATGCCGATCAGATATCCTAAATTAATCTAGTCCCATTTGCCAGCATTTGGCCCACATCCTCTAAACCCTTCCTATTCATATACCCACCCAAGATGCCTTTTAAATGCTGTAATTGTACTGGCCTCCACCACTTCCACTGGCATCTCAATCCATATTAGCACCACCCTCTGTGTGAAAAGGTTATGCGTTAGGTTCCTTTTAAATCTTTTCCCTCTCACTTCAAACCTATGCCCTCTTGTTTTGGACACCCCTACACTGGAGAAAAGGCCTTGCCCATTCACCCTATCCATTGCCCCTCATGATTTTCTAAACTTCTATCAGCCTCCGACAGTCTAGGAAAAATAGCCCCAGCATTTTCAGCCTCCCCCCATAGCTCAAATCCTGACAACTTCCTTGTAAGCCTTTCCTGAATTCTTTCAAGTTTCACAACATCCTTCCTACAACAAGGAGACCAGGACTGAATGCAATGTTCCAAGAGTGGCCAAACCAATATCCTGTACAGCCACAACATGACCTCCAAACTCCTATACTCAATGGATTGACTATTAAAGGCAAATGCCTTCTTCACTATCTTATCTACTTGTCACTCTACTTTCAAGGAACTGCGAACCTGCACTCCAAGGTCTCCAGCGTTTGAAAAAGATCCACTAGCACAACCTTCTGCAAACTAATTAGGGAAGGATAATTAAGGCTGGTCTAACCAGTGGCACCCACATCTCATGAAAGATTAAATTTTTAAAATATCTATGTGGGCTCAAAGAGACATTTCTTCAAAGCATGTAGAACTGATGACATTGCATTTGCTGTTCACAGCATTAGCTTAAGATAATGGGAACTTTTTGAACGATTGTGGTCGACATCAAGAAATACTGTGAGAGATGAAAGTGATCTAGCATACATCCAGAAACTCATACCATGACTGAATAGAAGAGATTAGTAATAATGTCAGAGTCACCCATTATTATAGCGATTAAGAACCACCCAGGGTGTGACCTGAAAATAAATTTGATGGAATGGCTTGAGGATATTATTGGTTAAGAAATTTTGGGAACAGTGCATCAATCACACAAACAACAATTCTGAAATGTGGGTGCTTGCTAGTTACACATCTTCTTTTCACTTGATTGTGCTATTGTCAATTAAGTTGTATCAATCTGTGTGGAGTTTGCACGTTCTCCCCGTGTCTGTGTGGGTTTCCTCCGGGTGCTCTGGTTTCCTCCCACAGTCCAAAGATGTGCAAGCTAGGTGGATTGGCCATGCTAAGTTGCCTGTAGTGTTCAGGGATGTGTAGCTTAGGTGGGTTATAGGGGAATGGGTCTGGGTGGGATGCTCCAAGGGTCGGTGTGGACTTGTTGGGCTGAAGGGCCTGTTTCCACACTGTAGGGATTCTACGATTCTATGATTCTATTTAATCTTACTAGATTTGGCACGCCCCAGTACATTCTGAACTTTCCGTCAATATGTTTAAAATTAGATACACAATGTTAAAATAGTCACTATAAATTATCTATCATTTAGCATTTCGAGCTCCAGGCAATCCTGAGTCTCAAGTGAATGTCTAATTAAATGTAGCATTCACAGCCATCCAGGGAATTCATTCATTCCTTTGTTTGAGGATGAATTGACACAAAATAACTAAAGAATACCAGCCAGTCTCTCATTCTATTTCACCACGGACAAAAGAAACATTGAAATTACAATGAGCGCAAGGCGAATGTGAATGGATGCTATCAATCCTCGGTTGTATTATGATAGTTACCTTCATCAAAACTAGACTGGCTGCACTAAACTCTCAAGGTTTTAACCAAAATCATGATAGGAATCAACACGTAAGCCTCCCTTTGTTTGGGAAGAATTGGCCTTGAATTTGTGGAATGTCTCAAGATGAAGAAGCAATTCTTTTGTCTGCTTTAAAGAGCTAGGAATTGCTTTGCATACACAGTTCCACCAAAAGGCATCAAAGTAATTGAAGTCATCTAAGCAGCCAAAGTAATAAACTGCAATACCTTAAAAGTGGGAAATCATAAGAGAGAAGGAATCCCTCAAATTTGTTCTGACTTTGAGTTCACATGACAATCAAAACTCCTAGAAGTTTGACAACAAGAATTTTCACAACATACTGAGAATCTTTCACTTCAGCGGACCTTCATTTCTACCTGATAGCATTAACTGCTTCTAAGAAAACATAGGCCTTCCATGAAAGAGACTGAGATAATTATAAAATGCGATGATGTTTTCATGTAACCTGCACCTAATCTCTGTTTATGTGCGAGAAGAATGGGTAAACGTTCAGGGATCAAACATTATTTTAAAAATAAGGTACTTTATGAAATAGCTTGAGGGTTTCCTTTGCTTTTAGGGGGCTACATTTTCATTTTTGCGGGCTATTTATTCATTGTCCGTCATGAGCAGATAGGCTCACTGGTGAGCATATCCACTGCAAGTATGGGAGGGAACCAGTGTGCGATTAGAGGAGCAGCTCATTTCAAAGTTTCTGTGTTTGTCCTGGGAGAGAAATTTTCTTTCTGATTGGGGGCTTCAAATTTCCCATTCTGAGGAAGGGTCACGCATACATTCTTTCCAACTTCCACAGAAACCACAGCCTGGATATTGTTTAAGGAATGTAATAATATAAATTCAATTAGTTTAACTATTTGTAACTTGACAAAGTCAATCATTTTCTGGTAAAAATCTATTTCCAGACCATGATGCCACATTTGACAATACTTCAACATCCACAAACATGCAAACTCAAATCATATCTGCCTCCCTGCCATCGTCAGTTCTGCATGTGAACAGTCAATCAAACCAGCACATTACCCATCCCTTACTTCAGGGCTTCTGTTGGTGACTAACAATCAATTCCATCCAATTAAACTGATATATGCTAGTTTCAGAAAATCTCATGAGTTGTCTAACACAGTGTTTTGTTATCCAAAGCTCACTGCACCCCTCCACCCTGGCATTTTTTGCTACTCAATGCTAATGTAGTTGCTCCAATACATGCAGTAACAGACGTTATCCTTATTCCATCGGGAGGAAAGCCAACCCATCTCAATATACTTGCATAAATGGTTGTATCCTAACACAGCAAGGTCGAAGTAATTTGATTCATAGATGGAAATAAATTTCCAACCGATTACAGAAGTTTTACTTTGGCCTCAACATTTGGATGAGATAATGACCCAGAATTCTGAGATTGCAATGCAATGGGGATTGTGGTGTTGCATAAGGGGATTGTGTGGTGGGCAGTAAACACACAGAATCCCTGATGTAACCAACTCCATTGGAATTGTCCAGAAAATTGAAAATGTTGATTGGCAATTCCCCTGCATCATGAACCTTCTAAAAAAAACACCTCGTGAAATCAGAAACTTTGAAGTGTTCTGACTTAATTAAGTTTAATAGTTACACAGGAAACATTACAGGGTTAAAAACCTACTCTAACTACTGGATAATAATTAAATTTAATTCCCAATTCACCACTGCCACCCCCACCCCCAAGGAAGCATTCCCTAGATCTTATCAACCATCTCCCAACTGGACACCTTCCAAAATGACCTGTTTCCAAATGATCTTGATTCAAGCACATTGGAACTGACTTGACCCTCTTCCCACTTGACCTGATCAGCTCCCTGTCCTAGCCTCCAACAACCCCTCCCACCTCTAGGAGCCGACACCCCTCACCTCCAGACAGACCCTGTTCCGATCCTACATTCTTCCTGCCCACCCGGCAGACCTGACAAATCCTGTCCTAAACCAACATTCCATCATGTCCTGGACACCTCCTCCCCAGGCAAAACAAGAACCTGTTGGACCTGATGCCCCTCACCCCAGCTGGACCCAACATTCCTTACCCAACTTGCTAGATGTAACAGCGCCTGGATGGAACCCGATCCTGCACTTCTATTCCCCACATCCCCTGTCTTCCTTTGACCTGGAACCCTCTCATTCTATCCACTGTGCAGCATACCCATCTCACTCACGTAACATTCTACCCACTGGGGACCCTACCTATTTCATCCAACTGGTACCCTACCGATGTCACCCAACAAGCTCCTTACTTACCTGGCTCACCACCCACCTGACACAGTACCCACCTCATCCATTTGACATACTCTCTACTCACTCCCCTGAGACATCACCCAGTTGGCACAGTCTTTCATTCACTTAGCCGACACTCTAATCTCATACCTACCTGACATACGTATCTTTTCACAGAAGCTGTCAAAGTGTCTGACTGTACTGCTGAACATTTAAATGACAGCACATGGGCTCACTGACTGCTGCAAAAGAGAGCATGATCTCTACAAAGATTCTAATCAAAGATACTGGATTCCTGGACAGGCTCACAAAAGGAGGCTCCTCTCCAGGAATCTCAATGCAGAAGTCATCTAAAGATAAGTGGCTAATTTTTAAACTGATCAGAGTCAGAAATAGAGGGCTGAATCTTGCATATTTTTGGCAAGTGTTACACATCTCATAGTAGCCAAGTCACTTATACCTCTATAGGATTCCACGCAGAGTTTCTGATCCCGATTGAAATATCTGAGCCATTAATGATCTTGAAAGAGTTAGTGCTGGGGACGACACAAAGTTCTGCAGATTCTGACAATGACATGGAGACACGGGTCGAGAAAGAGAAGCAAATTCTGTATCTTGAGAAAGATATCTATGTCTGCTCATGGTCCTTGTAACAGTATCTACCTACTAATGTAACTGATGGCTAATATACAATAAACTACATCTTATTTAAGACCAGAGCCTCTTCTCAATAGACTACCTTGTGTTTTTTCTTCATCACTTTAGACCAAGTATGCCATGACCCAGTCAGGAAAGAGGATAGTGACAGCCACATTGACAGTGATTATCTCATGCAACATCAACATCAATCTGGGGCAGATTGTTACTTCTGTGTGAGAAGTTGATGGGTAAGTAGGGGAAGGATGTAGAAGAAGTAACTGATAAATTCTCATTCTAACATCAGTGACAATTTAAGTCCTGGTCTCACTTCCACATACAGGAGCATATGCCTGCCTGATTCTCCAGGAATCACATAGAAATTCAGGCAATGTGAAGCCATGCCCGGAAAAGAGTGGGAAAGTTATCCAGTAGTCAGTTACATGTCAGGAAGGAGAATCTGAATTAGGGGAAATGGGGAATAGTGAAGCTTAGGACAAACTTACTTTGTAAAACTTGGAGAAACATTTCTGCTTTTTCCATTGGGAGAATAAATAGAAAACATATAATAAAATCTTACCATACTGTGGCCGAGCCTGCATTTCCCAGCACATGAGGTGTAATGAAGAAACCGTACCACTGTCATACTCAGGGTTCAGCTTAAACTCCTGAGGTGGGTCTAATGATATTGTTAAGAGCTGAATTTGCACACAGGAATTTCTGTTATCATCCAATCATATGGCGAATAAGATCCATGGCTCAAATTTAATTTGTCTCCATCTCCTGGTTTCTGCCTTCCTTCGGTGAGAGACGTTGATTGAGACTTTGCTGTCTAGCAAATAGATGGCACAGTTTCCAATGATGTAAAGAAATGAATGTTAATTTTCAACTCTGTTATCTAGAATGAAAATTTGATCTCTTCTACACATAACAAAGAATCCGTTCATGAAATTGTCAAGTAGCAAAGTTTGAAAACAACACCTTATAATCTGGGGATGTGTTTATGAAGTTACTTCAATATATATTTCTATAATATTTTGTGTAGAAGTTGGAGTTAGATTTTTTCTCTATGACAGCATTAGCTGAGAGGTAACATATATTGGTAGCCAACTGTTTAGCTGCATTACATATAAACATCTTGTTGGATTTGTAACAATTATGTCATGGAAGTAAAACAAACTTCAGCTATTGGTACAGACTGGCTATAGCTATCTTTTACTGTACTATTTCTTCACTCAGTTAATGCCTTTAAGAATCCTTTTATGAGCCCAGTGTTCAATAGTGTAGTCTGAATACACAGTTAAGGACCCAATAAAAATCTCAAGAGGTTCTTTCCCAGGTCCAGTGCAGTTGTAGGTTGACTCAGTGAATTGAGGTGCATTACTTCTCCATTGCTCTCAGAGAACCCCTGCCCAGCAAAGTCAGATCTAAATGTAGTCTTGTCAGTAAATTATAGGACAAGCTAGTGAAATAGCCCCCAAACCAAAGCAAAATCATACGATATAATAGTGAAATATTTCAAAGCTTCTGAATTTATGTGGTAGAAATGGATTTGCTGGATGTGTAAATCTTTGTTTATGGTCCTGCCATTTACTCAACATGCAGAGGCTGTTTATTGCCTCATAAATTGCACAACTGAGATGTGGATTGCTTTTAACACCACCTAGGTCAGCTGAGTGAAGTAAATGCTGGAAGCAGAAACACAGTGGTAAAATGGAAAGTTCAGAAGCTCTTTATATTCAAGATATCTCTACTTTTTTGCTATTAGAATTACTTGAAAATTTCCATCAATTCTAATTAATGAAGAGATCATTGACATAACTCAAAGGTTATGATATATGTCTTGAATTTGTGAGATTAGCTAAATGGGGTGATAGCGAGTCTACAGCCCATTATACATTGGTCTTAATGCTATTGAAGTCAATGAAAATAAAAATGGTGAGAGATCTATAAAAAGCTGCTGATTCACGGTCAGGCAATTGCACAAAGTGAATATCTACCACATCATGAATCTCAGTGGTTTTATGTAAGGTCAAATTTATTCAAATAATTGTAGAATGGTACAATACCTGCCCTCATTTTTTTCAATATTCACGTTCAATCGTTTAATCTGACAAAAAATTGGACTGATGCTTCAGTATTTTTAAATCACAAATCAAAGCAATGTTAACACTTATGTCAAATTTATGACATTTCATATCATCATTTAGGGTACTGAAATTAGTGCAAATATTTTACATACAGAAAGGTGGGCTCACATGCTGTAATGTGAAGATATGGGGTGAATTTCATGATTATTCCTCCAAGAAGCATTGATTAACAGAGCAGTTGGAGAATGTACAATGCAGAAGTGAGGCTCATTGTCAAGGGCAAGGGGAAAAAGTAGCATGTGAGAACCTTAAATGTGAAATAATGTAGTTTTTCAATCTCTTTCCGTTCCTCTATAATTAGTTATTTCAAATAACACAGAGCAATTATTTTAATTGTGACTTTCCTTGCTCCCTGCCTTAGTCAGGTTTCCCAAAGTTTGCATTTTGCACAGTGGGAGCAGCAGCTAGATTCAAACAAGATACTTGCCGTATTTCAAAATGGCAGGCAAATAAAAAAGCCAACACAAAACTGAGCGCTGAGTGGTAGGTAGTGATCACCTTCCTATTATATTTTCAAGTTTAACAATAGTGTACAAATTATCTGTAAAGAAAAGCAACGAAATTCAAGACCATAACTCAAGTTACTTAAAAGCGCATTAATTACTGACCTCATAGCGATAACCCCCGGGTAGAGGTGATCATGGTATTATTGTATTCTGTTAAGGGAGAGAAGAATGGGAGCAAGACTACTTGTTTCCCCATTTTAAAAGTTTAACATTCAGCAGTGTAGTTAAAAAGTTAATAAGGAGCAGCACGTGGCTCGGTGGTTAGCACTACTGCCTCACAGCACCAGGGGACTGGGCTTGATTCCACCCTTGGGCGACTGCCTGTGGGAAGTTTGCACATTCTCCCTGCGTCTGTGTGGATTTCTTCCGGGTGCTCCAGTTTCCTGTCCAAAGATGTGCAGGTTAGGGGGGTTGGCTGTGCTAAGTTGTCCCATAGTGGCCAGGGATGTGTAGGTTACACATGTTAGCCATGGGAAATATTGGATGGGGGTGGGTCTGTGTGTGAGACCCTTCGGAGGGCTGGTGTGGACTTGTTTGGCAGAATGGCCTGTGTCCACACTGTATGGACCCTATGACCTGACAGAGTTGACTGGGAGACAGTTATCTGTCAACCACCTGAAGCCTGAATAAGGCCTAAATAGGTGATAATCACTACTGAAGCTTAACTAGCATGAGTATCTCAGTTCTATTTAAGAGAGGACCTGGTAAAAATACACAAAATAAGGCTAAGTTAGCTGGTAATGTAAATGAAGATTGCAAAAGTGTGTTTCTTTTTAAGATATCTGAAAGAGAGAGGCAACAGTGGACATTGGACAGCAGGAAAATGAGGCTGGAGAAGAGGTCATGGGATACAAGGAAATGGCGGAGGAACTGAACAGGTACTTTGTATCAGTTTTCACAATGGAAGACACCAGCACTGTACCAGAAATTCAAGAGAGTCAAAGGATAGAGGTGAGTGTAGTGGCCATCACTAAGGAGAAGGCGCTGGGAAGCAGAAAAGTCTGAAGTTGAATAAATCACCCTGACCAAATGCATTGCACCATGGAGTTCTGAAGGAAATAGCTGGGAAGGTTGTGGAAGCATTGATAGTGATCTTTCAGGAATCACTGGAGTCAGGGAGGGTCCAAGTGGACTGGAAAATGGCTAATGTAACACACCTGTTTAAGAAAGGAGGGGGTCAGAAGACAGGAAGCTACAGGTTGGTTAGTATGACCTTGGTCATCAGTAAGATTTTAGAGACCATTATTAAGGACAAGATTGCCAAGTACTTCAAAGTGCATTGTAAAATAGTGTTAAGTCAGCATGGTTTACTCAAGGGGAGGTGATACCCAATAAATCTGTTGGAATTTCATAGAATCCCTATAGTGTGGAAACAGGCCCTTCAGCCCAACAAGTCCACACCAATCTTCAGAGCATTCCACCCAGACCCATCCCTCTATAACTCACCTAATCTACATATCCCTGAACATGATGTATCTCAATTCTTTCAAGATAATGAGCAAATCAGAGAAAGAAGAGGCAGTGGACATGATCTATCCAGATTTCCAGAAGGCTTTTGACAAGTTTCCTCACAGGAGGCTGCTAAAAAATGAGCCCCTGATGTTAGAGGTAAGGTAGTGACATAGATAATTGATTGGCTGACTGGCGGAAGGCAGAGAGTGGCAATAAAGAGGTCTTCTTCAGGATGGCACCCAATGAGAAGAATAGCCTTCCACAGAGTTCAGTGTTAGGACCATAAACATTCATATTAAACCTTTATGATCCAGATGAAGGAACTGAGGGCTTTGTTGTTGAGTTTGTGGGCGACACAGAGATAGGTGGAAGATGGTAGTTTTGAGGAAGTGAGGAGGCTCTTGGACAGGCTAGGAGAATATATTCCATCTATCACTTCTTTGCCCTATGTGGGAAAGTATGTGGTTATGCACTTTGGTAGGAAGAATAGAGGCGTAGACTCATTTCTAAATTGGGAAAGGCTTTGGAAATCTGAGGGACTTGAGAGCCCTAGTTCAGGATTCTCATAAGGTCAAAGTACACTTTCAGTTGGCAGTTCGGAAGGATCTCTGAGGTTTCCTGCACAGATCAGTGTACTGATGTGACAATGACATTAACCTCCAGTTCCAGAGTTCATTGTCCTGCACAGTCCCCACAGGTCTGTTTGGAAGAAACAAAACTAGTGGGGAACACTGACAAACCCAGAATCCATGTTAAATGAAGAAAGCAAAAGATGGTATCAAAACCAAAGGAAAAATAAACATGATTGTAAACAGGTAGATGGCATGTCCAGAAGATTGGACAGAATATTTAAAATAAGGGGAACTTTACTACAAGTTTAATGAGGAGGGAATAAATACAACATGAGAGAAAATTAACCAAACATTTAAAAACTGATAAGAAACATTTCTTCATCTATTTAAAAAATGCGTTAATAAAGGAAGTGTTGGCTCTATAGAAAATAAGTTTTGGTAATTAGTAATGGAGGATAAAGAGATGGCAGAAAATTGAACAGATGGTTCATGTCAGCCCTCATTGGGTACAGTATACAAGTAACATTCTGGAAAAGCTGTAAGTCATGAACTGGGAAGGAGGAAATCAAGAAAATTAAAATTACCGGGCAAGTAATATTGATGGCTAACTCTTCACAGTTTATACGAATGATGTGAATGAAGGGACCGAAGGTATTGTAGCTAAATTTGCTGATGACACAAAGATAGATAGGAAAGTGAGTTGTAAAGAGAACATAATTAGCCTACAAAGGATTACAGATTGGTGGGCAAAGAACTGCAAAATGGACTTTAATGTGGGAAAATGTGAAATTGTCCATTTTGGTAGAACAAACAATAAAGATCCATAATGTCTAAACAGTGAGTGGTTACAGAATCCTAAGATGTAAAGACATTTTGTGAGTCCTACTGCATGAGTCACAAAATTTGTGTGCACATAATCAGGAAAACTAATAGAATGTTATGTTTTATGGTGAAGGCAATTGAATACAAAGTAGGGAGGTTATGCTTCAGTTGTACAAGGCATTGCTGAGACTGCATTTGGAGTACTTTGTCCAGTATTGGTTATTGTACTTAAAGAAGGATACTAATGCAGTGGAAGCCATTCAGAGAAGATTTGATAGGTTAATACCTAGAATTAACAGATTGTCTTGTGAGGAAAGGCTAGGCAAGCCACGCCTGTATCCTTTGGAGTTTAAAGGAGACAGAAGTGAGCTAATTGAACAACATAAGATCCTGAGGACAACTGGGTAAATATTAAAAGAACATTTCTTCTTGCAGGAAAATCTCGAAGTAGAGGTCATAGTTTAGAAATAATGGATCGCTTATTTAAGACAGAATTTTTTTTTCTCTTAGAGGGTTGAGTGTCTTTGTGATTGCCTTTCTCAAAAGGCAGTGGGTGCAGAGTCTTTTTATATCTTTTAAGGGCAGAGGTAGATTGATTCTTGATTAAAGATGAAAAATTATTGTGGATATACGGGACTGTAGCATTGAGGTCAAATCAGATCTGCCATGATCTTATTGAATGGTGGAGCATTCTCAAAGGGCTGAGCAACATCCCTCACACCCCGTCCCCGCAATAATAACCAAAAAAGAATCCCCCTCGTCCTCACGTACCACCCCACCAACCTCCGGATCCAACGCATCATCCTCCGACACTTCCGCCATCTGCAATCTGACCCCAACACCAAAGACATTTTTCCCTCCCCACCCTAATCTGCCTTCCGGAGGGACCACTCCCTCCACGACTCCCTTGTCCGCTCCACACTCCCCTCCAGCACCACCACACCCGGCACTTTTCCCTGCAACCGCAGGAAGTGCTACACCTGCCCCCACACCTCCTCCCTCACCCCCATCCCAGGCCCAAAGAAGACTTTCCACATCAGGCAGATGTTCACCTGCACATCTGCCAATGTGGTATACTGCATCCGCTGTACCCATTGTGGCTTCCTCTACATCGGGGAAACCAAGCGGAGGCTTGGGGACTGCTTTGCAGAACACCTGCGCTCAGTTTGCAACAAAGAACTACACCTCCCACTCGCGAACCATTTCAACTCCCCCTCCTGTTCCTCAGATGACATGTCTATCCTGGGCCTCCTGCAATGCTACAGTGATGCCACCCGAAGGCTGCAGGAACAGCAAATCATATTCAGCCTGGGAACCCTGCAGCCCAATGGTATCAATGTGGCTTTCACAAGCTTCAAAATCTCCCCTCCCCCAACTGCATCCCAAAACCAGCCCAGCTCATCTCCGCCTCCCTAACCTGTCCTTCCTCTCACCTCAAGCCACACCCCCATCTCCTATCTACTAACATCATCCCGCCCCCTTGACCTGTCCGTCCTCCCCAGACTGACCTATCTCCTCCCTAACCCCCACCCACACTCACCTTTACTGGCTCCATCCCCGCCTCTTCGACTTGTCTGCCTCCTCTCCACCTATCCTCTCCTCTATCCATCCTCTATCCGCCTCCCCCTCTCTCCCTATTTATTTCAGAACCCTCTTCCCCTCCCCCATTTCTGAAGAAGGGTCTGGGCCCGAAACATCAAGCGTTCCTGCTCCTATGATGCTGCTTGGCCTGCTGTGTTCATCCAGCCCCACACCTCGTTATCTCTTGTTCCTTTGTTCTTTTGTTTGTATGAGGTCTGATCACACCACAACCTCATGACCAATTTAAAGTAACAAAAGTAATCATTCATCTGAGCTCTAATGTACAGTTTTTTTTAACTGTATAATATCGTCAAAGGATAGGGCAGAAGGAAATATCTTAAATGTATTAAGTAAAAAATACTGAGTTAGAGTGAATAAATGAAAGTAATCCAATAAAAGAAAATATCTGTTGACCAAAACATACATAAATAGGGATGGCAGGAGTAGAGTCTGAAATGATGCATACAAAGCAAACCTTTTCAGTGTCAAGCATCATGAAAGGTGAATTGATTTGTTTGAAGAGTATGTTTATTGCATGGTATGGAGACAGGCCCTTCAACCCAACAAGCCCACACCAACACAATCCATTCCCCCTACAACACATAAATACGCATCCCTGAACACTACAGACAATTTAGCATGGCCAATCCACCTCACCTGCACATCTTTGGCCTGTGGGAGGAAAACCACACAGAGACACAGGGAGAATGAGCAAACTCCACACAGACAGTTGCCTGAGGGTGGAATTAAACCCAGGCCCCTGGCGCTATGAGGAAACAATGCTAACCACTGAGCCACTGTGCCATTTCCTTATAACACCAGATTCAGTAATGTTCTTGTAAATCTTTTTGGCACCCTTTCCAGGTTAATAACATCATTCCTTTCGCAGGGTAACCAGAATTGTATGTAGTACGCCAAATGTGGCTTTGCCAACAACTTGTACAGCTATAACATGATGTCCCAACTCCTGTACTCAATAGTCTGACCGATGAAAGCAACCAAATGCCTTCTTCACCATCCTGTCTACCTGTGATGCCACTTTCAAAGAACTGTATATCTGCACTCCTATGTCTCTCTGTTCAATAACACTCCTTGGGGCCGTACCATTAACTGTGTAAGCTCTGCCCTGGTTTGACTTCCCAAAATGCAACACCTTGCATTTATCTGAATTAAACTCCACCTGCCATAACTTGATAAAAAGAAAAACATAACACAGCATTCAAAGGAAGCATTTTATTTAAGATTCATCAGACAGTGGAAACTCTTTTGGTAGAATTTCTAAAGAATGTTAATGTATATAAGATTGATAGGTTTTGTCTATTGATCACTTGAAGTTATAATGGGAAAAGAATGAGGGTGATATGGAGGTGGGCTGGAATAGAGAAGAATAGTGATAGTAATCAGATTTGTAATTTAGGTTGGTAGAAATAGTGATGGAGATTGAGTCTGTCATGACCATGGATTATAATACCATATCTCCTGTGGATACATAAAACTTTAACTAACACATGTTTTTTTATTCTTTAAAGGTCATGCAGCCAAATGTTGATAGTGGACATAAATTTGTGCCTGCCTATTAAGAGATATTGTGGAATGTCACACTTAATGAGGTGTCAAAGAAGCTTTAAAGAGGGAAAATGCAGTCCAAACTGAATTTGTCATCTCTTGTGAGTTTCTCAGAATGTGAACATGAAGGTAAAAGGAAAGGCTGCAGTCTGGGTGAGAGACATATTGGTATTTTCTCCCTTTGAATTAACAGGAACTGGAGGCAATAGTGACTTTTAACCCTGGCCTTTGTATGTTAATGGCCAGATGCCTTAATATGTGAACTAATGTGCTGTGAGAATCACAGCTTTGAGAGAAAAAAAAATCTAAACATCACCGTACTGCAGGGAAAGAAAATGGGGGAGAAAATATTCTAAGTGTTGCCAGTCAGTAACTTTCTAAAGGGCTCATTAAATCAACCTATAATGACAAGAATCTCAACATCAAGTAAAACAAAAACGAAAAGAACTGCACATGCTGTAAATCAGGAACAAAAACAAAGTTGCTGGAAAAGCTCAGCACGTCTGGCAGCATCTGAGGAAGTTCTAAGGAAGGGTCACCAGACCCGAAACGTTAACTCTGTTTTTTCCTCCACAGATGCTGCCAGACCTGCTGAGCTTTTCCAGCAACTTTATTTTTGTTCTCAACATAAACTATTCGACATCAAATCTGAGAACATCCACTGCATCAGCTATAATACTTAACAATGCTCCTGTCGCAAATAATCCATTTTAAAAACAAAACTTTTAAAAATGTTTTTGGACTCTCTAAACATGACTGTAGCTTGCGCTAGCTTTATCTGCATCATGGAAAATACCTCCCCCTCTCTCCCTATTTATTTCAGAACCCTCTTCCCCTCCCCCATTTCTGATGAAGGGTCTATGCCCAAAACGTCAAGTTTTCCTGCTCCTATGATGCTGCTTGGCCTGCTGTGTTCATCCAGCCCCACGCCTCGTTATCTCGCCTGCTGTTGCCTTTTGGGTCCCTACTTTGCAATTGCAAAGGGGCTATTCCTATTTCAGGAATGGGTCCTGGACTCCTTTTGCCTACGTCAATGGGACAAATGTTGCAATTCCAGCTTTTAATTAATGTACTTCCTGAACCCCAATCCACTTATTTGAAAATCCTTTAGTTGTTTAACATTTAAAGAAGTGAGACTGAGTTTCTAAGCATTGTTCTGGTAAATACAAAACTGGTGCTGAAAAATCAGAAGAGAATAAGATTATTACGTAATGAATTCCAATAAACATGGGCTCAGCAGTAATATAATCATTTTCATTATTCTCTCCCTTAACTTTTCCTTTAGTGATATTGCAAATCTGGATAAAGAGTTTAACTGTCCCTTTTCCACCACAAGTTATATCGTCCCAAAAATTATATGTGATAGCCTAAAAGACTATAGAGATTGAAATTACATGGCAGTTTTGCCAATATCCAGAGGCATGTTAATATAACTGGCATTTTGATAAAAATGCATCGTGATGAGCACAGTTATCAGACTACTGCCCTATTCTCAAAAATGAGGTTAGATATTAACTTTACAATATTTTGTTTGAAGACAAATTAATATTTAAAATAGTATGTTAACTGTTGCTTGCTTCCTTGTTAATAAATCCATCAGTAGTTTAGGGGAATTTTGCCAACTTGGTCAGAAAATGCAGAATCATTTAATATGAAGTGCCAACTGTAGATCAGTCAATTATTAAATTATATGAATTGAAGTAATTTAGTTTAGTGGTACCTCATGTGCTGTAAGGCCAAACACGGCTTCTTTTTGCTTCAACATCAGTTAAGAATATTTGCTAATTCAATGGCTTTGGTGTCAAAATGTTGACAATGGAAAAGAAAACATCCAGAAATGTTGATGTTTAATGGACTGTTCATTTCCATTTTGTAAAAAAAAGTAGATTGTTTTATTTAAATAAGCCCTAAAGCACTGAACTGTTTGCTTAACAGTTCCTTTCTGGTGCTCAGTGGAATTAATTGATAGATTTGCAAAGACTCACAAAGTTTATATGAATATATATTTAAAAAGGGACAATAATTCATTCCAGCTGTCATTGCTGCAAAATCTGAATTCATTTTGAACGTGGCTATTATATGACTGAGTTGATTTAAGGAGATAATGCAATTTTCCACTTGTCATTTAAAGAATTTAATCTATGACTCTTCCATTAGCTTTTCTTGGAAACACGTGTGGATTACACTCTTACAAATTAATCATAAATACTTAGCTGATAACTTGAAATGCTAAACCCAGAGACAGGAACTCCTCCAGAATGGTTCCCGATAACCTTAACAAGTCACTGTCCTGACTAGCAGTAGTCGCATGAAGGGAACAACTCTATGACTGGCCCAAGCCTTTCAATCCAGATATCTGCTTAAATTTGAATGGAACAACACACATTATTCACCTAAACGTCCTTCTTTGGTCATCTTTCAACCCTTTCTCAAACCTTAAGATTCAACTGGTTTGGATCAATTCAACCACTGGGAGAGAGATGTTAAAGTATTCAACAAAGTTAGAGTTTTTAAGTGTGAGAAACTTTCCACTTCCAACTTGCCTGCAACCCTCAGCCCTGTTGGAGTTCAAGCTGAGGAGAGCGCACCAAGTCGCATGCAGCATGTCCGGGCCCTGTAGCTACAAATCCTTTTGAGATTGCCACACCAAACCTCGAAGGCCAACAGGCTCCATTGTAGGACAGGCTCCCCAACCAGCTGTAAACCCTGCAACTGGTTGAAACATAATCGGACAGATAGCATGAAAAAGACCGTCTGAGGGGCTCACAGGTGCAACAGGAGAAATTTCACTATAAATACATTCACCCATGTTTAAATACATTTTCACTTTCCTCTTCAGCTGTGTGAGCAAGAGTCATTTTAGCCAGAACGGCATGAAGATACAGAGCCAATATCCGTAGCAGTACATGATTTTGATGGTCCAAGTTGTGAAGGATGCAGGCTAAGTGGGCTTAAACGGTGATTGCTACTTTAGCAAACAAGGATCAACCTTTCCAGGCTACAATACATTGCTTGTGCATTACAACTTTAGTGGTATTGATTTATAATATTGCATTATATGATCAAGAGATTTTGGGACCAGGATCTGAACTCCACACGGCAGGCCAATGCATTCAGTTTAATCGTAGCATTTAGTGTTCACAAGTGTCTTTCTTTTGTACTGTGTGGGCGCCTATTTAAAATTATTGCCCTTTGAACAGCCTCATTGCACAAAAGTGGAGCCTGGTCTGGCACAGAATGAAACACTAACTCTACCTAGTTACAGCCATTTTTATCTCCATTGCGCAGTTTGCTCTTTGCTTGGTAATAGAAGGAAAACCAACCATGTTTCATGGAGTCAGTCATACAGTCAGCCTCTCAGTTCTAGTGACCATATTCTTTCCTGGTTTCCTGGCTGTCAACCCCCTTGGCTCGGATATTTCCCATGTTCCCATCAACCCAATCATTTAACTATTCTCTTTCTCACTTCATTCCCAAAGTCCCAGGCATACTGTGTCATCATGCCAAACATAGAATTATACAGACTATGAAAACCAAAGTAGTGTTGTCATTGGCCCTTCTCTTCCTGGGATACCCCTTCCCCTCCAATGCTCCCTACCTTGAGATACCACCCTTTACAATTGTCATTCACTCCATAATCCTGCATGGTGCCTCCACTCCCCACAATTAACTTCCCAACCACAGCTGTGCCTCCTAATAGCATCCCCTTAACTTTAGGAGGACAGAGCCCTGGAACGGATAGTGGGCCATTCCCTCGACCAACACAAACTGATAGCCCCAGCAGATGACTGTCCAAACCCTGACTGATCCTTGTGTAAGTCCCTGACTGATTTATCACAATGCCCCAAACTGGCTGGCCTGGACCTACAGGATAACCACTGCCCACTACCAGGCCCATTATTACATGAAATCCCTAACCCTGACCAACACAACCAGCTGACTAGCCATGTCCAAATGCCCAGAATGTGCATGGAGACTGCCCTTGAATCATTGTGCTGGGACTCCCTGACTGAAGTCTTATCTGATTTGACTGAGGACCACTCACATGAGCCTTTGAGAGATGGCATTCGATTGAAACATATTCAGAGTATTTGTCACATACACAGCAAGCACATGGAGCAAATGTGAGATTGGTGTAGCAAATAACATGTTCACCCTCTTGACCGATCACTGCTGACAACTATGACAAACCACTTAGCTCTGTGACTATGCTGAAAAGCAAGGCAATACAGAAGTGCCGTGAGCCTTTGAGTTCTAGCTCTGACAGCAAAAGGCAAAATACAAGGCCACACAGAGGTTCTGTAAACATCTAAGTATGCACAATGGAGTGAGCTTTAAGAACCAACTAAGAAGCCCTGAGATGAACCTTGACTGAATCTAAGAGATGAGTGCTTGCCCCTGAACAGTGTCCTGGCAGCAGCATTACTGTGATTCATACTGGTGTGCTCCAAAGCAAAGAATTGAAATGCTGAATTGTTTTGTAATTAGATCAGAGCTGTGCCACGAGGGTGCAGTGAGGCTGCCATGTGTCTGATGTCAACATCCATGGATGGGACCGTGTGGGGTTGGAGAGGGGTTGGAGGGGGGCATCATGCCCATGGACCATGTTCTGAGATGGTGGCTGCAGTCTTAGATGGACACCTGGAGGAGCAAGCATCGAGCTGGAGGCACCAGGTAACTGCATTGTCTTCTCATCGGCAATCGTTGACAGCTAGTTTCTACCCAACGTGGGAAAATGGGGAAAACGCATATCAATGTAATGAGATTAGGTAATAATGGCATGCTAATGCATGCAAATAGGTGCAAATAGGCCATTCAATGCTCACTAATGATTGTGAATACACATTCAAATCTTGGTTGTAGAATTGGACTTGTTCCACTCGACATTGAGAATCTTGTCCTGCTGATCTGAAGATTCCACCTCTTTCCTATTCTGCAACACATGCGGCTTGTCTTTGCACTGTCCAATTCTAAGAACATTCTAATGATGCAATGTTTAAAATGGTTTGTGATCTTCTCATTTTTTTAAATGATCATCTAAAAATGGTATTCCTACGATTTGAGCTTGATCATAATTTTCCACATTCGTGGGTCTCATAAATAGATACCCAAACTACAGTGGTGATGTTACGAATGGCTTTAAACTGGAAATTATAGATACATGTAATAAGGGAAAGTCAGTGACCATGGGTGATTTTAATCTGCATGTAGATTTGGAAAATCCCATTAGCCACAATGCCATAGAGGAAGAATTCCTGGTGTGTATAAGGGATGGTTTTCTTGATCAATATGTAGAGGAACCAGGAACAAAAACAAAGTTGCTGGAAAAGCTCAGCAGGTCTGGCAGCATCTGTGAAGGAAAAAACAGAGCTAACATTTCGGGTCCGGTGACCCTTCCTCAGAACTGATGGTGGCTGGGAAAATGTCAGTTTATATGCAGAAAATAAGGAGGTGGGTGGGGTGGGGAGTAAAAAATAAGATAGACCCCAAAGAGAGAGAAAGACAGTTGGACAGACAAAGGAGTTACTAATGATCAGGCTGGGATGGTGAATAGTTGTTAATGGGGACTGTTAGTGACTAACAACAGGGGGTGTGTAATGGCAGGCTATGTGGTAACGAGGCCTAGTGTGTGAGGTGGGGGGCTGGGACATGGAAAGTTTAGGCCCTAAAATTATTGAACTCAATATTGAGTCCGGAGGGCTGTAGGGTCCCCAAGCGGAAAATGAGGTGTTGTTCCTCCAGGTGGTGTTGGGCTTCACTGGAACACTGCAGCAAGCCAGGAATAGAGATGTTGGCCAGGGAGCAGTGTGGTGCATTGAAGTGGCAGGCAATAGGTAGTTCAGGGTCTTTATTGCGAGCAGAACATAGATGTTCTGTGAAGCAGTCGCCAAGTCTACGTTTCGTTTCCCCAACGTAGAGGAGACCAGATTGTGAGCAGCGAATGCAGTTGTCTAGACTCTGGGAAGTGCAGGTGAAGTGTTGCTTCACCTGGAAGGTATGTTTGGTCCCTTGGAGTCTGGGGATGGAGGAAGTAAATGGGCACGTGTTGCATCTTTGCCAGTTATAGGGGAAGGTGCCGTAGGGCTGTGGGGAGGTGTTGGGTGTGAAGGGAGTATGGACCAGGGTGTCCCGGAGGGAATGGTCCCTGCGGAAGGCGGACAAGGGAGGGGAGGGGAATATGTGTCTGGTGGTGGCATCTTGCTGGACGTGGCGGAAATGACGTCTGATGATCTTCTCAACGTGGATGCAGATGGGATGGTAGGTGAAGATAACAGGAACCCTATCGCTGTTGCGGGAGGGAAGAGAAGGGGTGAGGGTGGAAGTGCGTGAGATGGGTTGGACCTCGTTGAGGGCCCTGTCGACAATGGAGCTGGGGAATCCTCGGTTGAGGAAGAAGGTGGACATTTGGAGGCTCCCTTGTCGAAGTTGGCCTCATCTGAACATATGCAACGGAGACGGAGGAACTGAGAGAATGGGATGGAGTCTTTACAGGAAGTGGGGTGTGAGGGTGTATAGTCCAGGTAGCTGTGGGAGTCAGTTGGCTTGTAATGGATATTAGTGGCCAGTCTATCCCCAGAAATGGAAACAGAAATGTCGATGAAGTGAAGGGAGGAGTCAGACATAGACCAGGTGAAAGTGAGGGCAGGATTGAAATTGGAGGTGAAACTGATGAAGTTTTCCAATTCCAGGCGAGAGAGGGAAGCAGCACCAATGATATCATCGATGTGTTGGAGAAAGAATTGTGGGTGGGGGCCGGAATAGGACTGGAACAAGGAATGTGCCACATAACCCATGAAGAGACAGGCATAACTACGGTCCATGCGGGTACCCATGGCAACCCCTCTTACTTGAAGAAAATGAGAGGAGTTGAAAGAGAAGTTGTTGAGGGTGAGGACAAGCTCGGCCAAGCGGAGGAGGGTGGTGGTGGATGGGGATGGTTCAGGTCTTTGCTTCAGAAAGAAGCGGAGAGGCCTAAGACCTTCCTGGTGGGGAATGGATGTGTACATGGATTGCACATCCATGGTAAAGGGAAGGTAGCTGGAGCAGGTAAACTGGAAGTTTTGAAACCGGCGTAAGACGTCAGATGAATCATGGATGTATGTGGGTAGGGATTGGACAAGGGGGGAGAAGGCTGAGTCAAGGAAGAAAGAGATGAGTTCTGTGGGGCACAAACAGGATAAAACAATGGGTGTGCCTGGACTGTCCTGTTTGTGGATTTTTGGCAGGAGGTAGAAACGAGCTGTGTGGGGTTGGGGGACTATTAACTTGGAAGCGGAGCGGAGCAACTGTTGTTGTTGTTTTTGTAGAGGAACCAACCAGACAGCAGGCCATCTTAAACTGGGGACTGTTTAATGAGAAGGGAATCAATGCTAATCTAACTGTGCGAGGCCCCTTTGGGATAAGCAGACATAACATGACAGATTTTTTTATCAAGATGGAGAATGAGGCAGTTGATTTGGAGACTCGGATAATTAATCTTGGTAAAGGAAACTATGAAGATATGAGGCGTGAGTTGGCCTTGACAGATTGGCGAGAGTTACTTAAAGGAATGATGATGGATAGGCAATGGCAAACTTTCAAGGAATGCATGGGGAAACTGCAACAACTGTTTATTCCTGTTTGGCACAAAAGCAAAATAGGTAAGAGGGCCAATCCATGGCTTGCAAAGGAAATTAGAGATAGAGTCTGATCCAAGGAAGAAGGAAACAGATTGGACAAAAAAAAATCTGAGGATTGGGAGCAGTTTAGAATTCAGCAAAGAAAGACCACGGGATTGATTAAGAAGGGGAATGTACAGCACAAAAGTATGCTTGCAGGGGACATGGAGACTGACACAAAGAATTTCTATAGGTACATGAAGAGAAAGAGATTGGTGAAGATAAATGTAGGCCCTCTACAGGCAGCCATGGGGTAATGTATAACAGGGGACAAATGAATGTCTGAGCAACTGAATACATACTTCGGTTCTGTGTTCACAAAACAGAACACAAAACAGATACTAGATATGTTAGAGAATGCAAGATTTAGTGAGAGGGAAAAATTGAAGGCGATCAATATTGGTAGAGAAATGGTGCTAGGAAAATTGATGAGATTGAAGGTGGATAAATCCTCAGGGCCTGATAATGTACATCTCAGAATACTTTAAGGAAGTGGCTCTAGAAATACTGGAAATATTGGTGGCCGTCATCCAGGATTCTATAGATTCTGGAACTGTCCCTGCAGAATGTCACTCCAGTATTCAAAAAGGGAAGTAAAGAGAAAACAGGGAATTGTAGACCAGTAAGCCTAACATCGTTAGTGGGGACAATTCTCAAATCCATTATCAAGGAATTTATAGCAGAGCATTTAGAAAGCAGTGGCAGAATCATACAGAGTCAGCGTGGATTTAAGAAGGGGAAATCATGCTTGTCAAATTTGTTGGAGTTCTATGAAGATGTAGTCAGTAGAGTTGACAAGGGGAGCCAGTCAATGTGGTATATTTGGACTTTCAGAAAACGTTTGACAAATTCCCACATAAGACATTATTGTGCAAGATTAAAGTGCATGGGATTGGGGGAAATTTATTCAGATGAATAGAGAACTGGTTGGCAGAAATGAAACAAAGAGTAGGAATTACTGCCTCCTTTTCAAATTGACAGGCAGTAACTAATGAGGTGCCATAGTGATCGGTGCTGGGACTCCAACTATTCACAATACGTATGAACGATTTTGATGAGGGAACAAAATGTAACATCTCCAAGTTTGCAGATGATACCAAGTTGGGTGGAAGGGTGAGCTGCGACGAAGATGCAGAGATCCTTCAGCATGATCTGGACAAGTTGGATGAGTGGGCAAATCAATGGCAGATGCAGTATAATTTTGGTAAATGTGAGGTTATTCACGTTGGAAGCAAAAAAAGAAGGCAGATTACTACTTGAATGGCTGTAAATTGGGAGAGGGGAGTGTGCAGTGGAATCTGGGTGTCCTTGTGCACCAGTCGCTGAAGGTAAGCATGGAGGCGCAGCAGGTGGTAAAGAACGCAAATGGTATGTTGGCCTTCATAGAAAGAGGTTTTGAGTACAGGAGCAGGGATGTGTTGTTGCAGTTATACAGGGCCTTGGTGAGGCGACACCAAGAATATTGCGTGCAATTTTGATCTCCTTTGCTGAGGAAGGATGCTCGGGAGAGTGCAGCGAAGGTTTAGCAGGCTGATTCTGGGGATGGCGAGTCTGACGTATGAGGAGAAATTGACTAGGTTAGGATTGTTTTTGCTGGTGTTCAGACAAATGAGGGGGATCTCATAGAGACTATGGGTGGATGCAGGGAGGATGTTCCCAATGGTGAGTGTGTCGAGGACCAGGGGTCACAGTCTGAGGATTCGGGGTAGATGATTTAGGACGGAGATGAGGAAACATTTCTTTACCCAAAGAGTGGTAAGCCTGTGGAATTCATTACCACAAGAATTAGTTGATGCCAAAACATTGAATGTATTCAAGAGGTGGCCAGATATAGCATTTGGGGCAAAGGGGATCAAGAGTTATGGGGAGAAAACTGGATTAGGCTATTGAGTTGGGTGATTAGACATGATCGTGATGAATGGTGGAGCAGGGTCAAAGGGGCAAATGGCCTCCTCCTGCTCCTGCCTTCTATGTTTCTATGTTTATCACCTTGAGTGAGAAATTGAAACATTAAAGATGGAAATAGGAGGCACATTTTGTATCTCCCGCAGGATTCATTTGCTTTCTGCCTTAAGGGAAATGAAGCTAGTAACAGTGCCAATGAAATATTAATGTCATTACTTATTCAGGAAGTTTCTTATCATATATCTACATCAGTCTATATACACGCAAAAAATCAACCTACAAAAATAACTCATTATTAATTATTTTAATCCTGCTTCTTTTCCCACTGCTTCTTCCGTCATTTTTGTCTAGTTTATTTACAATTGCTGTTATAAATTACTCTAATAATAGTGTAAAAAGATGTTTTGCTTTTCCTTACAACGCTGCTGGATTTATAACTTAGTTAAGTCTATTGTGTTAATCTGTTATTAAAGTGGCTAATGGCTGCATCTTTTGTTGCTGATTATGTCACTTGCATCCAATTTTGCCCCAAAGCTTTGCTATATAAAGATAGGGCTCTTGTGATACAATGCCAACTTTGAGCCAGATGGTCCAAGTTCAAATCACAACCACCCCACATGCCTGGGCAGGTTGATTTTTAAAAAGTTGGTTATGTCAGTTGGCTGGACAGCTAGCTTGTAATATGGAGTGACACCAACAGAGTAGATCCATTTCCTGCCTGTGTCTAAGGTTACCATGAAAGATTAAATTTCTCAACCTCTCACCTGAGGCATGGTGACCCTCAGGTTTAGCAGCCACAAACTACCGGATAAACATGTGCAGGCTAGATAGATTAGACATGGTAAAGGCAGAGTTACAGGAATGAGATTGGGGGTGAAGTGGATCTGGGGAGGGGTGCTCTTTGGAGGGTGGGTGTGGACACAACTGTAGGGTCTCTGACAATCTCTCTAAACCAACATTTCTTTGATGGCACTTTAGTACGTGGCCTGTTGAGCTGGCCCAGGTTATCTGTGGAAAAGGCAGTGAAATCTTACAATTTCTTACCTGGAAATATTCTCCTTATGCAGCTTAGATATGCAACTTAGATACTCTAAAGCAGAAGTTTCAAGCATTTGCATTTAGGTTTTCTGTCCGTCTCTTGGTAACAAACCAAAGAATACTGTGGCAACAGCATATATGTAGACATTAACTATGTGTTTTTCCATGATCAGCTGCTGTGGTAACATTTTCTTTCAAGGCTTACAAATGAAGAATGGTCAGTTAGTTGAAGTAAGCGGCGAGGACATGTATGTCCTTATCTTGGATGTGAATTGTAAGCTGTCTTTTAAGAAGACTGTATTTGCTGCTGCAGAGTGAAAGAAGCAGTGTCCAGGAAAATGTACACTCTGTAAAACAGCTATTAAAGTTGTGAGAGATAGTAGGAGCTGCCGATGCTGGAGAATCTGATATAACAAGGTATAGAGCTGGATGAACACAGCAGGCGAAGCAGAGGAGTAGGAAAGCTGACATTTCAGATCCAGGCCTTTTACATAAGCAACTAGAGCAAAAACCAGCTTGGCAAAGGATCCTGAAAATAAAGATGATAAATGGTGCACAATTAGGCTCAGGGGCACTATATAACATTCCATAAGAACCTGCATTGGAACTTCTGCTGTTAGCATGATTTGTGCAAATTATGAATGACGTGATTACCTTGTAACATGCAGATGAGATTAAGTGATATGTCATGAAAAAGGCATCAAATGTGGGAAATATAAAGAGATGGATCTTAAAACAAGAGGTATGAAACCTCAGTTAATCTATGTGAATACCAGGTTGAGTAAAATCAAACTTGGTAGTGATGATCTTCATGATAAGTCATGAGTTAGTTGCCTGGGCTTTTGGGGAAGGTCCATTCAAACATATACATTCAGAGCAGGAGTACACTACTCAGTTCCCCAAGCCAACTCTGCCATTTAATTAGATCATGGCTGAACTGATTATGGCCTCATTGTGACTTTCCTGTTGACTCTCTATACTCTTTGACAAGAGGACTGGATTGTGAAATTGTACTGAATAGTTTTAGTATTCAGATACATGTGTCACTGGCTAGGCCTTTGTTTTGGCCATCCTGAATTGTCTTGGAGAAAAGAAAACTAAGGGAATTTGGGAGATGAATTGACAAAAATGGGAAGAAAGGTGAGCATAGAGATGAACTCCTGCTGTAGATATCTAGCGTGTGACATGCATTAGAAGTTATATGTAGAACAGAATCCCTAGAGTGTGGAAAGAGGCCATTCGCCGCATTGAGTCTGCTTTGATGCTCTGAACAGCATCCCACCCAGATTCATTCCCCCCCACTCTATCCCTACAGCCTCGTATTTACCATGGCTACCCCACCTAACCTGCACATCTTTTGGCCGTGGGAGTACCTGATGGAAACCCAGGCAGACACGGGAGAAAATACAAACTCTACAAAGAGAGTCACACAAGGCTAGATTCAAACCCAGGTCCGTGGCACTGTGACGCAGTGCTCCTTTCTCAGGCAAGATGGTTTCAGACTGAATAGAATGAGATGGCACCCAACTGAACACCAACGGCAATTCCACAACGTACATGGAAGCCAAGAGACATAAGAGGTAATTGAGCATCAAAACTCTACCAACTGAAGGTTATCCGACAGCTTCCTTGTACTGAGCAGCTTAAGAAAGTCTGAAGACATTATCCTCTCTCCCCCATACCCCTCCCACCAACAACCTGTTATATGTTGAATGTGATTCCATGTAAAGTAGTTAGACAACACATTCTAATATAGAAATTTTGGTCCCACAGTGTTTGCCATGAAAATCCAGTTGCAAGGTGCATGTTAATTTACCCTTACACCTCTTCCTCAGTTACAGGATTGGCAATAGGGAATTATTGAATTGTCTCTTGAGACATTTAACATCTCAACTTTGCAAACTTGCTTGCAGATCAAGTAATTACAGGGCAGAAGAAATGCACAGATGAGGGCCTGTCAAATCAATGTCATTGAGTGTTTTCAATGAGAAAATTTTCGATAAAGAAAACACATAGATTGGCTAAACCGGTCCCTCCCTCTTATACTGACAAACTGTTTCACATTTTTCCTGACATTTCTTTCACTCATAGTCACTCATCTATTCACTCATCCAATCATACTCTCAAGTACAATAGGCACATACAGGATTTGAAATGATACTTTGCAACCATGACTCAAACAACCATTCATCTTTTATTTCCATAGGCTTCCCCAAGAGGCAAAATAGCTCCCAGGTCTGTGGAGGTAACTGGAAACTCACTGCAGTCCGCATCATTCAATCCACCATTTATAAGTAATGTCATAAATATATCACCTTGAAGAATGGAATGTTTAAAGAAGAAACACCACTTTAATCGTAAAATAGGAGTGACAAAGCAAGGATAAGAATCTACTGCTTAAAGGGGCAGCTCACAAAAGCTCTCAGATGAAAAACTCAGATATTCAGAACTCAAAAGATATGAATCATGTAGAAAAGATGTACTTCAGGCAGACTTCAGTCTAATGAGATGATGGTTAATGCTACAGTGGTCACCTCTATGTTAAGCATCACCTGATGTGGCTCAGGAGCCTCACTCTGACATGGCAGTTTCTTGCTATATTGCGGTGCACTGAGAAGGTACAGGATTCACTCAGCTTCTTTATTTCTGAGTCCTCTTCTCAGTCACCTGAGCTTTACATTTCTGCTTGCCTCGTAAAGGCCATCTGAACAGTCAGTCAAGAGATGATGACAATCAGCAACCACGGCTCCCAGTTGCCAAAATCAGCAAAACCCATGTCTCACTTTCATGTTGGTGACCTTGTTCTGCAAGAGACGCTTTCTGGAGCAGGTGTGACTTGAACCATTGCTTCCTGGTCCAGGAGTAGGAACACTTTCAATGCACAAGAGCCCTTGGTGGAGCTTGATTGGCATCACATTCACAAACATTCAGTCTCTCCACCACTGTTGTTTAGTAGCAGCAGTATGTACCATCTACAAGATGTACTACAGATATTGACCAGATTTCCTTAGACAGCATCTTCCAAACATACGATTACTTTCATCGAGAAGGATAAGGGCAGCCAAAAGATGGCATCACCACCACCTGCAAGCTCCCCTCTAAGGAGCTCACCATCCTGACTTTGAAATAGATTATCTTCAGTGCCTTCAATGTTGTTCAGTCAAAATCCTGGAACTCCCTCCTTACCATTATCATGGGTCTACCTGCAGCAAATGGACTGCAATAATTCAAGAAGGCAGCTCACCACCACTTTGTCACGGGCACTTAGGGGCAAGCAGTAAATGCTGCCCCAGCAAGTTGTGCCATATCCCATGCGTGAATGAAAAAAATTGCAAGATCCTCATTGTGTCTGCATTCAGATTCAATCCATCCTGTCATTAATTGTTGCTGAAAAGAATGCATTTGGTTCCCAGGAACAAGCCTTGAAATCCATTTTCTGGTTCACACAAACCAGGGACAGAGAATTGCCTCAGATAATACATCTGTTTCCTACTTGATTTTCTGCTGCGATCACTGTTGTTTTCAAAAATTTCATGGTTCATGAATGATCGCTAGAGTTTGAGGAAACCTGCAATTTGAGTTCTTTATCAGTATTTTTTGCTTTTTCATTCAGAAGATGTGCAAGTATCTGCACTAGTGGACAGAAAATCAGTGATCTTCTGGATGCAATTGTGTAGTGTAGATTCACTTACACTCCAGTGTTTTCTGCAATAACTAGGAAAGAGGTGAAGTTACAAATATTCAATGCTGCAGGAATGTCGACTGCCACTACCATTATGGTGGTGATGACATGTATATCCAATTATAGCAAATATTGCAACACAGTCACTATCATCATAACCATCTCCTTTCAGCTATCTCTTAACTCAACCGTCTTCATATCTAATCTCAGTGACATGACTGGTTTTCTTAGCTTCCAAATACTTTCTTTCTCAGCCCACTCCTGTTAGGAGAAATGCCATGTACTGCAGCTAGCTTGCCATAGCTGTGATTTCATTTTAACCTCTGCTGTAAATGCCTTTGGTGCAGTCAGCACCAATCATTAAACACACATCACTTGAAACAACGTGTCAAGAATGGTGCAGCCTAAAATGTGGGAATTTTTGATACCCAGCTACTGAAAAAAATCAAGAAAGAAGTGCAGAAAAAAAAGATCTCTAATATTGATTTACAGGGTGAGTCAAAATGACTGTGTTTTGTTTACTCCCTGCTGCTGTGGAAATTAAAAGAGATAAGACTGAAAAGAGATAGATCTGAATTGTTTATTTTTTTCCCATATTCAGTGTCAAAATTATGATATAGCTACAGAGTTAATTTTAAAATACTTAAGCAAATCAGAGTAACAACCCTGTTGTGACTGTTGGGAAGAGTGCTTCAAGTTATATTGCAGTCTAGATCTCACTGAGAAACAAAATTCCAAGACAGCAGAAACATTGGAGCTCTTGAAAATAGACATTGAACTCTCTAATGTGACTTATGATTCTAGCATCTGCACTAATTTGCTATTGTTTATGAATGTAATGAGTTCAACAGTTGAGCTTATAAAAGAGAAAAAGATTATTGATCAGTGTATGACCACATTGATGCGTCTGGCTGAATTCTATGAGATTGGACAACTGCAAAATAGACAACCTATTTCACAATATACTTGGGTATAAGAAATTCTGCTGAGAAAGCATGTCCCTGACAGAAAAAAAGTTTATTCTCAACATGTTTAAATACTCTAAGTTTGTCAATTATCAGCAGGAGTGTATTAGTTGGAAAGCAAAACAAAGGCTTTGCATTATGCTGAAAGACATTCCAGTAAGGA
>JAHRHZ010000046.1:29781311-29829026 GCA_024137785.1 Ginglymostoma cirratum
CCTGCTCCTATGATGCTGCTTGGCCTGCTGTGTTCATCCAGCTCTACACCTTGTTATCTCAGATTTTCCAGCATCTGCAGTTCCTATTAGCTCAAATGGAAGAAGCTGAATCACTTCGCACACAAATGTTTAGTGAAGAAGAAGAAGAAGAAAACACAGTGATATAGATGGCTGCTGGATAGATGTCAATAAGGATTCTGACAAATCACAGTACATCATACAATAGGTATGCTGTGGGGAGGCAATGGCCTAGTGGGTATTATCGCTGGACTGTTAATCCGGAAACCCAGATAATGCTCTGGGGACCTGGGTGTGAACCCTGCCATGTCAGATGGTGGAATTTGAATTCAATAAATATCTGGAATTAAGAGTCTCATGATGACCGTGAATCTATTGTCGATTGTCGGGAAAAAAACCCATCTGGTTCACTAGTATTCTTTAGGGAAGGAAACTGCTTTCCTTACATGGCCTATATGTGATTCCAGACCACAACAATGTGGTTGACTCTTAGTTGCCTTCTGGGCAATTAGGAATAGACAATAAATGCTGCCTATCTAACGACGCCCTCATCCGATGAATGAATAAGGAAAAATATAACAAGTTGGTGTCATTCGATCTGAAGCTGATAGTTTCTGCCTATTAGAATGATGACTACACAAAGGATGCATCAAATAAAAGTGAACTATAAGAGGGACACTGATGTTTTGTGCAACATCATGAGCTTTGCAGACCTGTGTTAAGTGGCTCAAGATGCTGACCCAAAATTAAGCTCTTGAAAGTAAGATTCAGCCTGTACGATAGAATGATACTCATGCCAATATGGTAAATTAAGATCAAAGCCCAACGCGTTGGAAAGAATGAAGATCTAATGTTCCAGATAGTAGAAGTTAAACAAAACCCACTCACCTGAGTTGATTGGACAGATTGGAGAACTGAGTGGAGAAATGGCAGATGGAGTTCAATCCAGGCAAATGCGAGGTGATGCATTTTGGAAGGTCCAATTCAAGAGCGAACTGTACTGTAAATGGAAAAGCCCTGGGGAAAATTGATGCACAGAGAGATCTGGGTGTTCAGGTCCATTGTACCCTGAAGGTGGCAATGCAGGTTGTTATAGTGGTCAAGAAGGCATACGACATGCTTTCATTCATCGGACGGGGTATTGAGTAGAAGAGTTGGCAGGCCATGTTACAGTTGTGTAGGGCTTTGGTTCGACCACATTTGGAATACTGTGTACAATTCTGGTTGCCACATTACCAAAAGGATGTGGATGCTTTGGAGAGGGTGCAGAGGAGGTTCACCAGGATGTCGCCTGACAGGGAGGGTGCTAGCTATGAAGGGAGGTTGAGGAGATTAGGATTATTTACATTAGAAAGACGGAGGTCGAGGGGGGACCTGATTGATGTCTACAAAATCATGAGGTATAGACAGGGTGGATAACAAGAAGCTTTTTCCCAGAGTGGGGGACTCAATTACTAGGGGTCACGACTTCAAGGTGAGAAGGGAAAAGTTTAAGGGAGATGTGCATGGAAAGTTCTTTACGCAGAGGGTGGTGGGTGCCTGGAACGCGTTGCCAGCGGAGGTGGCAGAAGCAGGCACGATAGTGTCATTTAAGATGTATCTAGACAGATACATGAATGGGCAGGGAGCAGAGAGATACAGATCCTTGGAAAATAGGCGACAGGTTTAGATAGAGGATCTGGATTAGTACAGGCTTGGACAGCCAAAGGGCCTGTTCCTGTGCTGTAATTTTCTTTGTCCTTTTTCTTTGAATGAAGTCTAAATCTTGTAGTAGCAAGTTTATGTGTGCCAGAAGAGTTTTGCTACAATTCACAGGATACTAAGTTATTGACTGTTGAACAGATCTAAACAGAAATAAAGGATTACAATGATGTCTTTACAGGTCTCAGATGTCTTGTTTATGTGTCTGTCCAGAAGTACATGTCACGTTACCTTTTTTAACAATCACAACGCTTTACTACATTAAAAGCAACTTACCCAGGGAATATTGTAGTTTCACAAACTAATCTATCCTGATGTGTGTATGTGATTACTACCTGTAAGTCCTCAGGTTGATCAGGCCTGGTGTAGGCATACTCCTCTCAGAGGCCCAGCTACACGTTGTCTTCTGAAGGATTGTTCCCAGTCTTTCTCTGTCTTCATGTTCATGACATCTGGCTCCTTGATGGGTCCGTCTGTCTTGCTGGGTTCTCCTATCTTAAACAGTTGTAAGCCTTCCTTTTATCCTTTTCACTTACTGGAGTTTGGCTTATCAGCCATATTTTATTGCTATTTGATTCATTTACGGGCCCTATCCAGCAGAACAGTTCATAGTCAATGGCTGCCATCTCTTGTCCCATTCTACACAATAGGACATGATGGATCCACCACCCGGTGGTAACATCCTGCTTCCAAAGGTCATGAATTCTGTTATTGTGTTGTTTAATACAATACCTGTGAATTATGACATTTAAGACAGTTTGCTACTAGTGAGCTCATTGTCCCTCAGAAACGTGATCAGCAGCCTCTTCATGAGGTTCACTCTATGCTGGGTATCACAGGTCATGAATCTTGTCTCAAAGGAGACTAAACTGTGAAACCAAATCTGTTGAGGAGAGTTCCAGCTGCTCTCAAGTGCTACACGGAAGGAAAAATAGAACAGGAGAGCTGGAAAAGAAGGGAGTACTCAAGAAGTTGACAGTTATTATGGACTGAATTACCAGCATGATTGTTGTGCAAAAAAACATGAAAATCAACACTGTGCATAGATATAAAGGATCTCAACAAGCCTTTGAAAAGATCTCACTATCTCATGCCAATCATTAAATAAACTTCCCAAGGCAAAAGTTTCTACTACTCATCATGCAAAGATTGGTTACTTTTTTTTTAAAATTCATTCATAATATGTGGGTTTTGTAGGCTCAGTCAGTATTTATAATCCCATCCTTTATTGGCCCCTGAATTGAATGGTTTGCTAGTTTTATTTCAGAGACGCAGTTAAGAGTCAGCCCCATTGCTGTGGATGCATAGTCACATGTAAGCTAAAGCAGGTAAGTACGACAGGTTTGCTTCCCCAAAGGACATTAATGAACCAGATAGGGTTTTTATTTTAATATGGTTAGTAAATGGATAACGTTAGGCTATTTTTAAATTCCAGATGTTTAACCAATTCAAATTTCACCATCTGCTATGCCACCAGAGCACTAGTCCAATGACATTGCCACCATGCCACTATGACACAACCCCACCGACTCCCACAGTTAACTTGACCATACATCCTTACACCTCACTTCCTGTGAAGACTCTGTTGCATTCTCTCAGATCTTCAATCTCCATCACATCTGTTCTGATAATGTGAACTTTGTCAAGGAAGCCTCTGAAATGTCCACCTTCTTCCTCAACCGAGGACTTCCCAGAACTGTAGTTGACAGGGCCCTCAGCTGGGTTTGACCCATTCCCTGCACTTCAGCCTCACCCCCTCTCTTCCCACCCGCAACAGCGATAGGGTCTCCCTTATCATCACTTACCATCCACCAGCATCCACGTCCAGAGGACCATTTCCACCACCTCCAACATGATGCTACCACCAGATAGATATTCCCCTCTGCTCCCTTGTTAGCCTTCTGCAGGGAATGTTCCCTCCTAGGCACCCTGGTTCATCTGCATTCCCAACAACACCCACCATCCCACTAGCCCCATGGCACCTTCCCATGCAATTGCAAAAGATGTAACACCTGCCCATTTACTTCCTCCCTCCTCACTATCCAAGGCCACAGACACACCTCCCAGGTAAAGCAGTGATTTACCTGCACCTCACTCAATCTAGTCTACTGCATGCACTGCTTACAATGTGGTCTCTTCTACATTGGGGAAATGAAGCATAGACTGAGTGACCGCTTTGCGGAACACCTATGTTCTGTCAAGAAAAAAAAACTCTGAGCTTCTAGTTGCTTGTCACTTCAACACACCACCTTGCTCCCTGGCCAATACCTCTGTCTCAGGCTTACTGCAAGAAATAATGGCAAAGCAGACAATGAGAAAGGGCAAAAGAGTTTCCTCTCTTTTCTTTATATTGTACACATTTGTTACTTACATATGACTATTAAAATTACCATCGTAGGCAAAGTTCTTTTAGCTTTTTAAAACACTTTTACAACATGCTAAATAACTTTTTAAAAAAATATAAACAATTCCACTGCCATATTCACATAACTCAGTAAGACGTGTTTGAAAGTAACATTTTTGGAAGCATATCAACAGGTGTTAACTTAATTTCGAACCTGGCATGAGTTCCTCATTGAGCATATTGTTCCTGATCAAAGTCAGAAGTCAGATGACACCAGGTTTTTCGTAATCGCATAAGCTTTCGGAGCGCAGCCCCTTTGTCAGGTGCAGTGAGAGAGCAGGACACACAGACACAGAGTTTATAGGCAGAGAGATCAAGAGCAGAGAGATCAAAAGATCATATAATTGGTGTGAGTGGACTGCCAGATGATAAATCTCTGCAGGTGACCAAGAGTGTCAGAGATGGTGTATAAGGTGTTTATAAAGTCAATGTCAGTGCTGTGCTGTCATGACAAACAGGCAGAGCGATAGGAATATACAAAAGGTGACATCTCAGGTCAGACACTGAATTGTAAGTGTAAGGCTTTGTCCAGAATCTGCCTCAGAATTTTATCCTGGAATCAGTCTAGTTTTATTCTGAAAGCTGGAATTTATAAGATGCTACACTGACTGACTCTGACTATAAATTGTGTATTTTTTTGAACAAAATAGAAAGTATCTGCCAATAAGCAAACACCTTGGATGAAATGATTCACCCCATAGATTTGTGTGTGTGTGTGTGTATGTATGCACTTGAGAAAGATTGTGTATGAGTGTGAGAGTATATGTGTGTGAGACAATGTGTGTGTGTGAAAGAGGGTCTGTGTGAGTGTGTTTTTGTGAAAGTGTATGTGCATGTGTATGTGTGAGAGTGTGTGTGCGTATGTGTGTGCGTGTGTGGGTATAATAAGTAATTCAAAACTGTACAAATTAATTAAGGTAGAGGGATCATAACAATTTATCAAGGAGATGCTGTCAAAACAAGAAAGTAAGGAAACTCTTACAGATATAGAACACTGTGGTGGGGGTCACCTGTCGTGCGATATGAACCCAAGATTACGGTTGAGTCCATTTTTATGGGTACAAAACTTGGCTATCAGTCTCTGCTCAGCGATTCTACGTTGTTGCGTATCTTGGAGTTCACCTTTGAGATCAGAGCCTGAATGTCCTTGACCACTGAGGTGCTCCCCCGCTGGGAGGGAACACTCCTGTCTGGTGATTGTTGCGCGGTGTCCATTCATTCCTTGTTGTAGCAACTGCATGGTCTCACCAATATACCATGTCTGGGGGCATCCTTGCCTGCAGCTTATGAGATAGACAACATTGGCCAAGTCACATGAGTATCTGTGGTGAGTGTGATGGTTAGTGTTCCCATGTGTGATGGTAATATCCATGTCAATAACCTGATATGTATTGCAGAGTTTGCCATGACAGGGTTGTGTAATGTAGTGGTCGATGTTGTCCTGAAGGCTGGGTGGTTTACTGAGAACAATGGCCTGTTTAAGTTTGGACGGTTGTTTGAAGGCAAGAAGTGGAGGTGTATGGAAGATCCTGGTGAGATACTCATTGTCATTGATAACATGTTGAAGGCTGTGAAGAACAAAGCGTAGTTTCTCTGCTCCATGGAAGTACTGGACAATGAAGTGTACTTTATTGATCTTATCCTGTGTCTGTATTCTGAGGAGATCTTTGTGGTTTTTCACTGTGGTACATCGGAACTGGCGACTGATGAGTTGAGCATCGAATCCTGTTCTTATCAGGGCGTCTTTCAAAACCTTCAGGTGTCTGTTGTGTTCTTCCTCATCTGAGCTGATCCTATGTATGTGCAGGGCTTGTCCGTAGGGTATGGCTTCTTTACTATGTTTAGGGTGGAAGCCAGAGAAGTGAAATATTGTGAGCTTATCCGTGGACTTACCATGGAGTAAGGCACTGAGGTGTCCATTGTTGATGGAGATGTATGTATTCAAGAATAGACTGATTCTGAAGAGTAGTCCACGGTAAATCTGATGGTGGGATGAAACTTGTTGATGTCGCTATGTAGTTATTTCAGTGATTCCTCATCATGAGTCCAAAGGAAGAAAATGTCATTAATGTATCTGGTGTACAGCATTGGATGGAGGTTCTGTGCAGCAAAGAAATCTTGCTCAAACTTGTGCATGAAAATGTTGGTGTATTGGGGTGTAAATTTTTGGTCCCCATGGCTGTCCCATACGTCTGGATGAAGAACTGATTGTTGACGGTGAAGACGTTGTGCTTGAGGATGAAGTGGATGAGTTGTAGGATGGCGCCTGGAAATTGGCAGTTGTTGGTATTGAGTACTGAGGCTGTGGCAGCCATGCTGTCATCGTGGGGGATGCTGGTGTAAGGTGCCAAAAGATCCATTGTGACGAGGAATTTTCGTGGTTTGACTGATCCGTCAGAGCTGAGTTTCTATAAGAGATCTGCAGTGTTATGACAGAAGCCAGTCAGTGTATCATCTTATAAATTCCAGCTTTCAGAATAAACCCAGCCTGATTCCAGGTTAAAACTCTGAGACAGATTCTGAACAAAGCCTCACACCTACAATTCAGTGTCTGACCCGAGATGTCACCTTCTGTATATTCCTATGGATCTGCCTGAGTGTCATGACGGCACAGCACTGACATTGACTTTATAAACACTTCACTCACCATTTAACATTCTTGGTCACCCGTAGAGACTTATCATCTGATAGTCCACTCATACTAGTTGTATCTTTTGATCTCTCTGCCCTTGATCTCTCTGCCCATAAACTCTGTGTCTGTGTGTCCTGCTCTCTCACTGCACCTGACGAAGGGGCTGTGCACCATAAGCTTATGTGATTCCAAATAAATCTATTGGACTATAACCTGGTGCCGTGTGACTGCTGAGCTTATCCACTCCACTCCAACACTGGCACCTCCACATCTTATTATTCTTGATGGCATAAGTTTCTCATGAGAGTAACCAGCTATTCTTCACATTCTTGTAACACGTCCAAGAAATACTGTGACTAACAAAGCAGTCACAGCAGACACCATTATCAAACCTGATAGACACATCACAGTTGATCTTGAGAGTTAAGAATAGTTTTACCCAGCGAAGAAAAAGAGTTGTCTGCTCTACACTGAGGAGATGAACTGAAGACTAAGTGATTGCTTTGCTGACATCTATGTTTTGTCGGCAAAAATGACTCTGAGCTTCCTGCCACTTCTTTACACTACTATGTTCCCCGGCAAACGTCTCTGCCTCAAGCTTGCTGCAATGGTCCAGCGAAGCTCAGCGCAAGCTGCAAGAACAACACTTGGAAACACCACAGGCTTCGGGACTCAATTTCGAGTTCACAATTTTAGGGCTTGAGGTACTTTTGCCCATGTCCTTACTCCAACCCGCACACATCAGGCCTTGTTATCACATGGTCTGCTATTACACTCAGCCCATTGTTAGCAACTAATAATCCCCATCAGCAGCTATCCATTCTCCAAGCTGACTGTTATCCTATCTTTTATCTGACCAACTGTCCTTCTCTCTCTTTGGGCTCTATCTCTATCTATCGTCTACTCTTTAATCCCCTTCCCCCACCATATCTTCTGCAAAAGAAAACATTTTCCTAGCCACTATCGGTTCTGAAAAAGGGTTACTGGACTAAAATGTCGACTCTAATTTCTCTCCACAGATGCTGCCAGATCTGCGGACATTTTCTCGCAATTTCTGTTTTTGTTCTTCAAAAAAATGCTAGTTTGTTTGTCAATATATAATCTGTACATGACATGCAGGCAAAGAAAACAGATGTACATTGTCAATATGCTTTCAGGATAAACATTCTGCGAAGAAAGTTGGGGATGCTTAGAGACAGTGTGAAATCTTCCAAAACCAATGAAAAGCAACAACCCAAATGTTCCAAATCTCATCAACCCAGCAGGGAGATTAAATCTGAAACTCAAATGTCTTGCTCAAATTTAGCAAGCTACAGAACAAAAGGGAACTCTCCATGTTCTGTATGAAGTAGTGATGAAAGGTTTGAGAAAATCAAGGACATATTGGTTGCTATAAGATGATATTGGGCATGCAGAGGAAGTGAAAGCCCAAAATGGCATCGTGCACAAAGGAATAGGTCATTATCTCCAAGAAGATGACAAAAGATATATTTGGCATATCCATGCAAGCCGTCAAGGGAACGAGTCTAACCTCAGGAAGGTGAGGCAAGTTCTCAATTGGCCAAGCATGAGTAATAAGATTAAAGACTACATTAGCCAAGGCAGTGTTTGTAACTAATACCAAATTAATCTAGTAAAGGGGTCGTTTATGACTTATGACATCCCAAACATACCAAAGATAAAACTTATAGGAGACTTCTTCACTCTCACAGGAACCGATTATATTTTCACTTTTGACTAGTTTTCTGATGATTGGGAATTAGACCAGCTGACATCAATGACTAACACTAAGTTAGCAGAATGTCTGAATGCACATGTAGATTTTTTTTGTGGCATTCCAGACGATGTAGTGAGGGGCAATAGCCCACAATTCATGAGTAAAGAATTTACCTGTCTTATAAAAGGTTGGGAAAGTCAAAATCATACATCCTCTCCACAACAACCCACCTCAAATAGAAAAAATGAATTGACAGTCAGATCACTAAAAGAAATCATAAAATACAAAAGAGCAAATCCAGCACAAATTTATATAAGGTAACCCTTGAATGAAGAAATATATATACTGAAGGCAGTAAAATGCCCAGTACAAAGACTGATATAATGCCTACCCAAATTATTCTTCCAACAGTAAAATAACTACTGAAGCCAGTAATATGCATGATTGACAAAATCAAGGAGGAATGACAGAAAGCTAAGTCTTAGCCAGAGTTGAGCATTTAATAGTCATTTAGAATGCAAATGTTCAACATTATCAACAAAACTCAACCTACATTGCAACTTGGGACCTGTTTAGAGCAGTTGTCGTCTCAATTATACATACTAGACCTGAACAATCAGGTGATGTATATTTACAGCTAGAAAAACAATTCCTTCATTATAGGCAGTGGATCTACACAGCATAGGGAATGATCATCAGTTGCAGAAATCCACCGTTTTCCAGCAACAGAAAAGGATCAGCAACAGCAATTACCATGGCAACGGCACTCACTAGCAAACCACACTCCGTGGAGAAGGTACGTTACTGTGGGAGTAAACGGATACCAAAGGAACAGCCAACAACAGTGTGCAAGTGTAGCTGCATGTTTCGAAGACTGTCTTCCAGGCATGTACAGAGATTGTCAAAGTAGTGTTATCACACAATTTTGCTCATTAGTGATCATTTTCTTTGTGACCATTTATATCTGGAAACGTGAGTGATTTGGATCTACAAATAATAATGCATGCTTTTTCTGATTTTTTTTAATGAAAAGAGGGAAGTTTCGAAAAATGTAATTGTACTTAGTGAAATAGCTGTAAGTGCCTTTATGTGCAGTCTGTGGCAACCATTAAATGTCCATAACTTGAAAGACCTGCCCTTCCAAGCATTTCCAAACTTCTACTCACTTCACTTGCAAGCTTTAAATCATGCAATTGCATTTTCTCTGTTATTATTGTTTGTGATAGTTTCAGAAGTCCTATGATGGAACATCACATTATAAATATTAATACTTTCTTAATTTCCTGATAGTATGCTGTGAAGTATTAATTTTGCACGTTTCAATTGATGATCTGCTCTAATTAGGGCACAATTAATCTCCCATCTTTAGAAATGATAAAGAAATTAGTTTTACAATCACTTCCTCTTTTAAAAATCAGCATCAGTGTTATCTTGCAATGATATTTGCTTGATACTCTTTACATATTTCAATATAATAACTCCATTATGCCCTTGGGCTTTCATTTGAGGCAAGAAAATTAAATAGCAGCTGCTACTTGTCAAACCTTTATGCCAGGAAGATGCTTGGAGTATATTTAAAGCAAAACACTTTGTTTTTCTCACATTTGGATGTTAAAGTTCACCAAAAATCCTTAGACAGCACCTTCCAAACCCACAACCACTTCCATCTAGAAGGACAAGGGCAGCAGTTATGTGGGAAAACTACCCTGCGTGTTCCGCTCCAAGCCAGTCATTGTCCTGACTTGGAAATATATTGCCTTTCCTTCACTGTCAAAATCCTGGAATTCTCTCCCTAAGGGCATTGTGAGTCAACCCACTGCATGCTGACTGCAGCAGTTCAAGAAGGCAGTTCACCTCCACTTTCTCAAGGCCAACAGGAGAACAGGTAGTAAATGTTGGCCAGCCAGCATGCCTACATCCCACGAGTGAACAAAATAAGTCCCAGATCCCAGGTAATACTGATTTATTTCTCATTAGTGAAGTGAAACCAAGGGTGGTGGTACTGGTCCAACTCTGGGGCCCAAAGACAAAGCTAAATCTAGGAGTCCCTAAGTTGCATTTGGAAATGATTCTGCGCATCCCATGTCAATGGTCTTTTAAAGATATGGGGCACAGCAGGAAGAAAGGCAGGCAGGGGAATGTATTGTACAAGGTACCTGAAAATCAGGCTCCCAAGAATGAGGTGAAAGCTTGCGATTAAGCTTTCAATCTTTAAAAATGTTTCAAGCTTCTAAATTGCAAATATTAGGAAGTCCTTTTGCGTACATTTTCATCATATGTGTGCTTGTTAAGAGGCTAGCTTGCTGGAATTAAATTTCACTTTCCAATTAATTTCTTTGTGAATGAGCACTACAAACCCAATTCAATTTCCAGCGGCACTTAAAAAGTATGCAAAGTTGATATCCTTGCTGAACATGGGAATCAATGTCTGCTGTTTTTGCCTTCATTGAAGAGCATTCGTCTATGCCAAGCCTGTTGCTAGCAATAGTATAAGTTGTACTGGAGACGGAAGATAACCAAGAGAGGAAAGCTTAATTGAAATGGGACAAGGAGCCTAGGCGGTGTGAAAGTATGTCAGACTTAGGGTGAAAGTCTATATGGGAAAGGGTGACAGGCTGGCCAGGGAGAGTGGAAGGTTGGTTGCAGACATCCATTCTGAATGCATGCATGATGCTCCTGGCTTGCAATGTGTGAATACATTCAAATATGGTATCAGGACCCTCCATCATATAAGGTAATGACAGGGACATCAAATTCCTGACTGGCCTGTTGCAATATTCATTAAACTAACAATGAATACATATGTAATGAACTGAGAAACATGTAATTACATGAAAAAAGCCAACTCCCACAACCTGAAGAGAAGTGATGGCCACTATCACAACCAATGTTGAACCTAGGCTGTAGAATGGAAGATTTTGCAGGTGTAATGCATTATCCAGTACTATGGAGATGACAGATGTTCTAATTTGCCAAAGTTACAATAAAAGTTCAATGAAAACACCAAGATTTCTTGGTCTCAACATGTGTAAAGCAATCCATTACTTTTTAGATAACAAGGTGTACAGCTGGATGAACACAGCAGGTCAGGCAGCACCAGAGGAGCAGGAAAGCTGATATTTCGGGTCTGGACCCTTCTTCAGAAATGGGAGGGGGAAAGGGACCCTGAAATAAATAGAGAGAGTAGGAGGCGATGATGGAAGGTGGGTAGAGGAGCAGATAGGTGGAGAGAAGACGGTCAGTTCAAGGAGGCAGGATGGAGCCAGTAAAGGTGAGTGTAGGTAGGGATTTGGGATGGGGTTGGTCAGTTGGGAGGGAGGGGCAGGTAGGTGGGAGGGAAGACGGACAGGTCAAGGAGGTGGGGATGAGGCTAGTAGGTAGGAAGTGGGGGTGGGGGTTGGTCAGTGAAGTGCGAGGAGTGGATAGGTGGGAAAAAAGATGGGCAGGTCAAGGAGGCGGGGACGAGCTGGGCTGGTCTTGGGATGAGGTAAGGGGAGGGGAGATTTTGAAGCTAGTGAAGTCCACATTGAGACCATTGGACTGCAGGGTTCCCAAGCAGAATATGAGGTGCTGTTCCTCCAGCCTTTGGATGGCATCGGGTGGTATCACTTTTTAGGTTGCCAAACAATATTCAAAGATATTGCTTTCTTCCATTATTCAAGCTATTTAGTGTAGCATATTATTGTATGTGTGCCTTGCATCGAAGGGAGTTCATTTTTAAGTGTTCCATGTGTGTTGTGACTCTAGCTACTGATTGCTGTAGGTCTGTACGCTGCACACATAGAAATCATTTGGTTGGCTGTAATATTTGCTTCATAAACTACAATGTGTTTCACTGTGTCAAATAAACTAAGCTACTCAGTTAATCAATCCCTGATGAGTAATTGAATACTAGATCATTATCATTAACGTGATACATTCTGGCAACAAATAATTTAATTGCAATTATATTATCACAGAAAGTATACTTTAATTTATGACGTTTGTTGACAATTTCACTGCCTTTGTGATTAATATATTATATTTTAAAATCAACGTTTATATCTTGTCAGTTTACCATTTTTCTACTGGGCCACAGCTTTCAATCTGTATCATTACACATATTGTGCAGAAGATACTCACATTTGACAAGTCACTGAACAGAGCAATATCGTAAATACCATGTGCAGAGGTATGATGAATTTCAAACAAATAGGTGAAAAATGAAGTAAAGCAAAAATTTCAGTTATATTATCACGGAACATATGCTTTCATTTTTTTTTGATAATTTCACTGCCTTTGTGATTAATATTTTATATTTTAAAATCAAAAATGATTACCTTGTCAGGTTACTGTATTTCCACTGGGGCAAAATCTTCCATTCTGTAGCCTAGGTTCAACATTCATTGTAGCATTTTCATTTATGGTTTTACTTTCTTTGTACTTTGTTTAGAAATCTATAACTACCCTTAAATATCAGCATGAATCCATAAGATTACACAATCAACCAAAAATTAGCTCAAATCCACCACCTTAAACATTCATTCCCTCCTTCACTGATGCAGTGACAGAAATGTATACTCTACAAGGTGCACAGGAGTCCACTTGGTAAGGCTCCATCAACAGAACATTCCAACCTGTGATCTCTACCACCTACAAGGACAAGAGCAGCAAGTGCCTGGGAGCACAACACCTCTGTGTTACACAACAATTTGACTTGGAACTTTATCATCATCCCTTCACTGTTGCTAGATCAAAGTCCTGAAACTCCACGTGTCACAGCACTGCAGGTGTACTTACACTACATGGGCTTCAGAAGGTCACCTCTACTCTCAAGGCAATTAGGAGTAGACAATACATCTGATCGAATCAGTGATGCTCACATGCCTGAGTGCTATCATGTGAAACTTCAAAGGCTAATCTGCAGTGACCAAGGCATAGTTTCTGTCAAATATTCATCAGTGAAGCAGTATAGGGAACCTGCCTTTGAGAGTGAGCAGAAAAATGTTGTTAAGAGCGGATTACTTTCTGCATTGTGGACTTTTTAGGAGCTCCTACTTTTTTTGCAATTTACTTATTTTCTTTTTTAATATTTCCTGCTTCATAAACATTATTATGTCAAAATTTTCAGTTTTGAAGTTAAAGTATGGTGTTGAGCATGTAGGATGACATCATTTCCACAATTGCCCAGGCTGAATTATTTCATGTAATCATGAGCTTCTCAGTTCATTAACTCTACAAGCAAGATATTTTGATGATAGACTGTAGTGGTTTAAGCAGCTGCTTGGATTTTCTGAGTTGAGGCGGACAAGAATTTAGTCTTGATTGATATCACTCAGAAGCAAGCAGGTCTTTCTAAAGGGGAGATTCCTGTTGTGTTGCAGGAAGTAGGGAAGCTGTTTTATTGAAGAAGATGCTAGACAAACAGGAGGCTAGAAGAACACTGCAAGCCAGGCAGCATCTGGAGGAAAGGAACAGTCAATGTTTCAGGCATACCCTTCTTCAGAATGTTCCTCCAGATGCTGCTTGGCTTGCTGTGTTCGTCCAGCTTCCTGTTTGTCTACCTTGGATTCCAGCATCTGCAGCTTTTTTTGTCTCTAACCCAATTGAAGAAGATGACTGGAAGAGATCCAAATATGTCACCTAAGTTCTCTGATATCACAGTACATGTTTTGTTGTAGATAGGGTGCAAGAGGAACATATTCTTCTTAGGAAATCCAGGCAACACTCAGCCATCAGTATTCTGAGTGATCTTTAAATGCATAGAACAGGATAAACAATAAAAGTTTTGGTAGTTGTGTCGAAGAACTGCAAACAAATTATTTGGTGTGATTGTCAAAGGGAAACCATGATGTTTTAGATGCTATAGATTATTCAAAGAGTTTCTTACTAATCTACTCAGTTAATCAATCCCTGATGAGTAATTGAACATTAGATCATTATCATTAACACAACACATGCTGGCAGCAATATGTGTCATGTTAATGACATATTCTGCTTTCGCTGCCCTTGATCATCAGCTTTTCTTCTTCTTCATAACATGAGGGACTCCATGATGGAATCACCATTGTGCATCATGGCTGGAGATCCAAATAAAGCTTCACAGCATAGGAAACAATGCAGAAGTTAACAGCTAAATAACGTGAGAAAGAAACAAATATGTGGGTTCCCATTGTTTAAAGAGAAAAGTAGTGGTGGAGGTGGGGAATCAGTCAGCTTGTACCCTTAAGTGATGTCATGTTCTAGCATAAAGTAATTTATATCACCTATAGTTAATAATTTCTGTGTAATGGAGTCAATGAAGTTTGTTGACTGCATGTAGTGTACAGTACCATCAGTAAGCACAAAACCAGACCATGTGTTTAAGCCTGTCATATCAGAACCTTTTAAATAGTGTGTTAAATATACTTCAATATATCTGTCTCACAAGCTCCTGACATTTTGTGGTGTTTGTTACATGAGATAACATATAGTCAAGCATAAGTGGTATCAACATCTATCTGATACCCTTCCAAGCGTGAAAGGTAAGATTCATCTTCTCTGCGTCTTCCTGTCAGGCACACTGCACCAGGTGCTTGAAGGACAATAAGGTTTCGATATTGATTTGATTGATTATATTCCTTATCTTCAAGTAGTGCCAAGGTAATTGCAGAGGCTTTCCTTGAGACTTGTGTATTGCTTGTTGTCGTAAAATCCTAGTGCTAACAGCTGTACTGATCTCCCCCACACTGTTTCAGAAGTTTAAATGGATACTTAGCACAACCAGAAATATCCAGCAACAATAATCCACCTTACCATTCGACAGCCCACCGTGCAGAAGTTAAAGTACACATTTATTTATGTAAGTTAATTAAAGGCTTTCTATACACAGCTTCCTGCCATAATGTTCAGTTGATCTGATTAGTGTAACAATATCAAATTCTAGACTGATCGTCCTTACCATTCAGGTCATTATCCATTCACAGTTCAACACTGAAGTCAAGTACAGTAAACAAACCAAAATATGACAAGTTGGGAAGCCATTTTCATAATTAACCCCTTTTGTGTAAATAAAAAAGTAATAGGTGGTACCCGGAAATAGTGACTTTATAATGCCAGGGATACCTTGTGGTCACTGAGTGTTTGCAAAGGAATGTAAAATTCCAACACTTTAAACTGACAAACAACTCTTTTGAAACCTTACAACTCAATCTCATTTCACAAAGGTTAACACACTTTTTAAAAAAAGTAGGTTAAATTTGTATTTACTATCCTGAAGTGAGCTAGTTGGACCAGGTATCTTGTTGACAGTTGGTGCTAGGAAAAATATAACAATGAATTAAACTGCATTTGGATATTGCTTCTGATTCCAGTTTTACCAAAGGAATGATCTTTCAGTATGAAGAAGGTAGTTGTGTCTAGGATTGCTGAGACTGGGCTACAGTTCATCCAATAGATCGTATTGAAGGATTACTTCTAAGTCATATTAGCTTTAATTCTGACAAGGTGTAAGATGGGTGAATTGACCACCATTAAGCACACTTTCCACTTTTTGCATCATTGAAAGTGAATAGAAACTAAAATTGAAAGGAGATTGAGCCACAATGAAACTTTTTACTTTTAGTCCAAAATCAGATCAAACCCACTTTCTTCTCTGGAAGCTGACCATTAAAATAATTGCTTTCAGTTTAACAGAGGCACAGACTGGCAGAGCTGCCAAGTAATAGCACATGAAAGTGTACTGAATGTAGCCTGCTATGCACATCCTGTGTGATTCTGTAAAGCTGTAAAATGGCAAAGTTGATCTGAATACAAGTGACATTCACCAGCACAGTACAAACTGGAAACATGGTTAACGTTTTTACAAGTTTGAATTGGAGCAATGACATCATTATAGTGTGATATCTCCTAAACAGTCAATGATAGTTTACCCACACTGTAGCCTGCTGGGAGCCCTCTGTGCTTCCTCGGGGACCTAATAATAACAAAACATTTTACATTATTAGTCTATTTTCTATTTGGTATTTGGCACTGAAATGCTTGTTTTCTTTATAAGCACAGCACAACTTTTCTCACTTGTGTGATTATCCCTTTCAGTAAAGATGTCCAATCTGTAGAGATTTCTTCCTGCAACTGATTGATTTATTTTTCCGTTGTTTGCCATATTCCTTTTTGTGTGCATCTTCACGTTCCCTTTTCAGTTTCCCCTCCATAATTCGGCGCTTAAGTGGGCCTTGAAATCAGTTGCTTACTGCATCCTGATATTGTTGATCTCCTCTTCTAGTATTGACCCCCATTCTTGATGGGATAATTGGGCCAGCTTTGTTCTTTATCTGTAGTACAGTGCTGTGTCTGGGCTTCACTTCAGGTACTCTTTGCTACTGGCCTATGGATCTATGGGTCTGGAGAATGCCATCATGAAGATAGTCTACATGCTAAGGTATACACTCATCCGAATGAAATTAACTGGCTTTATTAAACATAACCATTGCCAAGGTTTCGGAAGAAAGGACACAGTCTGGAACCCCGTAGACTCAGGTGCCAATTCTATATGGTCTGAAGTTACAATGACATAGATTATAGACATGCTCAGTAAATATTTTTAGGGCAGAGGTATAAATAAGCCTTTACACCACAACCAGGGGCTAGCAATTAATGACTGCAATCAGGCAAAAGACATCTAAATTGCAAACTGAGATTTATGTCATTAATAGGGTTGCTGGTAGTGGATGTAGTGCGCACCATCAAAACCCTCATCAGATCCAGTTGGCAGCAGAGGATGAAAAAGGAGCAACATTCCACCTCATACATAAATTGTGTCACTACCAATTCTGTTCCTAAACTCTGTGAATAGGTGAGAAGGTAACCTTTCATTGTTTCCTTTCTGCCCGGGAAATTTAACATTACAGTGGCTCAAAGGCAGTGAGCTGCTTCTGGGCTTCAACAATTGAGGTTCAGCCCTCAATATAGATCAGGACTCCTGGCAGGGATATTGAACAAACAGCTTCAGAACTGCACTGAGGAAAAAAAAACTCGTCTATATCTCTCAATTGTGGAGGGGTTGCTTCAGGAAAACAATAGCAATTCTGCTCAAAAAAGTTAAAAGAAATCAGTTTTAAGCTGTTCTACACATTATACATATCAAAGCAAATCTGTAGTGCTGTTAATCTTAATTTGCAACAGGCACGATTGCAACGTTAAACTAATTTTTATGAGTCAATTTGAAGTTGAAATGATAATCTAATAGTTTGCTGTTCCAGCATAAAGACATCATCAGGCCATAAGAATGTAGGAGCATAAGTCATTTGACCCATCAAACCTGTTCTGCCATTCAATAAGATCATATCTGATCTGATAATCCTTAATTCCAATTTCCTGCCTTTTGTTGATAATCCTTGATTCCCTTTCTGGTTAAAAAAGTGTCTATCTCAGTCTTAAAAATAATCCATGATCCAACCTCTATTGTCCTGTGTGGCAAAAAATTGCACAGATTCATTACCCTCTGAGAGAGGAAATTCCTCTGCATATCTTTACTAAACTTGGTGACATCTTACTCTGAGATTATGCCCTCTGGTCCTTGAATTTCATACAAAGCAAACAACCGCTCCACAACTATGCTGTCAAACCCCCTAACAATCCTATAGTTTTTAATAAGGTCACCTCTCATTCTTCTAAACTCTATTGAGTACAGGCCCGACCTACTCAACTTCTGCTCATAAGAAAATCTGTCCACATCTTCTCTGGACTGCCTCCAATGCCAGTAGCCTTTCTTTAAATAAGAGGACCAGAACTGTTCACAGAGTTGAAGATGTTGAAGATGCTTAGCATAGCTTTAGCAAGACTTTCCTCTATTCATACTCCATACCCTTTGAAATAAAAGCCACCATTCAGTTGTCTTCCCCTTTGCGATTTATATAGGAGGACTCTCAAATTCCTCTGTGTTGCAGCTTTTGGTAGTCTTTCTCCATTTAAATAATGTTCAGCTCCTCCGTTCTACTGCCAATGTGTGTAACCTCACATTTTCCCACATTATATTCTAATTGCCAAGTTTTTGCCCATGCAGTTAACGTGTCCATATCCCTCTGTTGGCTTTCCTTGTGTCATCCTCACCTCTTGCCTTTCCACCTTTTTATGTGTCATCTGCACACTTTTCCATAGTACATTCACTTTCCTCATCCAAGCCATTAATCTATTTTATAAATAATTGAGGCCCCATTACTGATCCCTGTGAGGTCCTGAAAATGACCAGTTCTCTGTCTTTTATGAGCTGGGCAATCATGTATCTCTGCCAATAAACTATTCCATCACTCTGGGCTTGTATCTTATAAATTACCCCGAACAGCAGAACCCTATCAAAAGCCTTCTGAAAATCTACTACATTCACTGATTCCCCTCCATCTTTCCAGCTTGTTACCTCTGCAAAAATTTGTAATAAATTTGCCAGACCTGATTTCCCCTTCATGCTGGCTTTATTTGATCAAATTATGTATTTCTAAATGCTCTGCTACAAATCAACTACGATAGACTAACATTTTCCCAATGCATAATTTAAGATAACGGATCAATAGTTGCTTTTTTTTGTCTCCTTTTGTTCTTGAGTGAAGTTGCAACATTGGCAATTTTCCAATCATCTGTGACTTTTCCAGAATTTAAGACTTCTTGGAAGATTACTACCAGTGTATGCACTATTGCAGTATCTACCTCCTTTATCAATACACAAAAATTAAACAAATTTCAAAATGTTCATGTATAGTGTGCAATCTTGTTCCCTCAAAGATTTTATGAAGAAACAATTCAGTTAAGTAAAACTGGAGTTATAAGAAAAATCAAAGAGAGCAATCGGATTGTGTCTAATACAGGAAATATGAAAAATCTTGTTGTATCTCGATAGCTTTAGCTAAACTGATTGAAAATTCTGAAACCCATCCTGATAACGGAAAAGAATTTGCAAAAGGACATAACCTCTTGTTTCAGATAGAACATGTGCGGCAACTGCATACCTGGGGATGGCTAAAAATGTATCCGTATCCAGGATAATGTTTCTGAGGAAGGAGTCTTTAACTGGGGAATTCTTACAATTTCTGACTTGCAGCTCAAAATTAAATGCCACAAGATAAAATCTACAAAAGTAATCTCAGGGAGGAACTTACAATTTACCATAATGTTTAAATGCCTAAAGTTACAGAATGCAATGTGCTAACTGAACAGCGGTAACGAAAACACATGAACAAATTGGCCTGAGCTAGATAATCTTAAAATCCCTACAGTGTGGAAGCAGGCCATTCAGCCTATCGAGTCCGCACTAACCTGCCAAAGAGTTGTTCACCCAATGCCTTTAATTCTGCATTTTCCATAACTAATCTACCTAGCCTGCACACTGTAGGCAATTTAGCATAGCTAATCCACCCTAACCTGCATGTCTTTCGACTGTGGGAGGAAATCAGAGCACCGGGAGGAAACCCACACAGACACGAGGAGAACGTACAAACTCTACGCAGACAGTTGCCCAAGGGTAGAATCGAACCTGGGTGCTGTGAGGCAACAATATTAACCACTAAGGCACTGTGCCACCCAATCTTCGGATATCTAACTTTCAGACCTACTGCAATGACACCCAAAAATAATATCACTTTAATGCAATGATTTTAAATATGTCTAAATAAAACATTTTGTAAACTGAGAGGTAACAGTGACATAAATTGGATTAGGGAAGTATTTCCAGGTGACAGAAAGCTCTTTTACCATGTGAGGAACTGTTGGAAGGAGGTTTCAGAGTCGTTCGTCAAAAGACCTAAAGCTGAAATGTGGAGCTGGTGAAAGTTATGGATTTAACCAGGTTGAAAGCAAGGTAAATAAGAATTTAGAACTTAGTGACTTGGGATGTGGAGAGCCAAGAGAATCAACAAAGATGAAATAATGGATATGCTTGGCCTAGTGACGTATGATATGTTGAAAAGAGCACTATGTTTTTCTTAAATCTGTGTATTGCTACCTATTGTGTTCTGTGCAAGTGCTTCTAAAAACAGTTGGGTTCTCAGGTTCTATCAGTCAAGTACACTTCTAATAAAAAAAAAAATTGAAATTACTGTACTCTTTTGAGTCTGAAAGAAATTCAATTCACTGCTTTTTTCAAGTCAACTAAACATTAAATGAATAGGCCAATAACACCAGTAAAATTATGTGTTAGTCTTTGGTTATCACATTTACCAGTTCGTGGCAAACCGCTCAACTTTATTTTTCTTGGTGATTGATTACTTTTTGTCCCATAATGCTTTGGGTTGCTTATTTCTCCTTTAGCATTGCCACATTAATTCAACAATTACTTTTGTTGCTATCATGTTTCTATGCACTCTATATGTAGATTGACTCATCTTCAGTAACTCCTTCCCTAAACCATGTTGGTTGTAATCTGTCACACTGAATGTCCCAGGAGGGCTATTGAGCTTCTGGTCAGTGGACATCTCTTGCTGGCTACCAAATACTGTTTGATGGGAAGGGACACTAAATGTCAACTGCATTGTTTATGAAGTTAGGCTTGTACTTGAGAGAAGTAATGTAGAAATGAGATAAAGCGGCAGAATGTAAAAGGTGAACCATGGATGGTCAGGACTGTACTGGCAAACAAGGAGGTAACTTGGCAAAGCGGTCATTGAAACATCCTTTTGGACTGTTCAAAGTACAGCAAATGTCATCAGAAGCTGTAAATGCAACATACTAGAACAGATGTAGTTAGCAACAGCTATCCAACACAGGAATGGGTGGAGGATTGGAAATTTCAACTGCAGCAATTACAAAAGGATCTCCCCTTTCCTAGCCTCTTGCCCATGACTTTCTATTTTACTTATCTACTTCCAAGCTAATTTTTGTACAAAGTTCATTCAACCTCTTATTTTCTGCAGAGGTCACTATTCCTGATTCATGGTTTGTACTTATTGTTCTTACCCACTTCCCACGCTGTTAATTTGCTTTCAAATTTTAAGTAACCAACTTTACAGTTATGCTGAAGGGTCAATTGCAGAAATATCAACCGATCATTTGACTTTACAGATGTTGATGAAACTGCAGTGTACTTGAGCACTTTTGGTTTATATTTGATTTAAAGTTATTATTAAATGGTAGTGTCATTTTTTAGACTATGTTTTAGAATAACTTGCTTGAAAACAATATGACAAATCTGTTGAAAGCAGGTTTTGTGGCTCCATTTAGTTTTTTGATGTAGTTCTAAATTAGAGTGGACAGAATTTTCTTTTCTTTATTCATTCACGGGATGAGGGCGGCACTATCTGGTAGTACTTATTGCCCATCCCTAATTGCCTAGAGGGCAGTTCAGTGACAACCACATTGCTGTGGGTCTGGAGTCACAAGTAGACCAGAACAGGTAAGGATGGCAGTTTCCTTTCCTAAAGGACATTAGTGAATCAGATGGGTCTTTCCAACAATCAAGAATGGATTCACAGTCATCATTAGATTCTTAATTCCAGACTCTGACTCCAGCTTCTGTAAGTACTTGCTATCTCCGAGTAACTTGTATTCCATCTGCCACTTCTTTGCCCACTCTCCTGGCCTGTCCAAGTCCTTCAGCGCCCTCCCCACTTCCTGAACACTACCTATCCCCCTACCTATCTTTGTCATCTGGAAAATTAGCAACAATTCCATCAGTTCATTTGCCCAGAGCATTAATATATTATGTGAATAGTTGCGTTCCCAACACTGACCCCTGCTGAATCCCACCAGTCACCAACTGCCATCCTGAAAAATACACGTTTACCCCTACTCTCTGCCTTATGCCAGTGCCAATTCTCTAGCCATACCTTTACCTTGCCCCTAACACCACTGGCTCTTATCTCATTTTGCAGCCTTCTGTGAGGCACCATGATAACAGCCTTCTGGAAATCCAAATACATTACCTCCACTGGTTCTTCTAACTTGCTCATTACCTCCTCAAAGAATTAGTATAGATTCATCAGGTATCACCTCCTCCTGACTAAACGTCATTCCTATCTACCCTACATTTCCAAACACTCCACAATCTTAACTTGAAAAATGGTCTCTAAAATCTTATAAACAACTACGTTCAGGCTAACAGGCCTACAGTTTCCTGTCTTCTGCATCCCTCCCTGTCTGTTACATTAGCCATTTTTCCAGATGTCTGGGACCCTGTCTGACTCCAGTGATTCCTAAAAGATCACCACAATTGTCTCTGCAATCTCCTCAGCTACCTCCTTCAGAACTCTGGGGTGTAGTGCATCTGATCCAGTTGATTTACCCCACTTCAGACATTTCAGCTTCCCTGGCACCCTCTCCTTAGTGATGGCCAAAACACTCACTCTGCCCCCTGACTCCTTTGAAGTTCTGATATGTTGCTGGTGCCTTCCAGTGTGAAAACTGATACAAAGCATTGTCATTTCTTTGTTCCTTATGACTACTCCTTCAGCCTTATTTTCCAGTGTCCAACATCCAATCTTGGCTCTCTCTTACCTTTCAGATATCTAAAAAGATCTCTTTCAATCTTCTTTTATATTATTTGCAAGATTACTCTCATATTTCACATGGTTCCCCATTATTGTTTTTTAAGTTATGCTCCATTGGTTTTAAAGGCTTTCCAATCCTGTAGCTTCCTAGTAACCTTCACCACATTGTACACTTTTCCTTTTGCTTTTATGCTGTTTCTAACTTACCTTGTCAGCTATGGTTGCCTTTTCCTTCCCTTAATATGATTCTTCTTCCTTGGGATGAATTTCTGCTGTGCATCCTGAATTATCCCAGAAACTCCTGCCAATGATGCTCCACCATCTTGCTGCTAGGCTCCCCTTTAATCAACTCTGGCCATCTCCCCCGTCATGTCTTTGTAGTTACCTTTACTCAATTGTAACATACTACACCTGATTCCAGCTTCTCCCTCTTGAACTGCAGGGTCAATTCTATTGTATTGTGGTCAATTCCCTCAAGGGGTTCCTTCTCTTTCAGCTCCCCAATGAAGTCTGCCTCATTACACATCACTTAATCCACAATTGCCTGTTTCCTTCTGGCCTCTACCATAAGCTGCTCCCAAAAAAGACCTTGTGGACATTCCACAAGTTACTTTTCTTGGAATCCACCACCCATGTGATTTTCCCCAGTCCACCAGTGTATTGAATGCTCCCCATGATTATTGTAATAGTGCTTTTCACACATGGCTTTTCAATCACCTGCTTTATGTTCTGCCACCAATCCTAACAGCTGCTAGAAGGATGTACGTAATTTCCACCAGGATCTTTTTTCCTTTGTGGATCCTCAACTCTAACCACACAGATTTTATACCTTCCAACCCTTTATCACTTCTTGCTATCGATTTAATTTCATTTCTTTCAAACAAGGCACTCCATTCCCTCTTCCCATCTGCATGTCCTTTCAATAGGACATGCATTCTTTGATATTTCGATCTGCGCTACAAGCTCACTTGCTTTGCATACTGCATGCATTTAAATACAACAAACTCAGTCTTGTGTTGGCTGAACCCCTTCTCGTAGTTGTCTGCAGTGCCTGAAGTTAGATTCTTCACCCTTTCCATATTTTCTGTCTTAATACTTGTTCTGAAAACTTTAATTACCTCTGCTGAGCCCTCCCCAAGCTTAACTCTTTCCATATTTTTCCTTCAACTGAATACTCCCCTTCCTCCTGGTTTAAAGCCATATCCACATCCCTAGTTATGGAATTTGCAAGCACTCAGGTCCCAGCATGAGTCAGGTGGAGCCAGTCCCAGTATAACAGTTCCCTCCTTCCCCAATACTGGTGCCAAAGTGCCAATTTCCTCTTTAATCTTGTTGACCCTGTACCAATTTGCTCGTGGCTCTGGTAGTAATCCAGAGATTATTGACTTTTTGTTTCTGCTTTTTAATTTATCCCTTAGCTGCTTACATTCCCTCAGCAGAACCTTTTCCTTCCTTTTACCTACATTGTTGGTACCTACATTGACAATGACAACTGGATCTTTCTTCTCCCACTCCAAGTTCCTCTACAGACCAGATGAGATGTCCTGAATTCAGGCACCAGGCAAGCAACACAGCCTTTATGACTCCTGATCTTGGCCATATGGAACAGTGTCTATGCCACTGACTATTCTATCCCTGATGACAACTACATTTCTCTTTTCTCCCTGTCCTGACTGGTTTACTGTACCACGACACATTGGTCAGTTTGCTCATCCTTCCTACAACACCACTCTCATCCATACAGGGAGAAAATTCTCAAATCTATTAGACAAGCTGAAGGGCTGAGGCTCTTACGTCCAGCTGAACGTCCTGGACCCCTCTACCTGCCTCGCTGGTAGTCGTACATTTCTATCCCTAATCACTGACCAAATCTAAGGTAGTTAAACTAAGGGGTGTGCCTGTGTCCTGAATCATTGACCCAGGTAACTCTGACCCACCTTGATCTGTTGCTGCGATCAAAGCTCAGATTCCAGCTCATCAACTCTGACCTGGAGTTCTTCATGCAACCGCACTTGCTACAGGTATGGTCGCTATGAACACCGATGGTGTTCACCAGGCCCCACATCATGCAGTTACAACACATCACCTGGCCCGGCATCCATATTTTAATTATTTTGTTCTTAATTTGTTTTTTTTCCCTAAATCTTGTACTGGTCTTTTAGTTTGTAGCCTGTAAATATTTCCCCTATTTACCTTTAATCTGAAAGTAACCTGAAACAGATAGTCAAATTAGTAGCTATCACCAATCAGTGAACTTAAGGTTTACCTGTGAAGTCACTCTTTTGTCGCAGGCCCCTGATCCTGGGCTTTGATTTATCCTGTTAATAAGCAAACCTTATAAATTATGAGCCCAAAAAATGTACCTCTTCCTCTCTACACCGAATTCCCACATTGCCTCCAAATTCCCCAAACTATATGCTCACTCTATCTGTGTATCAGTCTGGATGTAATCTCTCCTTTCCATCTGTATGAAGCTTACTGATTTTGTCAGAAGTTGTATGTTCTATTTCTGTTTTTGTTTAGTCTCCTGTGAGTCTTTATTAGCTCAGAAGTTGGGCAGATTGTAATTTTTCTGCTGTGATATTCTTTTGGTCTGATTATGGCACATGTTGTTTCCCTCTCCTAATATATTTTACATATCTTTATGCATGCCACTATTACTTTTGAACATTACATGTCAGCAGTGGGTCAACTAGCACTACTGTTGCCTCTGACTCAGGGATTTGGAAGTTTATGTCCCACTTCAGGACCTAAACATAATGTAGACTAACACAGTGCTATACTGAAGGTGTACAGTTGTGTCCGAGGTGCTGTTCTTCAGGTAAGATGTTAAGTTGACAACCCTTCCTCTCAAACGGATGTGCAAGATTTCTTGTTGCTAATTTGAGGAATGGAGCAGTTATCTCCAGTGGCCTGGCCAATATTTATTCCTCTGGCAATATCAGAAAATCAGGTTATCTGATTATTATCACATTGGCGTTGCAAAGCTCTTGCTGAGCGATCACGTTTCCTGCCTTATAATAGTGACTACAATTGAAAAAAAGCACCTCACTGGCTATAAAAGGCTTTGGAATATTTGTTAACAAGTGCTACATAAGTATGAGTCTTCCATTAAAACATCCTTCAGGATTCCCAAAATAATTCAATGCGTATGTATTTTGCAATGGTTAGTACTGAATAATCAATGATCATGGGAGCAACGCTCAGCCCCTGCATTGTAATCATTCTTTTTATTGCAGCATTTTTCTAAAGCTGGCCTCATCAGACCCGATACAATATTGTTTGATGCCATTTAGTGAACTATGCAGATGCTATAGGGCTTTTGCCAATGAATAAAATGGGCATAATTGAATTGATTTCTGACATCAAGGGAAGTGAAAAAGGGGCAAGACATAAATTGAATGGTCGACCTGCTCAGAATACTTTACATCAGCAGCAAAAGTGACGTTACAAGTGAATGTACTTTCAAACACTTTATTATCTCTGGCTCTGAAGGTGGGCAGAATTAAATTTTATACCATTGTTGGTTAGGTTGTCTATCTTTAAACAAAGTGGATCAAAAACTAGTGGATAGATTTCAGTGAAACATGGTACACAAAGGATTAGGCCAAAAAAGAGCTGGTGCTTATGAATCCCAGATTTTTTTTAAAAGGATCTGTTGTAGTTTACATGGCCGACATGTTGCCTCTGCTTCAAGTGCTGGCGAAAGTCATGGGGGATCGGACCTTAGTAGGGTGAAATGGGACCACAGTCAGTAAGAGGTTACCACCGCAGTCAGTCAAGTGCTAGTGTGATAAACCATAGTCAGCCTGTCACTTTGTCATAAGTAAAACTGGGTATCTGTGTCCTTGCATTCCAGGGATTAGACCATGGTGTATTCTGCATGTCAAGTGCAAGCAGTCTGTGGAATACAAGTAAGTCAGTTGTGACTTCAGTCCAGGGGTATACCACAGTTAGTCCTGGGAGTTCGGTCAATAGTGGTCAATGGTCTTATCGGCGCAATCCATTGAATTGTGGGGGAAGCTGGCGACTCAGGTCTGGGGATGAACTTCATTACACAAGGGCTCTGAGGGATTGGTCATCGTGATAGAGGCATATCATAGATAGCAGGATGGCCTCTCATAGTGAATAAGATAGGGGACTTGGAGCTCTTGAAGGGGTGGAGTGTACATTTAGGTTATAGTTACTCTGTCCTCTGCAAGTCGATGGTGTCGGGCCAACAGGCCACAAGAATTTCCAGTTGTGTGTACGGAGTGGGGGGTAAAGTGGGTACATTAGCAACAAAAATGAGACGAGGCTGAAGGACCATCAGGTCCACAGCGACAGAATGACCAAGAAGAACACGAAGGATAGGAAGAAATTCATGTCTTACAGGTGGAACCTTTAACATACTCACACTGGAATCAAGTTAGAACTTTGCCACATCAGATCAAAAGTTAATTGAACAACAAGTTCACAAAATGGCTGCAACTGCATGTGAAGTGGGCACTGTCAGTGTTGTCTTTTTCTTTAGGATGACATAAAAAACTGGGATTATGAGGCACTGCTAGAGGCAATTGCAGTAATCATGCCACCACTGATTCAGTAATGCCCCCTTCTGGCTTCAACTGGCAATTCATCTACAGGTTATTCATTGTCCAAGAATTAAGACTAAATATTACAGCCTCAAGCAATCACACGCATTATATTGTGCATAATATTTCCCTTCTTATTATGTCAGCTAAACAGATATCATGAGAACAAAGAACTTAAAAGTAGATTCTGAAAGTTTCTATTTAACAAATACATTCCACAGCAAGAAGACAACACTTCGCAGCTGCCAGATTCTCACACTGAAATGTAAGGGCACAAGTATAATTGTCTGTGAAATGGAAGGGATTCTTAGGTTTGGGGTGGGGGAGACGCTTTCATGGTCACTTAATGGCAGACTTCCACACCCAAAGCAGCATAAAACTTTAGTCGTGTAATGTACAATTGGATAAGTTGCTCATTAAGGAGACATGACAGTGGCCTCCTACAGAAGCCTCCTTGCTACACCATGTGTGACTATAACATCATGCCTCATTGTTATGTATGTGACGTCTCAGGAGTACCTTCAATAAAATTGTATTACCTTTCTGACATTCATGGAGTTCACAGGGAGACCATTAGGGCTGGACTCTCTTGTAGCCTTAATGCAAGATCAAGGTTGTAGCTGTCCTGAATTTTTATGCCAGTAGGTCATTTCCAGAAACAACTGGGAAGCTGTGCAGCACCTTCCAACCCTCATTTCATAAGGGCCTTCAGGACGTCATAGATGCCACTTTCTCCAAATCACAGCTCTTCATGACAATGCGGATCAAGCAGTTCAGGCAATGGGATTCTTCATCATCACTGGTTTACCCAAGGTACTGATCACTATCCACTGCATTCATGTTGGTTTGAGAGCACGCCAGAGGAGCAGAAATGGTGACTGTTAAAAGCTTCCATTCTTCAACCTATTTGTGCCCATTGATGCCAAATTCTACAGGTCTTTGCCAGATACAGGGACCTGCCAATTTTTTTAACACACCAGAGACCTTATAGGCTCCTGCCTCTTTCCAAGACCCTTGAGCCATACGTGGATAGCTGCAGAGAGACAAGGGGTATCCCTTTGAAACATGGTTCATGACACCTTTATAAAAACCTAAGACGAATGCAGAGTGAAGATACTGTCTTGCTCACACTTCCACCAGGGCTAAAGCGAAACACACACACACACACACAAACAAAACAGAAGTTACTGGAAAAGCTCAGCAGGTCTGGCGGCATCTGTGAAGAAAACTCAGAGTTAAAGTTTCAGGTCTGGTGACACTTCCTCCTTACTGAGCAACCACTGTTTAGTGTAAAATTTATGGCTTACAGCATAGGCCTCTTTATGAAGATTCACCAGGTGCCATTAGTGCCTTTGTCAGAGCAGAAAGGGAATTAGTTGTAGAAAATGCATAAAAGTTTGTGCAGATTGTGACTAAATTAACACTAGTAGTGACAAAGCAGGGCACACAGTACAACAAAACTGGGTTACACGTCCATTAAGGTCTCCCCATCGCCACAAGAGCAGTCCTGCTCTTCTCCAACCAGATCTTATTTTGTGTCATTAGAAATGAAAAGCTTCCTGTCCGCTATCTTCTCCACACCACTCTTGGCCCTTTCTTCTTGGATAATGGATTCATTTTTAATGCAATGAGACAAAAGGAAATATTGAGCATGATAGAGATGGATGCAAGAGCAGTTAGTGATCATTGATAAGTGGGATAGTTGGTATAGTGTCCCCAGTGAGTGTGTAGCGCAGAGGCCGTAAAGGAGAGTGATGTGGATGTGAGGTCTTGAATGGACATGCTGCGTTGCAATAGTGAGAGTTGTAGTCTGTGATCCTTGGTGAGAAGTGTGTGCAGTGACAAAGTTAGAGTGAGTGCTGGTGCTGTCTGTGTAAATGAACAGAAAGAAAATTGTAGCACTTGCCCTTTGCAGAAAGCAGAAGGTCATTTACCTTCTTTCTGCACTGCTAGATATCCCTTCCCTTCCGATACACTGCACTGACCCTTGCTGCTACTGGAGTCCAGTTCACTGAGTTTGTTAACGTCATCTGCTCAGATCGTTAACAGGGAAAAGAACATTCCTCATCTCCTGCACCTCATCATCCAGTACCTGCATGTTCCTATTCTGAAAATGGAGATCTAGCCAGTAGTACAAGCAGAAATCAGGGACCTTGGCAACATTTCTGGCTCCAGGTACCAAGCCCCAATCACTGAAACAAGCATAACTCTTGGCCCTAGTTATTTAGCTATGACATACACTCCTGGACCTAGAGATAAAAGGTACTGCAGATGCTGGAGAATCCGAGATAACAAGCATGGGGCTGGATGAACACAGCAGGTCAAGCAGCATCATAGGAGCAGGAAAACTCGACGTTTCGGGCCTAAACCCTTCATCAGAAATGGGGGAGGGGAAGAGGGTTCTGAAATAAATAGGGAGAGAGGGGGAGGCGGATAGAAGATGGATAGAGGAGAGGATAGGTGGAGAGGAGGCAGACAAGTCGAAGAGGCAGGGATGGATCCAGTAAAGGTGAAGCTTGCCTTTCCTCTGGAGGACTGTAGTGGCTGAGCCTGTCATTGAGGGACAGTTTCTGACTTGCAGCATCTGAAGTGGTCTGCAGCTGTTCTTTAACTATGGTGCTCGTGTAACGCAGAAGAGCTTGTTAGCAATTTCACCTCTCCTGCCCAATGATTCCCTAAGAATTCCATCCAACAGCTCAGGTGCATAATTAGTAAGGAAGAATGCAGAAGGTTAGATGAGAAAATTCATCTTTGGCCATTGAAAACCAAACAAATAGTACTTTACCTGTAAATGGAAACATATAGCCAGTGAATATAGAAGCACGCATTCCCTCCAACCTTGACTTGTAGTAAAAGCAGTATGTACTATCTACAAGGTACACGGCAGCAACTCATCATAGCTCCTTCCACTACATCTTCCAATGCCACAATCTCTTCCAATGCCACAATCTCTATGACAATGTGGACAATATCAATAGATGCATGATGGCATTGCTACATCCTCAGAGAACACACCATTCTAAACTCCATATTTCACTGTGGTTGAGTTAAAGTCCTATATCTCCTACCCTAACAGCATTCTCAATGTATCTATACCATGTGGATTGTGTTAGTTCAAGAATACAGCTCTGCATCACCTTTTCAAAGTCAATTAGAAATGGCCACTAAATTCTGCCTTGCTAGCACGCTCACAAATCATGAACAAATGAAAAATAAAACAAGTAAATATAGCCAATCTATAAGTGACATTGATAGGAACTGAAAAAATATATAACTGTTCTTTGGGTTTGTAGATGCTACAGAACACATTGACACATTGGCCAGAAAATTAGAATAAAGATCCAGACCTATGTGTGACAAAAACATGCTTAAAAACTCAAAACTGAAACTATCACATGTTCAGGCCGAGTTCTGCTTGATCAAAGGGATTACATCATATCCAAATATAAAAAGATGCAGTTACGCTAAATTAACCTCTTGTCAGAAGAATATGTAGGCTGCAGGGGAAATTAGACGTGGTAATATAATGGGCATAAGGCAACAGACCAACCAGTGTGATAAATGATCAGTCTCACAGCTATTGATTACAACAAATCATCAAAGCAGCCATGCTGGTAGTTAGGTGGAAACCAAAGTCAATTCAAGCAACAATTAGTCAGCTGTAGAATACAACTAGTCAGCAGATATTAAGCAGCTAGTCAGCAGAAGAACTGATCAACCAATACATCACCAGGAGACAGTTAATCAATTATCATTAATGTCAACAGTTGGCCATCAGTGACATTGGTTAATCAGAGCATAAACTATAATCTACAACTAGTGAAAACCAGCAGGAATACCAAACCATGATTTTCATGACGTACATAAGAATATAGGAATGGCTACTCAGCTGTATCACAAGCCTGCTTTTCCTTGCTGTTAGAGCACAGCTGAGCTGTATCTCAACTCTGTAGCTCTAACTTAAAGATTGTACCTCCTTGTCATTGAGTCCTTCATCAGAGGAAACATTTTCTCTACATCTAACTACTCAAATATCTTAACAATTTTAATACTTTGATTAGAACATCCTCTAGCCTTCTAAATTTAAGGGTAAATTTGTTCAACATACACATATAAAGTAATTTTCAAAATCTTGGTGCAATTTTGATGAAACTATATCATCTACAGGCCCAATATATCCTTCCTGAGATTCAGAGATCAAAACTAAAACTCTAAATGGCATCTAATGAGGTTCTGTACAACAGAAGCTTAAAATCGTTTCAGCGATAGTAGGAACTGCAGATGCTGGAGACTCTGAGATAACAGGGTTTAGAGCTGGATGAACACAGCAGGCCAAGCATCAGAGGAGCAGGAAAGCTGACGTTTCGGGCCTAGACCCTTCTTTCTGAAGAAACGTCAGGCCTGAAACGTCAGCTTTCCTGCTCATCTGATGCTGCTTGGCCTGCTGTGTTCATCCAGCTCTACACCTTGTTAGCTCAGAAGCATAAAATTCCTCTTTAAAATTCAACCCCTTTTTTGATAAAGGCAAATATTCCTGAAATAACTCCACAGAGGCTGGTATCCCATCACTAAGTCATCTTTTATTTAGATATGGGAGTCCTTAACGCAGAGCCAGCTATCAGAGTGAACAGTCTGACTCTCCTGTTAATATCTGTCAGCCAGGGGCTCCCTGATTGGACCAGATTAACAGGTCCAATCAGGAAACTCATATTCTATGAGCTCCACCTGGCTGATCTAATTACAATCGCTACATTTCCATTAGCCTTTCAGTTACCTTTGAACTTAAGCATTAGCCCTCAATGATTTATGTAAATGAACAAAGTTCATATGGATTCTTTAAAGAGTGAACAATTGGCTCTACTGGATTATTGCCCAGGCGTAACATTGTAAATCTACTGCATAAGTCATAAACCACTCCAGTCATTGTGAAAATTTTGCATTGGAGTCTTAGTCAATATAGCTGCTGAAAAGAGGGCAATTGTGAAAACTATAGAATTATAATATACCAAAAACACATCAGCGAAGATGTAATATTACAAATGTCAATTGTTTAATGTTAGTACTATCTCTAACTCCTGAATGATTTTTTTCTAAATACTTATTGAAGTATTTGTCACACATACTTTCCACTTTACTAAAATGAAATGCAAACTAGGTTTGCAATTCATTAATGTATTCAACAGATAAATAATGTGAAATATTTGGGAGAATTTATGTTAGGCACACTTATCACAATATTTGGGTGTTTGACAATAATTTATGAATATAGGTAGTCAATGAAAACTAATGTGAAATTCATCATTTTTGAAAAAAACCCCATAAGATGTAGGAGCAGAATTAGGCCATTCAGCGCATCAAATTTGCTCCACTATTCAATCATGGCTGATATGTTTCTTAACCTCATAAATTTAGGAACTTCCTAATTAAATTGCATCCTCAGAAGCGACATGTATTAAAGATATTTATTTTCAAAGATACATTCCCTGATGATCATTTAGGGTAAGTAAAAACAAGCAGTATGCTCATTTTCATGAGCAAAGGAATTTCACCTGAACATCATAAAGAATCCGAGGAGGTTTGGGCATCATATGAAGGAGACATGTATTTGACTCTCACAAAGAAAACTTATAAATATATGAACATACAAACAAGGATTTAAAATAGACCACTTGGCCCTTTAAACTTGCTCTACCAATCAACATGATCATAGCTGATCTACTTTTAATCTCAATTCTGCATTCCTGCACACCCCTGATACTCTTTCAACTTTGGTCACCAAGAATCTATCGACCTCAGCCTTAAAAAAAAGTTTAAACTTGCATTTTGAGGAAGGGACTTGCAAATACTCATATCCATCTGAGTGAAGGAAATTTGGCAAACATTTAAGGGGATTTTCTAGAAAGTACAGCATGGATACCAAAAGGATGGACATGCCATTCATGGTTAAGTAAAAAAAAAATCAAAGGTAGTATTCAACTCAAAGAAAAGACATATATTTGTACAAAGATGGGTCCTAGGTCTGACATTTGGGCAGAGCCTTAAAAAAGTACTAAAAGATTAATAAGGAGAGAAAAAATAGATTATGAGAGAAAGTTAGCCAAAGATATAAAAACAGATAAGAAATGTTTCTTCATATGTATAAAAGAGAAAAAAAGTTAAGAAAGTGTTTGTCCTATAGAAAATGAGTATAGGGAATTAGTAACAGAGCATAAAGAAATGGCAGACAAAGAAAACAAAAAATTTAGTTTCAATGCAACAATTCTGAAAGGTATTTGAATGAGTAGAACTTCTAAAAATTGTTTATCTTCCTGTCAGCTGTAGACACTTTTATCCTTCAAGGAATAAGATAGGGAGAATTGAAAGCATCAGCAGAAGGTTATATACAATGAATTCTTATTCTTTGTCACCTGCCTTAGGTTTAGGTTTAATTTATTTAACAAGATCAATAAATTGCTTGGTTAGTGCATGCAATTTAGAACGTATATTTCATGTTTGATTTTAATTTAATATAAAAATTAATGCTCTTGTTTGAAAGTTTCGCAGATTTACTAGATGGTGAGGCTAACTGTATTTGCTGTTGCTAATTTGTAAATCAGCAGAAACTTTGACCACCCAAGTTCATACCTTTGAATACAGAAATCAAGGTGTTGCTATCTAAATTTCCCTGCTTTTCAACAAACTTACTACAATAACTAATTGCTCGGTGCTATGGCATAATAACACATGTTATTATACATGTCTAGAGCAGGTCAGATTCGAACTTGGGTCTCCTACTCCAAAGATAAAGATTCTGCCACCGCATCACAACCATCTCCAGCTGCTTATTTTACAACCTTTCTGCCATCATAAGGTCAGAAGTTTACTGATGATTGCACAGTGGTCAGCACCATTCTCAACATCTGGCCTTGGGCTGTTGCTAAGTAGCAAATGACATTTACAGCACACAGGTGCCAAATAACATCTACCTCTCTCTGACATTCTAATGGCTTAACGATCATTTAATCCACCACCATCAATACCCTAGGGTTACCAATGACCAGAAAATTAACTAGCTATGAGAACAGGTAAGAGGCTGCAATGAGAAACTCATCTCCTGAATATCCAAAGTCTGCTCATGATCTACAACATATAAGTCAGGAGGGTGATTAAATCCTCTCCACCTATCCAGGTGAATATAGTTCCATCAACACTCAAGAAGATCAACACCATCCACAAATTTAAACAGTCACTGCCACTGACATTGGCATACAATAGGACCAGTGTGTATAATCTAGAAAATGGTAGGTTCCTTTGATAGCACCTTCCAAAACTATGACGTCTACCTCTTTGAAGATCAAGGACAGCACATGCATGAGAACATCCCAACCTAAAGTTGCCTCTCCAAGTCACTCAGCATCCTGACTTTGAATATACTGCAGTTCCTTAATTGTTCCTGAATAAAATCCTTGAGTTTCCTTCTGAACAGTATTGTGAGCAAAGCTGTGTAAAATAAACAGAAAAGATTCAAGAAGCTGACTTTACCTCTCAAGTGCAATTAAGCATTGATGATAAATGTTGGCTTTGCATGCTATGACCAAATAATGAAAAGCTACGAAATAATTTCTCTGGTACTAAAACCTTATTTTTACCAAAGTAGAGATTTATTATTTCAGATTTTAATTCTGTGGGAGAAATTTAAAGATTATAAATATAATGCATTTCTTACCTTTCCTTTCTCCATGAGATGTGGGCATCACTGGCTATGCCAGCACTAATTGCTCATCCTTAATGCAAGGAGGACAGTTAAGAGTCAATAACATTGCTGTAGATCTGGCATCACAGAAACACCAAAGCTGATAAGTTGGCATATTTCCCAAAGAAGATCTGGGACAATTGGCAATGATTACATGGTCTGACACCATTAGGATAGCTTTTATTACCAGTTTCAATTTAATTCAACCCCTGCTCCCAAACATTAACTTGGGGCTTTGAATTACTAATCTGTTAATATTGCCATTTATGATTGTCTTATTTTCTCACTTACTATTTTGCTTTCTGCACATGATACTAAATTAAATTAAGTATTCTAAGTTAGACTCAGTGAGAATTTATATGTCGGTTTCAGAAAACCTGTGCTGTAATTGTCTGTATCTATTCTGTAAAATATAGATAGAGCGCCAAATTTGTGCTGTCTGTTAGCTGCACTGATCATTGACTGCAAGCATCATCAGTTTTCACAATATGGCTACTGGCTACTTTCTAGGAATACCTGAAGCTAGTTTGTACTACTTAAAATTGAGCTGTGCCTATTAAAGGGAAGACACATTGTGGCTGACAGAGGTGCTGAGAGCTTTTGAAACAATGTGCTGTGCACCAATCAACAGTGGCTGACTAAAGAACAAAGGTTCAGCAATGCTGCCCTGCTGGTCTTTGTGGAAATGATGGAAAAGAAAGAGGTGCTCTGAAATCTCATGGAGTGGGGATGTGGGGGAATTGGGGCAGGGAGTCTGATGCCCTCCTGAAACATGCCAAAATGAGACAAGGTACAATGCGATACCAGTAGATCTGTCTGGAACACATGGATAATGTGCAGCATGTAGCATATTGATCTCACGTAAGTGGTCAAAGTTTGTGAATTCCATTTAAATGTTACACTCTATCGAAATCGCCACAGTCACCTTTCTAATGACCACAGCTGCCATCTCTATCGTGCTAGCAATTTCCATCAATTAGAACCTATCCCTAACGTCCACAAATTTAATCTTGCCTGTGCACATATAAGCACTGTTGTAGGTTTGAAAGATACATCTCACGACTTACATATACTGCCAGTCAACCACTGACAGCCACATCACTCAACAAAACACTCAGTGACGTAGTTCCTTCTAGTGCATGATAACGTGTCTCACACCAGAGGCAGCATAATAGAGGGGGAGAAGCACACCACTATGTTCTAACTTCATGTGAAGAAGGTGCTAACCTGAGGTAAGTGGTCACTGATAAGGTGGAAGCTGTTGAAGATACCTAATTCTCTTGTCTCAGACAATTCTCCCTAATCTCACAGTCTGTTCTGATAGAGTTCTTGCCAAACATGTGACACATGTGCTTCTTTTCCAATCGTAAATCTTTCAGGTCAAAAGTCTGCAAGCAAATGTAACTACTGTTCAGTTCATGCTGAAAAGAAAATCAGTTTTTTTTCCCTACTGATAGAAGCATGGGGTACTCACATATTTTGAACTAATGTTAAGTAATGCATATTTGATGTTTTAAAAATAGACACAGAAACATTTGTGTTTATTTCCATTTGAAAGTCCCAGCTAGGTTCTCAACTGATGGCTGTCATTGGATCAGTTAAACTCACAGAAAAGCTTGGATATCAGTGTAAAGACTGGGATGATGATTTCATCATTTATTTTCATTTAAAACTTTTCCCTAGATTCCAAACAGATGGCATTAGGAAATCTACAAGGCGCAGTAAACAACGAGATAACGTCAAAAGAATAAGTAGCCTGAAGAAATTGTGGGATATTAATACATGTTGAGGAATATGCTCACTTTTAATATTTCATAACAAGCTATAATTGAAGTTGATTAATGAAAATGACTTGAGATATTATTCACTCCTCACCAGCTGTGCTGTCGTTTACAACCTTTAAAGAAATAGTTATCAGTATTGCTGCTGGCAGATAATCTGCTCATATTTAGAAATTGCATCATTTCTTATCAGAAAGTGAAGAGATGCCTGATATTGCATTTTGAATGAATCATAATTTTAAACACACCTAATTACAAGTAGATTTTGTTGGTTCTTTTTCTGCAAAGCTTTCAAAAGAAATCCATCTCTATGCATATTCACATTGACGCAGCTAAATATTCTGACCACAGTGTGGCACACTTTCTCCATGTAGAAAATAAGGGAAAACATATTTGTTATTTAACAATGAATCATTCTATTGCCATGGAGTTGCAGATTGAGATTTGTACCTGACATTTCCCAGATTGCATGTTCCTAATCTCAACAGGAGATGTCTGTTGAGGTACCAACAACTGAATTCCCCAAGGAAGGGAAAGGATTTTAAGTGAAGTTTTGGGAAAGTGATGTATGTCGATCCAATACTACAGTATTATTAGTCAGAATTGGAATATTATTTTGTTAAAAGGAAGTTTACAATAAAAATTAGGGTTAAGTTGAACTTCTCGATAGAGTTTGTGCATAAAGACTACAGTCATGTTTTTACGATTCTTTCAGGACCAGTTCCAAGTTCACGCTGCCATGGTATAGGGAATAAATATTCTGCGAGCTGTGTTGATTTGGAATGACACATAAGCACTAGAAATTTAACAATAAATGAAGATAAGTCCAATCACAAATACGTCAACAACTAGTCTTTCTAATGCAGAATCCATATTTTCTCAGCAACAGAAAAATATATTCATACAACACAACAAATATTGTAGGACTTTTGCTAGTAATGTAAGATGCTTAGCTTCTACTGTACTAGCATCTAGCACAGGGAACAGTTCTTAACAAAAATTCTCATTGTAACTTTATACGTTGTGGGATTTTCCTCTGTGTGCTATATGCAGTAACACATCTTTCATAAATTGATATGTTCGAGGCATTGATAGATAGTCCTGAACCGGGGGAATATTCCATCTGTCCAGATCATGTCCAGAGGAAAAATTGGTTTCACCCAAGACTATATGTTTCTGCTTCTTGAAATATATTAAGATAAGTAATTATTTCCAAGCAACATTTGAATTGATGAGCTGTAAAGTAAATTTAAACATTTTGTAATGATGCTTGCTAATGAACAACTTCTTCAGCAATGTATAACCCAGCAAGGTGTCTGCCTTAGATTAATCTTTCGGTTCAGTCACAAGCTACTAGGATTGACACAAGACTGACACAAGAAAGTAACAATGGAACTTTCCCACTTTCACATGTGATTAAGAAAAAGATTGGCCGAGGTATAACTAAAATTCTCTTTTGTTTTTATCATATTTAAATAAGAAAGGTAGTGGTAAAAATTACGAATTCTTAAATGTATTACTTAACAAATGTAAAGTTGTTACATTGGTACTCTGACAGTAATCAACAACTATCTTACAGGGATACAAATAAACAAAGAAAATGAAAATAAAAGAAGACATTTTCAATGAAAGTATTTTTGGCAATACATATAATATGTGGAAAGTTTTTTTAAAATGTTGATATGACTAAAAATTAAGCAGAAAACTTATTTTTCAACTCCATTCCTGAAGATAACAGCGTTAGACAGTTGAGCTTAAAGAATGGTTCTACAAACTGGTACATAATTATCTTTCAATTTAAGTAGCACTTCAGTCACAGTGGCATCTGAGCTACCTCTACTTTATGAAGCTACCCATACACTCAGAAGGTACCTGACTAGCAAATCTCTGACCTGCTTGAAAGATTGCAACCAGGCGTTGACAAGTGTATCAATAGGCTGCTGAATGAGCTAACCTGGACAGACAAGTCTCTTTGGTTACACGTTTATATATCTTTCCCAAAGTCAGCTGTGTATTGCCAGCACCTTATGAATACAGCAAGTCTGAAGGTTAACAGTATACTATAACAATTCTTAATCTAATTAAAGTGCTTTAAGCAGGAGACACAGGATCATTCCTCCTGTTTTTATGTGCTGGTGTTACAATGTCCAAAGTTAATTTTCTTTCACAGTTTAAGTCAAGCTCAGAAAGCGGCAGTTTGATTAAGAAGAGCAAAAGGGAAGCAATCAGAAAACAATTCACCTATCAACTCCCCTTCTTCTCATGTACTATTTGTAGAATGTATTCAGGGAGATGATGATTTCAGGGTAATGTCATTGGATTAGCAACCTGGAGGCTCAGACTATTGCCCTAGGTCAGAGGTCTAAATCCTAACACGACAGCTGGAACAATGTAAATCCAATTGATATTTTATACTATATATTCAGAGGATAAAACTAGCCTTAGCATCAGTGCCAGGAAATGGCTATTGATTATCATAAACAAAAAACCACCAGGTTCACTAATATCCTTTAGGGAAGGAAATTTGCCATCCTTATTTGGTCTGGGCTACATGTGGCTCCAGATCCGCAGCAATGCAGTTGGCTCTGAACTGCCTAGCAAGCCACACAGATCAAAGGCCATTAGGCATGGAAAACAAATGTTGGACTTGTTGGAATGCCCACATCCCCATAAAATAGTTAAAACAAAATTATCTTAGGCTTTGTCCATTCCATGTAATAATCTAAGGAGTTGAGCAACTAGGAATGCTTTGTTCTGATCATGATGTAACAACTTTGTTCCATTGTGCCTGTATCTTCGCCAGCACCCACAATGTAAGTCGCATTGTGGATTCCCATAGGGTTTGAGCCAATATCACCACAAAGGATGGGGCTTCAATTTCTGTACCTATTGTTACTACAGACATTGACAATTTTTAAAATAGCTCTAAATTCAGGAAAGCCTCCTTTTCTTGTGGAGAGAAATAAGTCAGAAAATATGTCTACTGATATCCCTGCAAGTAATGCAATTTTACACCATAATGGTCCTTGCATAATCATGCTTATTGATAAACAACTGCAAAAGGTTTTCCAGACATCTTCTTAATTATGTTACGTGGGAAGAGGATTTTGAAAGAACACAATACATTTAAAGAGGTAGCACAATTTTTAATGTTATATCCTTCGGTTCAAACTTGTTTGTACCTGATGAGGGATCTCACTGCAGCCTTAGTATCTTTCTAATATGACATGTATTTATTATACGCTAAAAACAATCTTCAATCTTCCAAGTTAATTGGGACAGGTCACTCCCTTGACAAATGCCTCAAATTGGCAAATTCACCATGAATGCATCAACAAATTATTAGAGGGGGAATACTATATGGGCTTTTACTCCCTGTAAAAATGCTTAAATCTTTACATATTTCTCAAATCAGTCATCCAGGAATATTTATGAAATTGCAGCAGTCCTCTAGATGGAGCTCTGTAACAATCTTTACCAACTTGCTGAAGAAAATTTCAAAAATACAAGGGGAAAACACATTTAAAAAACATCAACAAATGAGTCCATGCATGACACAAACCTGCTGACTGCAGCCTAAAGATTTTAAACAGTTATATGACAAAATGGACTCTCAGATTTACTAACATAAAATTTTTAAAAAACTCACAGAGCACAGCTGTAAATTACAATCCTTTAGTGAAATTATTTTAGAAACTTTAGTCTCCGGTGCATGTACCTTCACCAATAATATGGTAGTGTAATGTATGATAATTAATTAGCAGATATTTAAAAGTGGAAACTTGCTGAAACAGCAACTATTTCAGCAAACATTCTGTTTGTTCAAAGTAACTATTTTAGCAGTACTAGCAGGAATTATGCTTTTTTGAAAACCTGATTATTTATTTGTACTCATTTTAAAGCTATCAACTTTAAAAGTCTTGTCTTATCATGTTCAAATTCATCCTTCTTTTCAATAATGTAGACATTGATTTGGTGCATTGCTGATGGGAAAGCAATTGAATCATGGCACACCCACTGTACACAGCTAAGTCTAATGAGATCAGTCATAGATTCATAAAATCATAGAGTTTTTACAGCATGGAATAAGGCCCTTCAGTCAGTGATGTCCATGCTGGTCATCAAGCACCTATTTACTCTTGTACTGTTTTCCAACACTTGGCCCATAACCTTGTGTGTCATGCCATTCCAAGTATTCATCTAAATACTTCTTCAATGTTGTGGTGGTTTGCACCTGCACCACACCCTCAGGCAGTGGTTGCAGAAAACCATCACCCTCTGGGTGAAACAAGTCTCCATTAATTCCCCTCCAAACTACCTGCTCTTTATCTTAAATCTATGCCCCTGGTTATTACTTCTCTATTAAGGGGAATAGTTTCTTCCTATCTATCAGTTTATGTACTGGTCAATTATTTATTATTTTCTTTGATTTGTCTATTATTTCTAATGAACCACATTTTATGGAATTTACAAGAGTAAGTGTTGCATGAGGCAGTTAGTACTGGAAGGTGTTAACTGACATCATGAGATAAGCTCCACCCATCAGAATATAAAAGGTTATCCCTGGGAAGAGGTAACCTGTGTTCTGATTCTCTTGAACAGTTTCAGGTCTCTAAATGATTGTTCCAACTGCATGGTCTCATGTAGCTAAATAGTAATGTGAAATTGTTCTTATGTCTAGCCTGGGGTCTGCCGAGAGACTGTCATGTAACTCTGATGTGATGTAATGTAACTAACTATCAAGTTCCATGTAACAAACCTACTCTTTCCAACAAGACTGAGCCTCTCTTCTGCTGAAAACTTCATGGAGACACCCTTCCCCACTTGGAATGAGTAATTCAGACTAGTGCCAATAAGAGACACTGGCAGTGAATCGATCCAAGTTACCTCACCTCTTACTGGTGGACACCATTCCAACATACACAAGTAAGAAACAATATTCCTCATAATTAGTCATACATGAAAGTGTCACTTTAGTGAGAATATTTGTTTATTTCGTATTGAAGAATTTTCCAAAAGAAACCTTCTGCAATTTTAAATCTTCTTGCATGTGATTGAGTTCATTTCAAATTTCTATTATAACAGTATAGTAAGTACTATTCCACGATTAATTAAACTGTCAAAATTCTTATTTTGAAGATTGGAATGTATTGGTTTCAAGGCCCATTTCAGGAGTTCAATATATAATCTAAGCTAACCAATGCAATGCATGAAGTGTCTTGCATCGTTAGAGGTGTTGCATCTTTTAGTTAACTGCTTAAGCAATGCCTTTACGAGGAATGCATTTTGTACTATTTAATCATATCTCCTGTCTGTCCCAAAAAAAACCATTTCATTCTCCACCAAAACACATCATCTGGCCATTTTTCTTAACAGTGGTTTTGGAATATTATGGTGTACAAATTGTCACACTTACTTGGACAACCACTTAGATTTATGTAACAGCTTTCATATAATAAAACATCCCAAAGCAATTCACAGTGTGAGGAAAATGGACAACTGACAATTTGGATAGAGGACAGAACACTTGCTTAAAGTTTCAAGAGGGCCTCTAGGAGGAGAATGAATTGGAGGAACAAAAAGATTCAGTGAGAAAAATCCAATGATATAGCCTACAAATACAAGGAAGCAAAATAATATTAGCTGTAGTTACATTTGCTGGCACATCATGGGATATTCTGAGAGTATGAAATGTACAGTATGAACATAAATTCTTTCTTTACTCATGGACCAAAACAAATTAATCTAAGCAAACAAATATATTTTCACATAAAAAAGCCATTAATTGTTTTCATTGCCTTGGTATAATCCACCCACTAGCTTTTCAGCCCTAGTGTTAAGCTGTCTTTATGTAATTGTATGTTAATCTATTTAAGTATGATAGGCTAATTTAAGGCAGTACAATTTTCTTCATATTTTGCCAAGAGAAAAAGTATTCATTTTCTTGTTTCTCATTGTGAATGTGCGGCGCCATACGCAGTAACATGAGTATTAAAAACACGACATATTTTCTGGATGACCACCAAGATCATGAGATATTAGATGCAGAAACAGAAATAGGACTTTTGGCCCATTGATTTGACTCCAATATTCAATAAGATCATGGCTGATCTGGTTGTGGTCTCAACATCACATTCTGCACCTCCCTTCTGCAGACCCTGCACCACCATCTCTCTATAACTCTTGACTCCCTTGTCTACAAAATGAATGAATCTAGCTTAGCCATGGACAGGGTCATGGAGTTATACAGCACACAACACACCCTCCAATCCAACTCATCCACACTGACCAGACATCCCAATCCGAACTAGCCCCATTTGCCAGCATTTGACCCATATCCCTCTAAACCTCTCTTACCCATCCTGGTACCCATCCTACCACTTCCTCTGGCAGCTTGTTCCATCTGCATGAAAACATTACCTTTCAGGTCCTTTTTAAATCTTGCCCCTCTCAACTTAATCCTGTACCCTCTAGTTTTGGACACCCCCACATTAGGAAAAAGATCTTGTTTGTTTACCCTATCCATGTTCCACCTGATTTTATAAATCTCAATAAGGCAACCCCTCAGTCTCCGACACGCCAGGGAAAAAAGTCCCAGCCTATTCAACCTCTCCTTATGGCTCAAACTCTCCAGTCCCAGCAACATCCACTTAAATCATTTCTGCACGATCTCAGGTTTGACAACATCTTTCCTATAGAAGGCCAACCAGAATTCAATGACCCTCCAGCATGTTCTGGGGAAGAAAAATTCCACAGCCTAATGACCCTCTGTGATTAAGAAGTTCTTCTCATCTCTATCTTAATAACAAGACTTCCAACTTTAAGCCATGTCTTATACTTATAGTCTCTCCCGTACGGGAATAGAACTCACCCTGTCAATTCCCCTCAAAATGTTCAATGTCTTAACAAGTTTCTCAGACAAAAGAGAGTTTAAAATATGATAGGTGAAAATAGATGCTGAAGATGTTAATGCAAGCAGCTTGTTGAAACTCTGGATTTAGTATTCAATTTTGATCTTAATCGTTAATTTATTTCATTTGGAGATCCTGGAAATGCTGAAAAGATGCTGCAGATTCATCATTTTTGCAAGCTGTATATGTCATAGTGCCACTTCCACTGAAGATGTGGTATGCTCTTATACAAGCAATATTTTGTAGGAAGGCTCATGTAGAGGAATATAATACAATATTTGATGAAAGTGACATTGGAAACCCTGGTGAAGGAGGTCCAGAGGAGGGAGTCTTTCCTCTTTTACTTCGCACTAGTCATCTGGAGGAGAAATTTAGTAAGCAAGTACAAATGCAAAGTATATACATTGTTCACTTACGAGGTTTATAAAATTACTGTGTTTTGGGACCGTCTTAATTTAAGGTAAAACGAGGGGAATCTTGTGACCTGCTCTAAAATCTGCCTGACAGCAAATGAGTTGATCTTTAGAGTTTAAAGGAAGAAGGTGCAAGGCAGTTACATGTGTAGATAATGGTAGCAACCTTTCGTTCCAAGATGGAAGAGAATTCAGCTCTCACGGATAGTATCTGGTTACAAAGCCCATGTGATTCACATTGCCATGGAAATAAGAATTGAGGAAGGAAGGTTTCAAAGAAATCCTTGTAATTGGATAATAAATCTGCCCAGAGCCAGGAACTAGAGACCCCACAGTCTCTAAAGTGCACTGCACAAGAATGCTGGTGGCATCTAATGCTCAGATTGGAATGGCCAAATTAGAGTTGGGGAGTTAACATGAGGCTGTAAGAATTGCCTGCATTTATTGAGGAGTAGTTTCCAGGAAAACACATGCCACAAAAGACCATTGTAAAGTTGAAACTTTCAGTCCGTGGAAGTTAAGATCTTGAATAGCCTCTTAGGAGATAGTAAATTTTGAAATAAGACCAGCAGAATTGAAAGTCTACTTAAAAAAAAAGTGTGACATTCAGTGTGTTAAAAATTCCATCTTATGCTTTAAAGAATAAGTTGCCTTTAAAGATAGTGCATAGTCAACAACGTTTTAGCATTTTGTTACAACACAAATTTTAAAATGGGGAATATTCTTGCATCATTCTTTGAGTAAATATTAATTGGAAGTTATAGTTTCTTTTTCATAGACTCCCTGCAGTATGGAAGCAGGCCATTTGGCTCATCAATTCCACACTGATTCTCTGAAGAGCAACCCACCCAGATCCAGCCACCTCTATCCTTGTATCTCTGCATTTCCTGTGGCTTATCCACCTAGCCTGTAAATCTTTGGACTGTCAGAAGAAACAGGAATACCCAAAGGAAATCCACACAGACACAGGGAAAGGATGCAAACCTCATGCAGGCAGGCAGTTGCCCAAGTGTGGAATCAAACCAGCGCCACTGCGCTGTCCAGATAATTTTTTTAATTATAATAAACTGGTCATCAAAAATGGTATGTGGCGAAGAGATATGTCAAGTTATTTTTATAATGGCACAACTTGGTAAACAAATCAAATGGGAAAATACATCATTTCAGGTCACAAAGAAAAGGCTTCCAGAATTGCATGGATGGCAACTTTTGTGCAATCAGAATTACCTTGGGGAAGTTAATAGTTCAAAGTAAACTAACTGTCAATATCAAGTAATGCTAGTGCCCATGACTAAACATATTTAATAGTTCCATTCCAATGCAAGATTTTAGACAAACCCCTCTGGTCAGAGCTGGATAAATCACTCATGTCCAAGGGCTAGTAAAAGTTAATAGTGGCATTAATTTAAAGATAATGATCCCTTTTACTTTTACCAATAGGCTGTTTCTTGAAAATGGCTGTAATCCATGGTAACCACTTAGTCACCACACAGAATCTACACTCAGCTTCAGCCTTATCAAATAGTCATCATCAATAAAGTGTTGGGGACTGTGCCTAGGACTGAAACACCTCAAGTTTGAGTAGTTGGCTGACAGAGCATTAAGCTTCTAGCTCTCAACTTTCTCTTGCTACATTCTCCTCCACCTGCTTCTACAGATGGTCTACATCATGGAGTAGGCCATTCAGCCCAAACTGGTCCATGTCGATCAAAGTGTCCACCCATGCCAACTCTATTTTCCTGCACTTGGCCCATATCCTTCGAAACCTTTCCCATCCATTTATTTATTCAAATGTCTTTTAAATGTTGTTAATGTACCCACCTCAACTATTTCCACTGGCAGCTCATTCCATATGCATATCACCCTCTGTGTAACAAAGTTGCCCCTCAGGTTCCCATTTATTCTTCCCCCCCCCCACCTTATAATGATGCCCTCTAGTCCTCAATTCCCCAACCCTGGGAAAAAGACTGAGTGCATTGATGATCCATGCCTCTCATGATCTTATACATTTCTATAAGATCCACACGCCTCCGTCTCCTATGCTCTAAAGAAAAAAGTCCTAGCTTGTCCAACTTCTCCCTATAACTCAGTCACTTGAGTCCTGGCAACATCCTCATAAATTTCCTCTGCTCTCTGTCCAATTTAATAACACCCTTCCTGTAACAAGGTGACCAAAATTGAACGCAATACACCAAGTGCAGCCTCGCCAATACCCTGTACAATTGCAGCATAACTCCCCAACTTCTGTACTCAGTGGCCTGACTGATGAAGGCCAGTATGCCAAAAGCCTTCTTCACTGCCCCGTCCACCTGTGACACTACTTTCAGAGAACCATGCACCTGTACTCCGAGGTTCCTCTGTTCCACTACACTCCTTAAGGCCCTACCATTCACCATGAACCTCCCACCTCGATTTGACTTTCCAAAATGCAACACCTCACGCTTATCTACATTAAAATTCGCTTGCCATTTCATGGCCCATTTCCCCAGCTGCAATTTCTGATAATCTTCCTCACTGTCCAAATTACTGCCTATTTTAGTGTCATCTGCAAATGTACTAGTTATGCCTTGTACATTCTCTTCCAAATCATTGATATAGATAACAAACAGCAATGGGCCCAACACCAGCTTTGGAGGCAAACCACTAGTCACAGGCCTCCCATCTAACAAGCATCCTTCCACTATTACTCTCTGCTTCCTACCACCAAGCCAATTGTGTATTCAATTTGGATCAGAGATAAAAGGTACTGCAGATGCTGGAGAATCCGAGATAACAAGCATGGGGCTGGATGAACACAGCAGGTCAGGCAGCATCAGAGGAGCAGGAAAAACTTGACGTTTCGGGCCTAAACCCTTCATCAGAAATGGGGGAGGGGAAGAGGGTTCTGAAATAAATAGGGAGAGAGGGGGAGGCGGATAGAGGATGGATAGATGAGAGGATAGGTGGAGAGGAGGCAGACAAGTCGAAGAGGCGGGGATGGAGCCAGTAAAGGTGAGTGTAGGTAGGGGGGTAGGGAGGAGATAGGTCAGTCCAGGGAGGACGGACAGGTCAAGGGGGCGGGATGATGTTAGTAGATAGGAGATGGGGGTGTGGCTTGGGGTGAGAGGGAAAACAGGTTAGGGAGGTGGAGATGAGCTGGGCTGGTTTTGGGATGCGGTTGGGGGAGGGGAGATTTTGAAGCTTGTGAAATCCACATTGATGCCATTGGGCTGCAGGGTTCCCAGGCTGAATATGATTTGCTATTCCTGCAGCCTTCGGGTGGCATCACTGTGGCATTGCAGGAGGCCAAGGATGGACATGTCATCTGAGGAATGGGAGGGGGAGTTGAAATGGTTCGCGACTGGGAGGTGCAGTTGTTTGTTGCGAACTGAGCGCAGGTGTTCTGCAAAGCGGTCCCCAAGCG
>JAHRHZ010000046.1:29834026-29959659 GCA_024137785.1 Ginglymostoma cirratum
GGACTGACCTATCTCCTCCCTACCCCCCTACCTACACTCACCTTTACTGGCTCCATCCCCGCCTCTTCGACTTGTCTGCCTCCTCTCCACCTATCCTCTCATCTATCCATCCTCTATCTGACTCCCCCTCTCTCCCTATTTATTTCAGAACCCTCTTCCCCTCCCCCATTTCTGATGAAGGGTTTAGGCCCGAAACGTCAAGTTTTTCCTGCTCCTATGATGCTGCCTGACCTGCTGTGTTCATCCAGCCCCATGCTTGTTATCTCTGTGTATTCAATTTGCCAGCTCTCCCTGGATTCCACACAATCTAACCTTCTAGATCAGCCTTTCACGTGGAAACTTATCACAGGCCTTACTGAAATCTATATAGACTATGCCTACCACCCTGCCCTCATCAACCTTTTTTGCCAAATCATCAAAGAACAAATTTGTGGGGTACGATCTTCCATGCATGAAACCATGCTGAGTGCTCCTAATCAAATCCTACTTTTCCAAGTGCATGTTTATCTTATCCCTCAGAATCTTCTCAATTAACCTACCTACCACAGATGTTAGGTTCGCTGGTCTATAATTCCCAGGTTTCTTTTTGCAGCCCTTCTTGAATAAGGGCACAACATTTTCTCCCCTCCACTCTGCCAGGACCTCATCTGTGGCTAACAATGATGCAAATATATCAACCAGGACCCCTTCTGATCAGGACCAGGAGATTTATCCACCTTTGTACATTCTAATGCTTCCAACTCCTCCTCTACTATGATATGGACTATCCCCAAGATATCACCACTAATTTCCCCAAGTTCCCAAGACTTCATGCCTTTCTCCACAGTAAACACAGAGGAGAAATATTCATTGAGGACCTCACCCATCTCCTGCGGTTCCACACATACATGTCCACTTCGGTCCTTGATGGGTCCTATTCTTTTCCTAGTTATTCTTTTTCCTTTAATAAACTTAAAGAATCGCTTTGTATTAAGCATAATCTTCTCAGCCAAAGCCATATTGTTCCCCCTTTATGCCCTCCTGATTTCCTTCTTCAGTAAACTCCTGTAACCGCTATATACCTCCAGGGATTCCTGTGATCCCAGCTGCCCGTACCTGAGCCATGCCTTTCTTTTTTCTGGTCAAAGCCTCAACATCTCTTGTCATCCAGGGTTCCCTACTCCTGCAAACCTTGCCCTTAACCCTCACAGTAACAGAGAGACCTTGAACTCTAGCTATCACATTTTTAAAGGCCGCTCACTTGCCAGAGGTTCCTTTGCCTGCAAACAAACTACTCCAGTCAACTCCTGTAAGCTCCTGTCAAATTCCGTCAATAGTTGTCTTGCCCCAATTTAGACTTGCACGTGTAGATCAGTTTTGTCCCTCTCCATAACTATTTTAAAATTAATAGAACTACAGCCACTCCACCCAAAATGCTCCTGACTGTCACCCCAGACATCTGTCCTGCCCTATTTCCCAAGAGTACATTGAGTTTTGTCCCTTCCTGAGTAGGAACCACTACATAATGCTTGAGGAAACTTTCCTGAACACATTTAACAAATTCCATCCAACCTAAGGCCTTAACACTATGGCAGTCCCAGTCTATGTTAGGAAAATTAAAATTCCTCACTACGACAAGCCTCTTGCTCCTGCAAGTCTCCGCAATCTCTCTGCATATTTGTTCCTCTAATTCCCGTTGACTATCTAGGGGCCTATAGTACAACCCCAATAATGTCACCATCCCCTTCTTATTTCTTAGCTGCACTCACAAAGCCTCTCTACATGATCCCTCAGTTATTTCATCTCTGACTACCGCTGCAATACTCCCCTCAATCGAAAATGCAACTCCCTTCCCCTCTTTCCTCCACCCTGTCCCATATAAAGCACTTATACCCTGGTACATTAAGCTGCCAGTCCTGTCCCTCCCTTAGCCATGTTTCTGTAATGGCTATACTATCCCATGCCCACGTACCTATCCACACTCTGAGTTCATCAACCTTACCTGTCAGACCTCTTACATTGAAATAGATGCAATTTAATCCAACAGGCATTCCTCATTTCCTGTTCTGTTCCATCCTGACCTGTCTCTTCAACTTGCCACTTCTGATTACTGTATCTCCTTCCAGCCTCACACTTGCAACCTACAATGTAATACACAACATTTGGCATGCTATCCATTTGATGCTTCTATTGAGTCTATACAGTCTGTATGAAACAAAAAAAATTGAATAAAAAGTCTTCACCTCAACAGCTTGACTTGCTGTTCATACGTACGGCCACTCAGCGAGGGCTTCTGTGATAATGATGAAACTAATGCCAAATAAAAGCAGGTTATTATTTCAGATTATTCTTCCCAAACAAAACCTTGCAATTTGCTCCATCAGTTTTCAAAAATCAATGAACAAAACAGTTAGGATTTTTCCGTAAATTATTTATAGTGAATAAGGTGGCTACAACAAATCCTTATGGAGGGCTATTCATGACATCCTTCCAGCACCTGCTGCCATTAATCCATTTGATTATACAGGCCACATTTCACTCAATTCCATGTGAAAAGTATTTTATGAAATGAATTATTAAATAGAATAAGAAACAAAGGATCCTGGATATGCAGATATGTAAGTTATTCAAGAAGGCAATTCACTTGGTAAATGCATATAAGAATTATTGGAGTTGTACTTAGAGATAAAGATTAGGGATCAAGGAGGTTCCATTTAAACTTGTGCAAAAACCATGTCAAAATATTACGCAGCATTTGCAGCAAATCATTTTGGGAGGTGTATAATTAGGGTACAAATTTTGAACACTTAAAATGGTAATAATTGATTCCAGTTAATTCTCCATTGTCTGATGTTGCAGTATAAGTTAGCATACATCCGTTGCAATGACATCTTAAAGCAATGTTCAGATCTTTAAATAGATCAAAGGTCCAAATTACAAAGTCCATTTTGCAGTACACCTTAACAAGATCTTCAAGATCATGGTCCGTCTCATGCTTTGAGATGTTTTTATTCAAAGACGTCAAATCATGGAAGGAGATGCAGAATTATGAAAGAAGGGTTTCCATGCTATGATCATAAGTTTACATGAGAAATGGGAGCAAGAATAAACCATATCGTCGGCCAAGCCTGCTCTATTATTCAATATCTTCATGGCTTCAACGCCATTTTCCTGACCCTTCTCCATGTTCTTGATCCCCACTCAATCAAAAAATCTGCCTACCTCAGCTATCAATAAATTCAATGACTAAGCATCTGCAACCCTCTGATGTCCACAGATATTCAAAACTTTGAATGAGTAAACCTCTCTTCATTTTAGTCTTGAATGCTCACTCCTCTCCCCCCACTTCATACTTACCCTGAGATTATGCCTAATGCTCCAGATCCCCCTAATCAGGGGAAACATCCACATAGTGGGGTTGCCAAGCCCCTTCGATAAGATCACTTCTCATTCTTCTAAACTTCAGACAATATATAAACCATTAACTCAGCTTCATGTCATAGGACAACACTTTCATCCCAGGGAACAATTTAATGAATATTTATCGTACTGCTTTCAATGTAAGAAATATAACAGCGATCTAAATAAAGATACTAACATTGCACATTCTCCAAATATGTTCTTGCCAAAGCTCTTTGTAATTGTAACAAAGCTTCTTTATTCTTCTACTCTAATTGCCTTGCAATAAAGGGCATGGCAATTATCCAAACAAGTAAATCCAGACCCTCACCATTCAGTTTATATTGACATTTCCTTGGCTTTGCAGCTATCTTTTTCTGCTCCAACCCATCACTTTGTCCTGACAATTCTTTTTCTCTTCACAGTTCCATCTCTCTGGGACTCTCCTTCCTTACCACCTTCAAATTGAGTCTGTAAATGGCACTGGGAGAGGATGCAGGCTGATGTGCCTAACGCAGAGGTAGCAGAAGCTGACGGCAGAGATTAAGGCTGTAGGGCAATCAGGGAATCTGATGATAAAGGTAGGTCAAAGGATAGAGGATAAGGTACCATTTTAAAATAACATGCAGGTTCAGCTGGTGCAGGTTAATAATAATGTGGCAATACGGATTTGTGCGTTTGTAAATAAAACAGTATTTTTGCTGGAAATCTGATAACTGTTACCTGTCCCCGTAACCATATCAGCCAAAAATTCTATGAACAAATTCTACTCCAATTTTGTATATTGTACATTTCCTAATGACATAACTCACTCAGGTCAGGTGTTTAAAACCAGCAAACCAATGACAGCAATTTCCAATATTTGTGGCTGAGCAATGCCAAGAGTTTGACAGTTTTTAATAAAGTGTTCAACTCCTGAATATTTGGACATCCCAATGTTCATGCTCCCATTTTAAGAAGACTTATCAACAATATTCAGATCAATAAAAACGTTTAAAGAACACTCAGACTAGTTCCTGGAGGACAGGAATGGGACTGTTGATAGCAGAAGTGTCGTCAAAATGTAGATGAATTCATCTCTGAATTAGCTAATGGTATTCAAAATCTGCATGCAGTACTGTGATGCATTTACAGTTCATGCAAGTCATTGAAAGTTAATGGATGGTCAGAAATACAGCAGCAAGCTTTATGTTGTTCTTAAAAAGTACTGGCATGTGTCATGAATAAATAGTTGAAGGAGATCCAATAGTTGTCTAATGATGACAATAATAGTACTTGAAGTGAACTGAGCCAGAGGAACTGGTCTTTTGTAAGTGTTTTCTACAACCACGTACATAAGACTAATAGCATTCACTTTGCTAATGCAAAATACCCTCTAACAACATGGCTCATTAATACATTGTCCTCACTTGTATATTGCCCTGTCCTTTGTATCCTATTGTTATTAAACTTAATCCAAGTCGTTCTTGAGGTTACAAACACTTGCAAAGAAAATTACTCATTTGATTAAGAAATGGAAAATAGTTTCCTCCTTGGCCTCATGATAGAAATCACTCTGATTGAACTGTAATTTATTTCACGAGACTAAAATAAAATCTAGTTTAAAGAAGATCTGCAATTTTTTATACCATCCTCTACTGAAGCTGTGTGTTGACATTTAATCTGTGAATCACTTTAGTCTGTGAGTGACTTTTAAGTAAAATGTAAATTCATTACTACCTTGCTGTGCTGTCCAGAAAGCTGCCTTATAGTTTCAAATTAATTCCTTGGTAATTAAAGCACTGTACAATTAATCAAACAAGCTTAAACTCTTGCTGAATACAGGAGGGAAAACATCTTACTTCCATGTTATAGATTCCAGTGAGAAAACACATTAAGCATTGTGTGCATTTTTGGACCCTCACCTAAGGAAGGATGTACTTCCTATTAAGGGAGTGCAGTGGGGATTCACCAGGCTAATTCCTCAGACAACAAAATGCTCCTTTGAGTAGAAAATGAGAAAACCGGGCCTGTATTTTCTAGCATTTAGTAGAATAGGAGATCATCTCATGAAAACTCATGAAATTTTTAAAGGGTCAGAAAGTATGGATGCACAAGGTTTCCTCTACAAATAGTCTCAGAATAAAGACAAGCTATTTATGACTGACATAAGGAGGGATTGCTTCATTTGGACAGTGGTGAATCTCTGGAACTCTTTGTTCCAGAAAGCCATGGAAGCTGACTCTTGGGCATATTTCAAGATAGTGATTAACATATTTCCAGAAACTAATAACGTCAAGAATATGCGCACAGCGTGGGAAAATAGTGATTGGTTAGATGGACGGCTATGATCTAGAATGGCAGAACAGGTTCAAGGGGCTGAAAGGCCTACTGTTAATCCCTATATTCCTAAAGAATCGTAGAACCATGGAATCATAAAATCCTTATAGTGTGGAAATAGGCCATTTGGCCCATCAAGTCAGCACTTCAGCCCTCCGAAGATCATCCCACCCAGGCCCACCCACAACCCTATGCCTGTAATCCCACATTTACCATGGCTTATCCACCTAGCCTGCTCATCCTTGGAGAGCACTGGACAATTTAGCAATGGCTAATCCACCTAACCTGCACATCTTCAGGCTCTATCTTTATTTTTATCCTTGATACCTTTTTAGAACAAACTATGTTTTAGTATTTTCAGATTTCCCATCCCCACCAACTTGCATTAGCAAAATGGATCTGTAAGTCTGTGTTTTGCGACTGTTCCACGTCTCTGCATCAGTGAAGTATAGCATCATACTAATTTCAATTACATTAAGTAGAAGTGTTAGAGTAATAGAAGTATTAAGCTCCAATTTAAGAAATTGTCATCGTTATGACATAGTTTGCTTAAAATGTAGACTGTTTGCATTATTTATGACATTGCAAAGAGGACATTAGAAATGCCTCTAAATGTGGAAGACAATTAATTTTAATGGAATCTGTACTGAAATGATAAAACACTTGAGTTGATTTATGATGCACTTCAAATGTTTTTATTTTGGTTCATTGGAAAGTTCTGACATAAAAATTTAAAGTGAGATTTTTTTTTACTTGGAATGATCCCATTTCACTTTTCAAAAAAGTAATCTGAATATTGTTGTACACAAGCCTGGTAGAAGCTCACATCTCATTGTAAAGTGCTGTAGGTTATGCTGTATAAGTTGATTGCTGAAATTTGGAAAACTTCCTTTGAAAAACAGGTATCCACTTATGCTTAAAGCATATAGTGTGAAACATAGTGTAGGTGTTCACCATTTTTTCAGGTGTGTAAAAATCTTAATACCAGTTCAGTCAATTAACTTGACACCATTCAATGAATAAATTGATCTCTCATATAATATCTTTAACTAAAATCACAACCTTTTAAAAGCCATCAAATTCATTGTCTTCAGCAACTAAACAGAGTTCATCAAATTTATTTTGAATCACTTTTATTATGCTATCATTATTAAAATCCTATTTTGGATCAAATTTAATGCATCCAGTTTTAGAAGTATCCTTCAACACAAATCGTCTTCACCTTCATCCATGGTATGACACATTCTGCACTCTTGTTTTTACTGACCTGTTGAAAGTTTGTACAGTAATTACATTCCAAGAAAACCATTCCAAGAAAACCATTTAAAAGATCAAGAAAAACACCACAAGTTTTGTTACAAAATAAAAACCAAAAGAGCTGCTGTAAATCAAAGTTGCTGGAAAAGCTCAGCAGGTCTGGCAGCATCCGTGAAGAGAAATTCAGAGTTAACGTTTCGGGTTCGGTGACTGAGTTCTGAGGAAGGGCCACCAGACGCAAAACGTTAATTCTGATTTTCTCTTCACACATTTTGTTATTCCTTGTGAAACGATTTTTTTTCCCTATTAACCATCCACCTATTCAATTTGGCATGACTATGATCTTCAAATTTTGAGACACACAGCCAGAGTTTGAATTGTGGAGATTGGATCTTAGGTTATAACTGTAATCGAGGTGTTACTTTGTCATTAGCACCTCTCACAGTCATGAGTTACATGGAATTTGACTATTACACCAACCAATAAGCTGGGGGATAGCACGGTGTATTACAGCACCAGGGACCCTGGTTCAATTCCAGCCTTGGGTGACTGTCTGCATGGAGTTTCCATATTCTCCCTGTGTCTGCACGGTTTTCCTCCAGGAACTCTGGTTTTCTCCAACAGTTCAAAGATGTGCTGGTTAGGTGGATTGGCCATACTAAACTGCCCATATTGTGTAGGGATGTACAGGCTAGGTGGCTTAGCCAGGGGAAATGCAGGGTTACAGGGATAGGGTGGATCTGAGTAGGCTGTTCTTTGGAGGGTCAGTGTAGACTTAATGGGCCAAATGGCCTGCTTCTAACACTGTAGGGATTCTATGGACTTTTGAGTAGGCCTCAAGGACACCTATTCGACACATTGCCAATGCCAACCTCCCTCTGTTCTCATTCATCCTGCATTAATCCAATCACTGTCATAGACATACCTGCAGGGAACTTAATGCTTGGCATGAATTTGTTTTGATTTGATTTATTTATTGTCACATGTCCTAAGACATAATCAAAAGTATTGTTTTGAGTGCTAACCAGACAAATCATACCTTACATAAGTACTTCAGAGCAATAGAACAGAATGCAGAATATAGGGTCACTGCTGTAGAGAAGGTGCAGGGAAAGATCAACACTAATAAATGAGTTGATATATATAAGTCTTACATTCGTCTGGTAACAGTGGACAAAAAGCTGTTCTTAAATCTGTTGGTACATGTTTTCAAAATTTTGTATCTTTTGCCCAATAGAAGAGAGTGGAAGAAAGTATAATCAGGGTGGGAGCGATCTTTGATTATGTTGGTTCCTGGGGCAGCAGAAGTACAATCAGAATCAATGGATGGAAGGCTTTTTTTTTATGATACTAGGCAGTGTTCACAACTCTCTATAATCTCTTGCGGTCTTGGACAGAGGAGTTGCTACACCAAGCCATGATGCATGTGAATAAATGCTTTCTATGGCGCACTATAAAAATTGGTATGAGTCATTGTGGACATTCTGAATTTCACTAGACTTCTGAGGAAGTAAAAGTGCTGGTGTGCTTTCTTCACTGTAGCATTGATGTGGATGGACCAGGATAGATTGTTAGTGATATCTATTCCCAGGGATTTGACTGTCTTGATTATCTCCACGCCAGCATCATTGATATAGGCAGAGTCGTGTCCTCCGCTATACTTCTTGAAGTCGATGACCAGCTCTTTCATTTTACTGACATCAAGGGAGGAATTGTTGTCTTTACAACATTGCACTAAGCTGTCCATCTCCGCCCTGTATTCTGTCTCGTCATTGTTTGAGAGCTGACCCACTAAGGTGGTGTCATCAGCAAATTTTTAAATGGAGTTACAGCTGAATTTTGCCACACAGTCATGAGTCTATAAGGAGTACAGTAAGGGGCTGAATATACAGTCTAGCGGGGCACCGGAATTGAGGATTATTTTGGAGGAGGTATTATTGTCTAACCTTACTGATTGCAGTCTGTGGGCCAGGAAGTCAAAGATCCTGTTGTAGAGGTGGGGAGCAGGGTCCTAGGTCTTGGACTTTGGAGATAAATTTTGTGGGAATTATGGTGTTGAAGGTAGAGCTAAAGTCAATAAATATGAGTCTGATGTAGGTGTCCTTGTTATTCAGACGTTCCAGGGATGAATGTAGGGCCAGAGAGATAGCGCCTGCCATGAATCTATTGTGCTTTGCATTTGAAAAATATAAGCTGTTTTAATTTTGTTCCAGCCAAGAAGGTTTCGTACATTATCTTTTCATGACCTCGGATTTTCATTAGAAATGTTTGCAAACCATTCCACTCCACAGTTTGGCTGCCACTTTCCATCAATATTGCTGATATGGCATAACGAGTTCTTAGGTTTTTACCTGCTCATGAGTTGCTGGGAAATGATCATTTTGACATTGGCATCTCCTCAAAGTATCTTGATCATCTGCAACAACATTGGGCATCTATGTTCCATAAAGGAGTTCTACCAAACAGCTGCTGCATTGACACGTTTGCTGGAAACAACATTTAATTTGGCCTATTGAAATGTGCATAAAGGCACCACATTTCTGATTATACTGTAAGCATTATGATCACTTTCAAGGACCAAGTCTAATATATGCTTCACACCTTCACACAATAAAACCTCATGTCACTCTCAGATAGTTAGGCTTTGTAACATTAATGATTGTAGTGGTGGTCAGAGAGGCATTTGCTCCCACAGCTAATGATAACATTTTCTTTTCCCTTTATTTGTTCACATGATGAGGGCGTCGCTGGCTAGGCCAGCGTTTATTGCCCATCCTTAATTGCCCAGAATGCAGTTAAGAGTCAACCACATTTCTGTGGGTCTGGAGTCACATCTAGGCCAGACCAGGTAAGGATGGCAGTTTCCTTCCCTGAAGGACATTAGTGAGCCAGATCGTTTTTCCCAACAATGGATTCATGGTCATCACTAGATTCCAGATATTTATCATGTTTAAATTCCACCATCTGCTGTGGAGGGATTGAAACCCGGGTCCCCAGAATGTTATCTGGGTCCCTTGATTAACAGCCCAGTGATAATGCCACTAGGCTATTGCCTTCCCTTGAACATATGACATGTTCAAAATGAACATTTACTGGCAAATATAACAACATATTTACAGTGACATGTCACCCGTGCCCCCATGTTCACTTTCAAGGTGTTTTTTTTTGTTTGTTTTCCTTCCCACTATATCTCAGTGCAGTCCCAGATCCACAGCTGGTATGGAGGGACTCTGTCCGACATAAACCAGAGATCAAATCTGGAATCACATTAGTTCCTACATTCATTGTCCACACCATGCACTGTAGTTACCCATTAAGCATAAAAGAAATCAGATAACCAGAAACTTATAGAAGCAAGCAAAGGAGGAAATCTATATTATCATTGGCCATGAAACGATTTTTGTATTTGCCGTACGGCTATATTCTAGAAATCTCTGGTGGAATCGTACCAAGAATTGGCTGGGTTGGGTGACCTTGGGTGACGTTTAGGTAATCATGTAGGCTTGAGAGTGTGGGCAATTAGGATGGTTAAGAGTGAGTGAGGAAGATGTTGCATGCGATAGTGAGAGTCATAGTGCTTGATGGGAGGTAAGTGCAGTAGCAGAGAGACAGAAAGAGAGAGTGAGTGGGGGGTAGTTAAGAAATGTGGTTACTATCCTAAGGAGAGGAGAGCATCATTGGCCTTCATCCCGTAGTGTTTGGCTTTCCTCTCAATAGTGAGAGTCCAGTGACCCAGGGGGCAACCATAGACCAGGCTTGCAGGGTCTGGTGTTGTGGGCTCCTCCATGAGATGTGGAGGAGGAGAATGGCCATCCCTTCATGACACCATCCACCAGGACTTTCAGCTCATTGTCCAGAATATGGGTCAGCGATTTCCCCTCAGCTGACAAATGAGAGGTGAATGATATGATTTGTGCAGGATAGATTGGACAGCCAGCAATTGACTGGGTGCTCAGCCCTTTAAAAAGATGCCAGAACCAGGAATTCTGAAGTATCATGGCAGTGACAAGTATTTCTGCCCACAGCGAGTGGTAGAATTGGGCAAGCATCAGTAGAGTGGAGCACCATAGGCGTGTGGCACACAGTTATTGAAGTGAGTCTGGGATGATAGAAAATTCACTAGGCCTCACAGAAAGAAATTCTTCTTGAAACTCGACAAAAATGACAGTCAATTTCTGGAAAGAATTCACCAGGGATTATTAGAGTATAACCATATGGCAAATACAAAAATCATTTCATAATAAATTATAATATAGACTTACACTTCTTCATGCTTTGAAAAATGTCTGAATATCTGATTTTTTTAATGCTTAATGGGTAACTATTGTGCATGGTATGGACAAAGCATGTAGAAACTAGTGTGATTCCAGATTTGATCTCTGGATGATGTTGAAATTGATGTATTTTAGCTGTGATTATGGACATTGCAATTCTCATCTGTATCTGAAGTCAGGACAACAAAGATAATGCAGGTAAGCCATTTATTATTGCCATTCATTGAAAGCTTGTTGAATGTTGGGTTAACACTAAACCTAAACCTTAAACAACTATGTCAGTCCCATAATCAGATAAACAGCTGATATAGAGGGCACAGGATTACATTTGAAGAACTTTTTTTTGAACAGATTAAAACCACTACTCCCTATAGAATGTTCTGAAATGTGAATGACTACAGTCAGGAATAATGAGTAGGGAAGAGAGTTTGAAGGCTATACTGGAAAATATAGAACCTGAGTTCCATTAGAAATTATAACTATACTTATCAAATTACAAATAATAATACCAGGCTTAAGCTATTGCTTTGGGTAAGGATAGTTCCTTTTGAGGAAGAAAAGTTTAGAGAAGGTAATTTTTGCTCCTAGTATTTTATCAAGGAATATCATGAAATTTTTATCTCTGTTTTGTGAGGCTATCAGGTTTTCTTATTCGCATATAGGCTTTCAGTGCATTTATTCTTGTTGTTAGATTGATCCAAAAATGTTTTCGTGGGAGTAGGACATCAACTGTGGAGCCAATTGAAATTTGACATGTGACCAAGCCATTAATATGAATTTTAGAAGGTTGAGTAGCTCCAAGTACATCAAATGACGTTCACCACCAATGCATCCCTTCACACCCACCCATTTATTTTTCTCAATACTTATCCTTTCAGGATACTTAAAGACATGGGCTATTATTGGCATCTCTGTAGTGGCACAGCAAACGAAGAAAACCTGCCTAATGATCAGCAATTGGGCTTTAATTGTAACAAAATCAGAAAAAAAAATGTCATGATTGGGATATTTCCCATAATGCATTATGTCCCAAAGACATAATGCACTTATCATCCTCTAAGGGGGACCTATGGTGTGTATGTACGTATGAGCAGAGCAAGAAACTATGTGACTCTTCAGTGAACCAATATTAAATAATTCTCATTGGCACATTCAAAGTCTAAAGCAAGAAGTAAATATTAAAACTTTTGTTTCATTGTAATTTTTAAAAAATTCATTCATGGGATGTGGGTAACGCTGGCTGGGCTAGGAACCCACATATGGAAAACAAAATCCAAAGAGAAATCAAAATTTTACATCTAGATTGATAAGAGAAACAAAGGGAAAATGAAGACAACATCATACTTTTAAAATCTTCAACAATAAATCATTTTCAATGGAAGAAGACTCCATATTTGTAAAATTAACCATTCAGTGCTACAATGGTTATTTGGCAGAGATTATCCCACATTACTGTATTATAAATCCACTTACACCTGAATGCACCTAACTCTTGCTAGCATGTTTAATAGGTAAGGATGACAATTTCATGCCCTTAAATATCTTCAAATGTGAACTTACTAATGAGGTGCTGTTGTAAGGTTCTTCGTGAAGTCAGGGCATCGCATATTGCAACCTATTAATTTCCGCACTTGACACTGCAAATGTGAAATCAAAAGTTTCTACATGATTTACACATGGTGCATACTGGTAACATCACCATTATTTTTAACGCAATTTCTGAGCCATAATAGTTTAATGTGTTTAAATGAATTTAAATAAATAAATAAAATTAATAAATTCGTTCCAAGTGCATGTAGAATCAAAATCAGCAGTGTGCACACACACAATAGAAACATAGAAAATAGGAGCAAGAGCAGACCATTCTGCTCATCAAGTCCACTCTGCCATTCAAAATTGTCATGGCTGTTCCTCTATCTCATACCATACACCTACTATCTCCCCATACCCCTTGACATCTAAAGCCTCTAGAAATCAATGTATTTCTTTCTTAAATAATTTCAGTGGTTTTGCCTCTTTAGTTTTCTGTGGTAGAGAATTCCGTAGGTTTACCATGTTCTAGTGAAGAAATTTCTCCTTGTCTGAATCCAAAATGGCCTTGTGCATATCCTGACATGGTGACCTCTTGTTCTGGACCTGAATGACATCCCTGCATCCAGGCACTCAAGCCCTGACAGAATTGTACACATTTCAATGAGATCTTTCATTCTGAACTTCAGTGAATACAGGCCCACACAACCTAATCTCGCCACATTTATATTACGTAGATTATAAATTAATTAAACTTTTCACAATGTGGAAAATTGATTGGTGAACACCGATCCCTTAGTTATTGAGAAGCAAATCTATTGAAAGATTGCCCCAAAAGCTTGTTTTATATAAATCTCCAAAAGATGATAGGTTAGGATTTTCAGCTGATCCTAAGGATTTAGTTTTGCTAACAGTAAAGATCCACTTCAATGATCACAAATGCCAAAATCTCCAGTTATCACACACTTGTTCCCTGAGTAATTCCCAATGTCACAACCTCTTTCTGCTCTTCAAATCAATGGCCCTGACCCCTACACAAGGGGAGCCATTAAAGCTCATTAATGAAGTAACTCTCAAAAAGTTCTTCTACAAGTAGAGAGTGAAGGTGAAAAAGAAGTTAAAAACCAACAATAGTACAAAACAACAATGTGTTTTGTCGCAGTCTTATGCATTTTGATAGAATGCTCCCGGTGCTACAGCTACTGGAAATCAATATGATTATATCATAGGTACTTATAGGAAACACAATGAAAATGAAGACTTGTGAAACAAATGTTCTCAAATCTGAAGATCAATCAAATCAAAATATAAAACAAGAGAAAATTTAAACATAGTAGTTTATTTTCCTTTACAAAGCTGATGTTAAAAAGAGATTAAAGGTATTCATTTATGATATTAAAAGGGACATTGGTCTTTGCTTCTTGTTAAAGATTTTCCTCGCAAGATTCATTCAATTTAGTTTAGTGAGAGTAAAAAAGGCAAATACAGCTTTGTGATATTCTATTGCAATTCCCTAAATAACAAACTCAAGTGTTTACCTCTTTTATTTCTATCCATTTATTCACAGGATGTGAAAAGTCTTCTTCTGATCATTGTTTTATGTCTCTCATGCTTAATCTTGTACTTGTAGCCCTTCGTTCTTGACACTGCCCCACTTCCCATTCCCTAAATATTCAGAATCAGTCAACTATGATTGGTAATAGTAATAAACTTTTCATTTTGACAACCTTTCATTTTTTCATTGACATTGAATGTTAATTTTGTTTTTTTTGTCTCTTCAAAGACCCTGCCAGATCTATTAAACATTTCCAAATCTTCCGTTTTATTTCAGATATCCAGCATCCGCAGCAATTCAAATTTATTTGTGACTTTTTAATATTCAGTGTATCGTTTTAATCATTTTGAATTTTTCTGATGTGACCCCTGCAATTCAAATTGTTTGAATGATAAAGAACCAACAATCAAGTCTTTCTTCATCTATGCTTCATATCACAATTGCAGGATTCATAATTTAATTTTCTCAGATTCAAAACTAAAGACCTTACTCTTAGCCATATTGAAATCTCTCAGCCATAGATTTGTCTAATCATCTTGTCAGTATATCTCCCTTTAAAAACATTGTCCAGGACTTTAGGATAATGTCCCTATTCTATTTCAAATAGTGCCACATTATTTTTTAAATCTACCTGATAAAGTGCATGGGGTTTGAATGTAACATCTCTGCTCCCTCACGACTACACCAAAGTATCAGCTAAAATAATATGTTCAAGTCACTGGAGAGTTTCTTGAGCCTTTGGTCTCAGAGGCAAGAACGTTACCACTGAGCCAAGGTTGATTCTGCTTGAAGCAATACAGAGATGTTTTACAGGTTTGGCATGAGGGTGTACATTCATTTCATTTTTGCCTAGCTACTGAAAATTACATGACTAAAATTTGCCAAATGTCAACCACCCTGGATATGCATCATCAAATCGAAATGAACTGTCAGCTTTCATATACTGGCTGCTTGCAACACAATTGCTGCATCTTGATCAGAATCAGGCTTCTGTCAGCTTCACTTTTCATTTTAACTAAATTCACAGATTTATTGAGTCCACTTCAGAATTGTGGCTGGCTACCTTGTGAAAAGACAAAGTGCAATAAAAAAATATGGCTATAAACTATATTTGGCATCACTTTTAAATAAAACCTACATTATCATTCAGTCTTGCGCTATGTATTTTTTAATATAATTTCTGACCATTTTGCATATGACAGAACTTATAGATTAAATAATAAATATGTATTTAAAAGCATAATCAATAGCACATTGAGGGGGAGGTGGTGATATTGTGGTAATCTCACTAGACTGGCAGTCCAGAAGCCCAAGCTAATGCTCTGGGGCTATGGGTTCAAATCACATCATTGCAGTCAATGGAAGTTGAATACAATTAATAAAATAAATCTGGAATTTTGGAAAAAGCTAGCATAATGGCAACTGCTTTAAAAATCCTTCTAGTTCATGAAGCCCTTGAGGCTAGGATATCTGCCTTCCTTACCCACTTTATCCTCCAAGTGCCTTCAGACACACAGCAATATATTCACTCTTAAATTGCCTCAATTGTGTCAAGAGCTACAAAGTTTAAAGAAAAGAATGAAACTGGACAGACCATCTGGCATCTGAAATAATTCCACAGAAGGTGGTATCCATTACCAAGTCACCCTTCATTTACATATGAACAGTCCTTGACTTTAGTACTGCCTCATTCAGAAATAGCAATTCTGACACTCCCCTTTTTATATTTCAGTCAGGACACCCCGACTGGACCAGACTAACAGCCGCAAACAGGGAATTCATATTGTATGAGGTCCAGTGGCTGACCACTTTACAATCATTACAGCATCAACTTTGATATTGTAAACAATGCTAGAATCACAGCCCTGTTGATGCCATTAAGTTCTCATTACGACTAATTGGCAGCTTCTGCCAAAACTGGGGCAGCTGTCCCACAGACTGGTCAAACAACCCTCTGACATTGTCTGAAAGGTATGATTCCTGGAGCATGTATATCCTGCGTGCTTCCTGTTCCACTAGCAGTTTGGATGCACCAGAGGTAGTAAGTGGTATACGGTTGGAAGGGAGTTGGACTGAAAATCCTCAACTGATTCCAGACCCTGTGACACCTCATAACATAAGGTCAAATATGGCAAGTAAATCCATGCTGACTACTACTAATTCCTCACCACCGCAGCTGATGAATCAATACTCTTCCATTTGAATGCCAATTAAAAAGAACACTGTGGGTGATGAGGCATACAATAAAGTGGATGGGTATATGGACGAGTTGCTTTAATTTCCACCACCTAAAATAATTTTGAACTACCTTCACAGAAAAAGCTGGCCAAGTCCTAAAGCACATATCTGCTAAACTGGGTCTGTGGAGCAGCTGAGTGAAACCATCAAGAAGGAAAAACTTAATTGATGTCTCCCTCACTAATGTACGAGTTGCAGACTAATATGTTCATGGCTGCATTTGCTGGAAAGACCACTGCATAGTCCTTGTGGAGACAATGACCTTTGTTCATTTTGACAGTGCTCTCTAGCAAGCTAAGTGGAATAGATTTCAAACAGATCCAGCAACTGTAAACTGAGCATTCATGAAGTGCTGTGGGCCATCAGCAACAGCTGACTTGTATTCAAACACAATTTTCAACCTCACGGCTCAGCATATTCCCCCCTTTCTGATTATCATTAAACTGGATTATCAACCCTGGAGGATATTCCAGGAGCAGTGCCAGGCACTCCTAAAAAGTGAGCTGGCAAACTGTGACACTTCAACTCAGGACTACTTGCATACCAAATAACAGGAGAAGCGTGCAATTGTCAGAGCTAAGCAATCTTGAACCAACAAATCAGATCCAAACTCTGCGGTCATAGAATCCTTGCAGTTCAAAAAAGGCCATTCAGTCTATTGGTCTGCACCGAAACCCCAAAGAGCATCCAACTCAGGCATACACCGATAAAATAAAATTTGGAGAACAAATACTCAATTGTCACCTCTCAATTGTCACCTGCAAAACTTTTTAACAAGAATAAATCACTAATTTCAAACAATAGCTCATCACCCACCCTCCCTGCTCTTTATTTTCTGTACCAAACTAAGCGATCTTCAATCAATTGAATAAATATAATCTCCTCTTGCGCTTTGATCAATTCTGGTTAACGGACTGTCCATTTTTTCCTTAATTATCTATTCCCAAAACAAGGATTCTGCCTGCTGAATCATTCTTAGTGTCCTGAAAGAAATATTGAATATTTGTTTGGGCAATCTGTATGTAATCTCTCTGTGCTATCTTTTTCTCCAAGTGAGTTTAAAGATTTGGAATGAATAGACGTTTATAGGATAGGATTCAATTAAACTATAGATCGATTTGTCTAAAGTAACTAGCATCTTTCGTACCCAGATTAGATCAGAACTGGATTGAATCTGCAACAATTGTGTGAAGAAGAGAAAACTACGTTTTTTTTTGCAATGCTCTTTAGGGGCTTCTAGTCGTGTTTGATTAATACATATACTAGATATATATAAAATGCCATAAAACTAATTATACTGTGGTTACTGTTGCTACAGAATGTTACTTGTCCCACAATAACATCTGTGTGATTCGAGTTTAAGTGACTTGAAACAGCAAGCATTAATAGATATTAACTAATAATATTGTTCTTATACAGTTATTCTACAGTATTATATTAAATAGTAAACAACTAATACAACCTGGCACCTAGGTCTGGGAAGATTAATTCTCTTTCACCAAACTGCCAATGCAGCTGTGACCATTCAATCCTCACAAAATTCTGCCAGTTTTGAAAAGGGGAAGTCTTTATCTTTCTGTTTTTCAGCCATTCTAAGCTACATGTAGGCGTCTTTGCTTTTACTTTCTAGTTATAAATTATGTCATTGCTCTAGCTCTGCTCAATGTAAATGGTTTATGGCCTCAACTCCTTTCTTGCCTAGGGACGCAGTCAGCCTCTTTGGAATGTGCAGGGTTATGTTATCAAAGCATTAGTTATTTTATGACAGTCAAATCCTGCAGGTAAAACCTGATTTTGTCACAATACAGCAGTTCTCTGAAAGACAAATCCCCTGAGTAAGTTGACACTTATCAATCAGACACGACTTTGCTGGCTTAGTCACATATGCAGGATGGATGATGAACATCCATATAACCTAGGAGATTGTATGTGCTGAGGTAGTCAGAGTCAGAAGATGACTTGGATGGATGTGAACAACTGTGACATGAAGGCCCAAAACATCGATTTTGTACCTGGGAAACCTAAGCTGATGACAGAGGGAAATAGCTACATTACCTGTCGGCCAATGTACACTAATATGACAATCAATAGTCACAGTTCATTGGCAGTAGTTTCCAAAACTGAAAATAACAGTCCACTACAATACCTGACAACCACTTAAAATGAAGCATTTGTGGTAAGACCTGCCTCTCGCAGTCACACCTCTTCGGCCAATACCAAAATTGCCCCACATGAAGTTAGTCCACACTAAACAATTTTGACTTGCTGTATGTGCATCATCCCATTTGGATAGAGGGACGCTAATGTTTCGTGTAACATACAATAGATGTAATTATTTTGATGTGCATGCTGGAGTTTGTCCAAGTCTCCAAAGTATATAGAAACACGGTATCATGGTTCCTAATAAAGTTGAACTTAGTCTTGAGTTTAAGGCCCTGGTTCTGAAATAATATTTTCCTCAGTTGACTAAAAGCTAATTTGGCATACTGGAAACAATGACAAATTTAGTTATTTATGTCTGTATTCATCAAGAGGAAGATGCAAGATATGGAAAATAGGTTACCCTTTCCCATCTTAGTCAATGGGGAAGTTATGTTGTGGGAGCTGGTTGGAAGAGGACCTTGGTTTTCCAAGTGTTTGGTGAAAGGATTTTACAATGACCTGAGGATCAATCTTTGAGTCAGCACACACACACACACATGTAGTGTGCATAAGGAGACTTTAAAGACTGAAGGTCAGGTTATTTTGGTTTTGGATTGAAGGTTGGGTAGGTTGTATAGTTCCTTGTCTATTCTGCAGATTATCTCTATGCTGTGGGTCATTTGCTGGAGGTGAGGTGGCAGCATTGCAGTGAGGAAAATAGAGAAGAATTTTGCTGCAATGATATAACATTGTTTGAACCCATCCTTCACAAAGATAGGGTTTGTAGTGTCCCTGTTGGTGAGGAGCACACATTGCATGTCTTCATGGGGTGAGCTGAGGATGGTGACAACTTTTTGAGAACAGTTGAATTTGACCAGAATACTCCAAAAGCCTTCGCAAGCTGACAGAGCCAAAAGCTTTAATGACATCGAAATAGTCCAGATTCCTTGCTAGACCACAGAGAAGACAATTCATTCTCAATCCTGAGGAGCTGCACCAAAAACAAAGGAAGAAAACAATGATTTTATTGGACAGAGCAAAAGGTTTTCTCACTGATCCTACAACTAATTCTGCAGGCTAGTTTTGAACAGCTGGCAAAACTGCAGGATTGCAATTTAAATATGCCCAACAGCTCCATTGATCTCAATAGGCCCTAACTATAACCATAAATCCGTGCGGGGAAGCAAATGTATATTTACCCTTCAATCCAGAAGGGAAATCAAGGATAAAAAGCTTGATGAAGTAAGTCTTCATTTACTTTTATTAAAAATAAACTTCTGTTGTGAAACCAGTAAGATCAGGATTAATTTAGTATTAAGCATCAGTAAACAAACGCGTTCAACATGGTTGAATACTAAGGTAAATTGTAATTTGTAGGACTAAAACTGTTATTTTAAGGGGGCAAATTATTTATTTTAGTGAAGGAATGCTGAAATGTGTGGTCATCTTAAAACTAGATTCCATGTTACCCAAGACTGTGATGTTCAAAAGAGATATAAGTTTCTCTGGCCATTGGATCCCTTAAACTCTATTCTATTATTTGATTATATTATGCCATATGTTAAAGCAATTCTCCAGATCATTGAGCATGGATCACAACTTGTCAATGTAAATTTTTAAAGGAAAATATGGTTGTTAGGTAGGAATTGACCGCCTCACTTATCTTTTAGGAAAAAGATATGTTAGTTGGCAATAGAGGTGTTAAATAATTTAAAGCTTTGGTTCAATATCTTTAATTTAAAGAAAATGCACCCACATGAATATTTTGGGGGCAAGTTAAGCTTAATGCAATAAAATGTATCTAGTAAAGTAATTTTTATTGCATCAAGTTTGATGGTTTGTGTTACAGGAATGCTTCAGAATATAAATTTTATAGTCAGGCCTTACTATAATATTTCCATCATATAAAGCCTCACAAAGAAAGACAGGTGAGCCATGTTTTATGAAACCATCAGGAATAGGCTAAAAAGCATAATAATGGTACCCACTTGAACGTTAGTTTCTAAAGATTTGCAATTTTCTGACAATAATGATAACTCTGCGACTGTGTCATAGAATATTCTTTAAACAAAAGTCATCTGACATAAAAAGGTACTAGCCTTACACCAAATGCCAGTTTTAATTACAGGGCATATATAGGTATTGTGCAATAATGATTTCAATGAATGGTGTGATCCTTAGCTACTATTTGACAATGTTATTCTTCGTTGTTATTTATTTTTAAAATCACTATGAAATTTGCTAAGGAAGCACAAGCCTATTGACTTATTTGAATTCTGTGTCAGTATTATGATCCCTGATCAACCCACTAATTTTACATCACGATTTGGTTAGGGACCAGGAACATTATACTTTTAAAGTAGGCAAAAGGTGAGTTCCAGGGGACTTACTGGAGAAAACAAAAAAAAAACACAAGTTTCCAAGGAACTGAAAAAAACGACAATAATTTTTCTTGTACATGTTAGAACAGTAAAACTATCTACCATAGATGTTCAATTTATTTTAAATACCCAGAGTTAACATGTGGTGAGTGTGGATAATATGGTAAGAAACCCCAGTGCACTCGTTAAGTAGCAAATTTGACTAAGACAGATCCCACGGCTTTCTCAGAATACTGCCACACCCTGACACAATGATATGATGGGTTATCAGTTCTCATTAAGCTTCACAAAGGATTACAATTCTTCAATTTTGCTTTGAGTTCCTTCTTAAGAGCTTTTTAGTCATGAATTGTAGAAGTTGTCAACTTCTCATGTTCTGGTCAATTATCTTTTTGTTCTGGATCTATTGTTCCCTGGACTCTGAAACTGCACTGAAGTTCACATTCACGAACATAACTGTAATCTAAAATGGGTGGCTAAGTTTAACAAGTCAGATATGTCCCTGGGTTTTCCCTGAGATCTCATCCTACTCAAATATTAGGAGCAAATATTGTTTATGGGTTTTTCACCCTCCACACATTCAGCTTCAAATGTAATACAGATGTTTGCAGACTTTATCCAAACCTTTCACGGCACAAAGCTAACGACTTACCCATTTTCCCAGTCCCCAGGTTTTCCATCCAACTGCTCTTGACCCCTCACCTACAGAACAACTAAAAATCAGCGCAAGTAATGCAGAGTCTGCATCTGTCTCTCTCTTCAAATACTGTGACCCCTGGAACCACTTTTCATTGACCCCAAACTGTCTTAACCAACAAATTGAAACCTGTGCAATGAGTCCCTTTCAAATAGCAGGCTAGAATTGAATGTTGACACTTAACAATGTCTGGTACTGCAAGCCCTTTATCTGATACTCCCTTACAGAATGCTGGAATTGGAGTTCATCATAGTATTCTGAAGAATTTTGAGGCTTGCAGTAACTAAGTCTCGCCATTTGGAATTCACTAATTGCTTCAATTATGAATGCTACATGGAATGAATAATGATGACTTCAAGGCTGAATTAAGTGCCAAGAGTTGCAGCTTTAAGTTCTGTGCCCCCCTACACTGGGGCATTGTGAAGTTAATTGATAGTTTGAGCTTTAAAAATAATTAATAATATTTAATTATGTGATTTCTTAATGCCCGAAATGAAGATGATCGTTTTCTGGACAATCAAGTTAAATGCATGAAGGAGTTTGAGTGGAGAGGACAGGGAACATTAGTTCATTTGTGTCAGTAGGGAGAGCAGGACGTTTTTTTTCCAATTTCTTTTCTCTCTGGTACTGCTGATTTCATTGTCTGCTGTTTATCCAATCATTGATGACAGCAAATGAGTACTTTTACAGTGATTCCGTACTATTTCACCCTTCCTGAACCTGGTGAGGAAGGTAGAAACAAAGGCAAATAAGAAAGGATGTGTTGGCCCCCAGGAGAAATTTTCCCCTTTTTCACCACCTCAACAATTCAATGCTGGGTGCAAAGGTCCACTGAGGACTTTCTCCACTTGCCACCAAATAAGTTCCTTAAGTGGTCAATGAATGGTCACTTAAGAGCCTGAACTCAGTCCTGACATAAATATTTGGTTTCACCACAGTGAGGGAGCATCCAAATGGCCCTTTTGTGTGTACATTAGGGATAGGAATAAGGGGTGCAACAGGTGGCAACTTGAAGCCTTCCATGACCTTACCTGTGACTCCCACACCACATATCCTCACTTTTCACCAAGCCTCCCACACAAGAACTGAAAGAAAAGCACTTACCCTCTCACTGTTTAAACGCTTGGAACTTGGGGCTAAGACCCAGAAGCTGCTGGCCTTGCATTTTCTTGGCAGGGTCAGATTTCAGTATTGAGGCTTGTGATTTACTGCAAAGCTTACTACAAATCTCTTATATGGCCTGTTGGAGCTTAATCCAGTGAAAGTTCTTGCAGCTAGGAGCAACAAGCCAGTTGCCCCTGACAATACCCTCCCCCAACAGTTACTGTATGGAGTACTAAGTCTCAGTCACCATTGACATTGTTGTCCAACAGCCAAATGGATGTAATACTGTCATTTATACTGCACCTGACAAGGCATTAGCTGAACAGTAGTACTTAGAAATATTAGATGCCTTAAATGGGTGAAGGCAGACAATTCATACAAAAATAATTGAATAGAGTTCAGCATTAGATCCAACTGATTTTTTATTGATTACAAAGGATCGTGAGAATAATCAACTTTTTAACTTGCTCTCTGAGCCGGCGTGTTTGATGCAGACGTTTCGTCACCCTGCTAGGTAACATCGTCAGTGTGCTTCCAGTGAAGCATCGGTGTTCTGTCCTGCTTGTTATTTATAAGCCTCAGTTTGCTGGGGTCGTTGGCATCACTTCTGGCTCTGTTTTTCAGTGGCTTTGTATATTGGATCCAGTTCAATGTGTTTGTTGATGGAGTTCCAGTTGGAATGTCAGGCCTCCACGAATTCCCTGGTGTGTCTCTGTTCGGCTTGTGCTATTATGGATGTGTTGTCCCAGTCAAATTTGTGTCCCACTTTGTCCACGTGTTTTGAGACCAGTGAGAACTGGTCATGTCTCTTGGCAGCTAGTTGGTGTTCATGTACCCTTGTTGTCAATTTTCTTCCTGTTTGGCCTATGTAATGTTTCTCACAGTCCTGGCATGGTAATTTGTATAATATGTTAGTATAATTGGTTGTGGGTATCAGATCCTTTACATTCATCAGTAGCTGTCATTGGTTTGTGGGCTACCCTGATACCTAGGGGTCTGCGTAGTCTTGTGGTCATCTCTGATATGTCCTTAATGTATGGTAGAGTGACTAGTGTGTCTGGTCGTGTTGTGTCTTCTTGTTGTGATCTGTCGCGGAGGTAATGGCGTATTGTGCTTTTTGAGTACCCATTCCTTTTAAAAACTACCTATAAGTGCTCCTGTTCTGCTTTGCACAGTTCTGGGTTGCTGCAGTGTGTTGTGGTTCGTTTGAATAATGTCTTGATGCAGCTTCAGTTGCGGGTGTAGGCGTGGTTGCTGGAGTAATTAAGTATCTAGTCTGTTATGTGTGGTCTCTCTGTATACGCCAGTCTGATGTTCCCCGTTGTTCTTAATTTCTACTATTATGCCTCGGAAGGGTAGTTTGTTATTGTTCTCTTCTTTTTCATTTGTGAATTTTATTCTGGTGAGCATGTTGTTTATATGTCAGTGGGTTTCTTCTCATCTTGTGTGTTTGATAATCATGAAGGAGTCATCTACATAGCAGACCCAGAGTTTGGGTTGTATAGTATAGTATCCTTGTTGATGCTGTTGGTGACATGGAGTGCCTGCCTTCCTAATTCATCCAGTAGTGTGGCAATTGTCTCTTTGGCTAGGTCGATGTTTCTGGATGTAAACAGTGCTGTTACATCAAAGCATATCATTATCTCATCCTCTTCTATTCTGGTATCCTTGATGATGTTGTGGAATTCTTGGGACAACACTACTCACTCCAAAAGGGGAGGTGATGGCCTAGTGGGTATTATCGCTGGACTGTTAATCCAGAGACCCAGATAATGTTCTGGGGATATGGGTTCGAATCCTGCCATGTCAGATGGTGGAATTTGAATTCAATAACTATCTGGAATTAACAATCTAATGATGACCACGAATCCATTGTCGATTGTCGGAAAAACCCACCTGGTTCACTAATGTCCTTTAGGGAAGGAAATTGCCATCCTTACCTAGCCTGGCCTATATGTGACTCCAGACCCTCTGGGCAATTAGGGATGGGCAATAAATGCTGCCTAGTCGGTGACGCCCTCATCCTGTCAATGAATAAGGGAAAAAAATCCATTCCTCCCAAGAAGGGTCAACAGGGCCTGCTAGGCCATTTCAGAGTGCAATTGAGAGTCAGTCATATTGCTGTGGGTCTGGAGTCACAGACGAGGTGAAGATGGCAGATTTGCTTTTCTGAAGGACATCAGCGAACCGGATGGGTTTTTCCACAATTGACAATGGTATCATGGTCATGATTAGATTCTCCATTGCAGAGTTTTTTAAATTGAATTCTAATTCCACCATCTGCCATGGCGGGTTCCAAACCTAGGTCCCCAGAACATTAGCAAACACAGAAACTGCTGGAAAAGCTCAGCAGGTCTGGCAGCATCCGTAAAGAGAAATCAACACAAATTTTTCAGGTCCAGAGACCCTTCCTCAGAAACGTTAACTCTGATTTCTCTTCACAGATGCTGCCAGACCTGCTGAAATTTTCCAGCAATTTCTGCGTTTGTTTCTGATTTACAGCATCCGCCGTTCTTTTGGTCTTCCCAGAACATTGGCTGAGTTTCTGGAATAATAGTCTAGCAGTAGGCCATCTCCTCCCTTAACAATCTTACGTCTTTTTTTTTGGCATTTTTGTGCCATAACATTCAGGTACATGTCAGCTAAGACCCCACACTGCATAACTTTGTAGCTACTATTTATGAATCTTGGGACATAATCTAAGAACGCCAAGTCCACAATGTAAAAGAGATCAATATGATTATAGAAGCCCCAACACCATACTAGTGCTGTACTAACAAAATCAGATGACTCCTTGCAGTATCAAAGACAATCAGCTGTAAAGCTGGTTGACAGCTTTATTGATCAGATGTAAAAGGTCATAAAGAGAACAGCAGATGCCTGCTGAATGTTGATTTTGTGTACAAGGTGAACATTGATCTTCTCCCCAGCAAAATGTAATTTTTAAAAATTTCACTCATGTCCTTTGATCATCTTTGGTTGTTATTTTTAAAATACTATATTTTTCATTTTAAAATAATGAAATAGAAGAAAAGTCTATTCTCTCTTCCTTCAACACACTTCATAAATTATCAGAATTTTTTTTATTCACCCATGGGACAGTGGCATCACTGGCTGGGCCATCATTTATTGCCGGTCCTTAGTTACCCTTCAGACGTGATGGTGAGCTGACTTCTTGAACTGCTGCATTCCATGTGTTATAGGTAGACACGCAATGCATTTAGGGAGGGCATTCCAGGATTTTGACACAGCAACAGTGAAGGAACAGCGATACATTTCCAAGCCAGAATAGTGAGTGCTTTGAGGGGATCTTGCTGGTGATGATGCTCCCATGAATTTGCTGCTCTTGTCCTTCTAGATGGAAGTGGTCCTGGTTTTGGAAGGTGCTGTCTGAGGATCTTTAGTGAATTTCTGTAGTTCATCTTGTAGATGGTACATACTGCTGTTACCGAGCATCAGTGGTGGAGGGAGTGGATACTTGTGGATATAGCGACAATCAAGTAGGCTGCTTTGTCTTGAATGGTATCATGCCTCTTGAGTGTTGTTGGAGTTTCATCCATTCAGACAAGTGGTGAGTATTTCATCACACTCCAGACTTGGACCTTGAATATTGCGACAGGCTTTGATGAGTTACTCGCTGCAGTATTTTTAGTCTCTGATCTGCTTAATTATGATTTAACATGATTGATTGTTACAAACATATTAAATAATGCCCAGAAATTTCCTGTTCCCGGTAGTTGTGCTTTTTGCCTCCAGATATTTATTTGTACCTGATCTGACTATGTTTCTGCTTTCCTCTATTACATGAGAACTAGACATGGGTAACTTGGAATTGAAAGATCCAACAGATGTTCAATACTCATATATAGAACATTCACTTGCTGCTCAGTGTCTGAACCAATATTAAGTTATCTGGTTACAATATGTAATATGTTTTTCTCAGCGTGTCATGCTCTAAATCACTCCAATTAAGATGGAGGCTGAGACCTTTTTATCCTCAAGTCACATGCTATGATCCAGTAATGATGAAATAAGCATGCTTCTTTAAAGTACATTGATACAGTAACTGCGAAAAATAACACACACTGGGATATCAGATTTGAGACAAGGAGATGTAAGACTGGCAGTGATTCATGCCAGAACAACTGCCTGATGTATTTCTATTATGAAGGTAAGTTTCCTAGCATTAGCAGATGAGACAGATCAGCTGCTTACTGAATGGCGGTAGGCAGCCATATTGCATGCTTCAAACTCTAATAAAGTGTGATTTAGATATCCATTTTACTGACGTTGGAGTGACACCCAACCATGTGCTGAGCTCACCAACTCTACAGAGGAAGCCTCCTTGCAGTAAAATAAGCTTTAAAGGCTCTATTCCCCAAAGACGGAGTTGTAGATAGGAAAGGAACAATGAACCATCCCAAGAGATTTACCTTCTGACCTAAGTTTCACGCCAGTTTGGTTCATCTGAAAATTTATTTCCAACTTAGTCCTCTATAGGCACCTCAGTGTTCTCTTTATCATCAGTCTGCCTCCGCGGTAACCACCTTTCCCTGTCCATGGGCCAAAAACATCAGGAGTCTCGCCATCACCCTTAAGTGAATTTTGAGTTTTGATGTGACCAAATTAGGAGGCATCTTCCAAGAAAACAGTTCTCTGAATTGGGTCTTGGCTAGGGCTTGCTTGGGGCCCCCGTTGTACTTCATGTCACTTCCTGAAACCCACAAGAAAATACTGTCCAATGTTACAGAAAGCATAAAGGACTGCATAAGTTCGCTTTTGACTTAATTTGTCTCATGCGTCAGACTTCTTGGCATTAAAATGAATGCATTTATCTAGTTGACAAAACCAGGTTATATTGAATTGATATAGCAAAATTCCAGTTGGTTCACATTTATGTAGGGCATTTCCTGACCTCAGGATGGCTCAAAGTGCTTCACAGGAAATGATGGTGCTTACAGACTATAATCACTGTCACAGAGTAAGGACCCACAGCACCCAATTTGCACACAACAAGATTTAAAATCAAACAATTAGATGAAAAGTAGGTAATTTGTTTTTGATGATGTTGCTTGAGGGTAAAATGTGTCCAAGGCACAAAGAGAACTTTCTGAAATCTTCTCTTCTGAGTAATACAATGAGCTCAATCTAAGATAAGGATGTTAGTTTCACTTATTCAATTTTATTTATTAATCTGGCTTGGCTGGCCTTTTCTGTTGAAGTTTTTAGTTTCCCCAGGAGATTAAATACTATTTATTTTAGATCATGTGCTAACAGAAAACAGAAAACAGAAGCACAAGTGCTTAAGGCACAAGTTGTAATATATTATTCAATACAGACAGTCAGAGGGTAAATTTTTATTATCTCTGACACAATGTTGGTGGAAAAGATGTGAGCACTTTGGTAAACCAGTTATTTTTCGGGGATTTCTGCACTTGCTTCACTGCCCAAGACATTACAACAAAATTGCAGGCAACCAAGAGAGGAGGTTATTCCCTTGGTCTTGGCTGTGCTTTTGTCCTTCAGGCCTCTGATCTTGGTCCATGTAATATATTACCTTTTGTATCAAAAGAAAGTGCCTCCATAATTGGGCCAATATTGGATAAAGTCTTGAACTACGTGATATATACTATCCCACTCTAGTGTTGGTCTCTTCTACGGCCCAGGCCAACATAGCAACTTTTAGATTGGAAATGCATATGTTTCCAGAAATTGAAGGGAATGTGGAATTTAGAAAACTGAACAAAAGGGCCATGACCTTATTGAATGGTTAAGCGGACTCAAAGAGCCAAATGGCCTACTTCTGCTCCTATTTCATTTGTTCCTTAAACAAGCATTAGGCTCCCACTCTATAACCATTTGAACACAAAAAATATTCTCTGATAAACCAAATAGCCTTTTCTTAAAACTGAATTTTCCTGAATTATTGTTATATAATAATTTATTAGTTTTTTTTACACTTTACACATACTTTACACCTTAACATTCTGAGAACACTTCTAATATAAGACAGTATGATGGTTGTAATCATAACCGCTGATCTGCTTGCGAGGATTTTTAAAATCCCACAATATAATGTCCGCCAGCCTTGTAAACCCTCTGGGATATCTGCCCTGTTTTAATGTTGGCCTCTTGTGCATTCACAACTACAATTGCTTCACCATTGTTTGACGTGCCTTCAGTTGCCTATGCCATGACTTCGGGGATACAGTTCTGCACATCTCTGCTTTGCTTTCCTCCTCTAGTCACTTCTCAATACTTGCCTCTTTTAACAAACATTTGCTAATTTGATCTAGCACCTCCTTATGTAACTCAGTGTCATACTTTACTTCTGACTGCTCCTGTAAAGCAGGGCATTTCATAAAATTGGAGGTGCTATAAAATATAAGTTGTTGTTTACCTATGCAGAGATTACGCAGTTGTGAAATTATTCTGTTTGATTGTATCACATTTCTCCAGGATGCAGGAAATCAATGGTGTGTGGAGAAGAAGAAGAATGGATTGGAAACATGGATAGAATAAGGAATTGTCATCATACCCAGATTGAATTTACGCAAAGGAAATTTTTAACGAAATCAAACACATTTTAGCATTAAGGAAAGGTTGTTAATTATTTACAACGTCTTCTAATTTGCAGGTGAGACTTTAAAATAAAGTAAACTCCTGCAGCTGTCAAGTTGTGAATGTCATCAATGTCATCTCATTCCAGGAGATTTGTACTATTCAATGAATTGATGTGATTCATTTAGGATGCTTTTAGGTTGCAGGTTAATCATTTAGACACCGTTTTAACAAAATGGATTTTCTGAGTCAAACTTTCTTTGATCTATTTGTTTTTTATATAGCACAGGACATTGTTTTTAAAAAAAATCCTGAATTTGGCGAACAAGTGCAGCAAACTGTCACAAATACATACTAATAATCCATTGTTCAAGGGAATATTTATTGAAAGGAAAGCTTCATTCTCCCACAAGTTAATTCCTGTAGACATTTCTTTACAGTAAAAACTCAATAAAAGGAAGATTTGACCCCAGAGAAATTAGTTTTTCTCTATGATGATATTTTTCACATCATGAGAATTTTATATTGTTAATTGTTGCAGTGAGTTGACTGCACAGGGATGAGAAACACAATTAATTTAAGAATGTGTCATATATGACAATAATATTCTCGCAATAATATTTTATTTCTCAATAATACTCTTGGATAAAAGCACAGTTAGACCATGTTGTACATTCAAATCTTCCTTTTTCATGTTTTTTTAAAATGTAATCCACAGACATACACATGACAGAACCTTCAGTCAGAACACAAAAACTAAATGAAAACATATTTTCCCTATTTTTGGGATCAAAAGCAAAATATTGTGCACGTTGGAAACTGAAATCAAAACAGAAAATGCTTGGAATACTCAGCAGGTCATGCAGTATCTGTAGGGAGAGAAACAGAAAGCTGGATTTTTAGACCTCAATGGGACGGACACAGAGGGAGGTGGGAATGGGATTAAATGACAGTTAAAGGTACCGGTTGCCAATTTCCTTCTGTTCCTGGGAACTTTTTCTGGAAGTGGGATGGGGATGCCAGCTTTTTCAAGGGATAATTAAAGCCTTTGTCAGAGGTCGTCCAGTCAGCCTCAATTGGCAGGGAATAGGGAAGCTACCAGGAGGCAGAGTTGAGTGCCCAGTTCTCTAAGCAGGCCTGGATCAGGGTAGCTGGCTATCCTGGATACTACAGGATTGTCATATTTAGGATGATGTCCTGTGTCTTGGGATGCTTGAAGTCCCAATGCTGCTTGCCCCAGATTTGCACTGTTTGGAGTTCCATGCATGCACAACGCACAAATGCACACATGAATTGTGCACTGCTCTCGATTTTCTCCCCAGTGGCCCTCGTTGCCCCAGCTCATCCACTCCATTCCACATTAAACCACCACACCCCCATCTTCCTCCAAGTCCCAGTCCCGACCCCAATCCCAACTCCCCCTCACTCATTCACTGGCCAAGCCAAAATGTCCCTTAAACTTATCCAGGATTGGCCACACTGACACAGGCCTGTAGCTGCTGTTTCTAATTTTATGTTAAAGTAGAAGAACTTGGAGAGAATGTGCTGCCTTGTCCCTCACTTAATTATAATGGCTGGAGGGCAAGTTACTTTGATAACCAATATACACACCATCCTTAATTGGATGGCACGTCCATCCTCTGTTCATTATGTGGCAAATTAAGGGAACATCACAGGTGTGTGAGCAGGTTCCCTTCAAATAACTGATTTTTAAACCCCAGACAATCCTATTTTTGAGAACCTGAAGCACCCAGGGAAAATTTGGCTTTTGTTAAATTTTCAGGATTGTGACCTTTCATATGATCTGTGAAATTATAGAAATGGCGTGTAAAATGTGTTGGTGGGAGTGGAAAGAAGAACTAAAGGGAAAATCTGTGATGGGGTTTGGGGAAGAAAGATTACAATTTGAAATCTTTTGTTATTAAATCTCTTGAAATATGATTTAATCTTCCGCCCTGATTATCTGGAATGGAGATCTGTGAAATTATTAACTCATTAAGATATTTAGATTTAATTGGAGACTCATAAATATTTCTGTTGGAATTTGCTCCAATTTAGCCATTGCTCTCATTCGGGAAGCTCAAAATATTTCGAGTTGAGAAAAGCCTGAGCGTTTTGTTTTGCATTGTTTGTTTAAAAGAATGATTACCTCTGATGTAAAATGCCAAAAAGAATGATTGTCATACCTGAAATATGGTAAGCATGTCTCAAAAACCCCTGCTGATCTTTCACAGTCCTGGGGTGCGAGAGGTATATTTCTTAAGCTGATATATTTCCAAAGCAAGAACTGAAATTAGACATTGGAAGAGCTATTCCCATAGCCCTTAAAGCAAGTGATTCTTAAGTTTCTTTGGTATATGTGTTACTATAATAATATAAATAAATGCTCCACATATACAGATATGAAATAAACTACCAGTAATATTATGATAAAATCCATTTTTCCAAGTTCCTATCCTGTGAAATTTGATCCCTATAGATATAGATATAGTATCATTGAAGGCGCAGAAGTTTCCAATGGGTGCTACACTCAATTTTGCTCAGGAACAGGAGTGTGACCCTTTTGGAATGTCTCAAGAGTCCACTCAAAACAGTTCAAGCACCACTGAACAACATTTCAATGTTCATTTTTGTCAGCAAAAGAGAGGAGTCAGAGCAATTAAGTCCATATTGATGTTAGCTGGTTCCATACAGGTAGGGAAAAGGATGGCCTGTAGGTGGTAAAATTCTGCTCAGGACAATTGGAATGCTATAATTGCACCAGTGCTTAGTTTCCGGAACAAAATCCTTGTTAAAGCCAATGGATGCAGTCTTAGGAAAAGAGATTGAAAAGCTGAGAGGTGACCAGCTGTTGGTAGTAGCATGGCTTAGAAGCTTAAGCCTATGACTATGTTTAGACGCTGGAGTATTGCTGGGCCAAAATGGTGGAACACAGTTTCAAAAGTAGATTAGCTCAGGTTGCAATGATGGCGAAAAAGGGTGGTGGGAGGAAATTCAAGGGCAGCCTGAGCTCAGTAAACCTGGTTGTTTGGTAAAAAGCTGAAATTGTGACAGTACAATAATTGCTTATGAATAGCCTCAGCATTACTGGGGAATGAAGTGTTGGGAGAAGAGATTGAACCGTCAGGACATGAGCAGTCCTTGAGGCAGTTTGTGACAAACATCTTTGAGTGGATATACACACATACATATTAGATTGTTTTACTTTTCTAACCTTTTGATTGTAAACTCTATTTTTTGTTTCAAAACCTTGGAACCTTGTGGCTTGATTCTCTTCGTGCATATCTGTGGTTTTCAAACTTGGTCCACATTAAAACAAATTTTAAAAATGTTCTTTATCCTTAGCCAGTTCATAAGATAACTTTGACAGCCTCTTCTAGGATCATGACACTCAAGTTGGAAAATGGATAAGGAGCATAAACAGTTTGGTGGACAAAGTTGGCAAATGTGTCAAGCTCAGGTTGGGAAGTTGGGGAGATAGTTCGGTTGTGTCATATTGGGAGGGTAATCTAGTCAAGCCAGGCAGGTAGAAGGTTGTAGCTGATATGGTAGCTGGATTAGATCAGTGGTGGTGACGGTGGGTGGGTGGGGGAATAGACAAGTGGTCAGTGTGTAGATGTCAGATCAGGAGAATAGTCAGATGGTCAAGGAGAAGGATGCGTCTGATTGGGTGGTAGCCAGGTCTTAGGGTATGCAAATAATTGAAAGTATAATCAGGAATATTCGGTCTCCAAAGTTCTGGAGTCTAGAAGATTTGGGCCTATAATATTAATTGAAAAGGGAAAGAGCCCTTGCAATCCTGAGTTCATTCCTAAGATCAGTTAAAGAAATTGACTAATTAGACTTTCACACCTAATGCACTCAAATCTGATACTATCAGCTTGCCAGCTAGAAATTTGTTATTAATTGGTAACATTAATTTATGATCAATCTCAGACAATAAATTTAAAATTCAACTTATAATCTGCAAAGCTGATAAATGACAAATTACTGTGATATAGTTGAACTGTTTTTGTAACCTTCATTATTCATTATTCATTGCATCAGTTAATCATATTTACTAAAGAACTGCATACTTAATATTTGAGATTATGTTACTTATGATAATGCTTTAAGAAAAAGATATTAGTTCATGACACGGTCTGATTTCTTTGATAGTTTGGCAAGAAAAGAGTTTATTTCAATCCATCTTTGGATGGGATTGGTGTAAATGTCAATGTAATCGGAGCTGATTGATGTAAGACAATTTCGCAAACTGAACATGTAATGCTGCCTAGGCAGAAATGGTGAATTTTCGAATGATTTATCTGATACACTTTTGATAAGTACCCTTCTCAAGGTTAATTAGAGGTCCAATTTGACATTTCTCACTACAGAGGTGCATAGAAAGAAAAGGAAATAGAAACAATGTGGGGAGGGGGCAACTAAAATGACAGATCTTCACTGTCAAGATCGTATTCTATTCCTGCAATTTTTAACTTTACACTGTTGTTTTAAGCAGATGATATCACTTAGTAGGAACTGGTGGGATCTCTCTTTAAAATGCAAATTGTACCCAGATTACACCTTTGGGTACTGACTGCTATTCTAACTATGAACCTGAGTGAGGGACACCATTGAGACTTTCTCATCAGGCCAACACACATGGAAGAAGATTAAATAAAGAAAGATGGAAGTTTTTAAAAGCTATTTTTTGTAAATTCTCTTTCTGGGGCTAGGAGAGTGATACCTATTACTCTAGTCTTCAAGGGGAAAATTGAGATCTCCTCTACTTCATGTTGTCTATCCATTATTTGCACGAGTTCCAGGATTACTCTTTTGAGTATCCCCTTAACTAACAATGCCTGTTTTGGACAAAAACCTATCCATATATATGCAAACATGGCATGGAGATTAAAATCCTACCTGACTGATTCTGACCTCACGTAAAACTCGGGTTTCATTGTCAGCATGAACACCCCTATCAGGAATTACACAGCTAGATGTCGTGTAATCTAAAGGAAAATGAATACTTTAATGATGAGGATGAACATAATGAGGTAAGTCTGATGCCAAAAGTTCCATGCTATTGTCATGATCCCAGCAAATGTTATTACTAGACAAGTTATATCCTCGACGTCAACCCAGCTTCATAGATCATAAATTTATTGTTTTGGCTGTATTCAAGATGGTGTCCAACTGAACCATAAGGATAAAATGCTACAAAAACATAAGTTGCTGGAAAAACTCAGGAGATCTGGCAGCATCTGGGAAGAAAAATTGGAGGTAACGTTTCGGGTCCGGTGACCCTTCCTCAGAACACTGGACTCTGACTTTTCTCCACAGATGCTGCCAGGCCTGCTGAGCTTTTCCAGCAACTTCTGTTTTTGTTCCTGATCTACAGCATCTGCAGTTCTTTTGGTTTTTATTAAGGATACAATGATGCAAGTTTTGCTTAAACAACAAAATGGAAATTTATTACAAAAAAGGAACAAAGATATAATCAAATAATCTACTTATCATACGAATTCAAAGATTTCAAAAACACAACATAGCCTCATTAATCCCCAAAGAAATGAAACAGTTTTTGTATAGCGGCCAAAACAACCCTACACAATTCTCAAAACACCACTCCTGTAACAGTACCCAAAATATCACTCATATTATACTCACAATAGTGTCCAAGAGTTCTAACACCTTAGTAGGTTTAAGTATCTTAGAGCTTCAATTTTTTAATAAGCTAGAACTGTGATAGTTTCTTCTTAGAGTTATCATACACTTGAGCTTCAATGCACTTAGCTGGACTAACTACTTCTGAGTATTCATCTGGTCTGGAATTAACTTTTCAATCTAAGGTCCTAGCCCTCAACAGCACTCTCACTTCTCAGTAGCGCTACTCAATATAGCCATCCAGTTCCAAGATCTTCACAGGAATAAAACAGTATCTATGGTTAAGAGTGAAACTGAAGGTTTCTGTGATTCTTCCAAGAGTGCTACCCACAAGCTAAAAAAAATCCGAGAACTCTCCAACAAAACTTCTAGGCTCCATTATTTACCACACTAGGTCACAAACAAACTAAAATAAACAAAAGTTCATTAGTGCACAAAACCCACCCCTGTATAGCTAAGCTTCAAAACTGTTTTGAAACAAAATCACCATAGTTACAGAAATGCTTACAATGTAATAATTAATGCCAGGCAGATTGAAAAGCCCACCAGTTACTAACCCAACCCTAGATATCCAAGCTTGCAGCAACTAACAATAAAAAAAAGTTTATATCCCACAGTTTATACCAAACTATTAGGACTTTTAAAAAGGTGATGAATATAAACATTGTACAGGACAGGTAGAGATGATCATGTATTCTAGAATGTAGATCAAGAGTTTACAGGATTAACTGAATAGTGAGTGAAGGTTATTGTTCCATTAGGGTAAGAGAGAGTTGCAGCAGAATCAGAGCAGGAGCGCACTGGCTAGGTAGGACAGCCTCTAGAGCACAGAACAGCGATTCACTTCCAACACAACCCCATAGTTCACTGAACCCGCGTAGGGTCATTGATGCAGGTTAAAATCTATGGAAGCAACACAATTCTATGGATTGACCCGTGGCAGCGTAATGCATGATAGCACCATTATTTATTCAAAGCATAAAGTGCTGCTATAGTCACCATGCACACCATGTTGCTTCAAATTCAACCCGAGCAGAACTGTCCTTTCATATTGTGTTCACTTGATTTTCCTCACCAACTGCATTGTATTTATCAATGATAATGAGTGGTGAATCTGTGTCATCAGTTTGCTACTGTGGATGTCTGTTCACTCAGAACGGAATTAAGTTTCCAAACACTTTTCACACAACTTGTACAGCTATCAGAAGAGGTCTTCTTTCCATGACTTTAGGTCAAATTTGGTCCCAGAAGTGAAAGACCAAGGGTTACATGAGTGGTAACTCAAACATGATTGCCTAAGTAAATTTAACGGCTTATTTAAAAATGCTCTTCTTTAAAAGAAAAGGCTTCTTCTTTACAAACCATAACTCCAATCAGTTTTCAGATTCTGGCAGGGGTGGTGGGGATTGGTTGGGGGGGGATTAAAAGGTAAATTAATTAATAGGTAAATATTACGAATATTGCTTGTTCAGGCTAAAGCCTTTTGCTTTATTGACAGTTAATTTGGGTGCATGCAACAAGAGATGCAACCCAAAAAAGAGTCACAATATTTCTTCTGCAGTTCGATTAAGAGGTGAGCAACTAGCTAGAGAATACTTCTCATCCTTTCAGCATAAGGTGCAAACCGACATCATCGGTTCAATTCTATGAACTCAGTACTTGTGGTCTCAATGAATTAGGCAGAAATAACAAACAAGCAAAAATATATATGAAGGAGGAGAAAGGGAGGGAAACTAAGCTGTGAACCATGCAGTGAACTTAATGTGAAATTAAGCCTTTGGTAATAAATATTAAAGGAAAGGTAATATATTTGTTTTAGTTTTATTTGTCCCTATGACAATGCTGATTCTCTATTTAAAACCAAGACCTGCTTGTATTTTAAACTTTGATGCCTTGATGGGGATGGTTTTTACTCTTTCATTTTCATTTCTACAAAATCCTGAATACTTTTATGTAACTATAAATAACCTAGAGATTGCAAGTCTACTTAGTAGGTGCAGAGTGCTGGGTTGGACACAACGTCTAAGAAGGTTTTCAAGCCAATAAAACACGATCATTTTTCAAAAGGATTGACATTTAATTATGTAACACATCAATAACATAAAGTTCTTATAATAATTTATCATTAGCATTTTTTGTTGTTCCTTTTAATAATGTAACAAATGCAATATAGCCCTAGGTGACCAGAATTGATTTTGAGACTCTTATGATCTACGGTGTTGTACCCAAAGAACCAGGTAGTGAAGTGTATCTCTGAATCAACATTGAAGCCTGTGGACTAGTGCTATTGAACTGCTTTTCCTCACTGATCTTTTCCTCTACTTATAACAAATTCTATTTTTTGTATATATCTGATTCTATATGTGTGTAGGGGTTTACTAGTTTCAACTAGTACAGTTATTGAAAGTTCATAGCTTTGCTTATCTGTGGCTAGAACCTATTTAGTTGTAATAAACAGTAATTCTTGCTAAGTGTAGGAACCTGGTCAGAATTTTCTGCTCATCTCATTACATCAGACTATTGATGGCTACCACGAAATTTCTTTCTTTTGGTGCTAGATTCAAAATGACATCAAGATGAGGGAAAGCTATGCCATTGATATCACTGGACTTTCTAAGCAGCTTTCTTTGAGGTCAGTGAAAATCATCATGTCTTCACTACTGATTACCATCTCTGAGCTATTATGAATCTGTCAAGTATGGCTTTAAGAGATGTATTTTGTCCTGGGTATTTTTTTTTGTAAAGAATGGTTGAGACAGATGTTTTGAGCGGTCTGCTAAAATCCAATAAAGTAAATAGCTTGTGAGGCCTTTTTTTTTAAGTTGGAACAATAGAAGCAGTCTGAATGGTTGGGGTTTAACTCCCACAGAACCAGACTTTTAGTTTTAGCTTTATGCAGTTACTGGGGTCTTGAAGCTGGATGTGGAAACATTTATTCCTCTCTCTGTTACAGCTAAAAGCTGGGGTTCCCTTCCTGCTCCTAGAAATGCATGTGAGACAATCTGTTCTACTGAATTTGCCTTTGCCATGGATGTGTTTATGGGATGTTGCTATATTGGAAGAGTTTATTTATATATGTATATAAATATATATTTTTGTTAACCATATCGTTAGAGTTACAGTTAAGCCAATTCTTTTATTTTGATTTTGTCTGCATTTTAGCTATAGTGTAAAATAATGTGTGTTTTGCTTAAAATAGAGTAGCTCGACTAATCGAATTGCAATGCCTTACACTTACTGTTAAAATAAGAAAAAGTTAAGGGTTAGGCTATCTTCTTCATATATTTTGAGGGGATTTGGTCTGGCCCATAATACAAGCAAAAACTAGTCATCACCTAGCTCTGAAAGGACTGGCACAGTGTTAGTCTAATGGGTTGTTCTCAATTATAGAATCCCTACAGTGTGGAAAAAGGCCCTTAGGTCCAACAAGTCCACACCGAACCTCAAAGCATCCCACCCGGACCCACCCCCCCAACAACCCACCCCTCTCTGAACACTACAGGCAATTTAGCATGGCCAATCCACCCAACCTGCACATCTTTGGACTGTGGGAGGAAACCGGAGCACCCGAAGGAAACCCACGCAGACACGGGGAGAATGTGAAAACTCCACACAGACAGACGCCCGAGGCTGGAATCAAACCTGGGTCCCTGGTGCTGTGAGGCAGCAGTGCTAACCACTGAGCCACCATGCCACCCTATTTTCTTTAAATGACGTATTTAAGTTGGAACATGAGAAATTGAGGCTGTTTATATGAACTAGAGAAATGTGATCATTTTGAATGCATGAATTAAGGGCTTTGCATGAAAAATTTGTAATAAGAAACTATTGTGTGTCAGAATCCTAGAATTCTGCTGTTGATTCAGATGTGCACTTCACTACCCTGGTTCTTTGGGTACAACACTGTAGATCACAAGAGTCTCAAATCAATTCTGGTCACCTAGGGATATATTGCATTTGTTACATTATTAAAAGGAACAGCAAAAAATTCTAATGATAAATTATTATAAGAGCTTAATGTACTGATGTATCATATAATTAAATCCCTGACTTTTACTATAGTCATGGAGAGGGATAGGAGCAGACAGTATGGGAAGGTATTTAATTATGGGAGGGGGAATTATAACGCTATTAGGGAAGGACTACGGAGCACCAGTTGGGATCAGGTGTTCTCAGGGAAATGCACGACAGAAATGTAGAGATTGTTTAGGGAGTAGTTGCTACAGGTACTGGATGGGTTTGTCCCACTGAGGCAAGGAAAGAATGGTAAGGTGAAGGAACCTTGGATAACAAGATATGTTGAACACCTAGTCAAGAGGAAGAAGGAAGCTTACTTAAGATTGAGGAAGCAAGGATCGGACAGGGCTCTAGAGGTTTACAAGGTAGCTAGGAAGGAACTGAAGAGTGGACTTAGGGGAGCTAGAAGGGGGTATGATAAAACCTTGGCGGGTAGGATCAAGGAAAACCCCAAGGCTTTCTATACTTATGTGAGGAACAAGAGGATGGCCAGAGTGAGGGTAGGGCCAATGAGGGATAGTGGAGGGAACTTTTGTGCGGAGTCAGAGGAGGTAGTGGAGGTCCTTAATGAATTCTTGGCTTCAGTATTCACCAATGAGAGGGACCTTGACGTTTGTGAGGGCAGCATGAAACAGGCAGATATGCTCGAATAGGTTGTTGTTAGGAAGGAGGATGTGCTAGAAATCTTGAAAAACATGAGGATAGATAAGTCCCCTGGGCCAGAGGAGATATACCCAAGGTTACTACCGGAAGTGAGTGAAGAGATTGCTGCCCCTTTGGAAATGACTTTTGCATCCTCACTGTCCACTGGAGTAGTGCCAGAAGATTGGAGGGTGGCAAATGCCATTCCCTTGTTCAAGAAAGGGAATAGGGATAATCCTGGAAATTACAGACCAGTAAGTCTTACTTCTGTTGTGTGCGAATTATTGGAGAAGATTCTGAGAGATAGTATTTATGATTATTTGGAAAAGCACAGTTTGATTAGAAATAGTCAGCATGACTTTGGGAGGGACAGGTCATGCCTCACAAAACTCATTGAATTCTTTGAGGATATGACAAAACACATTGATGAAGGTAGAGCAGTGGATGTGGTGTATATGGATTTTAGCAAAGCATTTGATAAGATTCCCCATGGTAGGCTCATTCAGAAAGTAAGGAGGCATGGGATTCAGGGAAATTTGGCTGTCTTGATATAAAACTGGCTGCCCAATAGAAGACAGAGGGTGGTAGTAAATGGAAAGTATTCAGCCTGGAGCTCAGTGACCAGTGGTGTTCCACAAGGATCTGTTCTGGGACCTCTGCTCTTTATGATCTTTATATGGATGAGGAAGTGGAAGGGTGGATTAGTAAGTTTGCTGATGACACGAAGGTTGGTGGAGTTGTGGACAGCGTGAAGGGCTGTTGTAGGTTGCAATGGGACATTGACAGGATGCAGAGCTGGACAAGGAAGCAGCAGATGGAATTCAAACCAGAAAAGTGTGAAGTGATTCATTTTGGAAGGTCAACTTTGAATGCAGAATATAGGGTTAATGGCAGTATTCTCGGCAGTTTGGAGGAACAGAGGGATCTTGGGGTCCACGTCCATAGATCCCTCAAAGTTGTGACCCAATTTGATAGGGTTGTAAAAAAGGCGTATGGTGTATTGGCTTTCATTGGCAGGGGAATTGAGTTTAAGAGCTGTGAGGTTATGCTGCAGCTCTATAAAACTCTGGTCAGATCACACTTGGAATATTGTGTTCAGTTCTGGTCACCTCATTACAGGAAAGATGTGGAAGCTTTAGAAAGGGTGCAGAGGAGATTTACCAGGATGCTGCCTGGATGCAGGTCTTATGAGGAATGGTTGAGGGAGCTAGGGCTTTTTTCATTGGAGTGAAGAAGAATGAGGAGGTGACTTGATAGAGGTTTACAAGATGCCGAGAGGCATAGATAGAGTGGATAGCCAGAGACTTTTTCCCAGGGTGGAAATGACTATTATGAGGGGGCATAATTTTAAGGTGATTGGAGGAAGGTATAGGGGAGATGTCAGAGGTAGGTTCTTCACACAGAGAGTGGTGGGCGTGTGGAATACGCTGCCGGCAGTGGTAGTGGATTCAGATATTTTAGACACTTTTAAGTGACTCTTGGATAGGCCCATGGAGGATAGTAGAATGTAGGATATGCAGGGTAGATTGATCTTAGTAGGATAATAGGTCGGCACAACATCATGGGACGAAGGGCCTGTAATGTGCTGCACTGTTCTATGTTCTATGCTCTAAATGTCAATCCTTGTGAAAATGATGGTGTCTTATTGGTTTGAATACCTTCTTAGATGTTGTGTCCAACCTCAGCACTCTGCACCTACTAAATAGACTTGCATTCTCTAGGTTATTGTAGTTTTAAGAACTTTGGAGAAGGGGAGGTGTGGAGGATTGAACAGGTTTAGACAATTTAGACAGATGAAGGCAGAACCACCTTATTATTTTAACAAAAAGTCCAGGGTATTTCCTGTGGTGAAGTGTCCAGTCAGGGTGATCTCTTTCAAGTGGTCTGTGTTTTCATAGCTGCCAGTCCAGGAGTAGGGCTAATGCACTAAGGAAGGTAGAAAGGCATCAGTCAGGGATTTGGGTACTTCTCATCTGGGGCTGTCCAGTTAAGTTCACTCAAGGGGGTGGTGAGTCTTTGTCAGTGCATCGGGTCCATCTAGATAAATTAATGGGGAAGGGTTTTGGGAGGACAGAGGCTACAAGAGGGGCCGCAGCGATGTGAAGAAAATTCAGGTACCCTCCCTTTGTTTCTGCATATAACCTGACGTTTTCCCAGCCACAATCAGTGCTGAGGAAGGGTCGCTGGGCCCGAAACGTTAACTCTTTTTTCCTTCACAGGTGCTGCCAGACCTTCTGAGCTTTTCCAGCAAATTTGTTTTTGCTTCAATGAGATGTTCCTTATGCTTACCAAGACCTTTGTTGTCTGGCCTCCTTCTTTAGATTCTTTCACTCCTTTGCTGAAGGCACAGGTCAGTTGGTACACTCATTACAAAGTCTCTGAGTTACTCGAAGGCAACAGCTTACATCATGTGGTAAGAGAAAATTACTGGCTATCTTCAGACTTTGGTTGCTTTTAGTTGAGAGATACGTAGAAACAGCTGCTTTTTTGCAGTTTGGAGACCTTCTGCCCCTGTTGTTTAGATGCCCAGGAACCAATCAGAGAGTTATCATCATTTCAATGACATCCACAACTGGTCACAATTGCATAAAGCAATGATCATACTGTTGTTAGCTGAATCTCATTCTGCATCTTCACTTCCATGCTGTGCCATCTTATCTCACTTCTCCTGCTGCTTTCAAAGTGAAAGTGTAAATTCAACTTTCATAGCAATTAACTCCAAGAAAAGTAATGAAACACAACATTAAGTACACATGCAAAACCTGTCGAGCTACTGTCTTGTTTTCTACATAATGATGATGATGCAGGTATACAGAAATTTTCAGAGAATGATTACAGTTTTACCTAGTTGTTTTCATCAGTTAGTTTCTGAGCTGGAGGGAAAGGGAGAGAAGAGCTTCCATACTCTCAAAACTGCAGAACGGTTCATCGAACTTTTGTTCTTGTGGGCCAGCTTAGAATGAATTGGCCAAAACAATCCAACAAAGATTTCTATTTAAATCTTACATTTGTGTCATTGTCTCATAAATAGGTTTTTTTTTAAATAAAGGAACATTCTCCTTATTCTCACATTCGAAAGCCAAAACAAGTTTGTCACTTGCTCCAGCTTTCATGTCTTCTTTGACCCGTGATCGTCTCCCATGTATTTTAGCTCAGGATAACTTAAGGCACTTCTGATAAGTAGCTTCTATTTTTCAGAACCTTCTTTAAGCTGATTAAATGCTTTCTGGTTTATTTGTAAATTTGAGCTGAATCATATGTTTTCTTTTTTGGCCAAGTTTCAATTGCTTGTAGTTGAATGGCCTAGTGAGTGTTTTGCTGAGTCTAAGCAAATTCCCCAACACTGTCTTTCTCATCCAATTCTATCCTCATCATACCACGTGCCATTCCTAGAACAACCCACCAATCAGTGACTACATGCCAAAAGACCAGTGTCCCTGGTGCCCACAAGATATTTAAAAGCCCACTGTGCAGCTGGGTGACCACTTGCATTCCAAAGATAGGCAGATGGTATGAAGATCCAGGAGAAACGAAAGACGGCACATGAATTTCTGATAAGATGGAATGTTGACTAAACAGGTGGATGAGGGTAAAGCGGTTGATGTGGTGTATATGGATTTCAGTAAAGCGTTTGACAAGGTTCCCCACGGTAGGCTATTGCAGAAAATTCAGAGGCATGGGATTGAGGGTGATTTAGTGGTTTGGATCAGAAATTGGCTAGCTGGAAGAAGACAGAGGGTGGTGGTTGACGGGAAATGTTCATTCTGGAGTTCAGTTACTAGTGGTGTACCGCAAGGATCCGGTTTGGGGGCCACTGCTGTTTGTCATTTTTATAGATGACCTGGATGAGGGCGTAGAAGGATGGGTTAGTAAATTTGCGGATGACACTAAAATCGGTGGAGTTGTGGATAGTACGGAAGGATGTTGCCTGGTATGTAGATAAGCTGCAGAGCTGGGCTGAGAGGTGGCAAATGGAGTTTAATGCTGAAAAGTGTGAGGTGATTCACTTTGGAAGGAGTAACAGGAATGCAGACTACAGGGCTAATGGTAAGATTCTTGGTAGTGTGGACGAGCAGAAAGATCTCGGTGTCCATGTGCATAGATCCCTGAAAGTTGCCACCCAGGTTGATAGGGTTGTTAAGAAGGCATACAGTGTTTTAGGTTTTATTGGTAGAGGGATTGAGTTTCGGAGCTGTGAGGTCATGTTGCAGCTGTACAAAACTCTGGTGCGGCCGCACTTGGAGTATTGCGTACAGTTCTGGTCACTGCATTATAGGAAGGATGTGGAAGCATTGGAAAGGGTGCAGAGGAGATTTACCAGGATGTTGCCTGGTATGGAGGGAAGGTCTTATGAGGAAAGGCTGAGGGACTTGAGGCTGTTTTCATGAGATAGAAGAATGTTAAGAGATAATAGGTACTACAAATGCTGGAGAATCCGAGATAACAAGGTGTGGAGCTGGATGAACACAGCAGGCCAAGCAGCATCATAGGAGCAGGAAAGCTTGATGTTTCGGGCCTAGATCCTTCATCAGGTTAAGGGGTGACTTAATAGAGACATATTAGATGATCAGACGATTAGATAGGATGGACTGTGAGAGCCTTTTTCCTCGGATGGTGACGGCTAACACAAGGGGACATAGCTTTAAATTGAGAGGTGATAGATATAGGACAGATGTCAGAGGTAGATTCTTTACCCAGAGAGTAGTAAGGGCATGGAATGCCTTGCCTGCAGCAGTTGTCGACTCGCCAACTTTAAGGGCATTTAAATGGTCGTTGGATAAACATATGGATGATAATGGAATAGTGTAGGTTAGACGGGCTTCAGATTGGTTTCACAGGTCGGCGCAACATCGAGGGCTGAAGGGCTTGTACTGCGCTGTAATGTTCTATGTTCTAACAATGAATAGGCTTTGTCCAATGGCTTCCAGACTATGTATTTAAATGACAGTGAGGCTCCCAGCAGTCAAATGCCTTTCCTGATAGCTCTTCCCATCAATCCCATTGATATTGCACTTCCCCAGGTTCACACGCAAGTGGTCCACAGTTAAATGTACACTTCCACCTTTCCCTTTCAGCCCCTGGCAGATGAGGTGACCATGCCAGGTATGGTCATACACTGCCCTTTCACAATTCTCACCCCTAATTCCTCCTAGCCTAGAGCCCTCAGTCATAATGAATAGGTTCCTGAATTTTCTTCACATCGCTGCGGCCCCTCTTGTAGCCTCTGTCCTCCCAAAACCCTTCCCCATTAATTTATCTAGATGGACCCGTTGTACTGACAGTGACTCACCACCCCCTTCAGTGAACTTAACTGGACAGCCCCGGATGGAAAGTGCCCAAATCCCTGACTGATGCTTTTCCACTTTCCTTACTGCATTAGCCCTACCCCTGGACCGGCAGCTATGAAAACACAAACAACTTGACAGAGATCACCCTGACTGGACACTTCACCACAGGAAATCCCCTGGACTTTTTATTTAAATAATAGGGTGGTTCTGCCTTCATCTGTCTCAGCCCAAAGACCTGGAATACATTGTCTAAACCTGTTCAAATCTCCACACCTCCCCTCCTCCAAAGTTCTTACAACATGTCTCTTTGATCAAGTTTCTAATCATAACTCCTCATGGGCCTTATTTTCCAGAGTGTGGAGATCTCAGCTGAGGTTAGGAATCTCAGTCTTCATTCTTTTATAAGAAGAAGGAGCTCCACATTCCTGAGGGGAGATTTGATCAGGACTCATTCAGAAATGTGGAGTGTTACTTCCATTGTGATAGTCCCTTTGTAATGCAGAACAACTGGGGCAAGGTAAACTATGGCCCTTTTCACAGCAGTGAGCTGAAGTTTAAAGGTCCTGAATCTCAGACAGCTGCTTTGACAGCTCCTGTCAAATGGTAAGTATATAATGCAAATGTGAGGCTAAGGTTTCAAGTAGGTAAGGTGCCCGGGAAAGGGTCTAGATCAAGGATAGGGGTGTGTTGAGTTTGGAGTGGGGTAGGGTGTCACGTATGGGGAGGGGGGCATGGAGAGATGGGGCTGTCAGGTCAAGGTTTGGACTGAGGGATGTGTAATTGGTGGGTATGTGAAGTAAGTATGGTATCAGTTGAACAGCTCGTTAGGGGTTAGACTATGTTTTAAATTTTCTAACTTTCCCTCAGTAATCATTTGCTTACAGCATCGGAACTGTCCAAATTCTGTGATTTAAATGGACCCTTTCTGAGGGTTTCAGGCCTAGAAGAATTGCCCAGCAGAATTTTCAATTTCCTGGGCAGTTCCTTCAGAATCTGCCATGATGGGGATTCGGCAGGGTCACCATGTACAACTTGGACTAATGCTGACAACTATCCGGCCATTGGAAAATCTGGGTCCTGGTGTGTCACTACCCTAAATTTTATTTAAATAATACCTCCATGAATGTCATTGAGATGTTTTACCTTGTCAAAGGGAAAACAGAGATGCGAATGGTAGTTGTTTTATAGATTTGAATACATTGTTGTAATCACACGTATACATCGGCACGTTTAAATAAAGTTCCTTAATTTACAAATGCACTTAATGATTTACACTGAATGTTGTCCTTTTGTTTTCAATATTGCCTGACATGGGTTGAACCATTTGGTTGTTTATGAGAAAAATTAAGATTAAATATGATCTTATAATGAAATATAAATTGAGTTACATACATTTGAACATTAAAGCTATGTAGTCTTTCCCAGGATTTCTGTTTGTTTCTTTTATTCTACATTCCACAACAAAATAAAGGCACTGTGTTGTTTGCCATTGAAGAATGGCTGCAGGAATATAATTTCCCACAGGATACGAATGATGAATTCAGAACTTTGTATAAGGTGTTTTCTTAGACCACAGCACACGCCAGAAAATGATTTCATTCAATATATAACTAGAAAGTTATTGAGCCTACCTGTTAAAAATGCTTCTTTCAAAGTCATTCATCGTGAAGACTGCACAGTCTCAGCAAATCACAGCAGATTTTGATCCAAAGAAGGTGCAGATTGTGTTCGTAAGTGAATAACATCTATTCTTTGTTTTTAAATTTTATTTACCAGTCAAAAGATCCTGATGTCTCTCTTTCCTGTCTGCTAGAAGAAGTGTTGAATCATAACCATGAAGAAGAGGGCAGTTAGGTCTCTGGGCAAATTAAACTACATGCCTAGTTTCTACAGATCAGCAGGGTGAAGACTATCTCTTTTATTCCATTTTTCAGCAGAACTAGATTTTTTTTTGTTTTTTTTTAACCATATCTGGCAATTGGAGCAGTGAAGATCTTAAATATGTTTGACTTCATTTATATAGATCGTGCTTATATTGTTTTTTGAAGTTATATTTGGTGCTTTGCATAGCACTTATCCCGTGCCTCAAATTTGCACAAACCAATTGAAGATTTATAAGATGATATACCATAAGAGCAGCTTCACTGTTTTCACTCAATTTTTTTGAAGATTTTTAAGGAGACATGTGATGATTTATGTTTAATAAAGCTATAGTTCACAATATCAAGCAATTATAGTCACAATTTACGTTCTGAGGTAACTACTTTTCTTTCTATGTAAACAATGCACATTTGAAAAAGGTACCTTTTTATGTTGTGCAAGGTATTGAAGGAACTAGAGCAGAACTTTGTGTGGACTTATTCAATATCATTGGTACTAAAGAAATACTGTAACAATGGAAACAAGTAAGAATGGAACAAAGTGAGAACAAATCTGATCCAGAAGACATCAACGTTGGGTTAAACAATCCAAAGTACTAGGAAAAATGAACTATGACATTTGAAAGTTTTTTACAGTTTACTGTATTGACAGAAAATAAGAACTTTTGAACATTATCCACAGATATCAAACCACGATCTTCAAAAAATAAATGAAACAGTGAAGCTATTTATATGATATATTGCACAAACCAGCTAAACAACTAGAAATTTGAGATACGTAGATAGACTTCACATTTATTTCTACAGTGATGTGATATCTGTTTTTTGCAATTTAATGTTATCACTGTAGTCTCAGATGCTACAATGGCGCAAGAGAAAAAGAAAAGGATATTGAATGAAGTATCTTCATTTACTGCAGGCTTCTATTGACAGTTTGAAATAATGGTTATTATTGGACAGACATCCTCTTGTCAGGAAAGAGAAATTCAATCTGAACAGTTCTGTCAGCATCTCTATTAGCCTCCTTCTTCATAACTCTTGAAGCTTACAAGGGAATGACCAAATAGGGAGCATTCTGAAATTAATGGTTTCCCAATCTAATCTGAAGATTGGTAAAATAAATCATTTACTCCGCACCATTATCATGACAAAACTATTCAAGTAATCAGAACAACATACCTGGTTGCAGCAGTCTCAGAAAATGATGTGTGAAGTTTGTTTGTTCCATGTATAGTGGAAGAAAGGAGACTTGATCACACTTCAGTAATACATCTGTCATTTTTGGCTGCATGAGTATTTACTTTAGAAACATCATTTTAAATGAGAGACACTCACAAGTATAGAGATACTTCAACATCTGTACTAAAAGTTACCAGGTTGTAACATGCGTCACCTGTGTGGTGGTCAACACGGGAAAGTTCTCATAACTAAATCTTTTGTACTAAGGAATTCCCATGCTTGGATAAGTGCCCTAAACTGAAATTAGAGTTATTGTCACCATTGAACATTTCAGTGGAGCTGTCAGCAAAAAATCTAAAATTCAATTCATTTCATATCAAGGTGCCGATATTTTCTTAAGTTAATCTATTTGATTTTAATTGCATTTCTAAAAGAAGATATTGATAATAAAAATAGAAATAAGAGCAGTAAAGGACACTACATATCGCTGACAATGTACATTAAAGATTTCCCTTTTGTCATTATAATTGCACCTTCAAATATCTCTCTACCTTTTTTTTTGAATTTCCTTTTCACACAATGTCTTAGAGCTTCTGAATATGCACGGCTGTTGCATCTTCAACTTTGATGCCTTTGCTTCCAGGAAAAAAAATCTTCAGTCTGGTTTAATTGTACCTGGCGTAGCAGCCATCACTAGTGCTTCAAGCCTAGGGAGTGGAAAGCAAAGTGTTTGGTGTCCAATTAGTTTAGCCAGTTATGTGATGACTGATCAGATTCTGAAATTCTTATGGACATTTTAAACTTAAAAAGAATCCTTTGAATTAAAAGATGACCACTATGGCAAAGAAAAGAACTGCAGATGAAAATTAAGCGACTATCTGCCAGAATGAAGTGTAGAGCTATCGAATGTCACCAGCTTTCTCTCTAATTTTCTGGCTGGTCGTCTGGGTCTCTGAGACTCAGGCACAGCGGCAGAACCAAAGGACAATGCTATAATCAGAACCAGGGAAATGTTAGGCAGAAACAGTAAAATGAAGGGGACAATGAGAGGCTAAGTATTCACTACCCACTGCCACCCCTTGCCCCAAACAGGGAGGTGTCTTCTACAGACTTGTCTATAGTGACTATAACTGCTGGTCTGTGCCTGTAGCTGACCTGATATAGCGATCTGTGGACAAATGTGCTGTGAAGGTCGCAGTTTGAGGACTGTCTTAACCAAGTCTGCACTGCAGGTAAAGATGAAAAGACGCATTCTCACTTTGAATGCTGCCAACCTGTTACCAATCAATAGGAACCAGGCCAAAATCATTTTACCCAACCCGCAAAGCCAACAATCTCAAAATCAACTGCTCGACCAATGTCAATGTAACATCTGCTTCAATAGTTCCTTATAAAACATAAATTCAATTGACTGGGAGAAAGGTATCCATATGGCAAGGTAACCTTTTAAAAATATAATCTTCTTGTGACCAACTGAGAGAGTGGGTCAGTAAAGAACATGTTCAAATTCATCCCCCTTACTCACTGGAAGTCTGACGTTTTGATGTATCACACCTGGAACCGTAACAATTGATGAATGTTAGTCAGGGACAGAACATAACAATTGCATCCCTAGACATGACCAAATTAAAGTTCACCACATGTCCCTCTGTTCTATAAAACCAGATACTACCCTACCTTTGGAAGCAAAGGTACTCCTTGTGCTACAGCCTTGTTAAATATCTCCCCATACTGCAACTCTCTCACTTCATGCAACAGGTATGAGTAGCTCATTTACCTCTTTTCCACCAACAGCCACCCTGTTGTTTTCTCTTTTTGTTGCCTGATGAGCCAAAGCATCTAAAAATCCTACATGATCTCTCTCTTGTTTCTGTCCTGTCTCCATCCATCTATTTTCTGGGCACATATTACTTCCTCTATTTAACTTACCTTTTCTCTGTTGTCTCTTTTCCCACTAATATTCTGATCAGTCTGCTTGTCTTGTTGGCTCCCATTTTAAAAAAAAAGACAAATCATCACTTCCCATCCACCCACCAAATCAAAACTCACACATAATTCCTAAGTGCTTGAAAATGAACACCCCACTTTCAACTTTTCTTTCCTGTCAAGTCTCTGCAAAGTTATTGCCTCTTGAATAAGGTTTCCACCAAGTTGGGCTTTTCAAAGTTACTATTAGTTTGCTTATGGTGCTTACCTCTCCTCATCCTCCAGTAATATTATTCACCTCAACCGTTTTTCAAGCCGGCTGTTGCTAAAATTCTCATCAATGTTTCTGCTTCAGTTCAGGCTGGCTCATCTCCCATCTTTCACTCCACAGTCCTTCAATTTTCCAAACCTTTGCCAATCCTATGAAGCTGTGTGACTGCCACAAAATCTCAAGTGGTGTTAGATCAGAGATTACCAACAATTGGATAAAAGTTCCCCTTAGTCCTAGCAAAATATAACACAATATTTCTGGATAAAAATCCTGCGCTAAAAGTGTACATTTTTATGATATGCATTCTTGTATGTGTCAGGAGTGTAGAATGAGGCTTTTGCTCAAAAGGTTCGCAACAGTGCCGCTGGGAATTCAAGACAATTAGGCAATTAAGATTAACAACATCATTCATGTAGACCATTGCATCCAGAAGACAGTGCTGGTTTCTGTCTCATTAATCTAAGCTAAAGATGAATGCATGTCAGAGAGATCAAAGATCAATAATTAATACATTGCTGGGTTACAAGAATACCATAAACCTTTGTAAATCTTTTCGATGAGGTTTGTACACGATTTCATTGAAATATATTCAATAAAAAATATCAGAAAGTATACAATGTGATGTTGATACGTTTGGTTCCTATTTCACCATCCAATGGATGGACCATATGTTTAGACTGAAGGTTTTCACTTGCAATTTTCAGTTCTGCTAACAGAACTCGATTGAATGAATGTTAATGACTGTGACAGAGCAAATCTCAGGACATCTACGGATGTACAGATTTGGGATGCCGATAACTTAACTTTGCAGTCATAGTTTTATTGCTTTTTATAGCAATATTTTTCAGTCGAACATAAAAGGTCTTTATGCCTATATGTTCTAGCTTCCAGGCATTGTATTAATCTGTCAGTAGCGCATGTATTGTTCATTTCAGTTACTTGCAATGAATATTTTCACTAGAATGCATCTCTAGTGTACATAATTATCATTGGCAGAAATGAGATTTACTGGCATGGTGTTTGACAGCAAAGTCATTGCCAAGAAATGACAAAAATATAAGCAATGTTGAAACAATGTTTAAAATGAACAGATACTTGGATGTTTGTTTTCTTCCATATCAGATATATAAATCAATGGCTATCATAAAATTGTCTTCTTATCTCACATAAGCATGAGCATTTTAAAACTCAATATAGGGATTTTGTACCTTAAAAAAATCTATGTATCTAACACACTGTAAGAGTGATGTTCCTTTTTAATTTTTTTTGCTTTTATGCCATATCAACCACTTAAATGAAGGCTTGAAGGCAAAACTGTTTCTAGTAGCTGAGTTAAAGATCCTCCCTCATTGCACTAAATCCCCATAATACTCAAATGTGGTGACAATGATAAGGAATGTGTCTGAACAGTTTACATGGGCGCTTGGGTAATTTATTAACATAGTTCAGTGTATATTTAAAGTGTCAATAATCTGCACAGATCCTCACTGAGCACCCACAACATAACACATTTCCTTGCACAAGAATTGGCATAAGATTCAAATGTGCTTTCAGTAGTATAATTATGATTGGATTTAGTCCCCAGCATGTATTCTGAATCTGATAGATTTTATATAATGGTAATTTTGATTTTCTAATTGTAGAAAATGGCACTGTTCAACTCTGTACCTTTGGCTACATTTTGATGCTACTGTTCATTTTTCTATGTGGTGCAACTCAAATATGATGTTAGTTGCACTCAAAACCAAATCTTTGCAAGAAGGCAGTCACTTAAAAATGGATAATAAAACAGGAAGCACGCACGGGTGCAATAGAGGTTTAGCACGCATATCTAACATTTACATTTAGGCAGTAGCTAGATTATGTATAATCAAGTATCTTGACTCAGCCAGCAATACAAAAAATTAGTTTGGAAAATTTTAACATAGTTCTGAATTGATTAATAATACAGTGTAAAACTAGTTAAAATCCAATCTTAGTTGTCATTAAATTCATAATCTAATTCAGAACATTCAGACTTATGACAGGTGTAGGAATTGATACAATTTCTGAGTAGCAAATGTTAGTGATAAAACATCACTTTAGAGAACACAGAAGCTTCTGCATGTGACCTTTCCCTCTCTGTGTTGGAGTGCTTGACAATGATTTGAGATATTCAAAGGTAGAAGATTAAAAGACTATTAGACCAAACTGGAGGTGAGCATTAGGAAATCCCGAAATAGTAATTTTTCATCTGGAGTCAAAAAACAGAAAATGTGACCTTATTTGCCATTCATTAGCATATTTAGCCATCTCTGTATGCAGGAAAATATGGCAAAGTGCATAATACTATGTGTACAGTAGACTTTGACCAGGGGAGAAGGGAAAGAGTAATAATAAGAATGGAAAAAAGAGGATTTTGAGAAGATGTTTGAAAGTAGGGACGAAGATGTCAGGGTGCAGGGAACTGCATAATGATTTTCAGAGGCTATGAGCTTAAGAATTGCACAGCTGATATCAACAACTGGCAAAAGGCATTTGATACTATGAACCTGGATAAAACTTCTACAGTAGTACTGAAGAAGTGTGCTTCAAAACTTGCCATGCCCGTAGCCATGCTCTTCTAGCATAGCTACAGTACTGACATCTATTCAGCAAAATGGAGAATTGGCCCAGTGTATCCTGTACACAAATCCAACCCAGCTAAATGTCACCCCATTAGTCTACTCTGAAAATCAGCAAAATGATGGAAATTGAAACAACACTTGCTTAGTATTAACCTGCTCACTGATGCTCAGTTTGCAATCTGCAGGGCTGCTCAGCTCCTGACTACATTACAGACTTGTTTCAAGCATGGACAAAAGAACAGATTTCTAGTGGTGAGAGTGGATGCTCTACACATTACAGCCATATTTGACAAAGTTTGGAATCCAGAAATACCACGGAACTAGAGACAATGGGAAAACTTTCCACTGGTTGGAATAATATCTAGCATAAAGCAGGATCATTGCGATTGTTGGAGGTCAGTCATTTCAGCTCCAGGACATTTTTGCAGGAGCTCTTCAGGGTAAGATCCTAGTTCCAACCATCTTCAACTGCTTCATCAATGACCTTTCCTCCATCATAACGTTAGAAGTGGGGGATGTTCGCTGATGATTACACAATGTTCAGCATCATTTGCAACTCTTCAGGCACTGCAACATTTCATGTCCAAATGTAATAAGATCCACACAGTACTCAGGTTTGGCCAAAGAAGTAACAAATAATACGTGTACAAGTAACAGCCAATGACCATCTCTGACAAGACTGAATCTAGTCATCTTCCCTTGATATTTAACACCATTACCATCACTGAATCCTGTACTATCAATATCCTGCGGTTTATCTTTGATCAGAAACTGAACAGGACTACCCATTTAAATACTATTGCTTCAAGAGCAGGTCAGAGGAAGAAAGCTGTAGAAAGTGACTCACCTTTTGGCTGACCTTTTGTCAGTCCGCCGTCTACAAGGCACAAGTCTGGAGCACGAAGGATTGCCTCCCTTATGTCTCATTGAGTACAACTCCAAAAACATTCAAGAAGTTTGACACCATCCTTGGCAAAGCAACTCACTTGACTGGCACCGAATACACAAATGTTTACTTCCTCCTCATCAAAGCACAGGGGCAGCTGTGTGTGCCATCTACAAGATGGACTGCAGACATCCATCAAGTCTCCTCAGGCAACAGCTTCTATGAGCACCACAACCAGAAGGACATGGGAACCAGATAGATGAGAACACCATCACTTGCAACTTACCCTCCAAGCCTGACCTGGAAATATATCATTGTGCCTTCAGTACTGTTTGGTCAAAATCCTGAAATATCTTCCCTAATGGCATGTTGGCCCACATACATCAAATGAACTGCAGCAATTCAAGAAGACACATTCTCAAGGGTAACAATTGCTGGCCCAGCCAGCAACACCAACAACCCATGAATGAATTAAGGAAAGATAACCATGAATGGTACAACAGACAAATTGAGGCATGAAGTGAAATCAGTATTAGAGGAATAAAGCTGGCACATCAGGATATGAGGAAAGAGGGATTTGAAAATGAAAGTAAAAGTTTTGAAATTTAGTTGGTGTGCAGAGGGGAGCTTGAGACGTCAAGGATGAGGAAATGCAGAAAACTCATGTGAATGAGGAGGAGTTAATGTTGGTTAGTAAAACATTTAAAAGCTTTAGGATGTTGAAATAATGGCTTAAAGATTTATCCAGAATGAGAGAACTTAAGCCAGAGGCTTGACTACAGCAGTCTTGGTGCTGGACTGGAACATGGGGAGGGAAGTGAAACTAAAATGACAATTTCAGGAATTTGTGACTCTGGTGCAACACATCATCAATCAGGACTATGGTTTGGAAGTTTGGATATGTTGTCCCCATCATTTTTATCTTGCTCATACTAATGAATAGAAAATTGTAGGTGGTATTTCTAAATTCACAATAATTGATGTGTCAAATATGCCTCCATGTATGAAGCTGTAATTATTCCCAAAAAAGTAATTATGGATTGTTAGCTTAAATTTGAATAAAGTCTCTAATTAATTGGTCAGATTCATAAAACACAGTAGTAATGTTTTCCAGAGTTCAGTTAGTTTTATTAATATAATTTTGAAGAAAACACTTTAAAGATACTTTCCTTTGTGTTCAATTATTTGAATTCCTTAATTTGTGGTCTTCAATTTCATGATTTTATTTAACAGAAAAGGCGAAGATAACTTCATGGGACAAAAGGAATACAAAGGTGTTTGTCCTTCTAGGTTAATGCATGACTTAATATGATGAGCAATGATTTTGGACAGATAGCTTTAGCACACAAAACATTTTCTCCAAACAATGCGCCTGCATTGAAATGTAATAGTCAATGATATATATTACATGTTATGACTGCTGTCATAGAATGGAGTTGTGCATTGCACTGCAAATGGACTGCAATAGTTCAATGTTAATTATGTTACTCAGGGAATTGTGGTGCCCCATGGTTAGCTCCATATAAGTCGAAGCCAAGCTGAGACAATTAAAAAGGATTTATCATCCACAATAGGATAGTTTTTTTATTAATTGTACCTGAGCAACACTGAAATGCTCCAGACATGTTTTATTATTCTTTAGGAATTAATTGTAATTTTGGTATCCACAGAAATACTATTTTATACATATGCAAAGAGAAAGGAAAAAATCATTTTATAATAGGCTCTTTTGACCTGGAGCCAGAAATTTACAAGCTTCAACAAGTCCCCTCTGATTCATATCAGCAGTTCATAAGTAACTGCAATTACCCTGCTTTGCCTATTTAAACCATTCTCCCACGGGGAGTACTTAAGAAGTAGCCTTAAAGGGACTGGCCAGTTTAACAACATTTCTATTTTGGCAGCTAACCACCACAATTCTACTCCAGTATCGACTTGTGAGTCAGCGCATGAAAGATTAACTAGCACAACAATCAAAAAGGTAACTCATAAATGGGAAATGTCACTCAGCAACTAATAGTTAGATGGCTGAGAATTCATTTAAAGAGCTATTTAAGGACCTACTTAGACCCTGCAATTGCACATCTGCAGAACAAACAGAAATTATTCCCTAGCTGTAGCAAGGGAATGTAGAAATTATTTTCATATCCACTCATTTGTGACATTTTCAGCTGTTATTCCTCTGTCAGCCCTTGTGACTACATCTGATCTCAATGACTTGTTAATGTGACTGTAATATATTGTACTTATAAATCTAAATTCAATTGAATCCACATTATATTTGATAAATTATTTAGAACTTGGAATATTCTGTGTTTATATCAAAAACCAATTCACTGTTATCAACAAAGCTTTCCTTTGCCAATAATGTCCATTGAGATTTTAAGCTCATTGGAGCAATGGTGATTACACATTGTACTTACGAAGAAATAACTACTTGTTTTAAAAATGTAAATGCTGGATTTCATGTGACGCCAGTGGGTATATTATCAATAGGATAGTACATCAGCTTTGCTGCCTGACATATTCTATCATCTCCCTGCACTCACTAGAGCTGACCCCCATAACACACTAGCTGGGTCAGTGGTGAAATCCACAGCCAACCTGCTAAATGTGAATAAATAATTAAAGGTAAATTTGGTTTGTTGGTAAGCTTATTAACCAGTATAGGCCCTGTCTATGCCAATATGCTCTTGTGAAATTGAGGTACCTTCTTTGCGTCTGGGCCAGAAGTCTTCAGTTTCAGTTCCAGAGGTGTGTCATGTCTGAACAGATTGTTTAAAAATATCTACGTTTGGTGTTGTCAGCTTTTTTTTATATATAGTCTAACTGACAAAGGTGTAATATAAGGTGTTACGTCTTCTTAGGGGGAATGCCCTGAGTTTACTGGGGACATTATCTCTTCATCGCTGTACATCATCCCATCTTCCTCTGTACTGCCCATCTTTGAAACCCAGCCCCACTCCCCTATCCCCAGGTCCTGTGCTGTCATATCCCTTTCCGCTCTAAAGTCCCATGATTTACCATGCTGTTTCAAAGAGCAAAGAACAAAGAACAAAGAAAATTACAGCACAGGAACAGGCCCTTCGGCCCGCCAAGCCTGCGCTGATCGAGATCATCTGTCTAAACCTGTCATCTATTTTCTAAGGGTCTGTATCCCTTTGCTCCCTGTACATCCATGTACCTGTCCAGATACATCTTAAAAGACCTCCATTCAGTCCTCCATTTTCTTGGTGATCCTTACTACAGTCCTAACTGTGCTTACTATTGAACTCTGGTTTTGCAGGGAATGAAATTGACTGTCAAGCAGAATAACCAACAAGTCCCAAGGGCAGACTTCCACTCACTGATGAACTGATGTTCCACATCCAACCACTTTAGCCTACCCTCAGCAGACTGTAAGACCACCACACTCAACCCCGTAAAATGCAGAGCAGACAATCAGGAGGCTGGAAGAACGCAGCAAGCCAGGCAGTATCTGGAGGGAAGGTGCTGTTAACGTTTCGGGTATTACCATTCTTCAGTGTTACCCTTACTCCAGTCCTGAAGGATGATACCCAAAACATTGCCTGCTCCTTTCCCCCAAATGCTGCCTGGCTTGCTGTGTTCTTCCAGCTTCCTATTTGTCTACATTGGATTCCAGCATCTGCAGCTTTTTTTTGTCTCTAACCCGTATATTGCAGCGCTAGGGAAAAAAAAAACACTTTTCACTCTTTCCTAAGTCTATCCATAGATTATGAATTCCATCGTTTGGATGAGTAAGAAAATAATAGCACCACTGGAATACCTATGGAGTAATACTTTTCTGCCAGCAGAACCCATTGTGCTTACTGCCATTTACGCACAATTAGAACAGCAACATCAGCTGTGAGAAGTAAAATGCAAATATCCAAAAGTTGCAATTCAAATTGTAGCATTCCATCACTGCCTTTGTCGTTGGCCCCTTTATTGACATGAATTAGATATTATGAAGCTACTTGTAGCCTGCGTTAAGAATAAACTAATGCCAGCACAGATAATTAGTGCTGGAACAGAATGGCAAGCATGCATATCTTATAAGTAACTTCCTTGGTGCTGAAAATTAAGTGTTATGAATTTTAAAAAAAACTCTCATTCTTTCAGGTTTTAATTTTTAAGGGAGATTATATAAATGTCAAATTTAAAATATAATTCAAGTTTTACTTTTTGTCTTCTCTCTCTGTCTCTCTGTCTCTCTCTTCTCTTTATTTTACTTTCTTTACCCAATTTGCTGCTGAATTCATTCACTTTCATTTGCACTCATTCTCAATTCTTAAGAAGACAGGATGCCTTGTTCACTAAGGTGCCAGCTGCCCTGCTCCCCTTACTGTCTCAATCTGTGGGATTTTAAAGGGATCAAATGTCTATGTATGAAGTTGAAGAATGTTTATAGAATGGTTATATTAAGCAGTTTTTGCTATTATTGCAATAAACTAGTATAAAACATAACATTTATAAACACAGATAGATCCTGGTAACTAGTAAGATTTGACATTTCCATAAATTACAATACCATTGGTCGTTTGGGAGCTTTTCCATCATTGTTTCTGATCCAAATGCTAATATACTACATATAGATAGCTCCATATACTGATACATTTGTATCTTACTGGTGCTGGGAATTTCCAAACATTACTTTTATATTTTTTCATTTGCAGGAAGTGTTTTATTTTTGCTAGGCTGGCTTTTATTGCCCATCATAAATTGTCCTTGAAGGAAATGGTGAGCTGCATTCTTGAACTGTCAGTCCTCATGGGAGCAAGGTATTTACAGAAATTGACAAATAACAGTGAAGAAATGGTGATATATTTCCAAGTCAAGACAATGTATGACTTGAAGGGGACAGCGTTACCATGTTTCTGTGGCCCATGGTGGAAGTACAGCATCATGGCATTGGCGGTGCTACTTAAGAAGCCTGGACGGGTTGCTGTAGAACATCTTACAGATAGTACACAATGCTTCTTCAGTGGTTTTAATCTGCACTCATGAACAATCAAAGAGAGAGTATTCTATGACACTCCTGAACTCAGCTTTATGACGGTGTAAAAGGTCTGGGGGATTAGATGGTGTGTCACTCACTGTAGAGCACCCAATCTCTGATTTGCTCTTTGCAGCCATAGTATTTATGCAGTTGAATCACTTAAATCTCCTGCCAATAGTCAGCTCCGGAATGTTTATGGTGGAGGATTTTGCAATGAAAATGGAAGATCAAGTATTGGAAATAAAAACAGAAAGCCCTGGAGAAACTCAACAGGCCTGGCAGCATTTGTGGAGGGAGAAACAGAGTTAATGTTTCAAGTTCAATATGACTCTTCTTCAGAAATGAAATTATTAGACTTTGAAACTACTAGAATTTCTACTGTTAATAATGTTCTTTGCCTGGCACTTGTCTAGCACAGTTAATATTTGTCCCTTACCAGCTCAAGCTTAAATATTGTCCAGAACTTGTTGTATGGGGAAAGAAGTGCTTCATCTTCAGAGGAGTGATGAATTAAATTAAATTAAGTTAAATTAAACGCTGTAATCATCAGCAAATATCTCACATTGATTTTATGATGGAGTGAAAGTCATTGATGAAATATTTGAAGATGATTAGATGTAGGATAATGGGCTGAGTGGTTGGGCTTTTGAGGTGCAATGTTAATGTCTCTACTTCTGGACCAGGAGGTCAGGGTTCAAGATTCACTTGCTCCAGACATGCGGCATAATGCATCTGAACAGGTTGATTAAAAATATCTGGCCTGAGTAATTCTGACAGCAGTGTCCTGCGTTTGAGATGATTAGTTTGCCACAAACATAATATTCGTACTACACACGACTCCAAAAAGGGCAACACTTTTCCAAAATCCTCATTGATTTCAATCTGGCTCCAACTCCTTGATGCTGGACTCTGTCAAGTGCTATATTGATGACAGGGGCAGTCTCCTCTGGATTAAAATTCTTTCTTTCCACATTAGGAGCAATGCTGTATTGGGATTGGGAACTGACTGGCTCTGGTAGAACCCAAATTGAACATTCGTGAGATGATTGGTGATTAAGTGCGACTCAATGACATTGCCATCACACCTTCTAGATAATGTGTAAATAATCTGTTCAGAGTTTTTGTTACTCACCTGTACAGCAGGTGGAACATGAACCCAGTCCTCCTGGCATGGAGGTAGGAATAATACTACTGTATCAAAATGGCCCTGCCATCACATATTTTAGATATTTATCAACCTACTTGTTCAGAGATGTTATGACTCACCTTAGGAGCAGCAGGCACTTGAACCTGGACCTCTGGCCCAGAGATGGGGACACTAGAATCATGAGAAGGTTTATAATGGTTTATAACACGTTAATAGGGCAATAATCAAGCAGATTTGATTTGCCTAGCTTTTGCTAGACAGGAGACAACTCGGTAAATTTTCACTTTGTTGGTTAAATTCCCAAAGTTGCTGTTGTGTTGTGTTAAAGGCATGGCTAGTCTTGTAGCACAAATCTTCAGCACTGTGGCTCCTGTTTTATGAAGACACATAGCATTTTTTCTAACTGCTTTGTGCTATCACATGGAGTGGATTGAATTGGCTAAAGACTGGCATCAATGATAGCAAGAACCTGAGGAGTAATCCAAGATGGATCATTCATTTAGTATTTCTGGTTTAAGATAATTTCAAATATTTCCAAATTGTCTTTTGCATCAACATTCTGTGCTCTACCATAATTGAGGATTGGAATGCTCAAGAAATCAAGAATTCTCTTGTTCCTTATTTAATTTTTCCCCACCATTCACAAATGTGTGTGTCAAGACTGCAGAGCTTAGATCTGCCTTGTTGGTTGTGAGATCATTTAACAGTGTCTGTCGCATGCTGCTTTTGTTGTTTATCATATACATGGTCTGGTGCTCTAGGTTCTTCAGGCTGGCATCACATCTTTAGATACATTAGTGAATTCCTGCCCTATAATACTGCAATCCTCCCTGGGTTGATGGTAACGTTACAATGAGGAGACATGTTGTTGGGCCATGAGAGTTCAGGTTATATGCGAAAAACAAATCTTCTATTGCTGCTGGCCCACAGCACCTAATAGATGTCAAACTTTGAGTTTATTAATTTGTTATGATTTTTTTTTCATTGTTACTGTGACATGGTTACACCCCAAATGAAAATGGGATTTTGTCTCCATAAAAATTGGTCAGTGGTCACTCTTAACCAAAAACATTATGGATAGCTGCAGCATATAAATCGGTGAGGGTCAAATAAAATATGTTTTACCTTGTTATAATTCTGACCATTTGCAGCTAGCCTAGGCTGGTAACGCTCTCCTGTGGGTTTCTGCCAACTTGGTCAGTAGTGGTGTTATCATTTGATGATACATTGTAAACCTCCCCGTCCAGAATATGTTCTATGCCCTCGTTATAAGACCATAAGATATAGCGGCAGAATTAAACCATTTACCACATTGGGTATGTTCCACCAGTCAATCATGGCTGTTATATGTCTCAACCCATTCTCCCACCTTCTCCTGTAGTCTTTAATCCCCTTACCAATCACGAACCTTTCTAACTCTGTCTTAAATTTACTCAATTACTTGGCCTCCATAGCCTTCTGTGGCAATGAGTTCCACAGATCCATCACCCTCTCACTGAAGAAAATCCCTCTACATCTCAGTTCTAAAGGATCATGCTTTTACTCTGAGGCTGTGCCCTTGGATCCGAGTGTCTGCTACTAGCGAAAACATCTTCTCCATGTCCAGTCTATCGAGGCCTCTCAGTATTCTGTAAGTTTCAATCAGATCCCCACTTATTCTTCTAAACTCCATTGTTTACAGACCCGGAATCCTCAACTGCTCTCATATGACAAGCCCTTTATTCCTGAGATCATTCTTATGAACCTCCACTGGACCTTCTCTAAAGCCAGGACATTCTTCCTGAGGTATGGAGTCTAAAATTGCTCATAATATTTCAAATGCAGTTTGACCAGAGCCTTATAAAGCCTCAGTAGTACATCACTACTCTTGTACTTTAGCCCTCTCAAATTGAATGCTGACATTACATTTGCCTTCCTAACTGCCAACAGAACCTATATGTTGACTTCAGAGAATCCTGGACTAGGACTCCAAAGTCTCTTTGTGCTTCAGATTTCCAAAGCCTTTCCCCATTAAGAAAATAGTCTACACCTTTATTCTTCCTATCAAAATACATACCCTCACACTTTCCCACATTGTATTCCATCTCCCACCTCTTTGCGCACTCTCCTAGCCTGTCTAAGTCTTTCTACAGCCTCCTTGTCTCATCAACACTATCTGTCTCTCCAGCTATCTTTGTGTCATCTGCAAATTTAGCACTAATGCCCCCAGTTTCGTCATCCAGATTGTTAATGTAAAATGTAAATAGTTGTGGTTCCAAAACTGATCCCTGTGGAAATTCACTAGTCACCGGCTGCCATCCTGAAAACGTCCCTTTCAATGTTTCTTTCAAAGCTGTTCAACTGATTGCAGCCAAAAGAAGATATAATAGAAGTAATCATGTATGAATGATCACAATTCACTTAACTTGTCTCAACTGTGAGCTATGATTCTCTTCAAACTTTTGAAAAATGTCTTTCATAACCTTCCAATATTAATCAGAGAGCCTCCATTTATTACATGTTTGCATTTTGCTGAATCACATTAAGTGCAGAACTTTATTAAGGTTGATCAGATGCTTTCCATGTATGATCCACATCTCAAATCTCAATATTGTAATTGCCCATTTAATCAACAAAATGTATACAGGTCATTAACTTGTTTGACTCACTATATTCATTTAAAATTGACATCAAAATATATTTATTAGGTGGAATGCTTGACGCTGAATTTCACCTTTGATTTGGCTTCAATCAACATAATCAATTCTTTTGAACTTTTATTTCATTGCCAATAAAATCATGTGTAACCTAGCATGAGCATCTGATCGCCAGGCACCAATGTAAGAAACCATTTTAGCTTTTTTTAAAATTTTCATTTAAAAGTGTGAAATCTTGCCTAGATTAGATGTAACATCTGAATAGATTGCAAGCCAAGCATTTACAGAATACTGCACTGGGGCTTCAAGAGACAGAAAACATGACTTGGAATAGCAGCAGATTTATCATTGTTCAAAAATAATCAGTTCTTTTTGAGCAGCATTTATGTATAGACTGGTAAAGGAACAAGGCATGGCATGCTCCCATTTTTATTTTGTTGCTGTATGAGACACTTGAAAGCTTGATGTGTATTTTATGTTTTCATTCTTGCTTACTTATCCCCATGGGCCATGGCTAAGATTTTTTGTGATGAATGAGGATACTGAAGGTAAGCAGAAAATCTATATCGAGCATTTAGTTGCATCTGCTACTGGGATTGTATGCTGCCAGAGCTCCTTTAGACATTACATTTTCATTTTTTTAGGGTCATTCTCAACCCCCTACTTTCTTTTGAATATATCAGCAGCAAGCAAAGCAACATTTTATATGTAATATCTTTTCATCATCTCAGTGGGGTATTGGGAATGTGATACAGTTGGTCCAAGTATCATATTTAACCTATTAGTCAATAACTTGGTAGAACAAATCCTATTGTAGAAACTGCCCCAACTGGCTTTAATCCCCTCGATAGATGATCATAATTTTAGGCAGCAAAATGGTGACTTATGGGGGCAAGGTCCAAGAGGCCGATGCCAAATTGGGAGTCAGTTCTCGACTAATGAAGCCCAATGCTTGTTGCAAAATGAGCACACTATGCTTCAAGTTTAACTACGGCAGTTGGTCTATGACTAGGGAAGATTGAGTGCAAGGGCTCAGGATTTGAAACCGTTCCCCCAATATTAATTTTTTAACCTTGCAACAGGCCTAGCCATTTTTTTTCCCCTTCAGATGAAAAGCATGTCTGGTTTTAGAAGGACTCAGCAGTCAACCTATCCTTCCCTTGTCAGATATCGTCAAATAATTACTCCTGTTGCAAAGTTCTCAACAGCAATGAAGAGCAGGGTTTGAAGCCAATTTTTTTTTCGTTCTGTCCCAGCCCAGGCGTGTGGAGATCAGTTGTAATGGCCCAGCTGCTGCTCAAGTTTAAATCAGCTAAAGCAGCACAGAATGCATCTGCTCCTTTCGCCCAGTCTGAGTAATATTACATCAGGGGCTGTCACTACGACGTTTTTGGCACAAGTAGTTTTTAAATGCATCCAGCTGTTTCCTATTTGATTGCAAGTACATCCCAATTTATTGTTCTCAGTGCTTTTAAGAAGAAGAGTTAATTTGCATTTGTTTTCCACTCTCCAGCCTCATCATTTTGTGTTATGGACACCAGGAACACAGATTATCAATTATGTGCAAGCCTCGTCTGTACATTTGTCTGGCATAAATGGCTTGTTAAACAAATAATAGCTTTTGCGCCAAGATAGCAGTTTTTTTTTGTGATAAAAATGGCCATGGTTGTTCTATTTCAGTATTTTCATTCTTTTCCATATTTTCCATTAATTTGATTTCCTTCTGGCTTATAACAGTCTAAACAGTGAGTTTTAAATAGACTATTGTGGTGCCGAAAATGTTGCTCCTGGCTGAACAACAATTGTAAGGGACTCCAAAAACCCTGGGTCAACGTCCCCCTGCTTCTCACCAATGGTTTCTCCTTTTCAGGGTGCCTCTCCAGGCCAAAAATTATCCCAGGTCAATATCAGACGTGGAAGAACTTTCTAACCCCCAAGACTGCAAGCTTATTCACAATGTCAGTTTACATAGGCTAGGTTTAAGGCCAAATTTCAGTGAGGCTTCAGTAGACATCTTGAGATACACACTCCAGTTCCAAGATCTATTCTGTCCATGTCCAATAATTTCTCTCTGGTATATTCAATGCAAGTTAATAAGATGTAGTTTGCAGTGTCTGTTTTAATGGCTTATTCTGAGGAGTTAAAATGAAAACATTCCAAAATTATTTTAGTAAGATAATTTTTTTAAAAATTGGTCATTTGTAAAGTAAATTTACTCTGTGATTGATGTATAAAGTGAAGTTTATGCAGTTCCTTATTTGCATTCGGAAATTGAATGAAACTCTTCCAAAAGCGGTAATTAGTTCAGGAAATAAAAACAATTATTAGACCGAGTTCTGCGCCAACTCACCCAGACACATTATCAAAGACTTTGTGTTCCACACAAAGGCAGACATGTTTGAAGGCTGGAGTATAGTGAGGACATTTCAATGAAAATGTATTGAAATATAAGCCAAAATAATTTATTGTTTTGAACAGATTACAAAATACATTTCAACCATTTTACCAACACTCTGCATCCTGTTCTTGTTCAGAACCACATTTGTAAAGAAAGACTTGCATTTATTTTTGGCCTTTCATGATCAGTTTAATAAGTTTAGTTGCTGTTGTAATGCAGGAAATGCATCAGTCAACTTTACACAGCATAAAGAGCAATGTGATAATGAGCAGATAATCTACTGTTTTTTATTATGTTGGTTCAGGGATAAATACTGGGCAAGACAGCAGGACTAACTTCAACTTGACAAAATTCTACACAAGCTTTTCCCTACAATATAAAAGATGAAGGTAAACTTGCCACAGTCCCAGAGGACAATAAAGCAGCATTCTCATTAGAGAGAGACAACAGGTGGTGAGTCTAACCTGAGCATGAGGGCCATTGGAATTCTGATTTAATGTCACCCTTCTGTGCTATATTGGAACAACCAGCCCTGATTTATTTTAGAAGGAGAAAAGTGCTAGTAACGGAGCTTTAGCATGCACAATTAAGTCGTTGCTAAATCAAAGGTTACAATGAAAGTTTGCTGCAATGACTCTGACGCTCCATCAATTTTATACTAAACCTTACACAACTATCAAATTATATTTTTGACACCCTTCAGTTGACATACTGTATATATGTTCATCGTTCAAATCTGCAGCGTTTAAAAATTACCTTATCACTTTTATTAACCACTGTACACATGGGTTGAGAAAGTGCCTGACTATTAGGCACCCTCAACACCCTCACTGTACTGTTCATTCAGAAAGTCAAGAAGAACACTTAGCTTAAAATAAGAAAATTTTAGTTTATGAATAGTGTACATTTCTGTCTTTGGGCCATTCTGATTTATGCATTTAGCGAAGAAATGAATATCCAGTTGCACAATGTGGGGATTAAGTAGCACAGTAGATGTGTGAGAAATATCACAATAATCAATCATGAAGAATCAGACTTGCTTTCTTTGTTGCTGAACAAGGCTATAGAAATCATAACGTATAAATTTTACAGGAAGAAACCAAAAGCTGAGATTCAGCTTTATTGGCAACTGTTGCTTACGACTTGGTGTGACTGAAATTGAATAGGTATTTCTGAATATGTGTTTTCCCGTATTTGTTCTATGTCATCATACTTGTATTTAATCATTTCCAGTCCTTAGTTCCACTTTGATGGTCAATTTCAATTTCATGGTATCACACTTCATGTATAGATTTATTTGTGATTATTTCTAACAATGTTGTGCTTTCATTATTAGGTTTTTTACACTGTCAATCACAGTACTTGGTACCTCAGTAATGACACATAGTTTTTCTACATGTCATTATTAGTTTCTATTAATATTGTAGTTTGCGTACTTTCATACTTTTATGTCAATTCAACTGTCACGATGGTTTCTCATCAATTTATTCAGTTACATAGCTCATTAATTGGTTATATTATTGACCTCATCAATCTTTTATTTCTATACTTCCATTAGATGTGGATGTTGCTAGTAGGGTCAATATTTGTTGTCCATCTTAATTGCCTGGAGAGATATTATTGTGATTCAACAATCACATGTAGGCCAGACCAGGTAAGGACATTTATGACTCAAACTGGCATGTATTTACGTTAACCAATTTTAAATTCCAGCTACCATTATGAAATCTGAAACTATGAACCCAGAGCATCAGTCTAGGTTCCTGGATTACACGTCTACTAACATTAGCACTATGTCACCATTTCTCTTGGAATAGAATATTATTCTTTCACTCACGTCATGTCACAATGTTTCTTTTCTCAGTGGTCCTATTTTCTCCACTGATGTTTATCCTATTGCACTGTTACATTGCTATTATCTTAACCTTGTGTTCATTTAACCAATCGTTAGTGATTCTTTTAGAACAAAATAAATTGTTGCTTTCATGTTTGCTATATTATATATACTTACTGCCATCAATATTTCTTATAAATATCTGGGTCATTAAATATAAAAATTGGCAAAATCCTTATTGTTGTTGACATCTGATGATATTGAATACCTGAACTGCCCACATAATATAACAGTGTGACTGAGAAGCCTGCAATATAGATTAGCTACCACCAATCCTTCTTATTGGTTTCTATCTGTTGTGTGAGAAAGACGAAGTCCTCAGCAGAAACATTGAAAATAGGAATAAGACTATGCTATCCAGCCTTTTGGGCCTACTCTGCCATTCAATATGATCATGGCTGGCCATCCAACTCAATAGCCCATTTCCACTTTCCCCCATATTCTTTGATTCCTTTAGCACCACGTGCTATATTCCAACTCCTTCTTGAAATTATACAACATTTTGGCCTTGATTGCTTTCTGCAAAATTCACAGGTTCACCACTCTCCAGGTAAAGAAATTTTTCCACATCGAAGTCGTGAATGGCTTAGCCCCTATGCTAAGACTGCGATCCCTGGTTCCGGACACCCCCTCCATCAGGGATATACTTCCTTCATCTCACCTTGTCTAGTCCTGTTAAAATTTTATAAGTTTCTATGAGATTTCCCCCTCACTATTCTGAACTCCAGCAAATATAATCCAAATCAATTTAACCTCTCCTCACCATCTCAGGTATCAGTTTTCTAAACCTTTGCTGCACTTCTTCTCTAGTAAGAACATCCTTTCCCAGATAAGGAGACCAAAACTGTGCACAATATTTCAGGTGTGGTCTCACCAAGGCTGTGTATACTTGCAGCAAGATATCCCTGCTGTTGTATTCTGCTTCTCTCCATCCTGAAGGGAATTAATGCCATTTTATGTACTCATCCATTTTGAGGGTTTGTAACAGTGAAGCACAACAAGCAAACCCTGTGCAAAGCTGCCCCCAGGATAGGAGGTCCTGGTTTTTATAAAGGGACCTCATATTTGGAGGTTGGGATGTGGGTGACAGCTGAGAGACATCAGTCTAACATTTAGGCCAATATCCCTTCAACTGCTGCGGCCCATATTCTAATACCTCACTTCCTACAATCGCTCTCCTGTCTCCTGGGATTTGGAAATGATCCTAGGCTGGTAGGTGTTGTACTTCTCAGTACAATTAAGCTGCAGGCCTTGGATTGGCTGGCATCTCTGAGTATGTGGGACTTTTACCCCAGGGTCCTTGAAGCCAAGGAAGACCTGCAGCTGTTCAGTTTAGTACTTAAATGGTATTTCAGCAGGCTTTCCCTAAAAGAAGCAATAGCAAGCTCTCATCAGCTCTCCAGCAATTGGGTGAAATCCCTCTTGTGTACTGTACAATCAGCCTAAGGCTACTATATAAGATTGATCAGCTTCCATCAGAACTAGAAGATGCTAGACATTCTACATAGTTTGAGAGAATAGAAGGGGTAAGGTGATGGGAGGGGAGAGAAAAACAGAAAGAGAAGTCTAAGGGGGAAAGGTAGAGGATAAGAGAGGTTGGATGATAAAAGAAATGATGGGCAAAAGAGAGTGGTAATAGGGAAAAATATTCAGATGAGATCAGTCTAGAGGAGGTGTAAATGGCAACAGCAGAATCATTACCACACTTGCTGTCTGAAAGAATGGGGGCAATTATTATGGTGGGAAATTTTTGAACTTAATAGTAAATCATAAAGGTTGTAAAGTGCCTAACTGACAATAGATACTGTCCCACCTCCTCTGAATTTCATTAGAACAGTGGAGGAAGACATGAAGGTCAGAGTTCAAGTAGAAGTGGAAATTAAATGGCAAACAAACAGAAATTCAAGACCAATGAGTGGACTGAACAGAAAAGTAATAAAACAGTTGGGTGCCTTCAATGTTGGGAAAATTTGAGCTTGCTGCGCTAATATACTTCAATGCCTTCAAACAACAAATACTGAAAATTTCCAAATATATTCTGCATATTCTTATTTCTGAGACAAATATCTGAATAGTGACTTGAGCATCATTGAGGGGTACCATCACCACAGTGGAGGGAATTTTCTACTGAGGAAAATAAAAGACACTGTGTCAAAATGCTTTCATGGGGCCCTCTGTCATCCCTGGTTTTACGTCAAATGCAATTCCTCAGTTTTCATTTTTCAGTACACATTTTCCTAAGAATTATTTATTTCTCTCAATCACATTTTTTCTCTCCCCACTTAATTATCTTTTTTTCCCTCTCAACAGCATATTCCTGCAATTGTTGCCATTAATAATTCACAATAGACTGTTAACAAGGAATTTGTTCTTCTCAGAAGGTACATTTCATTAAAAAAATACAGCTTTTGGCAGATTACTGTCACCACCTGCTATTTAGTCAATGAGGCTATTTGCAAAAAAATAAAACTGAAACAAGCTGAGTGGCCTTGTTACAGCTAATAGCAATTAAAAATTTCTCCCGTTATTAGAGTTTTAATCATGACCAACACGATGGAGATGTGATTGTTGCAATCACAGTAATTTGTAGTTAAAGATGTACATTTGTTCTAACAAAAACAAAGTTCATACAATCCCTGTTGGATTTTCCCATTAACTGAGCTTTTCCTCCAGTTCTCATTTTTGGTGCTTCATCCATTCAAAATCTAATATTGAAATATTGAAATTGGGTGCTGATAAAAAAAAATTTAACAACAAAGCTCTTTATTCCAAAGTAAGATAAATTAGTTTATCTCTTACAATCTATCTCTATGGCAGCAGTATATTTATAACAATTATGCAGTAACTAGCATGATTAGTATAATAGAACTACTTTGGCATGGAACAAAATTCCAGACTATGAGTTGTAAGATTAGCATTACTGGCTATTTCAACAACTTCATGATTCAGCGACAGCTATGCTGTATATAACATTCAACTTTTACCTTAGTAAATTTAAAATTGAAACATTCTATTCTGTTGCACATCAAAATTCAAAGCTCTTCAGAAAAGAAATGTATAAAGCTGTTGACTTTTGTAAGTAACTTCTGTGCTTTTCTAAACTTAAAAACATACAAATCAAAATACGGTAACTTTCCATTCTCTTTCCATTTCATGCTGGTAAAATTCAACTAGGATGATTTAAACTTTGCTTAATTTATTAGAAATATTATATGGGATGGCATATGTTAAACACATTTGTGTGCTCTGAGGTAATTTCAATTTAATAAGACTGTCCAATCAATGAAACACCTAATTGACATAAAGTTAAAGGTCAACTCAATCAGCTCAATTTATCAGTACACCAAACTATTCAGTGTGTTAGAATTATTGGCAGTTATCTTCAATAAAGGATTTCAAAGGTCCACTTATCTGAAGTAGCCCACTTTTATGACAGTTTAAAGTCATGTAAAGACATTGAAGGATAATAGTAAAAAAAATTAATCTAAATTATTATAAGGAATATAATTGACCAGTTGACTCGATGCATAGTTGCTATTAATTTTGTTAGATGTATTTCTGACTTGATTCCTTGCTCATACGTGGACAATATTTGACTCTAATATTAACAAAGGCATCATAGTTTTTCACAAGTAGTCGTTGAATGAGGTAATGATTCTGAAAGGGACGTGATTGGAGACTCCATTAGGCTCAAAACAATCTGATGATGTCACACTGACCTGTACAGAGAATTGAGAGCCCAACCCTGGATCCCAATGGTGTCGAGATAACAAGCATGGGGCTGGATGAACACAGCAGGTCAAGCAGCATCATAGGAGCAGGAAAACTTGACGTTTCGGGCCTAAACCCTTCATCAGAAAAAAATATGTGTAAATGGAACAGCGGTCAGGAGTCAAATGGAGGTGGCAGAACCCAATCTGAGACTCATTGTCCAGGACCTTCCTTTACAAGTGCCAATTGATAGCACTGTTGATGACCACTTCCATCATTTTGTTAATGATCAATAGTCGAGTCACAGAGCAGTAATTGGCAGGGTTGGATTTCTCCTGCTTTGTGTGCTTTCATTTACCACATTGTCATGTATACAGGGGGTTCTGCTATATAACGTGATAGTTGTGATCCAGTACAACATTGCTTTGTAGAAAATTGGGCTGTAGAACCAATGGTGCCTATGGGAAAAGCAGGGTGCAGGGCAGACCACCAAAAAATATTACTCAAAAATCACTCAAAATTTTTCCTCACCACTCTCCTATAAATATTAGTGCCATGCCTGTCCCTTGTGTGAGCCTTGACACTTATAATCAAATAAAAGTTATTCACCTGCAACGTAGCCTGCATCACAGCCAAGCCCATTGCTGCTCTGACCTGACATTCCATCGGCACAGACTTCTGGATAGATATTCAGATAAGTGAAGCAGAGGAATCTGACATTTCTTTCCCATGTAATCCATTAACATTGAAGTTAATTGTAGGATTAAAATGCACCATAAACCTGAGTAACATTGTATTTAAAATAGTGCTGGAAAAAAAGCAGGTTGTAATATTGGCAACTTTTGGTATAAACGATTTACATGAGCAAGTTCGAAAGTTCTTAGATATTCAATATGTAACAAAATCTAGACAAAAATACTACACACAAAGGTGCATGCTTTAACAACACATATTATTTTAAACTATACTTCATTTTTTTGCATTTAATGCAATCAGCATAAACTCTTCAAACTAAGACTTCACCTATTTTCCTAACAAGAAGGTTATTCTCTGTGTGATATTATATTTGAGGTTTATGACATACAATCCAATTACCTTTTTCAAATGAGCTCATTATGACTTACTCTGAACATTTACATCATCTGCAAGGATTGAAAAAAAGAAATTTCCCTTTGACAAAGCCTACGAAGTCGATGAGTACTCGATGGAATTGCGTTAAGCCAAAACAAGTTTGTATTTTAGAAAATACAAACCACTATTCATCAATTGTGTTATAGCCAATTCATGTTGCCAGAACACATGTTATAGCAGAACCCCTTGCAGTTATTTCCCCACTGCCCCTATTCTGATTGTGTTCATGTGCATTGGATGCTTAGGTTGGTGAGTTCTTCTGATCTCTCCCCAGACGCTAACAGAGCTGCAAAATGTTAGCAGCAGTTTTTGTTTGTCTTTCATGCCAAAATGAATTAAATTTTCTAACATTTCCTAAACCAACATCCTTACTGCTATTAAGGCCTTTCTTCAGGATTAATTTTAAATTTAGACTTTGACATTGCCTTGAAAGAAAGACATATTTATACAGCAATTCTAGAGAGAATACATGCAGAACCATAAAATGCTACCGCTGGTGCAGTATAGTTACTGCTGTCATGTAGGAATTGTGACTTACATAAGAACATAAGAACTAGGAGGAGGAGTAGGCCATCCGGCCCCTCAAGCCTGCCCTGCCATTTAATAAGATCATGGCTGATCTTTTTGAGACTCAGCTCCACTTACCCGCCCGCTCACCATAACCCTTAATTCCTTTACTGTTCAAAAATTTATCGAGCCTTGCCTTAAAAACATTCAGTGAGGTAGCTTCAACCGCTTCACTGGGCAGGGAATTCCACAGATTCACAACCCTTTGGGTGAAGAAGTTCCTCCTGACCTCAGTCCTACTTCTGCTTCCCTTTATTTTGAGGCTATGCCCCCTAGTCCAAGTCTCACCTGCTAGCAGAAACAACCTCCCTGCCTCCAGCTTATCTATTCCCTTCATAACCTTATATGTTTCTATAAGATCTCCCCTCATTCTTCTGAATTCCAATGAGTAAAATCCCAGTCTACTCAGTGTCTCCTCATAATCCAACCTTCTCAACTCTGGAATCAACCGAGTGAATCTCCTCTGCACCCCCTCCAGTGCTAGTATATCCCTTCTCAATTAAGGAGATCAAAACTGCACACAGTAGTCCAGGTGTGGCCTCACCAGGAGACTATACAGCTGCAGCATAGCCTCCCTGTTTTTAAACTTCATCTGTCTAGCAATGACAGACAAAATTCCATTTGCCTTTTTAATTACCTGCTGCACCTGCAATCCTACTTTTAGCAATTCATGCACGAGGACACTCAAGTCCCTCCGCACAGCAGTGTGCTGCAATTTTTTACCATTTAAAACAGTCCATTTTGCTGTTATTTCTACCAAAATGGATGACCTCACACTTATCAACATTGTACTGCATCTGCCAGACCTTTGCCCACTCACTTAGACTATCTATATCCCTCTGTAGACTTTCAGTACCTTCTGCACACTTTGCTCTACCAAAGGTAAACATTGGTCCTTTAGAGGATGAGATGGCCAATTTAATAACTGGAATTGAGGAAATAGCCGAGGCATTAAACAGTTATTTTGTGTCGGTCTTCACAGTGGAAGACACAAATAACATGCTAAAAACTGATGGCAAGAAGGTTACATATTTATAGCAACTTTTGCTGCCTGTTTTTATATTCTGAGCTAGATTACTCTCATAATCTATCTTACTTTTCTTTATAACTTTTTTTGTGGCTTTCTGTTGGCCTTTAGAGATTTCCCAGTCTACTAGTTTTCCACTACCCTTTGCTTTTTTGTATGTTTACTTTTTAATCTGATTCTTTCCTTTATTTCCTTAGACATTCATGGCTGACTATCTCTTTTCCTACAGTTCTTCCTCATCACTGGAATATACTTCTGCTGAGCACAGTGAAAAATCGTTTTGAAAGTCTTCCACTGTTCCTCAATTGACCCACCATAAAGTTTTTGGTCCCATTTTACCTTAGCTAACTCCTCCCTCACCCCGTCATAGACTCCTTTGCTTAAGCACAGGAGATAGGTACTGGATTTAACCTTCTCGCGCTCCATCTGTATTTTAAATTCGACCATACTGTGATCGCTCCTTCTGAGAGGATCTAACTCTGAGATCATTAATTATTCCTGTCTCATTACACAGGACTAGATCTAGGATAGCTTGCTCCCTCGTAGGCTCCATTACATACTGTTCAAGGAAATTATCGCAGATGCATTGTATGAGCCCCTCCCCAAGGCTGCCATGACCGACCTGGTTTGACCAATCGATATGTAAATTAAAATCCCCCATGATAATTGCTATACCATTTTTACATGCATTAGCTATTTCTATGTTTATTGCCTGCCCCACCACGATGTCACTATTTGGTGGCCTTTAGACCACACCTATCAGTGACTTCCTCTCCCTGCTATTCCTAATTTCCTCCCAAATGGATTCAACCTTTTGTTCAGTAGAACTTATATCATCTCTCACTACCGTCCTGATATCATCCTTAAAACTCAGAGCAACACCACCTCCGTTACCTTCCTGCCTGTCCTTCCGAACAGTTTGATACCCCTGGATATTTAACGCCCAGTCATGACCATCCTGTAACCATGTTTCTGTAATGGCCACTAAATCATGCCCATTTACCATGATTTGCGCTGTCAACTCATCCACCTTGTTTCGAATGCTCCGAGTATTCAGGCAGTTTTTGCCAGTTTGTGCACCTTCTTTTTGGGTCCTATCACTTCCATTACTAACAGCTCTTGAGTTCTCCTTCTCTTTAACTTTTTTCCTAATTTTCAATGGAGTTGAAGCTTCCTCATCACCTGCTAACCTGCTGCTTTGCCTTACATTAATTGTTATACTCCCTGGATGCTCACTCATCCTTTCCCCTCTACTTTCTAGTTTAAAGTCCTATTGACCACCCTATTTACCCTTTTCGCCAGAACACTGGACCCGGCCCTGTTCAGGTGGAGTCCATCCCAGCGGTATAGATCCTTCCTGTCCCAGAACTGATGCCAGTGCCCCATGAAAGGGAAATCCTCTTTTCCACACCACTCTTTTAGCCACGTGTATACTTCCCTGATCCTCGCTCCCCCTCTATGCCAATTTGCACGTGGCTCGGGCAGCAGTCCAGAGATTATGACCCTTGAAGACCTGTTTTTAATTTTGTTCCTCGCTTTTCATAATCCCAAAACAGGTCTTTTTTTCCTCATCCTGCCTATGTTGTTGGTACCTACATGGACCACAACAACTGGATCCTCCCCCTCCCTCTCTAGTTTCTCCTCAAGCCGGTCAGAGATGTCTCGTACTCTGGCACCAGGCAGGCAACACACCATGTGGGACTCTCTATCCTGCTCGCAAAGGATACTGTCTATACCCCTGATGATGGAATCCCCTACAACTACAATCTGCCTTTTTGCTCCCCCCTCTTGAATGGCCTCCTGGACCATGGTGCCATGGTCAGTTGACTCATCCTTCCTGCAGCCCTGTTCCTCATCCACGCAGGGAGCAAGTGCCTCATACCTGTGGGACAATGTCAAGGGCTGCGGCTCCTGTGTTTCTGTCTGCAGGGTCCCTTTACCTGCCTCACTCACAGTCACACACTGATGTCCCTGCCCGCCGATCAAATTAACATTAGTTAATCTACTAGGTGTGACTGCATCCTGGAACACAGAATCCAGGTATCTCTCCCCCTCCCAGATGCGCCGCAGTGTTTGGAGTTCGGATTCCAGCTTATCGATTTTGAGCTGGAGGTCCTCAAGCAGCCAACACTTGCTGCAGATGTAGTCACTGCAGTTCTCAATGGGATCAGCTAGCTCCCACATCATACAGCTATAACACATCACCTGATCTGCCATCTCTACTTAGTTAATTATTTAAAATCAATTAGTTTTGTTTTAGTTTCGCAGTGTTCTCTCTTTAAGTGTTCTCTGCACCGGTAAGTTTACTCCGTTATATAATCAAACAGACTTCGACTTTGCCTTCCGACCCGCTCCCAGAGGATTAGGCATCTAGGTGACCTCCCCGAAAGATAATAGAGAGATGAGAAAAAAATACAACTAGCTTACCTGTTCACCACACTTAGTCTTTGTTATTAGGTTAGAAGAGGTGGAAGGGTGGGAGACACTACATGTGTAGTGTCTCGGATATTAGTTAATTCCCAAATTTATTGGGTGAAAGATAACCGTTACCCAGCCGACAACTTGCGCCCGCTCTGGGACTCCTCCTCCACTGACCAACTGAAGGCCGCAGTCATGCGACGTAAGACTTTTATAACTAAAGCTTACCTCCCCAGGCTGTCCTCTTGCTCTCTCCTGGATGCCCAAGTTATATTGTGTATGCAATATGCTTCCAGAAGCAGTGATATGATAATGATCAGTTTTTAAATTTTTTTTTGTGAGTTGAGTAGTCCTCACCTAAGTTTGTCAAAGACATAATAATTTGCTCTTCTTTAAAATGGTGCTGTAGGATCCGTTCTATCCACTTGAGTTGGCTGACAGGGCTTTGGTATAACACCTCAACAGAGATATGTTGCCTCTGACAGTGCAGTTCTCTTTTGATTCTTTTCTGCAGATCCTGGGAGTGACCTTGAAGCCACAACCTTCTGACTTAGAGGTGAGGGTGTTGCCAGCTAAAGTTCCTTGAAAGTGGTATCACAATTATCCAGGGTGGTGAAGAAGGCATGCTTATCTCCATCCGTCAGATCATTGAGTACAAGAATTGAGACACCATGTTACGGTAGTACAAGACATTGATAAGGTCACATTTGGAGTGCAGCAAGCAATTCTGGTAACTTTGCCACAGGAAGCATGTCATTAAATTGGAAAGGGTACAAAAAGGATCTTACCAAGCCTGGAGGGTTTGAGTTATAAATAGAGGCTGGATAGGCTTGGACTTTTTTCCCCGGAGATTAGGAGGATGAGGGTTGACGTTATAGAGGTTTATAAAATCATGAGGGGCATGGATAGGTTGAATAGCTAAGGTCTTCTCCTCAAGGTAGTGGAGTCCAAAACTTGAGGGCATAGGGCTAAGGTGCAAGAGGAAAGATTTAAAAGGGACCTAAGAGGCAACCTTTTCACACAGATGATGGTGCATATGTGGAGTGAGCTGCCAGAGGAAGTGGTAGAGAAGAGTACAGTTACAATGTTTAAAAGACATTTGGACAGGTAAATGGATGGGAAGGTTTAGAGGAAAATGGTCTAATGCAAGCAAATGGGACCAGTTCAGTTCAGGACACGTGATCAGCATGGATGAGTTAGACCAAAGGATCTATTTCTTTGTTGTATTAGTCTATGACTGAGTTTCTTAGCTAGAAACCTTGCATCTTACTAAAACACATTAGGTTGCATTTATGTGCAGCAAGTGGGTGCTGTGGGCTACGCAGAAATTGCTGCATCATCCATTCTTGCCCTGTCCTACAGCAATTTATGCTTTCAATAAGTTAACTACCTTGAGGCATGATGGAATTAGGCCTCCAAGAGCTGCCAGCCAATCTTTGGTCCCAGCAGCAACACAAGGAGATATGGCTATTTCTGAAACTGCATCTGAAGCCCAGTGATGTCTGTGGTTGAAGCCGGATGCAATATAATTGGAAGGTATGCTGTCAGGCCTCAGTGAGGGAGATCAGGGCCAGACGGATAGGGTAGGTTGGAGGGAAAACTTGAAAGAGTCTCAGTTTTAGAATGGCCTGATCAAACAGTATCAGCCGCCTTTCTCTGCCTGTCACCCAAACAGTGTTCCCTGGTGTGTTTCCGAACCGTATCCAACCTCATCCTATCACCAATGAAATAGCAGGCGCAGGCTGTAAGTTCCCTTCACAGATGTTTTATTGGCCACTTAAGGACCTCAATTGGCAGAAGAGCAGATAGGCCACCTAACACCTCCCTCGCCATTCAAAAAATTATGGTGATAAAGTTGCAAATGGGTAAGTGCCAGGAAAGAGATTTTACAGGCAATGGTGAACCCTAGTGCTGCCTAAGACCAGCATAAAATTCTTCCCATTTTCATCTTGAAATCACGTTCCAAATTTTGTAAAACAATATTAATTCCTTCTATTATTCTATCCCAAGAACATACCTTCACCAAATGTAATACATTTTTGTTTTGTTATTAATCAATCATTTCTGCAACATTTTATTTGAAAACATTATTTAACCCTTCCAGGCTCAGATATTTTAAATCTGATCTAAATCTGATCTGAATTACTCCCAGCCTTTTAAATCCACTATTTCTTGAAACATCCATTAGCTCTGATCATAACTGAATGCAATTGGCATTATTTTCCGTGTTGAATTAGTTGGCGATGCCAAGCACCCTACCTGTTTAATTACATCTTAAATAAAATCTGAATCATATTTGTTAGCTCATAAATAATACATTCATAGTTATTTATATGTGCGTATAATGTGTAATACTGTGTTCTTATGCAGTCATCTACTTTCAGATGATAATTATGGAGGCATCATTAATTACTTTGTGATTACTAAATAATCTCTTCTAACCCTGTACAAATTCATAGTGTATGTGTTTGTATTAGCTAAATGGTGTCCTAACTCAGTGCCAATAAAAATGGTGACGAAAGTACGTGAAAATAACGTTGAAAATGCACAAGCAAGCATGACCAAACATGCACAGTAAATATATATTATTTTTATTATTAATACAATAGCTGATTATCATCTAAATCAGAACCTTGGAATTTATAGATGATAGATATGAACAAAATGTTAATCGAATATTGCCAGCATCCCAAAACAACTTGGCCTGTTTTTTGGAGCTATGTTCTAGTAGAAATGGATTTTAAAACAAGGTGGACAGTTTTCTAAAATGGCTCATCTTGTCGAGAATTTCTGGTTTTTGTTATAAACAACAACTAAAAGTGTGAGTAGGAATGTTTTATTACAACTGAGGAAGGGCTACCGGACCCGAAACGTCAACTCTGATATTTTTTTCACAGATGCCGCCAAACCTGCAGAGGTTTTCCAGCAGCTGCTGTTTTTGTCCCTTATTACAATGGACTGGCTTTTTGCTAACATAACTGATGCTATCAGAATCTTTCCTCAGTATTAATCTAAATCTAATTTTTGACTTAACCTTGAAAGACATATTTACATAAAATTTTCACAGCCGTAGGATGTTCCAAAGTGGTTTACGTCCAATAAAATCAGCATTGATGTGACAACACCAAAAGTGTTGAATACAGTTTTGCTCTTTTATTCGAAGAAAGATCTCCTTGCATTCAGGGCTGGATTGCACTTTACTGACATTACTGACAGTAGCTACCATTAGCCTGACTGAGGACTACTCGCCTTTGACTTTGCGACATGACTACTTAGTTGGTGCATGTGCAGCATGTTTGACACAAACGCTGCCAGTGCATTCTCTAGGTGTGAGATTGAGACAGCACAGGGCTGTACAGCAACATGTCTATCCCCTTGGCCAATAACAGCTGATGAGCATTACGAGCTGACTGGCTCTGCGTGTGCACTAACCATGTCTATGTTAGATAAGAATGCCCATGAATGTGGGATGTGTGGGATTCCTGCCGATGGACTGTCCACCGAAATCTTACTGCCAGGTATCCTAGATGGATGTTTGGAGGAGCAAGTAGCAAGCTAGAGTTGCCAGGTACCCGCTCTAACTTTCATGTTGGGAATTCTTGGCATCTATTTTCTATCCAGCAGATGGCGAATAGGGGAGTACATGTCAATGAAGTGACATTAAATAATAATGAAGCTGTTAATGAATAGTAATTCATGCTAATGGGCCTTTCACCGCTCACTAGACAGAAAGTAAGAAACTGTCGGTCAATTAGACTTTTATCACATGAAAATTACTAGAATCCATTACAAAGGAGTTTTTGGTGTGCTACATAAAAATAATGTGATTAGGGTGAGTTAGAATAGCTTTGTGAAAGGGAACTCATAATTAACTAATTTATTATAGATTTTTTGAGTAAGTAACATACATAAGAGAGAGCTAGTGAGTGTGGTGTTCTTGGATTTCCAAAAGGGATTTAATAAAGTGCCACATCCAACATTGATTCACAAGTTAAGAGCACATGGTGTAAAGGTAGCATATTAGCACGGATAAAGGACTGGCAAGGAAACAACAGCACAGAGTCGAGATAATTGGATTTGGTTGGCAATTTTGTGTTGGCAACCTAGTGGATTGTCACAGTTGAATCCTCTGCAGTCCATAACCTATATCAATAAAATAAATGCTGATAATATGGTAGTTAAATTTACCCCAACATAAGTGCAAAGTAGATTGCCAAGAAGCAGTAAAGAAATGGGATATAGATAGGCTGAGCAAGTGGGTAAAAATGTTGTTAGTGTGGGAAAACATGAACTCTCTTCTTTGGTAGGAAGTATAGAAAACCAGTATGTTATGTAAATTGAGAGAGGCTGCAGAATTCTGAGATAAAAAGAAATCTGCGTTCTTGGGATGTGAATTGTGAAAAAAATAGTATGGAGGTACGGCAACTTCTTAGGGACATAAATGCAATGTCAACATATAGTTCAACAGGAATGGAAAATAAGAATAAGGAGGTTTTACTGCACCTACATATGGCCTTGGTGAGACCACATCTAGAGTAGTGAGTACAGTTTTGTTCTCATGATTTGAAAACAAATACGATTAGAAGTAATACAGAGAAGGTTCGCTTGACTCATTCCTGGGATAAGTGGATCATCTTATGAGGAAAGTTTGTACAGAGTAGGCCTGCACCCAATGGAGTTTAAATGAATGAGTTTAAATCCTGCATTCCTATTCCTCATGTTCTTACAGGTCTTTCAGTCAATGGTGAAACAATGCAATCTCTGTTATGTGGATTTCACTTTAGTTGCTGTTAATTTAGAACCTCCAGCCCAGTCAAGGGAATTTCCAGGCATTCTGCAATGGTGTAAATCAACAGGATAAGTAATCAATTATACTGAAGTCATCTTAAAAACATTAAACTAGGAAGTTTATTTTATTCGCTCATGGGATGTGTGTCTTGCTAGTTGACCAGCATTTATTGCCCACCCTTAATTGTCTAGGGGGCAGTTAAAAATCAACCCCTTTAATTCTTCACTCAATTCAGTCTACTGTATTCGCTGCTCATAATGTGGTTTTTTTAATGTTGGTGAAACAAAGCACAGACTGGGTGACCACTTTGCAGAACACCTAAATTCTGCCGGTAAAAAGAGACCCTACGTTTCCAGTTTCCTGCTATTTCCACCATTGTGTTCCCTGGTCACCATCTCTATCTCAAATTTGCTGAAGTGCTTCAGAGAAGCTCAGCACAAGCTGGAAGAACAGTATTTCATCTTTTGCTTGGGAACTCTGCAACCTTCTGGATTTAGCATTGAGTTCAACGATTTTAGGACTTGAACACCTTCTCCCATATCCACACACTAGGCCTTGTTATCACATGGGCTGCTATTACACACAAACCATTGTCAGCTACTAACAGCTCCCATTAGCAGGTATTCATTCTCCAAGGCTGACCTTTATCCACTCCTTTGTCTGTCCAACTGTTTTTCACTTTCTTTGGGCTCTATCTCCACCTATCGTTTACTCTTCCTCCCTCCCCTCACCCTATCTTCCATGTAAATACCAACCTCTTTCTAGCTAAGAGCAGTTCTGAAAAAGGATCACTGGATCCAAAATGTTAACTCTGTTTCTTCTAAACAGATGCTGCCAGGCCTGCTGAGCTTTTCCAGCAATTTGTGCTTTTATAGTAAAAGTCGGCTATGCTGCTGTTGATCTGGACTTATAAGTAAGCTGGCTTAAGTCAGGACAACTGATTTACTTCCCTAAAAGACATTAGTGAATCATATGGGTTTTCACAAAAAAATCAACTGTAATGTGTGGAACCAGCACCAGGTGATCTCATGACTATGAGATCGTTGACTGGGGTTTTAACCTGGACCAATCAAGGAGCCCAGGCTGACAGGTATAAACAGGAGATTCAGAAGGTCTCCTCAGTTTAGGGACTAGCTTTGAGCTGACTGTTCAGAGCCCATGTACTGGGCTCATGTAAATAAAGTGTGAATTGGTGATAGGATACTAGCCTCTGTTGAGTTATTTCATCAACAATGGTTACTTGATCACCATTAGGCGAGCTTTCCATTGTAGCTTTTTTAAAATTGAATTCAAATTTCACCACCCACCATGGTGGGATTTGAGCCCAGGTCCCCAGAATATTAACCTGGATCTCTGGTTTAGTCGTGGTCTAATTATCACTACACCACCTCCTCATACGCTCATTGTCCTTCACGTTTGAAATTTTACAGAGAGCAATATAAATATTTGGATTCCACATACGAACATAAAATAAATGTTGAACCTTAGAAATTATGTTTTTTTTAAATTATAGAATGGGGAAAATCAAAATCAACATTCCATAAACACAATATTAGTTTCTCAGGGCTGGGTGATTTTTCAGTAATAATATCAACATAGAGCTCCATAAACAGCCATGAGATACACTTCATTCAGCAATGTTTGAGTCTTTCAAGGCTATTAACACCATACTGTGCTATGTTCCTACCTACAAACAAGATTGAAGGTAGAGGAGGAGGGCACATAAAACCCAATGAGTGTCAAGCCCATTACATACCAGCTGTTTCTGCTCTCAATTCACCTGCGGCTGGAATGGCTCACTATCAGTGAGCCAACTGAGATTTTTAAGTGGACTATTAATGTCCAATAAGGGCCTTATCACTGCTACAAATGGGATTTAAATGGTGACAGGAGAGGTCCACGTCAAAGAGTCAGTCCAGCAAGTTTCCATGCACGGGTTGATAGCAGCTAGAGGGATAATGGGCCTCCTTGGTGCTTGAAAGTGTCCCTACCTTCACTCATAGTGTTACCAGCCAAAATCCAACCATCCTGTAAGGTGACCCACCACTCTCAAACTATAGCCCCCACCACCACACACTCCCCCATCCCTCTCTGTGGTGCCTGTAGTCTTAGCTCCTGGGGATACCTCTGACTTATCTGCTGGTCTGTACTGAGCATTGGTTACCTCCTCAAGACCTGAATGGCAGTGGTCACTGCCATTGTAAGTACTGTCAATACTAGAGAATCACTAGCTGCTGATTGTCAGTTGTTCTCTAGTGTGGAACTTTTTGATCCATAATGGTGCAAGTCTCACCTTCAACCTATTTAGAAATAAGTAGTAAATGGCTGTGGATCTGCCAGTGTTCCACTCAGCATATAGCTTGCCAAATCTTGGCAGATGATGTGGGGAATTGGCACCATATAATTCAGTCCTGTGATGCTAACTGGATAAAGGGACAATTTTTCTTCAGTTCAGTGGTCTCTATTTGATTATAACTGGAGATTTCTAGAGTACCTTCTCCAACGACATTTGAAACCACTGGTAGTAATGTGTGAATTTCTGGATTTTGTTCTGTGTGTGTGTGGCTTTCAGGATTTGCTGTCAGTTTCAGAGATACAATGATGGCAAATACTGACAGCATCACTCTCATTACCACCACAAATTCCTGACGACTGATAGTCTCCTGCCACATCATCAAAGGAAAAAACTTTGAAGTAATGCTGAAGCGAACTCAAGGAAGTAATTGAGGTTTGATTTTCGTATTGTTGGAGGGAGTATATTTCATGTAAATTGTAAGCAGTAAAACATTCTGGAATGCCAGCAAGGCTGGGATAAGATAAATTTTTCTTCAGCTTTTGATTTATCAGTTGAAACATATCCTGAGAATTAATATAGAATGTACTTGTTCCGTAAGGCATGCTGAAATGTAAGAGTTGACAAAATCTTGAAAAGTTGCATGCCATAGAAAATCATATGCTTAGCCAAAGGAATTTTGAAATGCATTTTAAAAAGTGGTAAAGTTTAAAAAGTTTCAGTGCAAAACCAATAGCTTCTATGGGACATTTGGTAATCAGAGCAAGGATTGTGAAAAATTACAGTAGGAGGTACCGTAGCATTTCTGCATTAAATCTCACCATTCCCACAACTCTGACTGCAGGCCCCGCCCCCCCCCAGTTCAACTATCATAACTGAACCAACCCTCAAGATCGTACCTAAGGACCCAGGCAATAACACCAGCAGCAGATATAAAATGACAGTGGCATGTCGTTGTCTAACCCTATCAGATCACTTCACAGCACTAACATATATCCAACATCCCATCCCTTCTACAAGGGTTCAACTCAAATTTGCTCAGGTCATGTCGCAGAATGCCCCCAACACTGACATACCAAACCATACCACATGTTATGGTTGATATCAAACCAATTTAACCAAATTTTATCGACATTGTCAAACAGTTATTGTCACAGGCACGATTTTTTTCTCATTGTCTATGAACAGTGTGTTACTCTTTTTGTAAGATACATACATGTTTTCTTACCTTCAGAATGATAGTCTCCGTTTAACAATTCTCGGTGGAAAGTTGCTTATTTATCACCACAAGCTAATCCAGCAAGTTTAAAAAAATGTTTCATTGATTCATCTCATCCACATTATCACAAAATAGTTCTCAGGTGAACTTGAAGTTGGAACACATTGGCGAGATTCCTTGTCACACTTTTAAAGTATTCCTGTTTATTATGTTGGCTGTTTAGTTGACTTAAGGCCCGTTCAATGTTTTTATTTTCTGAAGGAATTCTGTCATACAACTGCTGAACTGTTAAGGTACACAACAAATGGCTTCCTTACGATGTGACCTCTATAAGTTCAGCCTTTTTCTTCAAAGGCAGGTGCTGTATTGATTATATATCATGTCTTTTCTTTGACAGTTTGATCCTCATCCAAACTGAACTGAGTGAATTTCAATCATGATACAACAGAGGTCCATTAATTTTCAACTAACACACATTGAGTTTCAATGTTGTCCACGGTGAAAGACAACTTTGAGCCAGCTCAAATGCTATGGTTCCTTAATTAATGGTCCCACCCTTAAACAAAGGAATAGGTACATTCTTCAACTGGCTGAGAATGTTTATATTTAATTAGTTATTTTCTTTAAAATCAGGACTATTTTGAGCGTGGAATGCTAATGGTCAAATGATTTGCATTAGCCGTTTTAGCTGTCTGTGATCAAAATTTTCAATTATTAACAGAAAGCCCATGATATACTAAAACATTATAACAGCATGCATAATGTTCATACTACATCCTTTAAAATGCATGTAATTTTATTGTGCAAAATAAAAATTAAATGGGAGAATGCTATATATTTTCCTCATTTTTGAAAAGGTCTTGTCTTTTTTGTCTTCTTAATTTCTCTGTTTATCAGGTTTAAAGTTGAGAAGTATATTAATTTGCCAATCAGATTGGTCCTAATACTTTTTTACTCATTTATCTTTCCTAGTTAACATGAGAGGCTTTTTTTTTATCGAAGGCTCTGAGTTGTTCAATTCAAGATTTTTGAAGAAACAAGCAAAATATATGTTGAAACAATGGGAAAAACATGTGAGGAGGTGCAGGAAACAAATTTAAAGTAGTCAACAGCAATACATTACACTTTTTTTTGAACTGTGGATCCATTCAGCATTTTCGGTTGAAAGCATTTAAAAATATTTTGTTCTGAGGCATCTGGTTGCTCATGGGGACCACAATGCATCATGAGTCGCTAAAGAGGAGGTACTGCTAGTGAATACAAAAATAATTATGTTGAAAGGTTAAGTTGTAGTAGACCATTCTTCAAAATGGCTCTTTTCATTATTTTTATCCAATTAATATTGTTTGGAAAATTCTAACACATATTAATGTGTTCAGTGGTCTGGCTGCTTAAGTAATATACTCAGCTAATTTGTTTCAACTAAAGAAAGATCACATTGACCTTACAGAAGTTTATAAAATCATGAGGGGTATAGATAAGGTGAATGGCAGGTGTATTTTCCCTAGTGTGGGGGATTTCAAGACTAGGGGCACATTTTTAAGGTGAGAGGAGAAAGATTTTAAAAAGATATAAGGGGCACACAGAGAGTGGTTCACGTTTGGAAATAACTTCCAAAGAAAGTGGTGGATATGGGCTCAGTTGCAATATTTAAAGGACATTTAGGTAAGTACATTAATAAGAAATTTTTACAAGGGGATATGGCAAGCACAGGCAGCTGCAACTAATTTAGCTCGGAATTATGATCGAGTATGGACCGATTGGACTGAAGGGTCTGGTTTCATGCTGTATAACTCTATAACTCTTTGACTGTTTTCCTAGTCCTGGGATAACACAAGAAATCAGTGTTGGTACTTCCTTACAGTGAGGTGCACATTCATCTCATAATGAGCATGTGTGATAAGAGCATTCATTTTGCTGGCAGCTTAGGAAGAGGTGTCATTGAATTTCTAAGTCCAGTTCTTTTCTACTGATGAGTAGTTTTGGAGCTGCTAACAAATACTATTCTTCAAATAATTCCATTGCAAGTAACAATACTGATTGCAAGACAGATTCAAAGTCTTTCGGGTTAAAGTAGTAGAATTAAGTACAGATGAAATTAGGTTCAGAGCACAGATGAGAGGGATATAATACTTAGCTTTTAATGAATTTAAATGGATTTACCAATTTGGAAATGAAAATGGTGTCCAAATTACTCACACGTTTTATTGCAGGATAGCCTCCTAGTAAACAATATTAAATTATTTATTCATGAAACCACTTTAGAATCAAAGCATTTATTTTCCCAATGTTATGCTTTATTGAACTACTGTTACACCAATACTACTTTCTGCTAGAATTTCTTTTCTTCTCGGAATTGAACACAAAACACAAAAAAGTGATTGTTTAAACAAATGCCAGGTGTGATATCTCAAAATCTATAAGCCATGCCTTTTGAGTCACTCATCAGCATTTCTGTCTTCAACATTGATCACTGATATTGAAATTCTTTTCAGCTGAAGTCAATAACAACTGACTTTTCCTATTCAATCCAATATAAATAGTTCACATATAAAACCAAAGGAATGGTAGTCACTGCCTGTATCTGTAGGGCACCTATTCACGAGTAGCCTCACATCTGGCTGCATATGAGAAAGAATATTCAATAGGAGAAGCTTTAAAATTCCTGTTTTCTCCATATTGGAATCAAACCAGCAAAATTCTATTATAACAGCCAGTACTTAACAAAAGAAAAGCTCAGAGTTACTATTTTAAGTTATAGGCTTTCCAGTCAACCATAGCGAATGCAATAGAGCACATTGTACGCCATTGCCTGTTGATGACAAGTTCAGAATTTGCAAGGTCATTAGAATATTGTCAATCAGAGCAAAGCTACCAACAAATGGCAGTTTATGGTGGGATTGAAGTTGACTAATTCGAGGTAGAGCAAAAAAGAAAACATTGTTCAGGTTTTGTTTTTGCTTGACTGCTTTCTAGAAAATCTTGTGAATGCATCACATAGAACACAGATTTGAACAGGAACTAAGAAGAAGGGAGTGTCAAACTTCTCAGAGAATAATTTGGATATTCTACCAAATGAAGCTTACTCTTTATTTGTAAATTCACTTACAGTACAATAAAGACTGGAAACATTCAAAATGCAAACTGTCAAGTAAGAAAATGAACTGTAAGTCAAAAATATCAAAAAGTGTTAAAAGGATTTTAGGTGCATATCTTATAATGTTAAACTATTCAGTAGGCTCAGGTCAGTGTTTCTCATGCAGTAGTCTTTCTATTAGACTAGGTAGAAATTACTGACCAATCTGTAGATTCATGACACTGCATAGTGCTGTTCATAATCAAATATGGTAATTTACAGCATATGTCACTACCACACAATTAGTGTACTGCAGCCTCGAAACCTGAAGGTTGCTATTTGAGGGAGAAATTTGAGAGGTTTTAATAATAGAGGTGGTTGGTATGTCAACCTTCTTCTGGTGTTGTGACAGTGAGTGATGCCTCCCACTTATGAGAATTGTGACATCTTCTGAGTTTGTAAAACCAAGGTTTTATTTGGCTCCAGTAAGATATTTGATGATGCAAGGACATCATGCATTTGAGAGAATTTTAGCATTTTCAAGTTTATAGGCCTCCATTCATGTTATCCCTCTTACTACTTGGTGAGTAGAAATTCCATTAAAAACATCTGCATAAGGAGATTTTCATGACAATCCTGCCAACAATCAGAAGGATTAATTCAGAAATAACTAGTGCTCCTGCTACATAGTGGTACAAGCTCTGTGAAAGGTAGCCATGGTGAAATTGTGGAATATAAGACTCATGCATCATCTTGGTCAAAACTTATCATTGTATTTTTTTAAGCTGAGCTTTGATAGATGCAGTTTACACCTCCTTTCATTTTCTTTAAGGATAAAGTTAAAGGTACTAAAGTGTCAACGATGGTGTAATTTTATTTTACCGTGTGTGGATACTGTGTGTCTGCTCGAGCAAGCCATTGGAATTTAGGACCATTGAATGCAGACCAGGTCTAATATACAGATAGTGTTGGACAGTTAAAGGAAGTGGAAATGAATTACAAATCATTAATTGAATTCACACACCATTAATTGGCTTCATCAATTACCCTGCTGCGGAAATTATAATTAATCATTATCACTGTTTAATTAATATTATCACCATTTAATTTTTACCCATTCCTGATAAATTGAAAAGAGATTTTTCATCACTCAGAAAATAGATCCCAACCATGTGTATTATTTTAGTTCACAGATAGCTCCACAGTCATTGAGCCTGTAAGATTACTCTATTCACTGGCCAAGCAAGACACATTTCTTATGGGAGAAATAGTTTCAAGAAAATAATGCACTGACTTTTTCTTGAAAATGATAAAAATATATTCACATTGTACACGCTTTTACAGTTTGCATGTGGTTTATATTTAGAATGATTGTAAGTGTTACGTTTGAAGTACCCAGATGAAAACAATAAATTGTGATATTTAAAATAGTTGGATACTGTCCATATTGTTGCAAACTGATAACTATGGTTGTTGTTCATAACGCAGATTCATTTGTGTTGGTATTCCACCTCAAATCATTTTGTTACCTTTTTGAGAAGTTTACATTTCTCAATAAGACAAGTGATTTATTATGAGTGGAGAGGTTGGAAACAATGTACCAACATGGTGAAGCTAGTTTCATGGTAGGAAAATTTGTCTTTTTTGTCATGTTTGATATAAAAATAAAAAAAATGTATTTATGCCTACTGTCATCACTTACTGAAGATGAGCTGAATTTTGTCTTAAACAAGGATTAACAAAGTCCGAATATAAAGTTTAGGATTTTAAATTCAGAACCCTCCACTAGCAACATTTCAGTAAAGGCTTATATCAGGGATGTTCCCTGTATTTCCCAGAAAATGCCATCCATTAGGTCCTGGAATACCATTAAGAATCTCTTAAAGCCTTCAGAAAGGCTCAAGACCTCCAATAGTTTCAGGCAGTCAATGCAAGAGCAGAGCAGGTTACCTTGTCTTGATGCTGAATAACTTCTTTGGGAGCTGAATACTGAAGAAAGGTACATTACTTTGATCTTATTGAATGTTGGTGACTGTGTGACAATTTCTTGAGCACCAGCTGTGAGTTGCTCTTCCTTGCAACAGCGAATAGAACCAAATGTCATCCATCTTTTATTGCCATCCATGTACCTAGGGACCAATGCCCAGGGACTAGTTTGTAACCTAAAGCCAGTTAATCATTGCATGAGATTCACAATCAGAATTTGGTGATTACAATATATTTAATCTAAAATGAGTCAATGCCTAATTAAGACAATTTTCCCCTCTCAGAGCTCCCTCACTCAGAAGAAAAGCACTTACTCCACCTATATAACAAGCATGGGGCTGGATGAGCACAGCAGGTCAAGCAGCATCATAGGAGCAGGAAAACTTGACGTTTCAGGCCTAAACCCTTCATCAGACAAGTTTTCCTGCTCCTATGATGCTGCTTGACCTGCTGTGCTCATCCAGCCCCATGCTTGTTATCTCGGATTCTCCAGCATCTGCAGTACCTTTTATCTCTCACTTACTCCACCTAGTCTGGATGGCCATCATTTCTTATTTTAATTGTGTATTTGTAATTTGGATGAAGATAAAAAGCTAATGCATCATGGAATGAGTTGTAGATTCAAATTTTACTTAGCAGCAGTGACCCATGTCCCCATGCTCAGTCATCTCTCAACCTTAAGTTATGTTGTCCCATTTTGCAAAATTTATCCCCACTGCATCCCAGCATGGCCATCTCCAATTTACATAAATAACTTCCCCAACTTCTCCACCACAGCATGGTCCCTGATAGCTGCCTGGACTTTCAGTGAACAGATCCCCACACTCCATGTCACCCTGGGTTGGGTTTGCAGTCTGGATGTTGGGTGCAAATCAGTGAGGGGGGACTTCTCCCCATGGTTACTGGTCAGTGTGGGGAGTCAGATCAGTTGGGAAGTCAGATCAGTGTGAGGAGTCAGATCAGTGTGGGAAGTCAGATCAGTGTGGGAAGTCAGATCAGTGTGGGGAGTCAGATCAGTTTGGGAAGTCAGAACAGTGTGGGAAGTCAGATCAGTGCGGGGAGTCAGGTCAGTGTGGGGAGTCAGATCAGTGTGGGGAGTCAGGTCAGTGTGGGGAGTCAGGTCAGTGTGGGGAGTCAGATCAGTGTGGGGAGTCAGAACAGTGTGGGGAGTCAGATCAGTGTGGGGGATGGGGATGAGGGGATATAAAGGGTCTGGAGAATGTGTAGTTTGGCATGTGTGAGGTATGTAAGGGGTCAGTTCAATAGTTACACAGGAGTTAAAAATCAGTATTTAATTGTTTAACTTGTTTTGATTTACTATTTTACTTAATTTCATCTGAACCCTCCAAATTCTCCAATTTAAGTAGAGACTTTCAGCGGGTTTCAGGTATGGAGGAATTGCTAGTGGAAAATTCAAATTCCTGGACAATTCTTTTGGAGTCTGCTACATTTGGGACTCTTCTGGATCCCCATACTCAACTCCCAACTACTCTGGGAAACAATTGGCCAGTGGAAAATTTGGGCCATCATGTGGAAAATTAAGCTGTTGCTTCTTGATGTCAAGACTCTTTTTTTCATCATTACCATATGTTCCCAACGATCTTGCCATTGCACACTACGTTTATGGTCTGGGAGGATTCCGTCCATTTGTAACTTTCTACTGGAGAAACAATGAGAATAACTATGAATTGGATTTAATAACATGGTAAAACTGATTGCACCAACAATGATACCACAAAAATTTTCCATTTGTTGTAGTTTGATTCATTATTTATTTATAGTTGGACAAAATAAACATTTCATAAAAATGGTCAGTCGTTGTTTCAATTTTAGTTTAAAAGTTGACGCCTTTAGATTGCATATTGTTCCCTTGATTTAATACCAATGCAGTTTTCTTACAAATTTTCTAAAAGTTAATCTATGAAAGATAATAATTTAATCAGGCAATCAAACAGTTAATAAATGCAGAAAACATTAGGCCAAACTATTAAGTACAAATTTAAATGCAATATTATGAAGAGTACTAGCCAATGTGTTGAAATGTCTATAGCATTTACATACATTAACCTTTTACATGATGCTATCATACTCTGATGAGGTTATGTTTCTGACATATTTGTCGGGTTATGATAAATGAGCTACCTTTCCAGATGTTGATTATTTGACCTTCTTTAAGTCAGCTTCTACCGAACCTGTCATATTAATAGCAGTTTGATAGCTCAAATTAAATAAAATCCCTTAGTGAAAAACATAGCAAGTTGGGAATAAAATATTCTACCCTTCCAATGATTAAAATAAAAGGAAGATCACGTTCCTTCACATTTGGCTGTTTTCCTTATTTGGTTCCAGCTCTCAGCCAAGGATATTTTACTGCTTTTAACCACTTTGAATGCATGATAAAGAAAGGTCTGAAGTAAGACAGGCATTTATTGACAATTTTTTCCGGATATTTTTATTTAGGTGCGACGCATTTTTTTTGAAAAAAATCAGATGCTCGGTTGTGTAATTTCTGAATTCTAAAACAGCTACTAAGCTGAAGTTGTTTATTTAAAATTTTAAACAAAGCCATAAGCTAATTGTCTGGGAGGAGTAGTTTATCTTCAACTTGTGTGAGCTGTACAGGACTCTATTGTGCTTTTTGTCAGGTCCATACTTCAGTTATAAACCAGATCTATTTTACACACGCTGTAAATAGCCAAAAACATGTAACAAGGGAAAGTTAGTTCACTGATCAAATCATTGCTTTTTAACAGATTTCTTTACTTTATTTCACCTATTTGCTCCATAACAAGAAAGTTATTAACGATCTTCTCTTGCCTGCAGTTTTCACAGCTCAACCACAGTTTGTTGCTATCTTTTAAATCTCCATTTGCAAAGTAGGTCTATTTTCTAAACTTGATATAATGCAATAATGCTTCAGACTTGTTTTTATTTATCACAGGTGTTGGCATTGCTGACTAAGCCCGCATTTATTACCCTATCGCTAATTGTCCAGAGGACAGTTAAAAGTCAATCACATTTCTGTGGGTCTGGAGTCACCCGTAGGCCAGTCTAGGTGAGGATGGCAGATTTCCTTCCTTAAAGGACATTAGTGAACAAGATTTTTTTCCCCCCCTGATAATTCATAATTGCTATCAGGACAATCTTATTCCCAGATTATTATTGAATTCAAAGTCCACCATCTGCCATGATGGGATTTGAATCCAGGTCTCCAGAACATTGCCTGGGTCTCTGGATTAACAATCTAGTGATAATACCACTAGGCCTTCACTTTCCCTTGTGCTGGAATATCTATTGTCAATTATAATGAGTAACAAGCTTTTATTTCATAACAACCTTATACAGTATTGTTACTCAAAAATATTGTAAAGATAGACACAGTGATTCTAAACCTGTTGTTTAACTTTAGTGCAGGAAATACTTGTAGAAACAATTATTTGGGATAAAATTAATAATCTCATGTAAAAGCATAGGTTAATTCAGAAATCAATATAGATTTGGTAACAGCAATCTAGCTGGTGTTTTTTTGAAGAGGTAATAGACAGAGCAAGGTTGTTGATATGGTGTACGTGGATTTCGAGAAGGTGTTTGATACAGTGCCACACAACAGACTCGAAAAATGTTATAGGTGATGGAATAACAGGGGAAAAGACCTTGTCTATTTACCTTATCCATGCCCCTCATGATTTTATAAACCTCTATAAGATCACCCCTCAGCCTCTGAAGCTCCAGGAAAAATAGCCCCAGCCTATTCAGCCTCTCCTTATAGCTCAAACCCTCCAACTCTGGTAAAATCCTTGTAAATCTTTTTTGAACCCTTTCAAATTTCACCAACCTGTATATAAAATTAGCGTAAATATAGAGAAAATACTGTAACTATTAATTTGTATTTTTTTTGGATCTTCGCTTTCCCTGATAATTAAATAATCATTTAATGCGCAAAACTTGGGAGAATTATAAACTGCAAGGAGGACAGTATAGAGGTTTGAAGGACTTTGACAAGTTGCTGGACTGGGTGAAAGGTGACTGATTAAATTCAATGCAAAGATGCATGTAATACACTTAAGGACAAAGAACATTGTGAGAAATATGAAATAAGAGTTTTTTTATAGAGTGTATAGAAGTAGATTAAAAAAAAAACCTGGCATATTTGTCATTCAACAAGGTAGTATAGGTAGAGTGCAATTAAAAAATATATAATATTCTAGACTTTATTTAATAAGGTCATAGAGTACAAAAGCAGGCAGTTATGCTGAACATATAGAATATTGGTTAGACCTCAGCTGGAGCACTGGTTCTAGGCACCAAACTTTGGGAAAGATGTAGGTAAATGAAGAAAAGGTTTATAAGAATGTTTCCAGGGATGAGACACTTCAATAATGAGGATGCATTGGAGACATGGGATGGTTTTTTCTTGGAAAGGAGAAGATGGAAAGAAGATTTGCAGTTCTATCTCCCTGCCTCTGTGGAAATCTATAGTAAATTCCCAGTAGTGTTACTGTCCCTTTTTTGATGATTAGTTCACTGCACTTGTCCCAATTTGATGATCCTTCTACCAGATTATCCATCTCAATTCTATTTTTGTTTCTTTAATCGATATTGTGCCTCTTCCTTTATCTCTCTTCTGTCTTGTCTGAACATTTAGGAACCAGGAATGTTGAGATGTAATGCCTGCCTTTCTTTCCATGTCTCAGTAATAGTTATAATGCCATAGTCACATATGTAAATCTGTGCTCTCAGCTGATCTGCTTAATTCCCTAAATTGTTTGCACTCATGTGCGTAATATTTAGTATGATCAAACTCTTTTCTTGTCTGTTTCCTAGTTTTTGTTTTCTTTGACCTGCAAACATGCTGACTAGTGTTCTACCTTCCATTTCCAAATCTCAGTTCCATAGCCCTTGCCAAACTTAGTTAAAACCCACTTAATTAGTACCAGCAGTATTCTTTTCTAGGACTTGGGTCCCAGTTTCGTTGAAATGTGGTAAGTCTGTCTTGTTCAAGTCTGACCTCCCTGAGAAATTATCCCCATGCCTCAGAAATCTGAAGCCACCCGTCCTGAACCAGCTCTCAAATCATGTTTACATTTCCTCTATCTTGCTATTACTGTACACAACATCACGAGGAACAATCCAGACATTTACTACTTTTTGAGGTCTTGCATTTCAATCTCTCATCTATCTTCCAAAATACCTTGTCTCTCCTTTTTTGCCTCTATTATTCAAGCTGATATGAATCAAAATGACTGTTCTCTGACCCCTCTACACAAAATTAAAAGTGAAGGTAAAAGTTTCTCAGGCATGGGCCTTGCCCTTAAGCTTAAAAAAAAATACAGATTCCAGAACTCCCTAAAAAACTGTATCGGCCCAATTATTTATCATGCTGATTCATAAACAATTTAAAATCAACAAGTCCATCATTTTCCCACCCATTCACTCAATGACTAGGCTCCAACCAAAACTGTTTTTAAAATGAATCTCAATGAATACAGAAATATTTTCAGGTTAGCTATTAACTTCAGGCACACCGAAAAACCCTACCAGTTACTAATTTTAAAAAAAATGACTCAAAATCATTGCAAATATCCTTAAATATTATAATTTTAAACACAACACTCAACATCACACAACCAATGAACTGCATTGTAACACCCATTTAAACGTTGTAATTCATTGGATTCATGTAAATGAAGCCATAGAATCACTACAATGTAGAAGCAGTCTGTTCGGTCCATCGAGTCTGCACCAACCCTCTGAAGGACATTCCACCTAGACCCACCAGACTACCCTATAAACCTGCATTTTCCATGGCTAATCCTCATAGCCTGGATATCCCTGAACACTATGGGCAATTGAGCATGGCCAACCCACCTAACATGGACATCTTTGTACAATGGGAGCACCCAGACTATCACCCACGCAGACACGGGGAGAATGTACAAACTCCGCAGAGACAGTCATCTAAGGGTGGAATCAAACCCAGGATCCTGGTGCTGTGAGGCAGGAGTGCAACCGCTGAGCCACTATGCCGCCTTTGTCTGAAAGAAGTAGGCCTTACTATAGCAATAACATGAATGTGTTGCTGGACCATTTTGCCTCCTTCAACATGTCCTATTTGCTTTGTCAATAATCTAGTTTATTGTCAACCATCAAAATGAAGGAAAAGGTGGTGTACACAAGCATCTTAGCTAGCTGAGTTGCTTCATTGAAAATTACACCTCTAGGATCTTCCACAAATTAAACATATTAGCTACTTAGACAGATTAAGAATGGGCCACTCAGCTCCTGACCTCATTACAGCCTTGTTCAAACAGGCACAAAAGAGCTGAACTCCAGAGGGTGAGGAGAGAGTGATAGCCCTTTATATCAAAGCTACATTCGACCGGGTGTGGCATCAAGGAGCCCGAGCAAAACTGGAATCAATGGGTATTGGGGGCAAACTCTCCAGCAGCTTGAAACTCTGGGACATCTCTGCACATGGACCGCAGCAGTTCGGGAAGGCAGCTCGCCACCACCTTCACGACAGCAAATAGGGACAGGCATTGGGCCAGCACTCACCTCTTAAAATGAAGAAAAATGTCTGCTGCTTGAGATTTGGCCTCTTTAATTGGCTGTTGACACAAGCCAGAAAACTATGACCCTGAGTAACTGTTACCTTAAATCAATGATATGTATCATCCCAGGAAACCTTTGTTTGGGTGCAGTACTGTATATGGTGCTGCAACTGTGGGTGAACCACATACTCACCAGGTAGAGGGAGGTGCGCTCGCTATCTGCCAGGAAGCCAGGGCCAGGCTCAGTAGCTGTGTGCCCAGACACTGAGCTCACCTTCAGGTACAGCACAGGCCATCTGAAAGGAAGGATACCAGCTCTTCAGAGGAAGCAGGACAGGAAGGTACAAAGCTAGCAGAAAGAAGAATCCTCAGCAGACAGTCAGAGCAGCAACAACCAGCAGCAATAATACCTGGCAAACCAGATTCAAGCGACAGCTCCAGTGAGAGAAACAAGAGCTGCTATTTATATAATACCATTAACCTAGTATGGCCTTCACAGAAATATTATCGGTAGAATGAGGCGATCGCGGCTCAGATGGCCAAGAGCTTTCTTAAAGAGCTAGCATTAAAACAATGTATTAAAGGAGGAAAGTGAAGGAAGATGGAGACAGTTACAGGGAGAAAACACCACTGGCCAGGTGAGTGAAGTTTCCGCGGGGGAACATTTCAGGAGTAGTCAGTTTTAAGACACCCCTGGACAGGGATAACAGCTGTCCTCAGGTGAAGGTGTGAAACTGGGGGAAAGCAAACCACAACAATATTAGGCAGGAACCGGAGAGTGTTGATTGGAGGCGGCTGTTTGAGGGTAACCCCACATCGGGACCTGTGGATGTATTTCAAATGGCAGTTAAGAGTTCAGGAGCAGAACGTTCCTGTGAGAATGAAGTTACACAAGTTACACAAACCCTGGATGACTAGGGATGTTATGACCTTGGTCAGAAAGAGGAAGGAAGTTTACATAAGATCTATGAGGAAAGACTGAGGGACTTGGGTCTGTTCTCATTGGAGAGAAGAAGGCCAAGAGGGGATTTAATAGAGACCTACAAAATGATCAGAGGATTAGATAGGGTGGACAGTGAGAGTCTTTTTCCTAGGATGATGACGTCAGCTAGTACGAAGGGGCATAGCTGCAAATTGAGGGGTGATAGATTTAAGACAGATGTCAGAGGCAGGTTCTTTACTCAGAGAGTGGTAAGGGCATGGAATGCCCTGCCTGCCAATGTAGTTAACTCAGCCACATTAGGGGCATTTAAACAGTCCTTGGATAAGCATATGGATGATGATGGGATAGTGTAGGGGAATGGGCTTAGATTAGTTCACAGGTTGGCACAACATCGAGGGCCGAAGGGCCTGTTCTGCACTGTATTGTTCTATGTTCTATGTTCTAATTTCCAAGCTGGAACACCTCCAGTGCAGAAACATTTAATTATGTTTTGGTAATTTTTTTTAACTTTAAAAGTTGACAGCTCACTGGAGGAAACATGATGTTGACCAAAAGTATTTTCTAAAAATGATTGAGCCAAATTTGTAGGATTATTTTCTGCTTCTTGCTAGTGGTAGCTGTTTGCTAATTGTTAATTTTTCATTGCAATGTCTGTGAAGTTGCTCATGAATACTTTTCATTCTAATATGCTGAATCTGGTGTTTGCTATGTTCTGCACTTGGTTAATGGCAATTTGTCACTGCTTGAAATTTCAACCTGAAATATGATCAACCAATCATATATAGAATTTTCTCGCATAACTATGATTATATAGTTGTACTACATTGTAAAAAAAAAGGAAAGATCTAAAACAGTAAAAAATATTACAAAGTGTGCATCTCTTCTAATTGAAGCAACTAAATTTCTATATGAAGAAACTTCCCAATATTCTCTTAGATTTTATTAATTCAAGGGTTAACTTATAAGATGAAACAATTTAAGTATCAAGGAGATATGGCCACACTTTTGTGAGGATCGGACCCTGGGTGAGGTTTTCCAATTCAACACAGTTTGAGATGGCATACCCCCATTGCTAAGATTGTTAAGCTCCCAGGTGAGGAGGAATGAATGGACTCCCCATTATTCACCCACCTGGTTGGTTGGTCACAACACGATTTATTTAGAAAGTATCCCTCCCCTGGTGGATACCTTCCTCTCAGGCTCAAATTAAGTTATCTTTTCAAATGGGCCAATTTAATCAGGCTTTCTTGAAATAACAAAAAAAGTGAGTTTCTCAATTACCAGAAGCTAGAAGAATTAGGAATGTAACACACATATGCACAGATTAGAAATAAGAGATAAATCCAAAAATATAAAACTTAGAGTAACCAAATCTATGGACCAGTTGCTGAATTGATCACGTAGAGTGGATAATTGAATGCTGTGGCCATTGCTGTGAAGTTCAGTAATGATAATGTTAGTATTTAAACAGATGATTGTTGAGATTCTTGGTATGTTAGGCTGATTGAATTTCCTTTGTCCTGATGCTTTTTCACAGAGGTTTGCAGCACTCGGGCTTAGAAAAGGTCTTTACCCGCAAAACAGTGGTGATTAGGGGTTACTACCTCCACTGTGACCTTCACAGCACTCTAATGCTCGAAATCAGAATGGTGTACACAAGAGCGTTCAGTCTTTCTCGATCACTCTAATAAAATTGAAACCATCTTTATTCGAATGTTCCTGGACAGTGAAATACGAAATATGTGTGCAGTTTGGAAAATATTCCACAAAGGGTGATTCCCGGTTGAGTAGAGGGTTCCACAGCCTCTCATTTTCTTTGTAGTCTCAAGATATCACAATGCAGTTTGTTTGAGAGAGAGAGATAGTAGGAACTGCCGATGCTGGAGAATCTGAAATAACAAGGTGTAGAGCTGGATGAACACAGCAGGCCAAGCAGCATCAGAGGAGCAGGAAAGTTGATGTTTCGGGTCTGGACCCTTCTTTAGAGTCCAGACCCAAAACGTCAGCTTTCCTGCTCCCCTCATGCTGCTTGGCCTGCTGTGTTCATCCAGCTCTACACCTTGTTATCGCAGTTTGTTTGAGATTTCTTTAACATCTTAGGTGTGACATCCCATTGGTCCAGTACATTTTGTTTTTCTACCTGCAGTTATTTGTTCTGTAGCAGTCCTCTTTCTAAAAAAAAACACACTTTTAAAAAAGTGCTGAAAATAGCCACAGTATTTCAGGGGGCTGACCAGTGGTCATGACACCATGTCCATACCAGACTATTTTTTTACAGTTCTGAGGAAGTCTCTTCCTGTTCTGAGGAAGGGTCACCGGACCCGAAACGTTAACTCTGTTTTCTCCTCCACAGATGCTGCCAGACCTGCTGAGCTTTTCCAGGAACTTTGCTTTTGTTCCTGATTTACAACTTCCGCAGTTCTTTTGGTTTTTATTTTTTTACAGTACCGGTTTTATTTTCAGTTGAAATTTTGGAGTTAATATTCACACATCAGCAGTGAAATATAAAAATGTACTTGCAGCCAGACCAAATTATCTCAGTGAGTAAAAGAAACATTTGGATCTATTTGCAAACAGAACCTATCAGTTAAGTCATGTATAAAGATTTGCAGCACAGTAATCTTTAACTCAACTGAATTTTTTTCTTTACACAAGGCAAATAATTGCACATTAATGGAAAAATGCTAAATTAAAATAAAATACTCATGAATTTTGCAGTATTATCCATTGGGAGAATTGTGCTCCAATACTTTCTGTGAAATTTTAATGTTCTACCTATACATTTTTATCAAGTAAAATTGTGGTTGTAATTTCTCTTGGGTTGTAGTATGACAAAGAGGTAGATTATAGGCAGTTAAGAGGGAACATTGCGTGTAGAGAGAGGAGGAACAGGTCTCTCAATGAAGGCTATTTCCACTTAAAGTAGCTAGGATCACTTCTTCCTTCTATCTTGTGCAAGAGTACTGTACCAGGTGCCTACTGTTCACCAAGGAGTTGGTCATTGAACTGAGACATCTGCATCTGCAGCACAGAACAAGAATAGCACTGCCACTGGCTAGAAAGGTGAATGTCACCCTCAGATTTTGTCTTTTTGGATTCTTTGGGGTTGGAATCAGTGACACTACCAAGTTCTCTTTGCTTGCTGTTCATCAACTGAAGCATAACATCCTTACTTTTATGCTCAAGATCTTTTATAATAAAGAATAACACCCTTTAGCCTGCTTAATCATTTGCTGGACCTGCGTACTAACTTCTTGTGACACACACACTCAAAAACTTACCTCCTTCTAAGTCTCGGATCCTGATGTCCTTCACTGTTTAAATGATAGTCTGCTTTCTATTGTTCTTGCCAAAGCGAACAACTTCACATTTTCTTGCATTATACACAAAATGTCATTTTTTTTGCCTGCTTACTTAATTTATCTATCTTGGTCTGTAATTGTTGCGTCATCCTCACGACATACTTTGCTGCTAACATTGCGTCATCTACAAATTTAGTCCCCATGTCTTTGTTCCCTCACCTAAGTAGATGAAGTAAGTTGTAAGATGTTGTAGGTCCAGCACAGAACCCTGTAGGACCCCACTTGCCACATCATTTAATTTTCTGAAAAGGATTCATTGAAACTGTTGATATGTACTCTGTTTCCTGTCAGCCAGCCGATTATCAAGTCACGATAGTTTGTAATTCCTTATACCATGAGCTTTTACTTCATTTAATGATATGTTAGATAAAACCTTGTCAAATGGGTCTGGAAATCCACGCACAGTACATCACCACTTCTCCTTTAAGCACAACGCATGTTACTCCTTAACCAATTTATTGGAATTACTTAAAGGTGATTTCTCAAAACCATGCTGAATCTTCCTGATTACCTTGAAATTTACCAAGTTCCCAGTTCTAATCTCCTTAATAATGGCAGAAGTCTGTGATGGAGGCTAATAGGTGTCAAAAAGTGCAGTGGTGGAGGTCTATGTTAGAAGCACAAATGTTGTAATCAGCGACAAGAAAAAAAAGACAGATTCATGCATCTCAGCTCCCCTGCTTTTCTCCTTAGGTGGAGCCTCAGCAAGTTTATTAATACGTGGCAGCACAGATTGTTGGACTACTTGCAAGCCCCTTTGAAGAGTGACATTGTAGCTTTGACGGCAACTGCTTCTTATACAGGCTGTGGGATCTTGGAACATGATTGTTACTTTGGCAACATTTAAACGGTGAACATTTACAGCCCCCAAGATGTTATTTGTGCCTCACAATCATTAGTGGAATGATTTATAGTGTTGAATGACAGTCAAGAGTGCAAGTGTCCAGGACTTTCAGTCAACACAATAGTTCAATGTGTGAGCTCCACATAAATCTCTGATAATGATGTCTTTGGCCTACACTGTTTGGGTGTCTGTTTAATGCTATGGCCCTTGGAAAGGTCTCACATCGCACTGAGGTAAAGCCACCTCCCTCAGAGAAAAAGAAGCTTACTCCACCTACTCTGGGTGTGTTCACAAACATTTTCATTTCCATTGCACATGTGTGCTTTAGATGAAGATGCAAGCTAACACAGGTAGTGCTTTACAGAGTGAGTCACAGGCCTAGCCTCAGCTTAGGTGATTTCCCCCAAACTTTCATGTTCCTTTCTGGCTTATGCTCCCTGTCAACCCCATCAACTTCCCTACATTCTTGCCCTAAAAATACTTAACTATTCATCCTGAACACCCTGAACATAAACATACAGCCTGCCATGCCATATATAGTTATACACTGTTCTCCCATCAAATCCAATGTAGTAGTGACAGTCAATGACCCTCCCTCCCCACTGCAGTACTCCTTAAATATTCTAATAGCCCCCAACATTTCTATATGATGTGGTCTCCAATCCTCACAATTGACTTCCCAGCATCCCCATCACAGCATTAGCCCCAATACTCTCTCTAGATAATTCGTGAATGGATCCCCACCCCCAGACTGTCTATGAACAACACCCCACCGTTGCCTTTACTGACTTGGAAAGACAGCTCTGAATGATGAGGAAACAGAAATCCAACTGATCTCTGTGCATTTCCCTGACTGACTTACAGCTAATCTGGACTGGTTGACCTGCACCAGCAGAACTGACTGGGTACAGGTAGTCGCTGCCGCAGAGGGGTATTGCTGTTCAAAATGGAAACTCAGATTAGCAAGTGAAAAGCTGCAGCCTTCAGGTACCTACCCTACTTTTATGTCTGGAACTGTCAACATCTAGTTTCTCTTTGTGTCAAAGAATAGGAAACAGCATATAAATGAGTTGAAACTTAATATTAATGATTGGTTAATACATGCAATTAGGCTGCTCATTGCTCACTAACGAGAATCTCATCCCACCATTTAAACCTTGGGTGCAAAATCAGAAATTTCCTACTTGATGTTAGAAATCTAATCTTTCCAGTCTTATCATAATTTCTCTGATGGAGGTGGCTCTACCTATGTGTGATGTGAGACCTTTCTAAGGGCCATAGTATTAAACAGAAACCCAATTAGTGTAGGCCAAAGAATCAGAGAATGATTTATGTGGACCTCACACATTGATCTATTGTGTTGACTAAAAGCCCTGATTCACCATTGCCAACATTGTTCAGAGACTGGGAAAATACACCCCAAAGACACTGAAACATTTAGTTATCAGAAGCTGTATCGCAGCTGCATCAGTAACTGTTGTTACAGAGCAGCCTTTGATCTATATGGGTCTGAAACGATTAATGCCTAGAAGTATGTGATTAGCCCCACCCACTGTGATGACATCACTGACATCTCAGTTTCAGTCTGACTGTTCTGAGACAGTTGTGGAGAGATGTAGGAGAACACATGTAATCTTTCTATAAGTCACAAAACACGTATTTCTGTTAATTTGACCCAACTCTTGAGATGTGTATGAGACAGCCCAAAGAGATGGATGGTCTCATCAATAACAGACCACAATGTGAACAGCAGTGTCTACAACAACCAACACATAGGATTCTATGATAATTTCTTTCACATTAGAGTCCGACTTCTTAGTATTCTTTGGCAGTAAGATAGAGACTTGTTGGCTGGTTTGCCAATGCACCAAGCAGCTCAGTGTGCCGCTGATCAGTATACTCCTTTTCACTGCCGCACTGATATCCTCTATCTGAATCCTCCTGGCAAAACTCATACATGATTTTGCCCTCCAATGAGTTGGCATGACCTCCCTTTGGTCTTACTCCAACCTATATGTATTTAGTGACTCAATGCTTGCTATCTCATCTCTATGCAATCTTCTAACGTATTCACAGCGCCAATACATAGCTGGTGGCTGAGAGTGTCTGAGTGATTCTTCTTCCTCAGGCATTTGCTTTTATTCTCGTTGTTGATTGTCAGACTGTACTGTCTGGTCAAGTGGAGGTTTTTGGATACCTGAAAGCAGAACTGAACAAGAGGAAGGAGTGTATGGAAAGCACATAAGACTTTCCAACAATTATTTGTTCTCAGTTCTGACCCAGATATCAGGAGCACATTACAACTTAGATCTTATGTTGTACACATTTAATAAACCGACAGTCAATAGTACATACTCACAACGACACTGGTTGTTTGGAAATTGCATGATCTAGGGACTTTCTCAGGTGGTAAATCTGTTGACAGATTTCCCAGTATGTCTTTGGAGCAGGCAATGAAACTGCAATAGCTGCTGCAGTGTTAAGTTGTTTTTAGTCTTTCTTCATGCCTCTTCCTTAGTATAATTGTGTACTATTTAAGTTAATACTCTGGCTGTGGCCCATTTTGTTGTTTTTCTGACTAAATGGCTGTCCTGCTTGAAGCTATTGCTAGATGCACATTCTTTCACCCTCTTTCAGAGCTATGCTTCAACAGGCACAAGGGGTTGTCTGTGACCTCTACCATCCTTAACAATCTGCATTGCTGGGGTGAACGTGGCACTGTTATAATCATAAAATCAATGATGCCATTGTTCCCCTTCGCCTACACACAAACACTTCTTTTTCTTCTTCAGGAGACTAAGGAAATTTGACATGCCCATAAAGACCCTCACCAACTTATATAAATGCACCTCAGAAAGCATTCCATCTGTATGCCTCACAGCTTGGTACGGCAACTGCTCTGCCCAGGACTGTAAGAATCTACAGAAAGTTGTGAACACAGCCTAGACCATCATGCAAGCCAACCTCCCATCCATTGACTCCATCTACACTTCTTGTTTGCTGCAGTAAGGCAGCCAACATCACCAAAAAACCTTCCCACTCAGTTATAATCTCTTCCAACCTCTTCCGTCAGGCAGAAGTTACAGAAGGTTAAACACATGCATCAACAGGTTCAAGAACAGCTTCTTCCCCACTGTTAATAGACTGCTGAATAGATGTCCCTAATTTCAATCTAATGTTGACCTTGCTTTTGTGTACCTACTGTGCAACTTTAACTTTGTATGCCTCAGTCTGTTCAATTACCACATAATGTTTATGTCCTTGTATGTTATGATCTGCCTGTACTGCATGCCAAACAAAACTTTTTGCTGTACTTGGGTGCATGACAACAATAAATCAAATAAACCAAATCAAATCAAATCCAACCCATTACAGGCTTTGACAAATGTCTGTCTTGAGCAATATTTCCCATTCTATTATCTTGTTCTCAAATATACAATGCTGTTCCTTGGGCATGATACACTTGTTTTTTCAATTTGCGTATTTGGATCGGCACTTCAAATATGGGACGGCAAAAAGTTATTCAAAAGTTGCACGAAATAAAATCATTCTCAGGACCAGTTACATGTTATGTATGTCTGATAACATCACTATCGCAGAAGTTAAAATGAACCGATGACGAAAGATGCAAACAAACTCAATGTGCGTGAGAGGAACAGTAATCACACAAAGCAACCAGTAATCTTACATCTGTACCGCCTGGATGACTACCTGAGGAGTGCTGTTATGGTTTCGGGAATGCAACATTGAACTGTGACTAATTCAATATGATATTTTGTAATGGATAGTTCAGACATGAAGTCTATAGTTTTTATTTATGACATGTTTATGTGAAATAAATATAGAAGAAGACTACATTTGGTCATCGATCAAATTTCTCTTTGGGCTGAATATTCAGATACATTTTTAACAGTTTAAACTACATTTCTTTTTATATAGATGGACACAGTTTGATTTGTTGTAATGTTACTGGAAATGATTGTGCTACTCCAAATGAAAAATGCTCGTAAGATACACATAAAATGCAAAGTAATGTAATGCTAAACTTCCAAAATCACAACAGTATTATTTTTATTTATGCAATATTACATAATAGAGAATTGCTGGAATGTCTGATGTTGGTGAAAATTTTGTTGTCCTGTAAATGTAACTTTTCAACATTCATCTTATGTCTCCTACTTTGATTACTTTACTGCCTTAAATCATGCTTATGCAGCTTTGTTGAAGGAAAGACAGGGGAAAGCATATATCACTGCTAATGTTAATCATTATTTTGAAGGGCTGTTGGTCATTAAATTAATTTCGGTTCAATAAATGCTGATCCTTCTCCGTCTACACGTTGCCTGGAGGTTTCCTTTGGGACACAAATGACCCACCTGTACCCAAGTCTATCAAGGAGAACTGAGTTTTTTGGAAGAAATAACATGTCCTCAGTCTATCTAAAGGGCGACAGAAAGATCAATCTTTGCTGAGTGTGTTGAATGAGTTATTTACAGGCACATTAGTATTCTGCTATTGTCTGTTTATCATTAGGAAAATGCTAGCCAAGCCAATGCCAATAGAATATGATAGCAGGAAAAACAATGATCCCACATGCTAAAGAAAGATCACAAGTTGTAAGACACTGGAAAAAGAAAAAGGTAAATAAATATTTATTGTTAAACTGTTACTCATTGTTCATATTATTTAAGCATCTTTATGTGACAGCTACAGCCTCTTCAAAGACAAAGTTCTCAATTCTAGTTTAAAAAACACAATCAAATTTGATTACAAGCTTGAAGAAACACCTGTTTCTGAAACTGCTATTCCAAATAAAAGTGAAACATTTTAATTCATTCAAGCACAGCTTTACTATAATAGATTAAACAACATGTGCAAATGTACGGATCACTGCATTTTAATTCTTTGCAATACAACTGAAGTTTAACTTGTCATCCCACTAATATGTGCGTTTATGAATAAAAAAGTTCACGATGGTAATTCATTCCTTCCCCAAAAGGAATTATTTTAAATAGTTATATTACGATTTCATAGATTTAAAAACTGCATAAGAAATCATAGAATAGACAATTTGTTGATTATCATTTTTTCAAAAATATCTTTATTTAGGTCACAGCCTGCTGTCTGACTAATAATTCTGGCACTAATTATAGAACAGATTGTGTGGGGATTTCTACAGGACTGCACTATGGCAATACAGATTAAGCAATTAACCTTGATGTCATTGTAATTATTAAGACACTTTAGCAAAATTAACTAATTTTCCCATTGGATAGCTTACCTGATTCAAACCCATTTTTTTAAAAGTGTCTAAAAGTAAAATGTTAATTGTAATATGTGATTTTTAAAAAGAAAGTTTACTAATTTTCTATGCTTTCATCAAGCATTTCCATCTTCAGAATTGGTGGATTGATTGACTTATTGCTTTCTGTATCTTCTGAAGTTTATCCCAAAGCCATACATAAAAGGTGAGTATATCTACATGTACATATTGCATCTTTCATAAGCTTGATCTGAATCCAGCAATGACATCTCAATGTCTACATTTAATATTAGACACATGCGAACAGATTAAGGCTCTATTCTGTTGAAAAGCAAAGCCTAAGGGGAAATTTTTGAAATTGTGAAGGGTTTAACAAATTAAATGTAGAGATGATGTTTCTACTTGTGTGGAACACAAAATTAAGGACAATAAATATACAATAGTTATCAACATCTCCAATAAAGTTATAGGAGAACCTAGAAAGTTGAAATGTTGGGATTTTTAAGATGAATAGGCTAGGGGGTTTTAAGGAAAACTAAGTATGTGTATGAGAGAATAAGGAATAGAAGAAAACACAGAAAGAGTTAGATGATGTATGGTAGAAAGAAACTCATGAAATATTATGACCCGTATGGACTAGTTTCATTCAGTGGCTTGTTTCTATGTTGTAAGATCAACATGACTGGATTTTTAGGTGAGCTTCTCCAATTTATTACAGTTTCAGCTGGAAAATACCAAATTATTAAATTCCCACTCAAGAAGGGACAAACTGGCTTCATTTCTTTATTCATCTGCAGTCTCGGGTACTCACAACAAGGTTAATTTAAAATGGACCCCTCCCCCTGTCAATGCCCAGACCACATGAACCCATGCTTTAAAAGGAACTAATTTAATCAGGGTTTTGTTTGAATTAACAAAAAGAGAACACAAGGAGAAGTAGTAATGCAGCACATCTGCAAATTAGAAATAAGATATAAAAAGGTACATGAGAAATACAGATGTATGGATGACGCTATGAATTGTTTGCAAAGAGCAGGTAGTTGCACTTTCTGGCCATCGCAGGGGAGTCTACGAGTAATATTGTCATTTAAGACTTTGAGCAGAAATTAGGCCATTCAGCCCATCGAGTCTGCTCTGCCATTCAATCATGGCTGATAAATAATTGAACAGTTCATAACTAAAGACTGGTTGAGATCTTGTTGTCCTGATTCCTTGCGACCATGATTGAAATCCATCATTCCAGGTGAAAGAAGGTTCTTTGTTGTCGTGTTTCCTTTAATGCTGGTTTGCATCACTCAAAGTGATAGCAGGTCTTTACCTGCAACACAAGACTGACCCATAGATGATTCTTTGACTGTGACCTTCCCAGCAAGCTAATGCTTGGGCCCAGACTAATACACACAAGAACATTCATTCCCACTAGCTTACTCCAGTAAAATTGAAATTTACTTTTTAACCAATGTTGTCTTGAATTGTTCAAAAGAAAAAAATGCAAAATGTGTCTACAATTAGGGACATGATCTGCATGGTCATGGCTTGTTGTTGTGCAGCCCCTCATTAACTTTGTAGTCACAGGACGTCACTGTCCACCCTATTTGAAGTATCTATGACACTTCAGGTGCTACTTTCTAAAGGTCTGTTTCTCCAGATGGCCAATTATTTTGCAAGTTAAGCCATTTATGGATCTATCAGCCCTCTTCATAAAAGCACATTTTAGAATTACAGGTTCATATTTCCACAGTAATTTGGGGTTCTGATCCATTCTCATAATAAATTTCCATGTAATACTTTGTAATAATAAAAATAAAAGTACATCCATTACGTAGAGGACTTTCTCCCCACTTGTAAGAGATATTGGAGATTAGTTTAAATCAAATTAGTTTAAATTCAAGTTCAAAATGAACTTGAACCAGACTATATATCATGTACTCTGATTGTGCTTATGTTGACTTATTGGTTTTCCTATACTCACAGGAGATTTTACAATAAAATATGTAGAAAAAAAAGGAAAATAAAGTTAATCAAGTCATGTTTGCTCAGGTATCAGAGAACCATTGGCATGTTTTCTATTTACGTCTAAGGTGGATCTATTGCTTTGCGACACTTTTGAGTCTTGCTCACCATTACAATAACATTTGTTTTTCCATGAAACCTTTGTACAGTTATGTAATAAATTCTGTTACCTAGCTGAATTATTTAGAAGCAGTACAACATGCATAAAATGTGATTTATGCACTCCATTCACTGCAGCAGAAGTTCATTAAAATTATGCAGAAATTATGCTGTTCGCATTATGGTAATGCTCAGATCAGGATATTTAAATCAAAATAGTTAATTAGTGAATCCGTATCTTATAGTTCAGAGATAAAAATAGAAATTGCTGGAAAAGCTCAGCAGATCTGGCAGCATCTGTGGAGAGAAATCAATGTTAATGTTTTGGGTCAAGTGACCTTACCTCAGAACTTATAGTTCACTTCATTTGTTCTGCTTTCCTGACAAGAAAAAACAGCCAACAAAACCTAACTGTGAAAAATGTTATACAATTGTGACATTGATTCTAGGGTAAGTAGCAATGCTGATGTAAAAATTGACAGTTTATGTTAGACATAAAAATTAATATCAACAAACAGGACAAAAATATCACTTAAGTCAAATACAATTCAGTCTGTTTAATAACATCAGCTAGAGTCACATTTTACAGCATTATAGTTTGTCTCAATTCCAGAGGTAAGGACTGACAAAAAAATAATAATACTTCCTGTTCCAGCTTGATGTCAAATTAAAGTGCTCCTATTTGAATATCAAAACGGAAAATGATCTTTTTGGGCTGTGGGATGATTTACAGCCTAGGCATTCCAATGAAAAATCAGATTCTTGCCTAGAGCTCTAGAGCTATTGTCCTGCGTTTTTTAGTACTTTTAGCACAGAAAGAAAAATTTAAGAAAATAAAGAACTTGATAATACTTTCGGTTAAGAAGCATTTTGTTTTAAAGCTGCTTTATGCTTGGTTATGAATTCCTTCTAATAGTAACAATAAGAAATGAAATGGTACACGCACACCTGTATCATAGAAGATCCATTTCTTTTTCATTGTTATAAAGGATTCTTTTAGCAACCAGTGAACTACTTGCACTAATTTGACACACACAAAATTATAGTATGGTGGAATACAGGAGGTTATTGAGCCGAATGTGTGCTTGCCAGCTCTCTAGGAGCAACTCAGCTTGTTTCACTCTCCTAAATTTTTTTGTTGTCCTGCGAATCTTTTCTCTTTGGAGAAATCTTCCTCTCCCACACACTTTAGACTACATTTCAGTTCCTAATCGCAAGATCTGTAAATCGAAAATGTTTTTCCTTCCATTTTTCTCTCTCTTTGGGCTCTATCCCCACCTTTACCCCTTACCCACTCTGCCCCACTCTATCTGCTGTATACAAACCAACATTTTCCTAGCTACCATCAGTTCTGAGGAAAGATCGCTCAACACAAAATGATAACTCTGATTCCTCCCCACAGATGCTGCTAGAGCTGCTGAGCTTTTCCAGCAATTTCTATTTCTGTCTCTGATTTACAGCACCTGTAGTTCTTTCAGTTTTTATTTAGGTTTTCCCTTATGTTGTCTCTGGCTTTTGTCAATCACTTTAAATCAGTGTGCTCCAATTCTCCACCCTTCCACTATTGGAGACAAATTTAGAGTCACAGAGTTACAGAAATGTACAGCATGAAAACAGATCCTGTGGTCCAACTCATCCATGCCGACCAGATATCCTAAATAAATCTAGTCCAATCTAGACCAAATTTGCCAGCATTTGACCCATTTCTTCCTTTCTACTCTTCTCTGAATCCTTATGACTCTGAATGCCTCTACCAAATTTCCTCTCATTCTTCTCAGAGGAGAACCACCACAACTTCCGCCATTTATCCTCATTACTGATGTTTCTCATCATCAGACACACACTCTAAATATTTTCTGCATCGTCTCCAATGATTGATCATCCTTTCCTAAAATACAGTGCCCAGTGTTGAACGCATTATTCCAGGTGAGGTCAAAGCGATGTTTTATAAGGTTCACCATAACATTATTTTTGCTTTTTATACCCTACACCTCTGTTGAATAGCTTGAGATTCCATCTGCCTTATAAACCACTTTCTGAATCTGTCCCTTTGAATGATTTGTGTACGTTTATTCCCAAGTCTCTGCTCTGCAACCCCTTTAGTATTGCACCTCTAGTTTTACATTGCTTTTATTTTCCTACCAAAATATACCATTTCATAACCCTCTGTGTGAAATTTCATTTGCCACATCTTGTTTGTTTGACCAGTCTGTTTATGGCATCTTCAAGTCACTATTCTCCTCCCAGCTCATAAAATTACCAAGTTAAATAGAATAGACCAAACACTTTAAAAGTTGGGGCAGAATCCTGTGCCTTCCCCTATACAGGATTTTGTGGTGGGAATCATTTTATCAGGCAGGAGGGTGGCAAGTGGGGATCCCCACTCGCACCATCCCCGTCATTAAGCCCAGGAAGAAGGTCTCTTGATATCTTCCTACTCCACTGCCAGCTGAGACCCTTAAGGGTCAATTTATGTCAACCTAAGTGTTTTATTATGTTGGGAGCATGGCAAATCCAAGCATGTTTGCTTGTGGGCTAGTGGTAATGTCCAGAACTTGTTTCTTTTTTGGGGGTGTTCCTTGTTCAATGTGCCAGATCAAGGTACCCAGTATTGGGAAGCAAGTTGCATTAGAAAACCTTTCCATTTCCCATGCTGCTAAACCCCTCCCCACACCCCTAGAGACCCCCATGCTTCAATTACCTTGCTGCCATCACTTGCCTGTGCCCGGGTCCCTCCTCAGTCCAAGCCTTGGGTGGATGCATTTCCAGAAACAGCACTGCAATCTGTCTCTCCTGCCTTTGCTTGGCTGCCAACTCTCAGCAGGTGGGATTTCCACCTCTGGGATTCTCCCTTATTCATATTTTCTTCATACATGGCATTTTTGGTGTTGCTGGCTGAATCAAAATTTAATACCCATCTCCAGGTGCCCGTGAAAAGCTGGCCATCTGCGTCCTTGAACCCTTATAGTCCATTCGGAGCAAGTAGCCTGACAATGCCACTTGGGGGGAGGGAGGAGAGTTCTGTTATATTGACCCAATGACTGTGAAGGAATGATGATATATTTCCAAGTCAGGAAGATGAGTCTGCTGCCCTTGTCCTTATAGAGGGAAGTGGTTGTGAGTTTGGAAGGTGTTGTCTGTACAGGAAAAGGCGTGTTTCTGAGCAGCCAGATATCTGAGAAGCACAAGGTGCACTGGGCCTTGCTCAAAGTAGAGGTCAGGATTGTAGTTAGACATAATGGGAAGGAGAGGGAGAAGGAAAGTGTAATCAAGGTCCATGAATGATATGGGTGATTCATCATTTTAAGTAATCTTGCACTTTTGTGACGATATGCTCGGTTGTACTCTTTAAGTGCCAGCTCTATTGCTTTTTCGCAGTTTGACCTGTTTAAGTTGCACCCATGTGTGAGATAAGCAACCTGTTCAGATATCTCAAGGAGGAAAGAAGTTGTAATGGCCAAGTAATGTTCAGCTCTTACAAGCAACTGATCCTTTGACTGCAGCTAGCTTCATACACCACAGACATTTTAATTGCGGTGTTGATGATTCCATCCAAGTCATTGTGCTTTGATTTAGACAACACTGGGGTTAAATGCAATGTGCAGGGATTAGCTAGGGGCATAGTCTCTAATCATCATTCCACACTTACACTAGCATTGTAAGTATCTTTACTAATTCAGTGATGATTCTGCACATTTCTACAAGGAAAGGGTCATTCTACCAACTTTTCAGGTGGAGCCGTGGCTTGGTAGGTTAAAGCGCCTGTTGAGTAAACAGTGGATCCTGGGTTTAAATCCTAGTAATGCCCTGTACCTCACTTCAAAGGATGGCATGGTGGTTCAGTGGTTAGGGCTGCTGCCTCACAGCACCAGTGACCCAGCTTCAATTCCACTCTCAGAAGTTTACACATTCTCCCCTTGTCTGCATGGGTTTCTCTGAGGTGTTCTGGTTTCCCCCCACATTCCAAAGATCTGCAGTTTAGGTGGATTGACCATGCTAAATTGCCCATAGTGTCCAGGAATGCACAGGCTATGTGGATTAGCCATGGGAATTGCAGGGATAGGGTAAAGGGGTGGACCTGGGGTGGGATACTCTTCAAAGCATCGGTGTGAACCCGATGGACCAAATAGCCTGCTTCCACACTGTAGGGATTCTATGATTCTATGATTTTTTCAAGGGAGCAGACTGCCATTCAAGGCTGGAAATAAATAATGGGCAGCTAGTATGTCCACTCTCACTGATAATGCAGTTGTCTGTAATGAAAAGCTGCATAAAACACTATCTTTCACAGGTTCAACACTGCCCTACAGAATGTTCAAGCATTTCAGGGAAACTTAGTAGTCTGCGTACACTCTGAAACAGTGAAAGGTAACCAATATCAAAGGGTCAAAATTCCTCAGGGTCAGACACATTTCAATTTGCTGGATATTATCAGAACCTCTGCTGCTAAACACATGGACACAATATCCTAACGGCAGCCCTATGAATCAACTAACCTTAATGCAATGTGATGTCACCGCACTGTCTCACTGACTGCCATTTTTTGGTTATGGTCAATGGAACATGCAATGCTCAGATGTTTGAAAGTTGGATCACACGGAGATAATAAGTGCACAACAGATGGAAAAATGGATATTTTTGTTGCTTCAAATAAAAAGTTCTCTTGAAATGAATAACAATTTCTTTTTAATATCTCAACAAAAGACTGAACTAAATCTAGCTAGGTAGTTTGAGCTGCATTGTTCCCACTTTGTTTCATTCCTTGCTACATTTTAACATGAACAAAGCCATTAATTATCCATACCTAATGTGCTCATCTACGAATCATACTGGAATTCTGATCTGCAACCTACATTCACTCAGACAAGCACCAGTGGAACAATAAAACAAAGGTGGTGCTAATTTGAGATAACAAGGTGTAGAGCTGGATGAACACAGCAGGCCAAGCAGCATCTGAGGAGCAGGAAAGCTGACGTTTCAGGTTGAGACCCTTCTTCAGAAATGGTGCTAATTTGTTTTTTTCCTTGATGACTTTATGAATCTGCAGTTAATACCATGTTATATTATTATTGAAAGTAAAAGTATGATATTCCTTTATTTAGTATTTTAACATAAGTATCATTCCATTCTGAAAACCTTCAATTACAATAGCAGACTTTTTTCCTTGCACAACTGCATTTTTGTGTTTATCTACTTAAATTGTACAGTGTGATTTTACACACATGGTTTTAAGTCCCCCATATATGAGAGTAATTACCATTTTATGTCCATGCTGAGGAAAGTATCAGAGCAGTACAAAGATCTAATTAACTATGGCTGTCGACTGTACAAACAAAGCAATACTAAAAGAAAACATTGCAACTTGCTTGTGATAGATTTATATTGCAACATATTTTACACAGCTGCATATCTTAGTTATTTCAGTTTTGGATAGTTCTGATTTCACTCTCTATCTCATCTGCTGTCATGGCACAGTTTTTTGAAACGTATCTATAATAATGATTGATCTCTGCTTATGAAAACTTGATGTTGTATAAGCCATATCCTGTAATTCAAAATAGAAAAAATTGCCAGGGACAGAAATAGCTTCTTTTTCAAGTAAAAGTTACATATTGCAGGTTGTTGAGCTGTATGTTTAGCTTTAAACTTGATTTATTGTGGTGACAGGGATCAAATTCTGGGCAACCTCTGTGTGCTACTGGCATGACAACTGTTGGTTTAACGACTAAAATATTCATGCCTTTGAATTTATGTAAGCTATTAAAGGAACTAAAAATATGTACGGTGATATCTGTATAAGTATGTTTAGTTGCCGTTTATTTGTGCAATGAATCTCATCAATCAGGAAGTGCTCAGTTTGTAGTTCTCTCCCTCCTCATGATGCCTGGGGCAGAAATGATGAAATGAACTTGTGCTTCCTAATGTGAAAAATGAGTTTTTAATATTAATATAAAATGTTGCTGTGATATGACTCAAAGCCTTATCAATGTGTCTCTCCTACCTATATAAGTCAAAATCAGCACTTACTGTTGATAGTCATTTTTACAAGTTATGGTATAAAAATTATTCTTGAAGAAATCAGAACATGGTGCAAATGAAGCTGATGTACTTATCACAGTTCCTGTGAAAACTTACCTTTACATAATTAAAAAGAAAGCAAGAATAATTAGAGCCTTTCTTCATAAAATGGATAGCTCTGAAATTGCGCACTTTATTTCATTTCTTGAAAGGGGAAGCTAATTAATTAAAATAAAGCTTAATGTTAGAAATAGAGATATTTGTACATTTACTGATTGATCTGGGTGCTAACAAATAAGCATTCCATTTTGTATTATAAACTCAATCATGAGGAAGGCCATATGATATTTGATGCAAGATGATAAAGCATTTTGATTTTATTTGAAATATTTGTACGGTCACAAATCTGGATCTAGGCTTCCACTGCTAATTCTGCAAAGTAAGTTGGGTATAGTTTATAATACACAATGTGTTAAAATATTCAGTACATCACTGGATCAGGTGAAATGTCGTTGACGTTAAACTTAAGTCTGATTCTTGTCACCACAGATGCTTTTTGGCCTGTTAAGAGTACTTTCTTTTGAATTACCTTCATTTCTTATTCTCAGCCTCTCACATCACAAGAAATTTGTAACCTAAATGAGAAGGCTATCTCCATTCTATAAGTTTGAATTTTTTCTAGTTATTTCTTATTTCTTAATTTGTCTTTTGGAAATCTATATAGACAACACCCATAGACGTTACATTATTTACCTTGTTAGTGGCCATATTGAGCCAACTATGCTTTTAAAACCCCAGACTTTAATAATCTAAGTTGTTCCGTCTTCTGATTATAAAGTTCAGCTCTTCCAAACTTTAAATCTATTGCCATTGTCTCCCATTTGAGCACAGTAGCTACTGGACCCAGATTACCTCAAATAATAATTCTACTATACAAATCTCTCCATGGCTCCACCCTTCACATGTGCAACCACTTCAAACCTACAGCCCTCTATAGTTTTTTCTGGTTCCTTGTGCATCTCCATTTTCTATTGTCCCATCATTCATGACCACATCTTTCTGAGTATAAGTTCTAAACTCTAGAATTCCTTTCTTTCTGCTTCCTGATCTTTCATCAGCTTCTCTAAGTTGTTTCTTCAAACCATCACATTGATAAAGCTTGGGTTGTTCTAAAATCTTGGCGTCAAATTTTGTCTTTTAATGCTTGTGAAATGCTTGAGTACAGTTTGCAACATGAAAGTGTTATAGGTGTGTATATTGTTGTAACTTCCACAAAGCACTGAGCCCAACATGTCCTAGCCTTCTCAAGTTCATACTAACTCCATTTGATCAGCAGCTCTTTGCAATCACAACTTTTCTTTACATTTTTGCTCTCCTGACGTTCTGCAATCCTATCTATCCATTCTACCAGAATCTTCATTGTTGAGTGATTCAGCTGAAGACCTTTCCTGGTCATGCAGCCCATTCCTAATTTAATCATAGTGCACAAATCCAATTATAAATAACTGCTTCTTCTAACACCAATTTTTGTTCTGATTTTTCATTGCCAATGTTGAGTAGCTTTTAGATTCAGTGATCCTTTGAGATTTTTGAGGTCCTGCTTTCTAAACTCAATTTGGCCTTACATTTGTCTGAAGCAAGAATCTTCAATAAGCAAGTATAGTTAAGGTAGAACGTTTAGTGTGCTACCAGAATTCCCTGTTCTTTTTCAAATACAGTCATTAGGGTAGATAAAGGGCACTAGTTGAAGAAGGATTTAATTTCCAAATGACATTCAATTAAGTACCATATAAACATTAATTTGTGAGATAAGGTTTCATGGATGTATGGAATTTGAGGATAATAGAATTGCATGAATAGAATGTTACCCAAGGCTGAGATCAAACCTGGCTCCTGGTGCTGTGAGGCAGTAGTGTTAATCGCTGAAACACCATGCCGCCAGTGATGGCATTACCATCACTGTATCAACACACTGGGGATTACCATTGACCAGAAAGAGAAATGGGCTACTACATAAATGCAATGACAATCTAAGGCCAGAAATTCTGTGGTGAGTGACTCATCTCCTGTATTCCCAAAGCCTGTCCATCATCTACGAGACAAAAGCAGAATACTTCCCATTTGCTTGGATGGGTGCAACACTAAAGCAGCTTGTGATCATTCAGGAGAAAGCTTCCCATTTGACTGGCACAGCATCCACTATCTTGAGAATTTACTCCCTTTGCCACTGATGCAACAGCATGTAGCTAATCTAGCTGACAATGCCCACCGTTACTTGGATGAGTAAAACAAAAATTTAGAGAAAGAGACCAGGAATAATATTCCACGTTTGATAATGATTCAGAGCAATGCAGGAAGGTAAGCTACATTATGATCCCAGCTGATGTTCCTACTGGACAAGCTAGATTCCTGAATAAAATCTGAACTGGTAGATCACACTTTTTTTCAAATTTAATGCAGCAAGCTTTCACTGAAACAAAAACACACAGGTCTGATGATTTGGTTTTAACAATAAGACCGAGGTTATTATGCAAAATAAATGAAAAATAAAATGGAACAAACCAAATTATTTGTTTTCAAAATATACTGAATTACAAAATCCCATAAACTGCCCAACACCATTATATTACTATCACTCAAAAATCCAGAGAAATTCTTTTCATGTCCAACATGTAGGTACAGTGTGACCTAAATGCTTTTTCTCAGTTATTCTGTGATCTGTGAGGTATTTTCCCTTGAAGATTCATACAAGTGAGAGCTTAGCCTTTTTAAGTCTTTTAGTAATCTGAAGGTTTCTAACCAAACACTCCTGGTCTGGAAGTTTCACAAACCACACTCCTTCATTACTTTCCTTGATTGCCCTAAACAATCTTTCTTTTCTAGGAAAGACTATACTTTCTTCTGAATCCAATCAGGTGTCCTTTGAATTGTCTTTGAAATAAATTATAAAGAAAACTTGCTTAACCTAAACACTTCTAAACAAATTACTTGATGTTTTCTTTCTCTGGTCATAAATCCCCACAATACAAACAAACTTCCATTAATACTCCAGGAGGCAGATACTGGATTAAGATTCTAAAAAGACTGACCCAATTATTTTTTTAGCAAAAAACTGGTCAATGGCATGTCAATCATCCTATGGTACCAAATCAAGTTGTTATACTTTTAGAAATAGGGCAACACAAATAAATTTTCCATGATAAGTTTTCACTTTTTGTTTTGCCTTACTTTTTATCGCTCTTCTTGTTGCCTTCTACTTGAATTTTCATTTCCTTCATTTACTCCTTTCTAAAACTGATTTACTACTGAATTCCACCTTTCTAATTTACACTTACTTCTCAATCCTTGCACTGTTAACTTCACAGTCCTTTAATCTGATTGGTTCCAGTTGTTAGCTCTGTTCACTCCGTTCTCAGCAAACTATGCATCATTACCTGCTCACACTTTCAGCAACTTGTCGTATACAAGATTTAAAAGCCTAAATGTGCAAGGGCAAGTTTAATTAATGAAAAATGCTGTAGATGTCCTGCCATAGCAAATTTTTGCACATTGAATAGCCCTGGTAATTATCTATGCGTCATTCTTTGCAATATATCAGGTAATGTTGCAGCTGCTTTTCATAGAGGTCAAATGTGTGTCAAGATAATGCTACTTAATATGCACAATTTGCAAACATCAATATTCTCTATCGCATAATCTTAAACTGATAAAACATTATTGTTTTTGTACATCCTGGTTATAACCATTCATGCTACTGACATTTTAAGTGAAATCAAATCTATAAAAGTTTTGTTTTCCAGCTATAAATCTGTCATCTTGTTTTTGGCATGAACTATCTCAATTTAGTGATGCCCTAAAAATAAAATAATTCTAACAACTATTTTGTGCTCAAAACAAATCTCTTGATAAATGGCAACATTTCCCAGCATTTGTCAAAATATTCTCAGTTATATTTGAAAACTTTGTTTTCTGTATGATTATGTCCTATATAACCTTTCTACCCTTTTTCAAAAAATCTGATTAAAAGCTGAAGTGTCAGTTTAATAATTAAATATGAATGAACCGTGAAACTTTTAAATAAAGAAATTAATCTGGCAGTACCTTTTTATCCATTGTTATTACAGTGCAGTAGTTTTAGGTCATTGATATCATCTGGGTACATTCCTCCTGAGGTCTGTTGACTAATTGTGATGTGCTTACTGTCCATTTAGTTATTGTTTTTATAGAAGATTGTTAGACAGGGGGTGACAGTGCATGTTTATAATTACATTCCATTTTAATTAGTATGCAAATTTTTACCAGTAATTATCCTTGGAACAAATTCTCTGGATGGTTTCAGGGCTACATCTTATTAGAATGGGATGCAGCAAAATACATTTTTCAATATCCAATGGAAACAGATTTAGGATGTGTCTTCATTTGCCCTAATCTTAGGATTAGCAGAAAATGCAAGCTGAACCATCTTTGAGGTCTATCAATATTTTTGTACTAAGACAAATAGAATTTCTTATTCAAAACAGAGCCACATGTCAAAGATTTAATTACAGTATGTGATTAAATTATTTGTACATAGTGATATTTCAAAGTTTAACTTCTGATTCAAACCAAGAATATCACAATATATTATATTGATGGCATAACAAAAAAAAATCGTCTGTTTCTAGTGCAAAATAGGCATTGTATTTTTCTGGCTCAGTATTGTACTAGCTTCAGTGAAGTAGTATCATAGGCTGGAGTTTCCACATTTTAAAAAAGCAATAGATCTTTTTAAATACGTTTTGGCATTGTACAATTCCATTCTGACTTTATACTGATTTCCAAAAAACGGACCGTGACTGTATTTGAATAATGACTCAATATAGTTTTGAAGATGCTGTACACATTGAGTTAATAGTATTATAATTGCTAATCCTGCCCTTTTCATAGCTCAATGGATATGGATGTGTGTGGTTTTGCACCAAAGCATACAAACTAGCTTTCATCTTCTTTTCTTCTGTGTCTAGGGGCACTTGAGACAATGCATTTCTTCCACAAATTTACTGCCACAGTTTATATACTGGATTCTTATTCTAACTAAACTCCATACCAGGCAAACTCGCTGAATATAGTGCAGGGGTTTTGGGCAGAGGGCTTGGGGAACAGCCCACTTATAACACCAGATGTGAATACTCCATTGTATACCAACTCAGTATTCAGAACCTGCAAAGTGTCTTACTTACAAAGTTTACGTTAGTTCATGATTCAGAAACTTGAACTCTCACCTGTACTCACTGGGAACCTGCTGAGTTCATTAACTTTAACCTGACCAAAATAGAAACGTTATGTTCGGCCCTTTTAGTCCATAGACAGGAAATACAAGCCAGGGTGAATATTGCCTAGTGACCTCGGTTAGAAAATATGCATGTATGAACATTATGTATGATTAGAATCCGAATCTACCAAGTAATCTGCTACTAGTAAATGTAATATTAATTTATCTATGTATATCTGTGGGAAAGTTCCTCATATATTCATTGGTTAATTGTGCTTGTATATGTTTTCCTTAGATATCATAGACTTATCATAGAATCCCTACAGTATGAAAACAGGCCCTTCGGCCCAACGAGTCCACACCGATCATTGGAACATCCCACCCAGACCCATCCCCCTATAACCCACCTGATCTACACATCCCTGAACACTATGGGCAATTTAGCATGGCCAATCCACCTAACTTGCACATCTTTGGACTGTGGGAGTAAATCAGAGCACCCGGAGGAAACACATACAGACACGTATGTCCCATTTGTATCTGGAATCGATGGCTTAACATGGAAATTTCACCTGAGTACTGATGATTTTCACTTATTGCAATCAAATTTTGTATTTTATGTATTCATTCTCAAGGTATGAGCATTTTTGGAACTGTCAAGGTTTATTTTCCAAAAGTAATGGAGGAGATGGTAGTATAGAGGTCATGTCATTCAACCAGCAACTCAGAACCCAGGCTAGCACTCACTAGTGTGAACACTGTTGTAAGAACCCATCTGAGTTGCTAACGTCCTCTAGCGAAAGAAATCTCTCCTCACCTGGTCCAGCTGATATGTGACTCCAAGACCCAAGGTATTGCACACAACACTTAACTGCCCTCTGAACAATTAGAGATTGGCCATAGATGTTGGTCTAACTAGCAATACCCAAAAATCCCATCAATGAATATATTTTTAAAAAAACTTCTGAATCATTGACAGTAACAACAGGAAGAGTCACCAGACCCGAAACGTTAGCTCTGTATTTTCCTTCACAGCTGATGTCAGACCTGCTGAGCTTTTCCAGCAACTTTGTTTTTGTTTCTGATTTACAGCATCAGCAGTTCTTTCTGTTTTTATTCTGAATCATTGATTTGGCTTTTACAGGTTCGTTAGGCCATTGCAGAAGTCAGTTGCGAAGTCAACCATATTGATACAAGCGTGGATTCGCACGTAGACTAGAGCAGAAAATGTCAAAATGTCCTGGTAGGGCAGCAAAGGCATTCTGTTTCCTTCCTTAAAAGGCATTGGTAAACAGATACGTTTTTATGATAACATGGTATTATAATTGTTACCGACACTAATGATGCCTTTATTCCAGATTAACTGAAATTCATGTTTCCCAGTGCCATGGTGGGATGTGACCTCAGGTTTCTGGATCAATGGTTCAGAGTTTTGGATTAATAGTTCAGAAACAAAATATGTTACTGCACCCAAATAACACGTCAGAGTCTATGTTAGAGGAGGTTCATTGTAAGAGTTGGAAATGTTATGTGAATCTTATAGTATGGCTTTGATTTTAATTCTGTGTTCATGTTTGTGTTTAGAATGAGTTAAAATCTTGGCCTCAACATAACAACCCACACTGAATGATAATTAAACAAAGAAGTCAGAGAGCATCAGCTCCTCTAGTAACATTTTGTATGTGCATTTCTGAGAGGACAATGAAGAAAGAAAGCCATCATCAGAAACTGCAGTGGTAGTAAAACACCAAATGCACTATCATAATCCAATCAGAACTTGACAACTAACAACTGTTAGACATGAGTCACTGAAAAAAAAAATCAGTGTTTAATGCAATTTCTAAAAAGTTTAGCAATTCTAACATAAAATGCATTGTGAGGGACAAGGGTTTTGAACTGCTGAGGAGTCCTGCCCTTTGTTTCCTGGGTCCAATAATATAATGGAATCAGTCTTTGGCAGTGCAACCAAGTAAGACCTGCCAAGTAACAACTTGCTGACTGATGCTGAGTTTGGGTTCTACCGCAAGTATTTGGCCTTTAACATCATTATGACTTTGAGTAACCGTGTACCAAGGTGGCAACATCCAATCTGAGTTTCAATTAATTTTTAAAATTCTTAGCTTGAATCACTACGCTGTTTCAAGTTTTCCCATTGTACCAGGTTTAGTTTTGATTCTTACAATCTCCAATGTCTATTTGCTTCAGCTACACTTGGACATAGGATGGTTTCCACATACCATTCACTCATGATGCATCCTGTATCCCTGGCTTGGAGCTTTGGATGTCATACCAGGTGCAATGCTTTATGTTGTTCTTTGAAGTATGATTCACTGTTGAATATTATCATGAGATTTTTAGGGTTCACCGACCTAGTAATCATTAGTATCTGATTTCTGTGCAGTCTTCTGGATTACCAACTTGTTTATCTTGTTGGGACTGCTGTAGCTAAATTAAATCCTCAGATACCATACTGATCAACATGTTAGATATTGCTGCCTTTCAGGATTTTTAAGTGTGTGGATTATTTAGGGTCAAATATTTTCACGTGTTTGTGAGGATAGCTACTTTCTGGTCTAAGGCGAAGAGTCTTGGAGAATAAACAAGATCCAGTTTATTGAAATTTTGCAACTATTTGCACATTATAAGAAGAGATTTTAAATTTCTGCAAAGATTATTGGAAGGACATAGGCTTAGGTCTGTCTACAAAATCATATTTTTCTCCCAAGTCCTCATGGCATCTCCACAATAGATGGTCTTTATTGCATTCAATCAAGTATTAACCCTTTCAAACCCTTCCAGATTTGTATACAACATTAGCCGCGCTAAATTTTTGGGTACAAATCTCTAAATGTCTTCCATAGATTATCATACAGAAAAATGTTGTTAAGTTTTGGCATGAACCAAGGCTGAGCTTTCTGTTTACTTTGACATTACTGCATGTTATTTCTGAACAGAACCATAGTGCCAGTAGTAACCTTTCTTAGACTGAAGTCAAACTGCTCCTCTATTATTTTTCTGCTCACATAGATGACCCTCTGTCTGATGATGTCTAGATTTCCATATCAAAACTGCAGTATAATTTATTAAAAATGGTCAACAACCAACAACCCAGAAGTAATTAAGTGTCACACAAGAAAGTAAAACAAAAAAACAAAATTCATCTGCTAATTTGTAAACTCTTTCAAAACATTTTATGCTTGTGCCAAGAATCAGTGTTTACTCTGTGCTGGTGACAGTCATTAAGACGAAAGATCAAAAAGTTTTAAAGAAGAGATTGGGTATAAAACCAACACTGATGATTTTGACAAGAATTAAAATGTGAATTGACTGTAACAGATGGGAGATATCAGATTCAAAACTATTGACAAATGGGGTACGAATGAATCTGCATGTGTTTTCATTAGTATTTCTTTCCTGGGAGCCAACCATCTGTTTCAGTTTTGTTGTGCCATGGTCCATAGGCTGCTGTCTCTTCTCCCGTTTTAGTTTCAACCTATACTGTAACCTTACTTCTAATGTAAATATTATGTCATCACTGAATGTATATTTCTATGGAAATTGTACATGAAAATGCCTTAATTTGTGATTTATTCAAATACAGGCAATTCTTAAATTAGATACTGCTCTGAAGATAATCTCTTTGAATATTAGTGTACTAATGTTTATCAACATTACTTTGTTCATTATTATATTAGAAATACTAATCTGCTTATGTTGAGGGATTAACATTTTCACTGAAACAAAAAGAAAGGGAATAATTTGCCTTTGTGTGATAGCATAAAACAGGTGATATTAACTCTAATAAGGAAAAAAAAGGAGAGCTGTAATGCAGACCTCCAATTCCCTATCACCCATTTGACATGATACAAACTCAATATTAACCCAAGCTGGCACTTGTACATTAATGTTCAAAGAGCATCATATCAAAGCAAATCATACAATCAAAGAATCCCTACAGAGCAGAAGCAAGCCATTTGGCCCATCGGGTCCACACCAACCCTCTGAAGACCATTCCACCCAGACCCAGCCCTACCCTATTCCTGGAACCCTGCATTTGCCTTGCCTATTCCACCAGGCATGCACGTCTCTCAACACTATGGCCAATTCAGCATGGCCAATCCACTTAACCTGCACATTTTTGGACAGCTTGAGTTTTAAGAAGAATTGATGAGACATGAAATACTTTTCGACTCAATTATTGTTACCTCTTGTCTACATTTCATTGTGCTTGTTTATAGTTTTAAATCAGACACAACTTGCCAACTAATCAACATTTTTTTTCTGCCAGTATAAGTTGTTGCTAGCTTTGAAGTTTGTAATTTGTGTCTGTCCTCGTGAGTGCAAGTTTAGATGCTTTGGTAGCGTGTCTCCTCTTACACTAATACAAAAGTTATGCACCACCCAATGACTAATTTTAAACAACTTGTATCTTAAGAAAGAATTATGTATAAAAAAAAGTGCCTTATTTATATTATGGGTAGAAAACAGTGTTGTTAATTTATCACAGTTTCCCTTATTGTATAAGTAATGGTTCTGAAAGGGTTAATGCTCATTGGGTCCACCATGCAACATACAGTCTGTGAGTGAAGACAAAGAGCTCTCGTCCAGCTTTCAGAGGAAGCAGATGTATTTGTGCCACCTTCCTATAGCCCTAGTAATTATGTCAGACCAAATATAATTGTACTTATAACTATTATACTCCTGTTTATCTTCAAAAAATGCATCTTCTACAGTGGCGCATCCTGTACCATTGATAAGCAGATAGTCCAAGATAAGGCAAAAATAATGGTAGCGAACTACCTCAAATAACCCTTAACCACATTATATACTCATAGAGGTAGCAAATAGCACAAAGCATTTTAAGTGGTCATTTAGGAAGATGCCACATACTTCTTACACACCTGGCCATTCTAAAATCAAAAAAAAAAAATCCATCTAATGGACACTTATTGCACTTACTTTCCTCTCTTAATGAATTTGCTCACAAAAAAAGTCATTTTTACTTCAATTTCTTTAAAGTAAAAAGCTTATTCTCATACCTTGTGCATGAGCGGCTGTCGTATCAAATGCAGAGAAGGGTTATATAGTCTTAAAATCAGAACCCAGAGTGTCGAATCGTGAAGAAAGGAAACTGTGTAATTAAATCTAGAGATATAATGAGAACCAGGAAACTATAAAAGGTAAAGGAGCGCTATTATTTAGCAACTTGTGATAATACATCTGCTGTTAAATCTCGATACCTTCAATTGATGGCAACGTAAATCAATGGTTCGGACATCCTCGTTAATTGAAATCCAGCATTATCCCAGTAGGAATTTGAAGAATCTGAGTTGTGGCAGTATAAATTTTCCCATCTCATGGAATTAGGGTGTTATGAAGAATGTGGTAAATGAAAATTACAAAGGTACATTTTTTGGTAGTTTATTTACAGTGACATTCAAACAAATTGGGAGGGGTGGTGGTGGTGTGGCTTCCTGGGTATCTAAGACATCTGGATAACAGGGGCGCAAACGTCTTTTGACCTCTTATATTTAAAATTATACTTGGGATGATCAGAAAAGAAAAAGGGCATTTCACCCATTTGGCATATGAGCTGTAATTGTGTAAATGCAAACTTGTAACAGTGGTAAATTAAAATTAACAGAGCATTTCATTCTGTGTAACACAGATGCGCTTTTCCCAGGGATTAACAGTTTCTGAAGATTTATGTGATTGATGGCTGTTCAAGCAATTCATAATTAGAGGTAACTTATTTGCTGTCTTCTCACTTATGGCGTATTATCTCTGATACTACACATAGGCTGCAATGAATGTATTCCAGTATCTGTGTATGAAGGAATTCATGAAAGAATATTGGAACTCTAAAGTGATGGGGTTGCCAAAGTATCTGATTTGATAAAAATATATTTTCAATATTCATTTCAAAGTCCATCTTGCATTTCAGTGAACCCCTCGTGGCATCACTATGATCTGAGTATGGAACTTTTAATGGTATTTTTACTCAAGCTTCATTTACCTTCCAGTCCAAATTAAAAGTACATAACTACCCCTCAAGTCCAAAATAGATGAATGGCAAAATGAGAACCCTTGAATTCCCACAACAATTCTGCTTTATTTGGTCGGGCAGCATCTGTGAAGGAAAAAACAGAGTTAACATTTTGGGTCCAGTGACCCTTTCTCAGAACTGATGGTGGCTGGGAAAACATCAGTTTATATGC
>JAHRHZ010000046.1:29960059-29974523 GCA_024137785.1 Ginglymostoma cirratum
GCTGGATGAACACAGCAGGCCAAGCAGCATCACAGGAGCAGGAAAGCTTGACGTTTCGGGCCTAGACCCGTCAAGCTTTCCTGTTCCGATGATGCTGCTTGGCCTGCTGTGTTCATCCAGCCCCACACTTTGTTATCTCTGGTCTACTCTTGATCATCGGTAAAGTCATGGAAAGGGTTATCAATAGTGCTAGCAAGCAACATGTTTAGCAATAAGCTGCTTACTGGTGCTCAGTTTGACTTGTATCACAGCCACTCTGCTCCATGTTTTATTTTAATTCCCACATACAGTGTGGGTATTGCTGGTTTGCCAGCATTTATTGCCCACGCTTGAGAATGTGGTGGTGGGCTGCATTTTTGAACCACTGCAGTCCATGTGCTCTAGGTAGACCACAATGCACTTAGGGAGGGAATTCCAGAATTTTGACCCCAGTGACAGTGAAGGTGCAGCGTTATATTTCCAAGTCAGGACAGTGAGTGGCTTGGAAGGGGACTTGCAAGTGGTGGTGTTCCCATGTATCTGCAGCCCTTGTACTTCTAGATTAGAATAGTCATGGGTTTGTTTAAGGATCTTTAGTGAATTTCTACAGTGTACCTTTCAGATAGTCCACACTGCTGATACTGAGCATTAGTGGTGGAGGGAGTGAATGCTTGTGGATGTGGTGCCAATCAAGTGGACTGCTTCATTCTGGATGGCATCAACCTTCTTGAATGTTGTTGGATCTGCACCATCAAGGGAAGTAGGGAGTATTTCATCACACTCCTGACTTGTGCCTTATAGATGGTGACAGACTTTGAGGATTCAGGAGTTGAGTTACTAACTTCAGTATTCCAAGAACCTGACCTGCTCTTATAGCCAATGTGTTCATGTGATGAGTCCAGATTGAGTTTCTGGTCAATGGTAACACCCATGATGCTAATAATAGCGGAATCAGTGATGATGACACCATTGAATGTGAAGGGGCAGTGCTTAGATTGTTGCTTACTGGAGATGGCCATGGCCTGGCATTCATGTTGCTTGACACATGTCAGCTCAAACCCACATATTGTCCAAGCCTTGTTATATTTGAACATGGACTACTTCTGTATTTGAGGAGCCATGAATACTGAACATTGTGCAATCATCAGTGAACATCCTCACTTTTGACCATATGATGGAAGGAAGGTCATTGATGAGGCAGCAGAAGTTGGTTGAACCTAGGACCTACCCTGAGGAACTCCTGCAGAGATGAACTGGAGCTGAGATGACTGGCCTCTAACAAGCACAACCATCTTCCTTTGTGCCAGGAATGGCTCCAATCAGCGGGGAGTTTGCCCCCAATACCCATTGATTCCAGTTTTGCTTGGGCTCCTTGATGCTGCACTCAGTCAAAAGTGGCCTTGGTGGCAAGGGCTATCATTCTCACCAAACCTCTGGAATTCAGCTCTTTTGTTCATGTTTGAACCAAAGCTGTAATGAGGTCAAGAGCTGAGTGGCCCTGGTAGAACCCCAAATAGGAATCACTGAGCAGATACTGCTTGGTGGCACTGTTGATGGCATCTTCCACCACTTTACTTACGACTGAAAGTAGATTGATGAGGTGGTAATTGGTTGGGTCAGATTTGTCCTGCTTTTTATGTACAGGGTATACCTGGGCAACTTTCCACATTGCTGGGTAGATGCCAGAGATGTAAATGTAGTGGAAAGATTTGCCTAGGGAAGCAGCAACTTGTGGAGCACAGGTCTTTAGTACTATTGTTAGACTGTTGTCAGGGTCCATAGCATTTTCAGTATCCAATGCCTCCAACTGTCTCTTGATATTAGGTAAATTGAATCAAATTTAGCCAACTGACTTCAATACAGCCTTGGTTCAAGAATGAACAAAAAGTGCTGAACACCAAAGGAGAGTTGAGAATGGCTGTCCTTGATGTCAAAGCTGCATTTGGCTGAGTATGGCATCAAGTAACCCCAGCAAAACGCGAGCTGAATGGAAATCAGGGGGAAAACATTCTGCTGGTTAGAGACATACCTGGAACAAATGAAGATGCTTGGGGTTGTTGGAGGTTAGTTATCGCAGCTCCAGGACATCTCTTCAGTAGTTCCTCATGGTGGTGTCCTCGGTCCGAGCATCTTCAGCTGCTTCATTAATTATTTTCAGTCCATCGTAAGATCAGATGTGGAGATATTTGCTGATGATTGCACGATGTTTAACACCATTCACAGTTCCTCTGATGCTTAATGCAGTATGTCTTAGATAATATTAGAAGTCACATGACACTAGGTAATAATCCAACAGATTTATTTGAAATCACAAGGTTTCAGAGTGCTGCTCTTTTGTCTTCATCTGATGAAGCAGCAGGGCTCTGAAAGCTTGTGATTTCAAATAAACCTGTTGGACTATAACCTGTTGTCATGTGACTTCTGATCTTGTCCTCCCCAGTTCAACACTGGCACATCCACACCTTAGATAGTATTCAGAGTTGGGCTGACAAGTGGCAAGTAACATTTGCAAAACACAAGTTTTAGGCGATTACCATCTCCAATAAGAGACATTTAATGGCTTTATTAGCACTGAATACCCTGCTATCAACATCTTAAGTCTTCCATTTTACCAGAAACTGAACTGGACCGGTCATAAAAGTGAGCTAGTGAGAACAGGGCAGAGACTAGGAAGCCTACAGCAAATAATTTATTTCTTGACTCCCAAAAGCCTATTCAGCATCAATAAGATGCAACTCAGGAGTATGATGGAATACACCCCACTTGCCTAGATGAGTGTCCGACAAAACTCAGCAAGCTTGACACAATCCAGACAAAACAGCTCGACTGATTGGCACCACATCCACTAACAATCAGTCCTCCACCAATTCCCAGTAGCAGCTATGCATACTCTTATAGACCAGACCAAATGCTCTCAAAATATATTGAGAAGGTAGCCTAGACCCTGACTTTTTCTTATTTTAAAGGTATTTGTAAGGTGTTGCTAAGGGCTATGGCTAAGAGCCGAAAAATTGGATTAGTTTAGTCAGATATTTGTTGACTGGCGTAGACACGATGGACTCAATGACCTTCTTCTTTGCTTAAACAAGTTCCTTGGAAGTGGAGTTGCAGGTAGAAGGTGGTGAAGAAAGCGTTTGGCACCCTTGCCTTCATTGGTCAGCACATCAAGTAAATGTCATGTTGTGGTTGTACAGGACATTGGTGAGGCCACTTTTAGAAATTTATGTTCAATTCTGGTCTCTCAGTTATAGGAAAGATGTTGTTAAATTTGAAAGGGTTCAGTAAAGATTTACAAGGATGTTGGCGGTATTGAAGGGTTTGGGCAATAGGAAGAAGCTGAATAGACTGGGGCTTTTTTCCCTGCAGCATCGGAGGCTGATGGGTGACCTTATAGACGTTTATAAAATCATGAGGGGCATGGATAGGGTAAATACCTAAGGTCTTTTTTCCCAAGGTAGGGGAGTCCAAAACTAGAGTGCATATGTTTAAGGTGAGAGGGGAAAGATTTAAAAAGGACCTGAGATGCAACTATTTCACGCACAGGTGGTGCGTGAATGGACGAGCTGTTAGAGGAGGTGATGGAGACAATTACAACATTTAAAAGGCATTGAGATGGGTACATGAATAGGAAAGGTTTAGAGATAAATGTGCAAAATGCTGGAACTGCGACTAGATCAGTTTAGGATATTTGGTCAATGCAGACAAATTGGACCGAAGGGTCTGTTTCTGTGCTGTATGACTCTATTACTTTATTTATCCCTATCATTGCTTCTTCCTTGATTCTGTCTTCACTCTATTTTCAACTCTTAAAAGATACATTGAAATAAAGGCCAACTGACAGAAACAAAAGTATGGATTTGAGCTCCAAACCTCTCTGGTGCTGAATGTTATATACACTTAAGAATAACTCTCTGTTGGGACTGTATACCCTCAATAAGAATAAACTACAAAATAACAATGAGAAGGAATTGAGCAATTCCAGTTGAGCTGAATACAAAAAGTGCCTGATGTCCGACATGATAAAACAAATACATTTTTCTAGCTTAACTGATACAGGTATTAAAATTGAACAGATAGTTATTGGATGAAAAGGTGGTGGTTGAATGATTGAGTTTAAAATCAAAAAATCATGAAAGGTAAACTGAGGAAAACCATATCCAAAATAACCATCCAGTTAGCAAGTTCACCTCAGGCTTTATATTTTAATTCACATATTACAAATAATTAGAATGGACTATTGACAAAATAATCGTTTTTGTGAAACTTGCATTATTTCTGACAATGGAAAATGGGAAATAATTGCAGATCAAAGAGTGACAAATTAGTCCGTAAACTATTTCCTTTATTTGGATTATTACTTTGATAATAACTGGAATGTAAAGGCTCTAATTGTCCATACAAGTGTTAGAAAAATAATTGACTTCTTTTCTTAAGCTTTAGTGGCAAATTTACATTTCACAAAATAAATTATCATTCCTTGTAGGTGCAAAGACTTTATTCAGAATTAACAATGGGAATTCATATTATCAGTTAAATCATCTAATCAGTTAGAATATTTCATCACTATCATTAAGATATACAACGTATCCATCAGACTGCAAAATGAATAAGACTGGTTCACATTCTGAATATCCCCTGCAATATTAACCCTTTTTCGTCTTTTCATAGGTTGAAAGAGCTGTGGAATAGAGGCAATCGTTTTTTTTTCTGCTTGTTCATTCACAGAATATGTGCATCACTGGCTTATTTGGTGTTTATTGACCAGTCCCAATGATGATGGTGATGTTGAGCTGTCTCCTTGAACCGCTGCAGTCCATTTTGTGTAGATAGACCCACAATGCCATTAGAGAAGAAATTCTAGGATACTGACTCATTGACAGCGAAGGAACAGCAATGTACCTCCAACTCAGCATGGTGACTGGCTAGGAAGGGAACTCGAAGGTGGTGGTATTTACGTGTATCTGCTTCTGTTGTCCTTCTAAACAGTAGTGGTCATGGGGTTAGAAGTTGATGTCTAAAGACCTTCAGTGAATTTCTGCAGTGCATCTTGCAGATGGTACTCTGATGATACGATGGCTTTAAGAGGTGTATTTTGTCCTTTATTTATGAAGACATCTTGAGACAGAGGTATAGAGCAGTCTGCTCAAAATCAATAAAGTAAACTGCTTGTGAGGCCTTGTTTTCTTTAAAGTTGGAACAATACAATCTGGCTGAATGGTTGGGGTCAAGCTCCCACAGAACCAGGATTTTTAGGTTAAGCTTTCAGCAGTAGCTGTTTGGGTATTGAAGCTGGATGTGGAAGCTCTTATTCCTCTCTCTGTTACAGCTAAAATCTGAGGTTCTCTTCCTACTGCTAGGATTGCATATGAGACAATCTATTTTACTGACTTTGCCTCTGCAAAGGATATGTTTATGGGATTTCACTATATTGGAACAGTTAATTAGTAGTAGTTAAATATATATGTATAGTTTTGTTAATAAGCCAATTCTTTTTTTCATTTTGTCTGTATTTTAACTGTAGAGTAAAAAGTGTGTTGTGCATAAGGTTGAGTAATTTGATCAATCAAATTGCATCTGGAATACAATATCTGACACATACCTTTAAAATAAGAAAAGGTTAGGGTCTAGTCTATATTCTTACTGTATTTTGAGGGGCTTTGGCCCAGTCCATAAAAAATTGGGGTTCTTGCCGGGATCAAAATCTCTACGCAAATGAATATCTAAATAGTACTTGAATGTTACAAGAGCTTTGTATGCAACCACACTTTCAGGTAGAGTTGCAGCCTTTCACTGCTGTCTGACTGAAACAATTTCTCCTCTTAAATTCTACTTCCTACCCTAGATGATTGATCCCTGTACTATTGGAAAGAAGTGCCTTCATTTCCATCCCATCTATGCTCCTAATAATCTCCCACACCTCTATCAGGTCCCCTTTCAGCCTTTGAAACTACAAGAAAACAATCCCAGCCTATCCAATCTTTCCTCATACTCAGAACCTTCAACCAGGCAATGTTTTGGTAAACCTCTGTGCCGCTTCAAATGCATTGGGGAGGCAGCGGTGTAATTGTCATGTCGCTGAACTTGCAATCCAGAACCCCAGTCCAATGTTCTGGGGACATGGGTTTGAATCCTTCCACAGCAGATGGTGAAACTTGACTTCAATAAAATCTGGAATAAGGAGCTAGCCTAAAGGTAACCATGTAACTACAGTCAATTGTCATTCAAAAAAGATTGGTTTTACTAATGCCCTTTAGAGAAGGCAATCTGCTACCCTTACCTGATCCTACATATGACTCCAAACCCACAGAGAGATAGTTGACTCTAACTTTCTTCACAACAGTTAGGGATGGGCAATAAATGCTGACCTAGCCAGCACAAATTAATATGAAAACATCTTCATATAATGTGGTGACTAGAACTGCATGCAATACCCCGGCTGTTGACTAACCAGCATTTTATACTGTTCCAGCAAAATTTCCCTGCTCAGCTAATGAAGTCAGGCATGCTATATACCCTTTTAACCATCTTATTTACTTGTCCTACTTCAAGGATATCATTTAGGTGTCTGTGGATATGCCTACCAAGGTTCCTCTAGTCTTAAGTACTTTGCAGTGTCTTATCAATCATAGTGTGATTCCTTGCCTTGGTAGCCCTTCTCAAATGTCTTACCTCACGCAACTTTCTGGGTTAAAATTCATTTGCCACTACTCTGGCCACCTGAACAGTCTATTGCTATCCTCCTGCAGTTTATAGCTATCCTCCTCACTATTTACTACCTTTCCAATTTTTGTTATCTGCAAACAAATTTACCACACCCTGTTCCATTTATTTCCAAATCATGAATGTATACCACAAACAGCAAAGGACACTGCACTGAGCTCTGGAGAATCCCACTGGCAACAGTCTTCCAGTAACAGAAACGTCTCTCTACTATAAACACTTTGATTCCTGCCTCTCAGACAATTTGTGATCCAATGTGCCAATTTACCTTTATTTAGAAGGGGTCTTACTTTCTTGACCAGTCTGCTGTAAAGGACCTTATCAGAAGCTTGTTAAAGTCCATGTAGACCGCATCAAATGTGTTACCTATATCAAGAACCCTGGTTACATCTTCAAAAAATTCGATCAGGTTTGTCAAACATAATCTTCCTTTAACAAATCCATACTGACTACACCTGATTAATCTGTTTCCCAAGTGCAGATATGTTCTGATGCTCAGAGTTCTTTCTAATTACTTCCCACCACACAGGCTAGACTGACTGGCCTATAATTTCCTATAATAACTTCTTGCCTCCCTTATTCTACTAATGAGACAATATTAGCAGTCTTCCTGTGACCAGAGGGTTTTGAAGATTACTGCCAGGGCCCCTGATTTCTGCTATGCAGCCCCCTCAACATCTGTGGATTTATTAACTTTTAAGGCTGCTAAAGCCCCTAGTATCTCTTCTCTCTCCATTTTAATTTCTTCTAATATTTCAAAGTCCTCCACCATGATGCCAATACCTGTGTCACTATTTTCTGTTGTGAAGATGAACACAAAATATCAATTGAGGACTGTGCCCAGTTCTTCCAAGTACACACACAGAGATTACCTCTATTATCTCTAACGAGCCCTATTCCTTCTCTAATTATTCCTTACTATTTATATATTTTTAAAACCCTTTCAATTTTCCTTCATACTACCCACCAAGGCTTTCTTAAGTGCTCTCTTAACTAACCTAATCTCTATTTAAGTATATCCTGCACTTTTTGTTCTCCAGTAGGTCCTCTGCTAAATAGAGCTCTTGGTATCTGTCATAAACTTTCTTTTTCTTAATCCTAATCTTTGTGTTCCTTGACAAAGGTTCTTCGGTCTTGAGCCCACCCCTTGTCTTTATGGGAACATATTTGGTCTGTACTCTTGCTATTTCCTCCCTGAATGCCTCCCACTGCTCTGACATAGTTTTATCTGCAAGTAGCTATTCCCATTTCACTTGGGTCAAGTGATATCTCAATAAGATAATCCTTTTCTCAGTTCAGAACTTTTATTCCTAGCCATCCTTAACCTTTTCCATAACCATCCCAGATCTAATTGAGTTATTCTCTCGAAAATGCTGTCCTACTGATGCACCTTCTGAATGCCTAGGCTCACTTCTAAACATTGGTTCCAGAAATATTTATTCCCTTGTTGGTCTTCAACGGTACTAACTAAAACAAAATTCTCGTGGATGCAATTTAAGAATTTTACTCCCTCACAGTTTTGCACACTTAGACTCTCCCAGTGACTATTGGATGGTTAAAATTCACTACTATTACTGCCTTATTATTCTTCTATTACTCTGAAATTTGATTACATATTTAAACCTTTATCTTTCCATGACTGTTTGAGGTCCTATAGTACACACCCAAAAACGCATTTCCCATTTTGTGTCTTTTTTAACTTCTACTCAATATGGTCTTATTTGATGTTCTCTTCAATCTTTCATCCCTCCTCAGTGTTATAATTTATTCCTTTATTGATATTATGCTGCACCCCACTCACACCCCCACTTTCCTTCTATCACTTTCTCTATCTCTTCTGTATACCTCAAAAATGGGAATGTTGATCTGTCAATCCTTCCCATATCTCAGCCAAGTTTCATAGCTATGATATACATTTCCAAGTGCCTATCTGAGCCCTCAGCTTGATTATGTTATTCCTCAGGTCCCTTGTATTAAAATATATTCCATTTGGCCTTGCTAATCTCACTTCTTTCTTACTCAGTCCATGTCTTCCCCTGGCTCCCAGATTCACTTACTAGCTTGTGACTTTTGATTTCATCTCAGTTTCTCACCACTTTGAATCACCTGTCAGGGATCCCACTCCCCTGATGCTGTCACTCTCAGTTCTCACAAAAATCCACTTTTGATTTGTCTGTTTCTGCGTCCTCACTTCACCAGTTCCTCTCCATATAGTTCTAGCTAAGTAAAGTCTTTTGATATACTCGATAGCAGATGGAAAATTCATGCTTTCTGAATTTTTCTTTCTTTTCTTTGAAGAAAAATAAACAGAAAATGCTGAGATGATTGCCAACATCTCATAGCTGCACAGGCTGTGAATTATGGCCCAAAGAAGTACTAAGCAGCAATTTATTGAGTGTCACAAAATAAAGAAGAGGTGATCTTCTAATGGTTTCTAGTTATACCATAAGTAACACTTTCCAAGCTAATGCTAGGGAATAAAAGACACTCCTAATGTGGTCAAGCATGCCAGCAGCATTGATTTTCCTTCATTTCTTGCTTTATAGATAATATTCAGTATTAACATAATGGCCTTGAAGTCTACAACTGTTTTGTCATAGCTTCTCAAATTCAAATTGTTGTTCACAAAGGAATACTTGTTAAATAAGGCAATCTATCAAGTATGGTATTTCAAAAAGTGCACCACAAAACTCAGCACTTATGAGTATATTGAAAGTTCTGTTCGCACACTGCTATGCAGTGGTCTGCGCTGAGCTCCAGTTATTCATGGTGTTCAAAAAGGAAATAAAAATAGAAACATTTATTGGTACTACAATACACATTCGGGACTTTCAGATAAGTAACTAATGAAAATATTCAAAAGAACTGGATTGATTTATAGATGCGCAGCAACATGGCAGATAATTCTAATGTGAATGAAAGTTAGGTAATTCATATTGGAGTGTATGGGAGATAATAAATGTAATTACTTTTTGTGGGCAAAGATTGAATAGAAAAATATTTTGGGCATACATATTGATATTTATTTAATATGTAATCATCAGCAAAAAGGTTGATAAAGTACTGATCAAATGACCTCATCAGCAAAACTTTCAGAAACAGCATCAAAGATATGGATAATTTAACAGGTGTCCACAAAATGAGGGAGTGTCATTCTCCTAAATGTTCTAATGATAATAATTCATAGCTTTCAAATGACTGCTGGTGATAACATAATGAAGTTCTAGGATGTATTTTCAGGGCAATTCATAATGAAACAAACCATACATTGTTGTCATTGCAGAAAACTTAGATTAGGCTACAGTTGGAATGTACAGTGCCAATTTGGTCATTGCATGGAGATGTTGGAACGCACACTGAGGGCCACAACTTTGAAACATTTTATTTACCATGATAGGCTTGATGAACTAAACTGATGAAATTTGATGAGTGATTTAATTTATGTGGTGAAACCTTTTTGAACTGGATAGTTAGGGAAGATAAGTGGTCATGTTTACATGTTATCACTTGGTGTGTGCTCCTGCAGTCAGCTGGCAGGGACTGAATAGGCTAAATAGCCTCCTTCTGTGCTTTGACCATTCTATTATTTTATGATTCTAAGGGTAAAATAAGGTTAGGTATTTGGCAATACTTCCTTTCTCAGAGATAGCAGACCTGTGGAACAAGGTTGCCTCTTTGTGTGTAGGTTTTGGTTTGTAATCTTCTTTCAAAGGAGATCTGGACATGTCCTTAGCTGGAGAAGGATTCACTTCCTACATGAGGTGGGCATTTTCTATACAATTGAAGCCAAATGTATTTCTGCAGAGTCATTTTGATTGGACAAAAAGAGCCAAAAGATAATTTTCTATTTCCCCTCCACCCATCAATGATTTGTTTGCGTTGTTATTTGATTTTTCTTGCCTCTCATAGGAGATTTCATTACATTTGGCTGTTAGTATATATATCGACTTGGTCTACATCACAACTATATGAAACAGGTTAAATTGTCTAGCAAAGATTTTCCTGTTTGTCATTTTTATATATTGACATAAAATCATTTTCAGTTCCATTCACAGTAAATTTGCCCCAAAATATTAAGCTTGAACAAAGTATATTTAGACACATTCTGTTACATTATCAATGTAAAATGTAAAGCACACAAAAAAACTCACTTACTTTTCACTAATTGGTATTTTCTTTCAGTTATTTGTTTTTGAACAGCATCTTCCACTGCAATCTACTGCTGTGAATGCATTTATATCAGTAAGGATAATGTCACTAAAGTGGTTATGCAGGTTTTGAAAGTACAAATACGGTCACATTCACCTCTTGATCTAGAGATAGTAGTACAAACATCACCAGTGCTAATGAGGCACCTTTGGTACAGTGCGATGAACTAAATGCTGTATAAAAGAAACTCCTTGCTCTATTATGTCTTCAAGTAAGTATTAGACCAAAAACATGCTCATGAAAAAGAATTGTTTAGTCAGATAAAGGCATCTGTTTTTCCTCAATAAGCAAATGATAATTAAGGGGGAAAATAGTGTTTTGTGCAGTTCTCCACACAAGCATTTAAAAGACTAAGGGTAAACAGACCTGGGACAATTGTAGCATAAAATACTGCAGCCAGTGTGCAAGCACAATTGCCTTGTTTAGTGAATATTTTAGAATGGTATAATTTGAGCAGTCAAGAGACAGCATCTATTGGTCACTAACTCTAATATTTTGTCCCTTTTTAATAGTTCAGTATTTCTCCAAATTATGCTTATTTTTACCTATCTTTTAAGTTGCTTTGCACATCTGTAGCACCGCACAAGAAACTGTGACAGTGAAGACAGAAATATTAAGGGAAGAAACAGGGCTGTGAGAAAATCATTATAGTTTCTTGAGTTTTGCAAAAAATGTAAAGATAGGACAAGAAAGAAAATTATGGTTAATCTTTTTAGGAGACATTAGAAATACACACACATGTATTTACAAAATTCACAAATCAAGCGTTTGGTAAAATGTGAAGAATTATTTCTTAGAAAGTTTGTAGATTGCAAGTGGTTATTTCTAGGTTAGTCAGTCCATTCTGAAATTCTTGTAGTGACTTTGACATGGCAAAATGGCCTCACAGTAAATGTGAAAGAGAAGACAAACACATATCCATTTCAGACTGTGATAGAATTATGAGCAATCCAACTGGGAAGCTCATGAAATGCTGGCTCTGGTGTGATCAAAGAGGTGAAGATATTTAATTTTGCACAAAAGAAAAAAAATACTGCAGATGCTCAAAATCTGAAACAAAAACAGAAATTGCTGAAGAAATGCAACAGGCCAGGCAGCATCTGAGGAGAGAAAGCAGAGTTAACACTTTGAGTCAGAACTGACTGTAGTTGTGAAAAGGTGGCGTGTATGCTGAAGGTGTAGAGGGTGGAAATCTAAAGGAGTGAACAATAGATGGAGATAGAGCCCCAGAGACAGAGAGAGAAAAAAGAAGCTGGGCAGACAATGGGATAAATAATGTGAGTGGGGTGAAAGAAAATCTGATGATAGGGACCAGTAGTGGGTGAAAATAGGTTGGCTGTGATGAAGGCTGCCGATATGATTACAGGGCCAGGTGCATAGGAGTGAGTAAATGAAATGGAAGAAAGTGTCCAGGATCTATATCTATTTGAAAATTTAGTTATGAACAATATGAACTAAACCATAATGTGCAAAATTTGTAAAATATGTGAAACAGAAATTGCTGGAGAAACTCAGCAGGTCTAGCAGCATCTGTGGAGAGAAAGCAGAGTTAATCCATTGATCCATCTTCAGAACTGGACTTCGAATGCTTCCTCAGCAATTTCTGTTGCAGTTTCAGATTTCCATCTCCCACAGTTTTTTGTTTTATATTTCTTGGGAAAGAAAGATTGGATTATGATAGAGGAATACAAACAGACAGGAAATTGAATTTTAAAAAGAACAAATTTTATATACTAGCTAGAATAACTAAAACCTCGAGCACTAGGCTGCCTCGAAATCTGTAACATTTCATTTTTGATGCTAAACTTGTTATTTTGTATAGTTTGAAACCTAACACACTTGTGTATTGCTGTAAGAAGACACATTATGTTAAAGAAGTTTGTTTTAAACTCATGGGGATAATTCGTGAGAAATAGCAAAATAATGGGAAATCAACATTTATACTTTATATAAGGAGAATGCTGATTGGTTGGTTAGTATACTCTGGTAGGGGTGTTGTCACATAGGAAGAACCAGTTAATGATGATTGACTGATAACTGCCCAGATTTGTTTAAATTTTAAACAAGGAAGGAGGACATCGATTGCTAAAGGCATTACATTTAGAAATAAGACCATAAGACATGAATAGAATTAAGTTATTCAGCTCATCGAGTCTGTTCCACCATTCACTAAGATCATCATTGAAGTGATCATCCTCTACGCCACTTTCCTGCCTTTTCCCTGTGACTTCCACCACCAAATCCCTTATTGATTAAAAATGTGTCTATCTCAGCATTGGGTATATTTAAGACCCTTAACAGCTTTCTGTGGCAAAGAAGATCACAGATCCACCACTCTCTGAGAGAAGAAATTCCTCCTCAGCTCTGTCTTAAGTGTGTGACCCCTTATTCTGAAATTATGCCCTCTGTTCCTAGATTCTGTTTCCTGCAAGGGGATCTTTCCACATCTATCCTGCCAAGTTCCCTAAGAATGCTGGATGTTTCAATGAGGTCATCTCTCATTCTTCTTAATTCCAATGAATACAGGCCCTACCTTCTCAATCTCCCCTCAGAACACAGTCTGTCATGTCTGGTATCAGCTGAGTGAACCTTCTCTGGACTACCTTCATTACAGGATACCTTTCTTCAGATAAGGGGCCCAAAACTATTCACAGTATTGCAGCTGTGGTCTAATTAGTGCCTGGTATAGTTTTAGCAAAACTTCCCTACTTTTATATTCCAAACGCTTTAAAATAAAGGCCAACATTACTTTTCCATAACCTGCTGAACTTGAGAATGACTGTCACCTATTTTGTTGTATTGAAACAGGTGCATTGTGTGTATACGTTATTTCTGTTTGCAAATAATAAGCCCTGGATATTAATAACTGTAGCTTCTATAACACACAAGTACACTATATAATGTGAACCTGACTGACAATTATAAATTGGTTGTCAGCATAATTCTTTGCACAATGAGGATAACATAACAAATATTGCTCAAGTGCAGACTCACATCTGACACTAGCCATTGTGGTATGAGTTTTGTAAGTAGGTTGGTTCAGTACAAAGAGTAACATGTGAATAATCGAAGAATATACTGTTTGATATAATCTGCCAGAATTGAGATGTACAACTATCCATGTAACACATTCATCATTTGTGTGATAGGCAAGATGTTATTTTGGCTGGATAGCAGCATCCTGTTAATGGCAAGCACCATTTATTTTATAATTGCATGGTAATAGCATGAAACAAATAGCTTCACCTGTTGTTCAAACTTTTGAGATAGCTTCCTCCTCCAGGATAATCTGAAGTGGACTGAGTACTTTTCAGGACCAGAATTGATGGCTTTAGGGCCTTTCATGGTGCTGCATGATATAGAGCAAAATATTAACTGATTAGGGTCACCACTATAGTGCAGGGTGGCTTTAACATGACCTGTTCCAACATCAACCTTGCACATTTCTAGATGGCCCAAGTAATTTTTTTATGAGACAACAAGGTGTAGAGCTGGATGAACGCAGCAGGCCAAGCAGCATCAGAGGAGCAGGAAGGCTAAAGTTTCGGGCCTAGAC
>JAHRHZ010000046.1:29974923-30004763 GCA_024137785.1 Ginglymostoma cirratum
TCACATCAGCCTTCCTGCTCCTCTGATGCTGCTTGGCCTGCTGTGTTCATCCAGCCCTACACCTTGTTATCTCAGATTCTCCAGCATCTGCAGTTCCTACTATCTCTGAAATAATTTTTTTATGAGGTTGTCAACATGGCCCATCTTAAAACTTATGGAAATGTAGGAATTCCATCATGTGTATTGCCCAGTGAAGATAAATACTATATTAGAAAACCTCTTGACCAATTTGTCAATTAGGGCATCAATGAAAGGGACGATATTTATCTGCTCAGTTACAAAGGTGAATTTGAGGGCAGGTTGGAGGCCTTTAAGTCATCAGGAATTTTTTACATGCAGCAGCAGTTTCAAATCCAGCAAACATAACATCTACAAATCAGAAATATGCAAGAGGTAGCATATCTTTTTCTTCAATCTTTCGAGAAATACCAGATCAACATCCAGAAGCATGGCTGACTCCAATACTTTCTTCCCCTGTCCTTGCCAGGATTGATCTTCCAGTGTCCTTAAACTTCCATGGATTCTGTCTTTTCAATCAAAAAAGTCTTCCCACCAACATTCCATGTTAACAGGGTAAGTTTCTTTTTTCTCTCTGCTGAACAGATCAGTTGTTTCTTTGTTTCTCTCCCTGGGAATTCCTCTCTCTTTGTTAATGTATCTTTTCTTAACACGACTACTGGAGAATCTGTAACTCTATTGATCGCCAAGCAAGCTGCTCAGGAGTTGAATAGAACACAAAAATTGTATTACCTGAGGCAGTGACCAGGCCATAGAAATCAAATGGCAATGAATGCACAATTATTCAGTCATCCCAATGTTTAAAGGGAGAAAATTCGGCTAAAGTGGGTAGCAAACCAGCAATGCTATAACATAGAGTTACAACTCAAGTGTTGACACAGAGGAGATACAGCCTGCTATCCTATTTACATATTGATTTCTTGGGTTGGATTTTCTTTAGGATGCAGCAAATAGGAGTTGAGATTTTATTCAGGTCCCATTTTTTATTGCCTCTTTGGTGGCAACCTGTGTTATTCAAGATTTTCATGCTACTGAGTGTTAAATAGCGGCATCTTTCCTATCCAATGAACATGGTGGGTGAACTTTTCAGTCAGGAGGCTAAATCAGGGTTTTCTAGCTTTCAAGAAGCACGCAGCTGAAGTACAAAATAACTGGGAGGCTGCTTTAGTAAGAAGTTCTCGAGTTTCAAACCCATTTTAAAGACTTTAATTAAAAATCAGAAAAAGAAGCCAAGTTACCAATGTGGGCTAGGTACACAGGGTGGGGCTCGATCAGCATAGATCCCTGGAAGATGCAATGGATAACATTACAACAGCCAGATACCATTGCCAGTGGCAGGATAGTTAATGAAGAAAGCAAGTGATCACAATCCTGCAGTCCTCCATTTGGTGCTGCTAAGGAAAGGAATGTTAAGGCATGTTTATTCAATTTATTGAGGGGATATGGGTTTCACTAGCCAGCCAGCATTTCTTGCCTATCCCTAGTTACCCTTGAGAAGGTGGTGATGAGCTGCTGTCTTGAACTGCTGCTTTCCTTTTGGAATATGTTGTTATGGAAGGAATTCCAGAATTTTGATCCTGCAACAGTGAAGAAATGGTGATATAGTTCCAGAGATCTAAATAATGTTCCAGGAACTTGCTTTTGAATCATGCCATGGCAGATGGTAGAATATGAATTCGAAAACAAATTTGGAATTAGGGGTCTAATGATGACCAAGAGTTGATTGTTGGAGAAACCCGTCTGATTCACTAATGTCCTTTAGGGAAGGAAACTGCCATCCTTACCTGATCTGGCCTGCATGTGACTCCAGACCCACAGTAATGTGGATGACTCTTAACGGCCCTCTTGGCAATTAGGGATTGTCAATAAATAATGGCCTAACCAGAGATGCCCTCATTCCATGAATGAATGATAAAAAAAAGCAGGACGATAAGTGGCTTGAAGGGGATCTCGAATGTGGTGGTATGCCCATGAACCTTCTGTCCTTGTCGTTCTAGCAGGTTGTGGGTTTGGAAGGGGCTTTCTAGAAAGCATTGAATTTCTGCAGATCATCTTGTGAATAGTACACATTGTTGCTACTGCATATTAGTGATAGAGGGAACAAATGCTTGAGGATGAGGTGCCATGGTATCAAGCTTCTTGTGTGTTGTTGTAACTGTATTCCTTCAGACCTTTGGAGAGTTTTCCATCACGTTGCTAACATCTGACTTGTAGATGGGGGAAAGACTTGGTGAGTGAGGAAATGTAGTATTCACTGCAGGATTCCTAATCTATGTGCCTGGTTTAGTTCAGGTTTTGGCCATTGGCAACCTCTAAGACATTGCTAGTGGAGGATTCAGTGGTGGCAAAGTAATTTTATGTCAAAGAGTGATGGTTAGATTGTCTCTTGTTGGAGCTTGTCATGGCCTGGAGATTGTGTGGCATGAATATCACATGCCACATTTCTGCTTAAGATGAGGTTAGATTGTATCTTTTTGGAGATTGTCTTCCTCTGGCACCTGGGTGATGCAAATGTTACTTGCTAGTTGTCAGCCCAAACCTGGATGTTGACCTGGTCTGCCTGCCTTTGGACCATAGAACTGAATCAGAGAATACAGTTACTGAACTCAATGTTCGGTCCTAGAGCCATCTCCCACATTTTAGCCTTCATCCCTCTCTTCCCTTCCACAACAACAACGGGTCCCTCTGGTGTTCTCTTACCACTCTATTAGTCCCTACATCCAAAGGATTGTAAACTGTCATATCTATAATCTCCAAAAGCATGCAGAGACCAGACACATATTCTCCTGACATCCTTTGTCAGCATTCTGCAGGAACCGTTTTCTCCTGGACACCATGGCTCACTTCTCCATTCCCAAAACCTCCCCACACTCCATATAATCTAAAAGTGTGTAAAATTTGCATGTTTACCTCCTTCCTCCTCACTATCCAAGGCTCCAGATATTTCTTTGAAGTGAAGCAGTGCCTGTACCTGTAGTCCATTTAATCTATTCTACTGTATTCATTGCTCATAATGTCATCTCCTCTACATCGGGGAGATGAAACGCCGAATGCGTGGCCACTTTGCAGAACACCTCCATTCTGTCCATAAAAATGATTCCAACTTCCATTTGCCTGTCACTTCAACATACCACCTTGTTCCCTGACCAACATTTCTGTCTCAGGCCTGCTGCAGCATTCCAGTAAGCCTCAACACAAGCTCTATGACCTGCAGCCCCTATGACCTAATACTGAGTTCAGTAATTTTAGCGCCTGATTCCTTCATGTTTTTTACCCACGCTACACCCTGGTCATGTAATGACATTTGTTACTTTCAGCACAGCCAACCATCTCTCACCCACTCTTGAGTCCTATTAACACATTACATGTATTACTTTCAGCAAGCCTACCCTTTCTGTCCTACTCTCAGTTCTCATTATCACCAGTTCTGAAGAAGGGTCACTGGAACAGAAACATTAACCCTGCTTTCTCCGCGCAGATATTACCAGACCCATTGAGGATTTCCAGCAATTTCTGTTTTTGTTTCTCATTATCACCTATTCAGTTTCTCTTCTGTACTGGCCTATTATCAATAATCTTCTCATCAATCCACCCCTTTGATATCTCTCTCTATCTTTCAGCACCATCTCCACCTACTCACTCACTTCTCCTCCCGCCCCCCACCAACCTCATCTTCAGCATAAATACCGCATTTTCCTGCTATCAGTTCTGCTGAAGAGTCACCCTGACTTGAAATATTAACTTTGCTTCCTTCCCACATATCTTAATGATTGGAAAAATGCTAGGAATTCTTTTATATTTTACAAAGTGACGTTATATATTATGCATCAAATACATTACACTAAATGGGCAACACAGCAGTACAGCGGTTAACACTGCTGACTTACAGCACCAGGAACCTTTGTTCAATTGATTCCAGCCTTGAGCAACAGTCTGCATGGAGTCTACACATTCTCCAAGTGTCTGCACAGGTTTCGGCTGGGTGCTCCGGTTTCCTCCCACAGTCCAAAGATATGCAGCCTCGGTGGATTAGCTATGCTATGTGTCAGGTTATGGGAATGGGATTTGGGTTGTGTCTTGGTGGGATGCTCTTCAGTGGGTCAGTGCAGACTTGACGGGCTAAATGGCCTCTTTCCGCAAGTAGAGAATCTATGAATTCATTCTTGACACTATTCTTCCAGTGCAAATGTGGTGAAAAAGCATGCCGATCTCTGTCCCTGACCCTGAGCCTTAGATTAGGGTAAAGGTACAGCACCAGCTTTGGTAAAATCGGTACACACACCCGAAAGAAGATTTTGTTCCTCACTGGAGGAAGATATTTGAAAAAATATATTGCTGGCACATATTTATAATACAGCCATTGGATTTGAACGTTTTTCATCAATCAGCTCTCCTTCTAACAGAGCCAATATTGTTCAATATTGCTGCTGTTGGCCAGGACTCAGGTGAAATCTCCCGCATAGGCCCTACGTAATGCTTTGGTCTGTTTGGGCATCAGTCCCAACATCTAGGTTTCTGGGTGCAATTGTTGAAATTTCAAGCTTTTGCTCTATTCTTTTGCTCAGTCCTATCTCTTCTGATAACAGAAGTCATGTTTGAAGGGGATGGAAAATCCAATCACTCTGAGCACTATTGTAGATATTTTCTAATCAATCTGCTCAGAGAGGCTGGTACACATCTTTGGTCTCCTGCTGGGCTTTGAATGGAAAACAAGCATTGCCATGACACGCAAAATTCCACGTGCTCACATGATCCTTGGAGCCTTTTCTGTTCTTACCTGAGGTTTATTTCCAGGTCAGTGCATCACTACTCTGTGAGGAAGGGGGAGATTTTAATACTGTGAGATGTATAAAGTAAAAATTTAATTAGGTCAAAGACATCTGCTGATATGTTAATTAATCAATCTTCTGGAAAGTTGTGTGTGTACCTTTCCTTTACTTTTATAAAGGTTGAATAATTATTAACTAAAATTCCCATCATTTAACTAAATACATTTCTAATTAATTCAGCTCTAACATTTCTGGCCTGTACAGAGGTTTGATTTATTAAACTGACTCTGCAAGTCTGCCTCATTATCTGTACTATCTGTAGATGGATTGCTCTTGCTCTAATCAAAATCCAGCTCAATCCCCCAGGAGCGCGCGTGCTATACAGAATAGAATATCACATGCTTTAAAGATGAAGCAGCCTTCCTCAGGGCTCTACAATAACGTACCACCCAAATAGTTAAGGGAACTGAAACTCTCTTCAAAATGCCAAAAGACCTAAGTCATAAATCAAGTAGAAAGGGCCCTGAAGTTCCACATTTCTTGGCGTAGCTTCAAAGTATGATCGGGACAAGTAAATTCTTTGGCAGCAAAATGGTGTGGAAGCCATTTTCATTGGTTATCCATATAAATGGTTTCCCTCCCCTCCCCATCCACACCTACCCACAACCTGTCTCCACTATTTTGTACCTTTTTATTGCTTTCGCTAATCTACTTGCACATTCCTAACTGAGTACGTTTGCATACAGTGTAATGGGGCCAATGGTACTGTCGTCCCAAGAGTCCTGCATTTTCACTTGCAATACCTTAGAAGTTAATTACCTGAGGATCCAGCACATTTTGCAAGGTCATCATTTAAAAACCAGAGAAGCAGGGAATTTATATGGTCAATGAAAATAGAGAATTTTAGAAGTGATTACTACAGTGGGCAATGTGTTTTTCCAGTGTTTTGTTCTCTCATACTGCTTTCTTCTAACTGTTTCCTGGTGAGAGCACAGGGTGGGCTTGATATATCCCTTCCACCAGAAGGGCTTTCTAGTTGCATCTAATGCATTGCACGTGGGCATATTCTTGTTTGTTATTACAAGGGAGCAGGAGAAGAAACAATCAGGGAATAAAGTCACTATAGTTTAGGGGAAGTGATAGCCCAGTGATATTATCACCGGACATTTAAGCCAGAGACTCTAATAATGGCGTGGGGACCTGGGTTCAAATCCCACCCTAGCAGATGTTAGAGTTTGAATTAATAAAAATCTGGAATTAAGAGTCTAATGAATGACCATGAAACCATTATCAATTATTGTAAAAATCTTCTGGTTCACTAATATCCTTAAGGGAAGAAAATCTGCCATCTATACCTGATCTGGCCAACAGACCCACAGCAACGTGGCTGGCTCAACTGTCTGATGGCAGTAAATATTCATCTGGCCAGCGATGCCCATATTCTATGAATGAATTTAAAAAGTCCCAAAGGACCATAATGCTGCTTTCTCATTAGAGGTTTAACCTGTGGGTTACCATGCCTCAGGCAAGGGATGAGTTCAAGAAGGTAGGACTTTCTTGGTGACCTGCACTGTCAGCATTAATCTGCAGGAGGAACAGTGCATAATGGAATAGGTAGACAATATTGGATGCCTATCTCCCACTGCAGAATATATGGTCTTGAAATGATTTCAGTAAAGAGATGTTAAGAATAGAATGCATTTCAATAAAGAAGCAATCACCTTCCCAGTTACATGTGTACATATTGGCACTCCCTGTGCCTATAAATATAAAACTGGCCTTCAATAGTACAGGTTTTCTTCAGGTAGCTGCAGCTTGGCCCTATAATTTTGGCTGGAGTACAGCAATGACACATGTTACCTACATAGCTTGATGAGCACCTACAGAAACCTCCCAAACTTTTTCAACAGGCAGGGCTTACACTCTCTTAAAATTCAGGGCATATGTGACAACGTACAAAAAACTCTGAAACCAAAACAGAAAGTGTTGGAAAAGTCCATCAGATCTGGCAGCATTTGTGCAGAGAAATCAGAGTTTATATTTTGGGTCAAATAACCCTTCCTCAGAACCTGTATGTCAGAATTCTGTACGTCAATGTGGAATTTGTCATGATATCTTCATACTTTGAAAATGCACCCCTTCCCCAAACACATTAGGGAAGAAAAGCATGATGTTTCTAGGGTCAAGGGCCTAACTCCTATTCCCATGAACAACTTCCCCAGTAGGAATGGCTTCAACAAAAGCAGAGAAGCATTAAAAAAAAAATCATGTCTCCATAAGACCGATCTTTGACGAGACCTTTGGAATCCCAAATGAGCACTCACTACCTCATATTAATGAGGAACAACCCATAGTGTGCCCAAAAATGAGTAGAACATTGTTATAATGTTTATTATGAACAGGGTAGGGGAGTCCAAAACTAGAGGGCATAGGTTTAAGGTGAGAGGGGAAAGATTTAAAAAGGACCTAAGGGGCAAATTTTCACAAAGAGCAATTAGAGGAAGTGGTAGAGGCTGGTACAACTGTAGCATTTAAAAGGCATCTGGATGGGTATACAAATAGGAAGGGTTTAGAGTGATACGTGCCAAATGCTGGCAAATGGGACTAGGTTTATTTAGGATATCTGGTCCTCATGGACAAGTTGAACTGAAGCATCTGTTTCCATGCTGTATGTCCCTATGATGCTATATCTTGCACCATTTCACTGTACAGATTTATGAACAGCAAGGAGTGGACTATACCAGGTTTAGTGATGAGTAATAAAGTAGAAATAGATTCAGACCAAGTTCACAACATAACTTGAGTGATTTGGATGGTCATTTTTGCCACTTACCAGCTTAGAGAGATATTTTCTAATCAATCTCTTTGGAGATATTATTACACATCTCTAGATGAGGTAGGACTAGAACCCAAACCTACTAGCCCAGAGACAAGAAGCTATTATAATCAACCTGTTCAGAAATGTTGTGACATACATCCAGAGCAGGTGGTATTTAAACCTGAAACTTCTTGTTCCCACGGTATGGTCTGTACCACTGCACCACACAAACCCTCTGGAATAGCTTCAATCATCATTAAAAACCAGAACTGAAATGAGGAGCATTAAATCTTCAATTGACCCTGCTTTTGCCTAAACTATTTCAGCTGGTGAAAGAAATGAACAAGTATGTCTGCTCAATTTTATATGACCAATTCAAACCTGATTTGTTCCTGCTGATTGAATTGATGTGCTCTTGAGTTCTTTTTCAAGATGAAGTATTTGGTGGTTCAATAAGCAAAGATAAGTGCTTATTATCAAACATTAACTATCTGTTCTATATGACAGACTGGGGCAAATGGTGTGATATTTTGCACTACTGAGACCAGAAGGTGTGATACTTTTGGAAAACATTTGATTTTTAAATAGGAAGCCTTAAAAAGGTATAATGTAAAGTTTTAAATTATGTTGTAATTGATGTTATTAGAAGCATTTTGAAATTATAACCTGTATTCAAAGCAATACAAAAAGTGTTATTTTTAATTTTGACTTTATTCAAGTTGCAGTGTGCATCAATTATTGTTTTCAAGTTTTCCAGTTAAAGCTGTGTTGATTTAGACTGAGAGCCTTGGCAGGAACCTGAGAATTTACCAACAATGTATTTATCTAGTGAAGCTAATTTTAATACATGAGAAATGATTTCACTTGTATGTGAGTGCACAAAGTCTGAATACTAATCTTCAGCCAATATGTTGGTTAGCACCATGAAGGTAAGTGTGAGTCACTCAATAGAATGGGGTGAGAAACAAAGCAAGAGCGAGTAGGTGAATTTGGGGCAGCTGTGTGAGATCTGCAGCAGCAGTTGTAGGAGGGCATGTATTCAGTACAGAGATTTAAAAAGTAGAAGTGTGTCTAGGGTAGCAGGCAAAATTTAAGCAGAAATTAAAGTTGTAGTGACAAAATAGTTTAGATGCCTTCAGTTACAATATGTACAAACAAAAGCTAAAGAAATGTTTCCAAAAGCTGCTTCAGTCTTTTTTAAACTCAACAGCTGCTGAACATTTTCTTTTAAAAAGATGTTAGAAATGGTTACCTTCTGAATTGTACCATCCATGGATAACAAATGGGAGCAGATAGGAAGAGATGAAAATTTTGTTGGGGTCAAATGGCATCACTTGTACTGTGAATAGGGATGAATGTCCCACTGTTTGTTGTGGAAGTTTTAGCAATTAAGATGCAGGCTCGTGTAAGGCTCTGAAATGACATCAACATTGATGTTTTGGGGTGCTGACAAACAAATTTCTTTATAAGCATAAACAGAACAGTGGCAACTTAAAAATAGGCCTCACAATGAAAGCTGAAGGAAAAAGACTCTCCTATCTGGAATGTAGGAGACCAGGCCAACAGCCTATAGTTTTCTATTTAAGTAATCTCATAATTTTTTTTCTTGTGCTTTGGTAATTGAAAAGAATACCAGAGATTGATTTGATTTGTTCAAATCAAACAAACACTACTGTAAACCTTGTTAATTATTAATTTGAATCATTAGAAAACAAATGATTGCCATGTAGTATCAACAACATGCTTGGGTCTTCAGAATGTAAAGCATAGTTCCATTTTCTCTTACTTTCATTTTGTTCATGCTAATAGCCTAGGTATCCCAATTTATAGAAGTAATTACTTTCTCAGCATCATTCATCAGCTGGAATCTGTGTGGTCTCATGTTTCTGATGATGTGTAACAGCCTTTAAAGGTGAATTATGTGACTTTAATGTAGATCCCTTGTGGTGAGGATTATATTTGTAGGCCGTATGGCATTAAGGAACTTTTAACTTTGTCTGTGGCACTAAATCTTTTAAGATTTAACATAAAATTATGTAGAGCAAACAAATTTATAAAAAATTATTTTTAAATGAACTCCAGTAGAGTAAAACGGAAAGAATGTTATAAAGGGGAAGTCGAATGCCTCTAATTAAATCAACACACAAGCCCCAATCTGTTATGACCGAAGTAGAGGTTCCCTTCTAATAATTAAACTGAAAACACTTGGAGAAGCTCACCTCGTCGTTCATAATCTGTAAAAAGATTCTTTAAAAGAAGGAAAATCCCTGATTCTCTGCTTTACAAGTCACAAGTAACCATTTATTTAACCCTAACAATGAACAAATTAAAAGAGAGAGTACTTAGTTGGGGGGTGGGGTGTGGGGAATTGTTTGGTTTGTTACTAACAATTCCCTACCTGAACTAAATTTTACTGGAATACTGTTCTGATAAACACCAGTCCCATTTATATAAACCCAATTAATAAGAAAACAACAAATTAAAATGAATATCTCCAAATTTGCACACAGTCTTCTAGAATGTGCTGCCTTCCCCATTATGCCACAATTCCTGTACCGATTCTGCTGTCAGATGTTTTTCTCTGTAATTTCTTTAGTGAGGACTTTGAACTAAAATGTCATGGTACCTTTTTCGAATAGATGATGCTTTCTTAGAGAGCTTAGTGATTTTCTTGCGAGAGTTTGGGGCTTATTTCTGAGATGGCAGGCTTGCTTTCCCCTCAGATGACAGTTGGCTCCTGCCCTGATTTTTCAAAAAACCCTCATCTGATATACCCTCTGACACATCAATTTCTTAAATATGATTGGTTTCAGGTTGTCAAAACAATCAGGTTTAAATTCAACTGGTTTTCTGTATCTGGGTGTTTGGTTTAAACTGGCTAAATTCAAACTTGTTATCTTAATATCAAAAAAAAACTGCTGTTTTGCCTGTCAACTCTAAAGCCTTTTGATACACTTGTTTCAATTTTGCAGCTCTCTGTACGGTACTTGTAAATGTCCAAGCACAATCTCTTAAAGGAACCGTACTGCTTTTTCCCACTATCTTTGTTACCAACAAATTCTAACTTACTTCCTTCCAATTCATGAATATTCTACGCAATTTCATAACAATATCATTCCCATATTGGAGATAATATCTCCACCTTCCAGAGTCTTCACCATCGCCCCCAGACCTCCCCCTTACTGAGGACGAACGGTCAGTCCTCAGTAAAGGGCTCACCTTTGTCCCCCTCCACCCACATATCAACGAATACTGCTCACGCTTGGATATTGAGCAGTTTTTCTGCCGCCTCCGCCTCCACGCTTACTTCTCCAACCGCGAATCTAACCCTCCCTCTACTGATCCCTTCTCCCGCCTCCAACACAAGCCCTCCTCCTGGACACCACCCCAAGGCCTCCTACTCTCCCTCGAACTCTTCATCTCCATCTCCAACTGCCGTCGAGACATCAATCGCCTCAACCTCTCTACCCCTCTCAAACACTCCAACCTCTCCCCCGCAGAACGTGCAGCTCTCCACTCCCTCCGCTTCAATCCCAACCTCATCATAAAACCCGTGGACAAGGGAGGGGCAGTCGTAGTATGGTGCACTGACCTCTACATTGCTGAGGCCAGGCGCCAACTCTCTGACACCTCCTCCTACTGCCCCCTAGATCATGACCCCACCCCTGAGCACCAAACCATCCACAAACTCATCACCTCAGGTGACCTCCCACCCACCGCCTCCAACCTCATCGTTCCCCAACCCCGCACCACCCGCTTCTATCTCCTCCCCAAAATCCACAAACCTGAATGCCCTGGTCGACCCATTGTCTCCGCCTGCTCCTGCCCCACCGAACTCATCTCCACCTACCTAGACTCCATTTTCACCCCCTTGGTCCAGGAACTCCCTACCTACGTCTGTGACACCACCCACACCCTCCACCTCCTCCAGAATTTCCAATTCCCCGGTCCCCAACACCTCATTTTTACTATGGACGTCCAGTCCCTATACACCTGTATTCCCCATGCTGATGGCCTAAAGGCCCTCCGCTTCTTCCTGTCCCGCAGAACGGACCAATCCCCCTCCACCGACACCCTCATCCGCCTAGCCAAACTCGTCCTCCCCCTCACAACTTTTCTTTCAATTCCTCCCACTTCCTAAAGACAAAGGGGGTGGCCATGGGTACCCGCATGGGCCCAAGCTATGCCTGCCTCTTTGTAGGTTATGTGGAACAATCCCTCTTCCGCACCTACACTGGCCCTAAACCCCACCTCTTCCTCCATTACATTGATGACTGCATCGGCGCCGCCTCGTGCTCCCACGAGGAGCTCGAACAGTTCATCCACTTCACCAACCCCTTCCACCCCAATCTGAAGTTCACCTGGACCATCTCCAACACTTCTCTCTCCTTCCTGGACCTCTGTCTCCATCTCGGGAAACCACCTAGAAACAGATGTCCATTTCAAGCCCACTGACTCCCACAGCTACCTGGAATACACCACCTCCCACCCACCCTCCTGCAAAAATGCCATCCCCTATTCCCAATTCCTTCCCCTCCACCGCATCTGCTCCCAGGATGAGACATTCCACTCCCGCACATCTCAAATGTCCTCATTCTTCAAGGACCGCAACTTCCCCCTACCCCCACCCCCGACAGTGGTCGAGAACGCCCTCGACCGTGTCTCCCGCATTTCCCGGAACACATCCCTCACGCCCCGTCCCCGCAACAATAACCAAAAAAGAATCCCCCTCGTCCTCACATACCATCCCACCAACCTCCAGATCCAACGCATCATCCTCTGACACTTCTGCCATCTGCAATCAGACCCCACCACCAAAGACATTTTTCCCTCCCCACCCTTGTCTGCCTTCTGGAGGGACCACTCCCTCTGCGACTCCCTTGTCCACTCCACAATCCCCTCCGGCCCCACCACACCAGGCACTTTTCCTTGTAACCGCAGGAAGTGCTACACCTGCCCCCACACCTCCTCCCTCACCCCAATCCCAGGCCCCAAGAAGACTTTCCACATCAGGCAGATGTTCACCTGCACATCTGCCAATGTGGTATACTGTATCCGCTGTACCCGTTGTGGCTTCCTCTACATCGGGGAAACCAAGTGGAGGCTTGGGAACCGCTTTGCAGAACACCTGCGCTCCGTTCGCAACAAACAACTGCACCTCCCAGTTGCGAACCATTTCAACTCCCCCTCCCGTTCCTCAGATGACATGTCCATCCTGGGCCACCTGCAATGCCACAGTGATGCCACCCGAAGGCTGCAGGAACAGCAAATCATATTCAGCCTGGGAACCCTGCAGCCCAATGGCATCAATGTGGATTTCACAAGCTTCAAAATCTCCCCTCCCCCAACCGCATCCCAACACCAGCCCAGCTCATCTCCACCTCCCTAACCGGTTTTTCCTCTCCCCTCAAGCCACACCCCCATCTCCTATCTACTAACATCATCCCGCCCCCTTGACCTGTCCGTCCTCCCTTGACTGACCTATCTCCTCCCTACCCCGCTACCTACACTCCTTTACTGGCTCCATCCCTGCCTCTTCGACTTGTCTGCCTCCTCTCCACCTATCCTCTCCTCTATCCTTCCTTTATCCGCCTCCCCCTCTCTCCCTATTTATTTCAGAACCTTCTTCCCCTCCCCCATTTCTGATGAAGGGTTTAGGCCCGAAACGTCAAGTTTTCCTGCTCCTATGATGCTGCTTGGCCTGCTGTGTTCATCCAGCCCCATGCTTGTTATCTCTCATTCCCATATTGGGTTTGTATTCACTTTTTTAAACTGTTACTGATATTTGGAATCATGAAAGCTCTAAATTACTGACGCTGTACGTCAGCAGCCATGTGTGGCAGTTTTCTATTGACAAATATATACAAATTCATGCTTTCCATTTGGGCAACTAGTCAATTTGTAAAATTGTTCATCATTTGTGTATTTTTATGTGGTGGATTGTTTAAATTGTGCCTGTGCAAATGTTGCATATTTCAATCAGTAGAAAAATACAAATAATTCAAAAGTGAAGAACTGAAATAGTCAAGATAAATAGACACTGTGTAGTTTTTCCAATATATGCAAAAAGGCATTAAAGATCCAGCATGACTGGGTCAGAGATGATTTATTAAAACAGGGAAAAAAGGAAGATCCAGAGATTTATATTTTCAGCATTTGCCAGGTTTCACAATGAATTAATTTGTTGGAAGTTTAGTAATCATTCTCCTGTGAGGACTGATTTGCGCACATTTTTTTCAGACAAGCATACAGTCATACAACATAGAAACAGGCCCTATGGTCTAACTCGTCCAGGCCAACCAGACTTCATGACTAAAGTAGTCACACTTTCCTGTGTTTTGGCCCAAAACCTTTTAAATCTCTTTCTATTTGTGTATCTGTCCAAATGCCTTTTAAAATGTTATAACTCTACCTGCATCTATCACTTCCTCTGGCAGATCATTCCATATGTGCACCACCTTCTGTGTGGAAAAAGTTGCCCCTTGAACCATTTTTAATTCTTCCTTCTTCCCCACCCACCCCCCCCCCCCCCCCCCCAAAAAAAAAATAAATCTATGCCATCTAGTTTTGATCTCTCCTACCTTTTAGGGAAAATATCTTTTGATATTAACCTTGTCTGTGCCTTTCATGATTTTTTTAAGCCTCTGTAATGTCACCCCTCCCCTTTCTATGCTGTGGGGTGGCAGGGGTAGTCCCAGCCTTTCCTTGTAACTGAAACCTTCCAGTCCTGGTAACATCCTTGTAAATCGTCACTGTACCCTTTCCAGTTTAATATTCTTCCTGTAGCAGCAGCAGGGCCATATTGAAGGCAATATTCCAAAAGTGGCGTCTCCAATATCCTGTACATCTGCAACATGTCATCCCAACTCCTGTACTCCCTGATCACTGAAGGTAAGCATGCCAAACACTGCCTTCACTGCCCTGTGACACCAATTTCAAGGAAGCATGTACCTGAACCCCTAGATCTCCCTGCTCAACAACACTCCCCAATGCCTTCTCATTAACTGTAAGCCCTGCCCTAGTTTGATTTACCAAAATGCAAAACCTCAGTTATCAAAAGGAAACTCCATCTACCACTCATCAGCCCATTGGTCCAACTGATCAAGATCCCATTGTATTGTTAGATAACCTTCTTCACTTTCCACTATGACGCTGCAAAACGCTTGTCCCATATTCTCATCCAAATCACTTATATAAATGACAAACAATGATGGACCCTGCACCTATCCCTGCAGAACACTGATGGTCACAGGCTTCCAGTCTGGAAAAAAACCCTTCTACTACTATCCTTTGTCTCCTATGTCAAATCAATTTTTGGTTCCAATTAGCTAGCTCTCCCTAGATCTCATCTGATGTAACATTACTAATCAGACTACCATGCAGAACCTTGTCAAAGGCCTTGCTCAAGTCCATGCAGACAATGTCTACTACTGTACTCTCATCTATTTTTCTTGGTCACAGCCACAAAAAAAAACTGTCATGTTTGTGAGGCACAATTTCTCCTACTCAAAGCCATGCTGACTATTCCTAATCAGTCCTTGCCTCTCCAAATGCATATAACTTCTGTATCTCAAAATCCCCTCCAACAACTTACCCACTACTGATGTCAGACTCACCAGTCTATAGATCCCTGGTTTTTATTTGTGCAGCCTTTCTTAATTTAAGTCACCACATTAGCTAGCCCCTAGTGGCTAGTGGTGGGTTGGATCAAAAATACTTTCCTGCCTTCTCTGTTGCAATTCCAGATCTATCTGGCATCTTCCAACAGTTAGACTGGCCCACCATTGAGGCCAAATTCCAGAACTCATCTCAAAGTTGCCAACCAGTGAATGGGAATAGAGGAAATTGGTGTCTTTACCTCTGAATGCTCCAATCATGGACATAATAGTAGAAGAGGCTACAGCTATGGAATCTCCTTCCATATAGAGGGTCCTGCCAGCAGGGGACTGCCTGTTTTCCAGTTTTCCACATTCTCAGATTTCCCCTCCCACTTTGAATCCATTTGCTCTCCTTGGATGATAACTACAATAAATCCAGAAGATTTTTAACAGTCCACTATTCATTCCTGTTGGGCTTGGGATCCATAATGATTGTAATACACAAAACATGTTTAATACACTAGGTTCTCCAAGGCCTATCCACCACCACCTTAGGTAGGAGAATTGATCTGTGTTGTCCATTGATCTCGATTGTCAGGCAACAGTATTGCACAGTGGGAACAGTTTAGTAGAGGATCTTTTGTCTTCTGGGGTTTTAGCCAAAGAATCAGTCTTTAAAATGCCTCTATGAATGCATCAGCAATGGTTTGGAGTTCAGGCTCTGAATGTGCTCAAAAACAAATACCATCTCCATACTGCTAGTTGTTGATAGAGATTGAAATGATCTTGGGTTTGGACTGTAATGGTGCAGTTGAACTTGTCCTATTAGGAAGCTCCAATCTAGTGTTAAGATTTGTGAATATGGGGTGAATTGTTGCAGTGAGGAAGATGGAGAGGAGTGTTGGTGCAATGACCAGCCTTACTTGACTCCAGTTTGCAAATATATTAGGTCTGCAGCGGTTCGGTTAGTGAGTATCATACCTTAATATATAATCATGTAAGGGGCAGTAGCATGGTGAAAATTTTATGCTGGTAACTACATTAGTGGAGGGTGCAACATAATTCCTCATGATTGACAGAGTTGAAGGCATTAGTGAAGTTGTAAAAGACCATGTACAAAGGTTGCTGCTCCCTGTTTCTCTTGGACTTGTCTTGCTGTGATAATTACAGTCACAATGCCTCCTGATGAATGAAATTGCAGTTTAATCCTGGTTGTTCTTCAGTAAATGGGAGATGGTAATTGAAGATGGTCTTTGCAATAAACTTCCCTGTGGGGCACAGAAGGACGACTTATCTGTAGATATTGCAAACATTTTTTTGTTGTTGAAGATTGTCATTAATTTTGTCATCTTTGGACAAATGCTGTCATGCCCTGCTCCTTCCAGATAAAGGGATATGAGGTCAAATATTAATGCCTATGGTGTTTCAGCACTGTATTCCAGTATTTCAACAGTAATTTCATCTGTGCCGGTGGCCTTGGTTGTGAACTGTCAGAGAACCGTTTCATGTTAGTTGGGGTTGTGCTGACATGGGGTGGGTGGTATGCTGTGGGGAATCAGAGGGTAGCCATGTTGATGATTTGTTGTCTGACGCTTAAAGTGCTCCTTCCAATGTATGTTGACTGTCTCTCTGTCCTTTTGAATAACACTCCATTCGAAGCTCGCAGTGAAGTAAGGCCTTGGATACTTGAAACGTAGATGGTCTTGTCTGTGTTGAGGAAGCCATGCACGTCATGGCTCTTAGCCACTTTTTGTGTCGCCTGAGCGCTTTTTCCACTTATCACTTAACGCTTTCAGTCACAGAATTATTTCCAAGCTCAGCCTTCATTTATTTTCAGACCTGCTCCTTGTTTTGAGTTTTGGTGATTCCAGTTCAGCAATGCCTTGTGTTTGCAGTTTTGTAAATCCTGGGTCTCTTGATAAGTCTCGTTTGACAAGAATAGACATTTCCTGTAGAGAAACCTAGAATCTTTTCTCAGGTGCTGTTCTGACCAACACCAACATTGTGTGGTTTTGGTACATTGAGCATTGACTAACTGTGAGGTATTGACTGAACAGTTTCTTTGCAGTGTCCTCCAATCCATCAACTGGCAGTATGGAAAGGCCCGATTGATGGAAATAGCAGACCAAATGAGTCCACGTTCAGCCTAGCAATTGTTAGTGCTTGTCATGATGTGGCTGAGCAAACATCTTTGCTATCCCCCAATACAGCAAAGTATTGACTAGTTGGTTAATTAGTTTTGTTGGTAGAATGTTGTGGAGGTGCCAGTGTAAGACTGGGGTGGACAAAGTCAGAAGTCACACGACAACAGGTTTATTTGAAATCACAAAGCTTTTGGAGCGCAACACCTTAGGCCCTTCCTCAGAACATGAGGAAGGGTCACCAAACCCGAGATGTTAAATTTTTAGTTATCTTAATTTTTTTTTTTTTTGTAGCTCCGAGCCCATTGTCAGATTTCTCAACTTGTACATTGAGAAAAGGGAGCTCATTTGACCCACTTCAAGGATAATCTCCAGCCTGCACTCCAATTTATTAAACTGTTCAAAGAAATTCTTTGCATATGCAGTTTCAAACACCATGTTGTCGATATATGTATTGGAAATATGCACGGCGTAGGGAGATTCTTGGTCTTTCCCCTGATGCCACAACAAATGCGGCAATCAGCAAAGTTGTTAGCAAGGGCTGGTTCCACAGGTGATCTGTGACAATGCCATTTATTTGGGTGTTCAAGTTGTCATTGAAGCTAAATTCAATCGCGTGGGTTGCTACATTCATGAGTTGAATGATCACAGATTCAGACTGTTATATCTGAACTACCATGACAAAGTGACCTATTGCAAATGTCAATAGTTTCTTTTGAATGGTATGTTGGTAAATAACATAACAATGCTGAACGAAAACAGGACGTGCCACTGCTTTTATGTAGGTATTTTATGATCTTGGCAAATGTGGAAGAATCTTTCACTGTGTGGAAAACTCATTTAGAATCAATTCTAAAAGCTGGCACAAGCAATTAGCTAATTCATGTTGTACGGAGCCAGTCATAGTGTTGGGGAAAAAGGGGCATCACTTTTTTTTTTGTTTTGAGTAACCCACACATGTGGGGATGTACTTATCCATGAGGACGTATATCATCAAACATGTTACCATTGCTGCAAAATTTTAACAACACCCTCCAAAGCTCGTCTTTGAGTGTGGCTGTTTGGTCATGTGTAATGGCAGGTCCAATAGTTATGAATTTGGAACCATCGCGAAGCATAGAATTTGTTGATGATCATCATACTTGTTGAGTGGGATTACTCCAATCTTTTGTAAGACTTACTTATACATAGATGATGCTTTGCCTTGAGATTATGTAATGTTACTAGCTATTTGCAAGGCAGATATTTTTTTAAAAAACTGTCAGATCTTTAGCACATGGCAGGCTTTTGGGAGCACCATACAGTCACTGGTATATGAGAAAGCTGGTCCTGAAGAAGTTCAATCTCAAAGATTTCTTTCAGTTTAAATGTGGCCTGAGGGCACAGCAAAATTTGAAAACGTGAGCAAAAACAAACTTGTTCCTTTTCAGAGTATGCTCAGATTTATCATGTACTATGAAGAGTGCTGCAGAACAGTTATTGTTTATGATGCAGTTGTCTATGGAGGCAATTTAGCAGCACTAACGGATTTAAATCAAAGTGAAAAAAATTTGGACATTTCAGACCAAGCGTCGTATAGAGCACAATGCAAATTAGTAACCCTGTTCTCCATCTGTCTCCCGTTGCTGTTGTGTAGAAATTCACAAGTGGTTTTCTCCGTAACAGGATGCTACTGACAAACCAAAATGGCTTTTTGTTACACAAATGAGTAATATGATACATGAATTTCATTGCTGGTCTGATACCATCTTTGTACTTCCCATTGACTATTTTGTGGTAAGCAGTACGTTGATCATTCTCATCTAGCCAGTGCTTGCAAACCCCAAAGTGTATTCATTAGATTTCATTCTGCTGTTGGAAATCACTTATCAAATAACCTGGACTTTGCTTATTGTTACACTGGAAGCCTATGTAAGATTCAGTTGGGTTCACAGTACTTCTTCCTTCTAGAAGCTACATAGATAAATACTCCAGGATCCTGCTTTATACAGGCAAAAGGAATTTGCACATACATTGCCCCACCTTCCACAATAAGAAGGATCACAGACAGCCAATCGCTGCAGCATCCCCATGGCAACAATCTGACCAATCAGAATCCACCTGCCCTGTCAGATTGACATGTATAGCAAGAGCAGTTAATTGTCGATGATAGTCCAACCCAATCATAACGCTATTCTCATGCTGCATAAAATGGGATCAAAATATTCATACCTGAAATAAAGGGCAGGTGGGCAAATTGAAGAGAGACTTCCAGTCTGAGATTTTGTGGACTGACAGAAGTTGAGAGAGAGGCCTCTCTGAAGCAAAAGGTAGTATGGTCAGTAGAGAGGAATGTACTGTCTTTGTAGAGTCATAACATTATACAACACAGGTGCAGCCCTTCAACGCATTGTCTGCACAGACCTATCTAAGCTAATCCCACTTTCTCACGCTTGCCCCATAGCCTTGAATGTTATGACATTACGTGCTCACCCATGTACCTTTTTTTAAATTGCCTGATTTCTTACCTCTACTACCCTCCCAGGCAGTACATTCTAGATTCCCATTATCCTCTGAAGGAAAATGCTTTTCCTCAAATCTCCTCTAAACTTCCTGCCCTTCAAATTAAATTGTGCCCACTTGTTAATGACCCATCAACTAAGGGGAACAGTTATTTTCTCTCCCTGTACATGCCCCTCCATAACCATAAACGTCTCCATTCAGGTTCCCCCTCAGCCTTCTCTGCTCTGAAGGAAACAACCTGACTCTCTTCAGCTTCTCTTCATAGGTGAAATGCTCAAACTGTCAACATCCTTGTGAATCTGCCCTGCACCCATTCCAATGCTATCACATCCTTCGGTCAGTGTGGTGACCAGAACCGCACACAATACTTTGCGGCTTAACCAAAAACTTGTACAGCTCCCTGCTGTTATGTATGCCCTGACTAATAAAGGCATGTGTCCTGTCTGTCATCTCAACTACCCTGTTCATCTGTCCAGCTACCTTCGGGGATCTGTGGACAATCAACCGAAATCCCTCTGTTCCTAATGTCCTACCATTCATTGAGTGCTCCCTTGTCTTGTCTTGTTACTACTTCCAAATTGCATTCCCATACGACCTTCAGGGTTGAAGGGTCAGGATATTTGATTTATCAGACTGTAGGAGGGATGCATCCTATGGCTTTTTTTTTTTTAAAAAAAATTCTCTCGAATGTTTGTTTGCCCTGAGGAAGCCAGGTGACTAAATTACCCATGAGCTCTACCATTGGAATTCTCTGAATTTTGAGGGAAAAGCCTTGAGTGATTGAAATGTCGCAAGCTGGTGAAACAGATGTGGACTCATTAGAAGCCGGGAGTGTGTGCTTCCTATAAAGACTGTATACTCTCAGAATTATACAACACAAACAGAAGTTGCTGGCAAAATTCAGCAGGTCCAGCAGCATCTGTCAGAAGAGAGCAGAGCTAAGTATTGAGTCCGGTGAGTCTTCATCAAAATCCCTTGGTATTTTAACCCTGCTTTCTTCCAACAGATGTTGCCAGACCTGCTGAGTTTTGCAGGCAGTTTGTTTCTTCTGTTTTTGTTTTTTGTTTCAAGTCTCCAGCAGCCACAGTTCTTTGATATATATTTTCTGGAAAATATAAATTTTTCAGTGTGGGGTTATCAGCTGTATTTTAATAAGGGAAGGGGGATAATATAACATGAGCATTAAGCCTTTCAGAACCATTACTTTTATTCAACAATCTCTACTGATATCATAACACAGTGCATTTGAGGTCTAAGAGTTAAAATCACTCAATTGCCACTCTGGAGACCCAAATGAAGCATAACATTCTGATAGAAACATATTGATGTTTTGTTGCTGAATAGCCTGATAATAGGCCAGACATCTGTGTCTGTGAATTTGATGTTGACATGTAAGATTGAGCTTTTAATAAATGCTCCATTGGGTTTTTCATTTACCACACTAAACACATCTAAGTTCTTGCATTATAGGGCATTAACTGATGCAGGATTGCTCATATTAAAATTCCTTTGCTTGTTGCAAAAAATACACATTAATATTAAACCTATTTAGTTCTAGCAAAAGAGCATGCTTCCAGCAGCGCATCGTGCTTCAAATGACCACAGTTAAGGTGTCCGTGGGTATCCTTTATTCTCCAGAATTCACAAATTATGGCATATTGATATAATGAGCACGTCAAGGTACACATGTAGACTGAGATATAACGCAATAACTCGCAGTTAGTGTGGCTAAAGAACATGAAATATTTCACCAGGGCAAAGTATAAAAATCTACCTAAATTTTTAGTTACTCACTTAACTTTTACATATTTAAACTGTGACCTGCCACTTTAAGAAAATTAGCAATTCAATGTTGTGCAGTAGCTGATACATGTGTTAACTACTCCGGGACCTGAAATTTGCCGCATATGCATAAGATAAACACATCTGTCACAATTAGTCCTACTGTCAAAGCTCTGTTTGCTGCAAGTTCTAGTGTTTTTTTTAAAAGTTAAATCTAACTGTCAAACATAGGTCAAGAACTGTTTACTCATGCTATGACCTTTCTTAGTTACATCGGCTGGCTCAAAAATTCTGTTTGGAACCACCACTCCTCCATGAGCGAACACCATCTTCTTTATCAAAAATGCTTATCTGTTTCACCATCTCATGGACCAGGATTGTATATTTCACCCAGAGATCTATGCCTATTTTCTTCCTTTCTCCTCACTTGAAAGGACTGAATACTATTGGGAATGGCTCATTGGGTGGCTCAGTAGTCCTATTTCATGACCATAGCAAATAATGAGAGTTGGCATGTTATTTTGCTTGAGCCTAACCCCCTTTTTTTTTTTTTAATATCGCCACAATATTGGATTTCACTCAAACTTCAGTTAATTGTCCTACCTGGACTGAGGCAATCTGTAAGACTCTTAAGCTAGGACAGATATGTCAGTAAAGCTGGAGTCCAACTATAGTAAAGCCAGTGTAGCTGAACCAATCTAAGCAATCTGAAAAGTTTTACATCCGGTTTACAGCAGGTTGTATCAGACATAGGCTATCAACACTCAAGCTTTTGTAGAAAATATGTTAATAACGCAAAATGATTGTAGCCCGCATCTGCAGCGTGGATGATACTTTGATGTTCGTGTTTGTTTTGGGAAGTTTTGCTCATGCCCTTGTCCTACCTCTTTAAACAATATTTTATTTTGCCATATATTTGCATTCCCATGTGATAATCCTGCTGCAATGCAAATAATAGCTACAGATGAATGGAAGATAAGATTCCTAGTCAGCCTCCATATGCTGTTCTTGTTTTGGATGGTGAGTCATCCTTCATACTTGTGGCCATAAATGTATCTCGAGCGCTATGTTCACTCCCGCCATCACTTCAGGATCCATGTTTACAGACTGTATCGCTTCAACACATGTAAATGCACAACTGTTTTAAGCTGGGTATGCTTGACTGCAGGGGCTGTGATCAAGCCAGGTCCACTATGACGGTCAGACTTATGGACTGCTATAGGACTGGAATAAGCTCGTTAATGTCAATTTCCATCTGACAGATCACTTCTATACAATGATCTCTTTGTCAGAAAACACAAGAAAAAAATGTTTCTGATATCATAGTCTGATTCTTATTCCTTCAGAAAACAGGTTTGTTGCTTTTCCATTTGATGAGGCTTCTCCCCTAGGAATGTGATAAAAATGCTTTACCTAGCAAATATGGGTTGATGCTATGTTTGCAAGAGAAAGCACTTTTATCACTTTCATTGGGGAAAGGATGCAGCAACTGGAGAGGGCAAAGCACACTTAATACATCCCAAGAGTAGAGGATATTATAGATGGATAGATTTTGCCATCAGGATTTCTCATTATAATCCCATGACAATGACTAGGAAGTGATACTATTGTGCTAATGTACAAGTTGTTTGTAATTATGAAAATGTCATCCTCCACTTTAATGCCTGCTGTCGAGGGAGTACTCAAGATGTTTTCACACTGCATGCATTGCCTGAGTGTACTCAGAATGAACAAGAGCCCAGACTACCTTTTTTAAACCCGTGACTGCTGGTTTCAAATAGACACATCCATCTCATAACACAGTCCACATACAATGAATCCTTTGCATTTCTGCATCAAGCTGTTTCTGAAGGCAAGCATAGTAGAACCTAGCACTGCCTTGTCTTTACACTGAAGATATACATATGCATTTTGGCCAAAAATTCCTTCATCTTCATCCTTTTCACTTCATCCTCTTCATTTGCGAACTTGGCTTCGAGTTTTATATGTGGTAACCTTTCATTTATGTGCCTATTCTGCAGTAGTAGAGGCAAGAAAAATGCAAGTACAAAACAGTAGTGTCCTTGTGAGCTGGATGTCATTTTGGGATAAATCTAGTGGAATGTAAAAATGCTTTCAATCAATAATATTTAACTGTGGCACCTTCTCATGTGAGGATATTCCACTTAAAGAGGAACCTTTTTTTTTTTTGAATCCTTGCCAGCAGTAAGCAGTGTCCACCATTGGTGGTCTCTGATTCAGTTTTAGAAGGCTCTGCTGTATTCCTGAAAGTGGTGAGAGACATCAGGAAAACAGCAAATCTTGTGTTTCATATATGCCCTACTGAGGCATAGTGTTCAAAATTGAGCTCTCCATACAAAGCAAATCTACGAATGCTTAGAAAAATTCATCCATGTAATCTGCAGCTCACTGTTTGATTTGACCAGCCCACCCTGCAGAGATTTTTCAGCTACTGTAGTTTGTAAGAGTGTGACGATCTTCCCCCAGGATACGCCACCAATATATCTCCTATGGAGGACCTTCCGTGCTGCCTGGCAAAGTGGCAATTTTTTTTTTTTTGCTTTTAAAAAGCCCCCACATTTTTACTTACTTTGAGAACAAATAGTAGTTTAACAGATTCTCACTGGTGCCACAGTGTTAATTCTGTGGGGATCACCAAAATAAACAGGAACATATGTCTGACTCCATGCTTTGTTCGGTGTTCGTTTTGTGGGATAGGGGGTCAGAAATTTTGTCCATAAGCAATGAAAAGTATCATCTTGCTGTGTAAAACATGGGTCTAAAAGAGTTTAATGTTGAAGTTGCATTAGATCCACCAAATATGGTGATATCACACAGTTTCTGGGTGGTGACAAGGGTTTTACATTACTTTTGCTCCCTACAAAAGCTATTCTGTATAGCTCCTGTGAATCCTTGCTAATAATCCCTGATTAGCAAGGTACATCATACTTATTGCGCTCATGCAACAAATCATCTTGTTAACTAAGAAAATTGTAGTCTCCATACAGAAGTGATAGTGGTGTATCCTCCACTAATAATTAGTGGACACTGTAGACACAAATAATGGTTAATGGTGAATTACTTCAAACATCCCTTGTTCTGTGCCACATACCTGCAGAGAGACAGTTACTACAAGTTTCCAGCAGTAGCAAGCAGGGAAAAGATCATACCATAAAGGTAGTGAAGTTTTGAATTCTATATAGCCTCCCACATTGAGAAGAAAAAATGAACTGACCACTCTAACAGTACTGCCACTGCACAAGTGGTCTGTAGTAACTGAAACACCATCTCCAACAGGGAGGGGTCCCCACAGCAATACGGACAGCTCTGCATCCCAAACACACACTTTCGTGAAGAAGCTGGTAAAAGATGCAGGAAGAAGCATGTGACTGAGGCGAGGAAGTGTAAAAGATGATTCTCACATCTTGTCCATTGCCACCTTCAAGATTCGGCTACATGAGGCCTAACTCCAAGACACAACAAAAGTGTCAGTAAATAAAGTTCAACTGGGGCAACTGAACCAGGGCAGCTCATAACTTATCCATGCTGGAAAACAGCAAATTTTTTTTTAAAAAAAAAAATGAATGATTCCATCAGCAGAAGAAAAGTGAGGTGAAATTAAAAATTTGAAAGGCCTATAGTCAGTAACCTAACTGTGATGTACAGACAAGACAAAGCCCATTTAGAAACTCAGGTTTTTTTTTTTTTTTTGGTTGGTGTTTTGAAGCCATGAAATGCACAAAAATATCTATCTTGCCTGGGGATGGGGATGGAAGTGGTGGTGAGCAGTGGAAAGGAAACAATCTTTGCTGTAGAAGGTGAGAAACCCTGAAAAAATGTTGATCATCAAAGAAGGTGGTAAAACATTAAAATGCAGGGAAAACCGAAAACTAAGAAGTAGCACTTGGAGACAGTATAACAAAGAAACAGAATTTTGAAAACTTGACGGTATTAAATCACTACATACTAGTCAGAAATTTGATCCAGTAAAGCTTGACTGCTGAGGCATTCCAGCAATGCAAAGATAAAAAGGACAAACAAAACAAATTGTACAGTGTAGCAGGATTGGCATTAAAGTACTGAATGTAAAAATACCAGCCAAAATAATTGAAGATAATAATAAGAAAATTGAAAGTAAATAGATGCAAAATATCTTTTATCGTAACAAACTAAAAAACACCACCACTTTCACAGGCTCATGGTCAGAGGAGAATCATGAAGAACACAACACTGGACTTAATGGAGACAGTTCAGAAGCAATCCTGTATTTTTAAAATACACGTCCCACATCTGAAATAGGACCAGTTTAATATTATAGTACTTAGCTGGTCTAATGAAATGATGTTATTAATTGACAAAATATTAAAGAGCACAGAATTGTGCTGATGCTCTAACAGCTTTTTAATAGTTTGTTTCAACAATTTATTTGTTCTTAACGAGCAAGATTTAGCAGAAGAGTTCTGCTCCCAGGGGAATTTGCATTCAATGTCATTAATGATTTCTATGTTATTATGGAAAACTGTGACCATCGAACTTTTGAAAATCAGGTCATGAGCGAATTTTATTTGAAATCTTGATGAAATTTTGTAATATTTCTTGCAATCCAAGGAAGAGTTAACTTTGGAGAAGGAAGCAGGAACCAGAATGGCTCAAAGGTCGAGAGGGGCTAACTAATTCTACGTTGGGTGCACAGAGGCATCTATTTGCTTTATACGGTATGGACTCTATGAAGGAGATACCTCCCTGAGAAAGAACGTAATGCATTTTTAGAGAACCTGTTTATTCAGACATGGCAGAAAACACTGAACTTGTCTGTCAATTCGCACCATGTTCATTTCAAGTGTATATGAGAACGAGCCTTAATGTCCAATCAGACCATCTCCACAGCTGAAGAAACAGATACCCGAAATTAATCTATTCCCATTTGGCCCATATCCCTCTAAACTCTTATTCATGTAGCCATCCAGGTGTCTTTTTAGTCTTGTAATTGGACCAGCCTCCTCCACTTCCTCTGGCAGTTCATTCCATAATGCACCACCCTGTGTTTTCATTTTCAAAAAAAAAAAAGCCGTCCCATTTAAATCTCTCCCCTCTCACCTTTTTTAAACGTATGCCCTCTAGTTTTGGACTCCCCACCCCTGGGGGATAAGACCTTGTCTCTTTACCCTATCCATCCCCCTCATGATTTTATAAAGGTCACCCATAGGGAAAATAGCCCTAGTGTATTCAGTCTCTCCTCTATAGCTCAAAACCTGCAACCCTGGCAACATCCTTGTAATTATTTTCTGAACTCTCAAGTTTCACAACATCCTTCTTATGGCAGAGAAAGCAGAATTTCACACAGCATTCCAAAAGTGGCCTAACCAATGTCCTGTACAGCTACACCACAACGTCCCAACTCTTATGCTTAATGTTACGACCAATAAAGGCAAGCACATCAAATGCTGCCTTTACTATCCTGTCTACCTGCAACTCCATTTTCAAGTTCAGCCACACTCTCAGGATGTTACCATTTAAGAGTGTAATTCCTGCACTGATTTGCTGTTCCAAAATGCAGAACCTCCCATTTATCTAGATTTAAACTCCATCTGCCAATCCTCAGCCCACTGGCCCTTCTGATCAAGTTCCCATTTATACTCTGAGGTAATCTTCCTCACTTTCCACTACACCTCCAATTTTGGTGTCATCTGTAAATTTACTGACCATACCTCCTTTGTTCATATCCACATAATAGGAGCATTGAAACGTGTAAGTTGTTCCCAGCATACAAGTCTGTCTCCAACTTCATTGGGAGGGTTGGTGAGGATTGACAACTTCTCCAAGAACTACTGGCCAATAAGTGTTCTTGGACCAATCTGCCAAAGAACAAGAATAGAAGAATTCAATAAATTTTCTAGACACATGGTGGAACCTTAACTGAGTGAATCATGGTTATGAAACTGGTAGACATGTCAATCCTCTGTCTTGCTAAAAAGAAAGCAATGCCAGTGACAGAATGAGTAACATTCTTCTATTAACATGACGCGAGTCCAACAAAATCTATATATATCATTGGCCAAAACATCTACAGAGGGTGACTAAAGAAGTATATTGTGATCAACAAATCAAAGGAAGTGAGCTGCATGTGACCCATGGGAGCCAGGCCGATGTGTATAGATACAGGACATGGTCAAGAAGAAGAATTTCCCTGGTTTAAGCATACAGAATATTGTGAAAGAGACAACCTCTTTTTGGATTGTAAGGAAGACAGTATTTGTATCAGCAGAGGAACTGTCTTCCGTGACAAACATTTGATCTTATTTCTTAACTACCTGAGTTGGCAGAGAAGAGTTCTTCCAGTGAGGAAATTCAGGAGATTTAAGTATCTTCGTGGAAAGGAAATAGACCAACATCCTCTGTCCTATACCTGAGAGATATAGGATCCTGTAGTGGAGAAATGATCCGTAGGTCATAACCAAAGTCAACAGTCTTGAAGAGGATGGCCTGCCATTTTTCCAAGTCCAAAGAGTGCTTTCAAGAAAAATCTAAACTGCCTGTATTTGTGAGGTCAGAGACTTGAGGGAGCAGAGGTGGGAGATGAGGTAGTGGTAAAAGCAATATTGTTATACATAACTATATCATGGATTATTCTTCAGGGGGAGATGTTGTAAAAGTCACACAGCATGGAAACAACTGAAAGTGTTGAAATTGGCTGGAGCAACTGCAATCTGACGTCAGGCATGTCTTTGGGTGGGAACAGGAACTCTACGCTAACCTTCTTAACAGAAGTAAACACTACAGCTCCTGAAAGTCTGCTAGTCAGAGACTTATTACTCAATGTAAATTGTTACTTCTGTCATGCAATAATCTCTTGCATTAACCAGAACACTGCCTCTTCTGTTTGGTTCATCATCTACAATGATACTCTAAATGATACTTTGGCCCTGGACACATTCTAGACCAGGATGGATTTGTGGCAGTAAATTGCCTGAAGCACCCCAAGTCTAGTCGCACATGCTGGCAGAGATGGTAGATTTCATGAGGTGCCTGCAAATAAAGCACATTCTAAATTGGAACATCATGCTATGCACGTTCCTGCACTGAAGGCATGTGTAAATTAAGATTTTAAAAGTATCTATGTAGCCTGAAAGTTTCTATAGTAGGTCATGAGTGATCAGAATTATGAAAATCCTGGACACTCCAAGGATCATTATCCTGTCTGTGAAATGAAATGTAATATCTCAATTTATCTTGTGCCTATGTAATGCACATAAAAATATTACACATGTCAATGACATCTGCAAAGCTCAGTACAGTCTGGAATCCCAAAATAAAAATTTGCACAGGCTACATTTGTAGTTTATTTTTTAAAAAAAAACTACATCTTCACAGCAGCCAGAGTGGGTAATTCAAATGGATGAGGTCTACATTTAACTTGGGGCTGCTGCATTTGATATACCCTTGTACAACTTTACATATCTTATGAGTTGAATCAATTGACATTATTGTTCTCTACCCATTGTTTTTTTTATGACAAGAGCCACTTAATGTTTACTCTGAAAGATAAATAAATGAGTGTCCAAACCTCTCTTTGCGCCATGCGAGTGCTGTCAAAGGTTTTTAAAGCTGCTGTTTCCACACTTCAGTCAAACTCTCCTAAGCCTTGTCAGAGGCCTTTTTCCTGACATGCTGGCCTTTTTTAATGATTTAAATATTAACAATTCTGTGAGATCTGCCAGTCTTATTCGATCAGAGATCAGCCTAGCCTGACAAGCTTAAGAAGCTTTAGTGATGGAAACATAGCATCTTTCAGTTCAGTTGTTCTGACAAACTGAAGGATTGTAGAAACTGATTTGGCAGGTGTCAGATTACCTGCCTGTCAGACTGCCATTTGTAGTGTGAATTCATGTCGCTAGAAACTTGGTATTTGTCACCGAAGGTATTTGTTGCAATTGCTATTGCAAATCAAATTTCTGGGAAGATGTCACATTGAAATGATTTTTCAAACAAATGTATCAATACACGAACAGCTATGATGACAAAGGCAGAGCTTTGTTAACAAGCACAGTATTGTAACAAAATTGAAGTTTGCATTAAACAAACATTAATTCACTGACATAACAAGGTACAGAGCTGGATGAACACAGCAGGCCAAGCAGCATCAGAGGAGCAGGAAGGCTGATGTTTCGGGCCTAGAGCCAGAAATGTCAGCCTTCCTGCTCCTCTGCTGCTC
>JAHRHZ010000046.1:30005163-30112906 GCA_024137785.1 Ginglymostoma cirratum
GAGCAGCAGAGGAGCAGGAAGGCTGACATTTCTGGCTCTAGGCCCGAAACATCAGCCTTCCTGCTCCTCTGATGCTGCTTGGCCTGCTGTGTTCATCCAGCTCTGTACCTTGTTATCTCAGATTCTCCAGCATCTGCAGTTCCTGCTATCTGAGTTAATTTACTGACAATGTGTTAAAGTGTTATAATATTAATGTATTAAAATTTTTCATGCTCACATCCATTCTTTAAATAATGTGTCACAATATTGAGTCAGCTCATTATGTTGACATTTGCCAATACAAATATTTAGAGGAATAATTGACCCCTCTAGAAGGTAAAATAAATCTTGCACTATATCATGGTGCAGTTGCATTTAATAGTGTTTGTAGAGTGACCTTTTATCTGATCTTCAGACGTCACCTGCATTGCCATTTTACTGGCCTTTCAAGTAATATCTCTTCCGGTGGTTTGTATATTGGGCTACGGGTATAATTCAGTGTATTTGTTCCTCATTTTCGGTTATTGGATTAATTTTGGATCTTTATTAGGGTAACTAAAATTGTTTGGATACGCATCCCAGGGTCATTCTTGTTTTGTGTATGCTTCCTCTTTGTGGAATGTGAGCTATTTAGAATATTACTGGGATGTTTGACATTTACTATTCTTCATTATCTAACATCTGATGGTATGATGTAACCTCTTGGGTTATAACGGATAATTTGTCTGTCAAAATGAGACCTCCTTTTGTGTTGTCATGAACACAGTAGAATTGGTAAATCCACCCAATGGTAAGCAAGAAAAAACTGCTGGCCAACCTTATTTTTTAAGGAGAATTTCCTTTTTTACTCGAATGGGAGTGATTACAAGCTTCAAGGGACAGCCATGAGATGACTGAGTTGAGCCAGCAATGCAGGGGGCAGGTGTAGCCTTCAATAAAGTGACAGGAATCGAAGCCATTGTACCAACCATGTGCTCGACCCACTCACCTCACCCCAGCTCCCCACTGCAACCAGCTTCTAGCTCCGAGTTGACAATTGAAAAATCTACGAACAAGAGTTCAATCATGGCATTTACTTTTTAATATTTACACTTTACTACTTCAAGCTAGGTTATAGTATGTTCCTGATTTCAATTAACTGTTAATTTTGTACACAGGAGTCCTAGTTCCATGCAAAGGATTTCACGATGCTATGAAAAATGATCTCTAGATAAAGGAATAGCATCACTTCTATGATGCATGTGAAATCTTCTGGAGTCTACACTAGTGCGATTCTGATGCACTGACGATGTGCGATGTTTGATACAACAATGAGAAAACCTTTATTCTGATCTGATGCTGGATGTTTTGGAGGTGAAAGCTAAAGGATGTAGAATATTTTATGAAATGAAGATCATTTATCATAGATTTAATGAATAGATTAAATTATATCACATGCTGTCATCACCTTGTTACATCCCAAACTGTCTTATTGTATTCATTGTTGTGTGGGTTAACTTAGTATTTTAAATAGGTGCTTCATCTCCTAATTCAGAAGAGCTTGGTAATGAGATTTGACAACACAATCCAAAAGACTTCATTGTCAGACAATGGCAAGAAATGATGAAAAATCTGCAAATTGCTCGCTGACATCCTGTTAGAGCTTTAGTAACTTGCTATGCTTTCAATGTCCACCAATCTTTAAGTCCTGTCACATCTGACCATGTATTTAATAACTTTAAAGCGTTGTCTTTTTTTTTTAGAAACCTCCACTGGCTCCGAGCTGGAAAGGAACCAACTCCACAAGGAAGATGAAATGTGAATTCTTCCCAGAAGTTGTGTAAAGTAGTATTATTTTCATCCTTTTTTGTCTCTTGTTGAAAGTGGCAGGAACAAACTCTCCAACTAGAGACGAATTATGGGGTAAAGAAACTAATCCCAGAAGCTTGACAAGTCTCTCTGGTTACTGGAAGCAGAAGTTGGGTTTTCAAGCTGTAAGTCTACAATCAGTGACACATTTGGCAACCCATGTTGGATGACCGAGGACTGAATAACATTCCAAATTGAGCCTGGAGCCTCACCACCCCAGTTCTTGAGCTGTAGATGCCATGCTGGCATCTCAATCCAACTTGCTGATGAGAAACTGATGGCCTGGACGCCCTTCCCACTGGCAGGCCAGAGGTGACCAGGAGCAAGCGAACATGCTGCCAGTATCTTCAGAGGCACGCAACAGACATTTAGGACTGCTGGTTGACCACAGAGAATAACTGAGTTGACCATTGTCAACACACTCCATCCATTTACCACTGCATTCATGAACCAGTTGCATCCCTGATTACCTTTTGAAAGACCTAGTGCTGGTTTCAACCAGACACCCTGGACACTAATTAGTCTCAAGGAAATGCAGCCTGATCTCAAGTGGACTCCATTCATCACAGGCAACTGGCTCCTCTTCTGTCCATGTGTGACCAAGAGTGTAACAAGGTCTGGCACCCAGTTTCCCTGAGAACCCAACTGAGCATGGCATTGAGCAGTACAGCTTAATAGCACTTGGTGAAACTTCCCATCACCTTGCTGCCAAAGAAATTAATTGGAAATCAGTTGCATTTGTCCTGCTTTTTGTCAACAGGACATACCTGGCCAACTTGTTTTACTTTTGGGTAGATGTCTGTCTTGTAGCTATATTGGATCAGCCTGACGAGGGGCTCGTTCCAGAGGACAAGTCTTCAGTACTACAGCTGGCATCTTGTCAGGATCCATAGCCTGTTCCATTTCTGGAATATCTGTGGTTTCTTGATATTGTGTAGAAATGGATCCAATTGGCTGAATACTGGTGTCTGTGATAATTGCTTCCTCCTGAAGTCACCAAGATGAATTTTCTATCAGCGCTGCTGTTTGCAAATGTGCTGTCCTTGTCTTTTGTACGTACTTACCAGAATATGCTCTCATTAAGTATTTTGCATAATACCTATGAAATATGACTGCTGTCTAATCCATTCATAAGCCAGTTCCGAGTATAGTGCTGAGTTGAGATGTAAAATGTCACTGAGGTGAACAATTTGAAGTGTAGAACTAGCTTAGCAAGAGTTGTGGATCTGCTAATATGCTCTTAGCAAGTTAAATCTTCTTTTGTCTCTTGTAAAGACAATTTCTACACACGGATACTTTCAAATAATGTTCCTTTTTATTTGCCATTGGCCAAAGCTAATGACAGTAACGTTATCTGTGCAAATTAGACAGTGGTGCAAGGAATTTTTCTCATGTTTGCTTTCCTGTAACTTTTTTAACAAGCTCAGTACTTTCACTGCACTGTGATAATCATTTGCCTGTTTTCCTTGATTTTTCTATCAGGGTAATCACAATACTGAGTTACTTTGCTATGCTAGGAGCTGCAATGAGTTATAACTAGCTTTTCAAAAACGTTTAGTATTTATTCAAAATAAACATCCTGTCAGAACTAACAAGATTCCTACCAGAATGCCAGCTTTGTAAACTAATGTGTCATTGCTAATAATTTAATGGGAGAAAGATTAAAGTCAGTGGTGGATAGTATGGTCTATTAGATGAAATCTGTTCTTGATGGGTGGCAAACTACCTGTTATTTACCAACTGTGTATAAGATAAAAATGAATAATTCAAGGTATTTCTTATCCTTTTGAAATAGGTTTCCCCTTTATCTCAACTAGGCGACTAGAAGTCTTATTTTTAAAAATAAGACTAAAATAAATAGCCTTTGCCTCCTGGAATTTGAATTATTGAGTAAATACAGAGTGTAGGGTTGTGGGATAAAACCAGGTCTACAAAACAGTGCATCTAAATTGAAAAATGTCAACACTCTGAAACCGCATGTAATATTGTGAGAAAAGCAAGATACCTGCTGAGTAACATGTGATACATCATAATATCAAAACACTGTTTATTTGCTGGGTCATGTACTAGCGTTAATAAACAGCTTTGCTCCTTCAAGTTGTATTTGGCTCACCAGGCAACTACAAAAACAGGATCTGTTGATCATTGAAGAAAGCTAAGCTTTACCAGGGTCCCAATGGTGGCTTTTGGCCTAACATAAAACCTCTTCCAGTTTAAATCATTCAGGATAATGGTCATTCAAAAAGAGATCTTAAGGTTATGATGCGTTTCTACATTGTTTACTTGTCAGAGACCTTAAAGTTCATGGCATTTATTTTTGTTCTCATTTTTTTTTGGTTTTGGCTGAAACCATGATAAAATCAATTTTCTTTTAAATTATTGCAAAATTAAACAACAGTATCAAAGATAACAAGGTGTAGAGCTGGATGAACACAGCAGGCCAAGCAGCAGCAGAGGAGCAGGAAGGCTGACGTTTTGGGCCTAGACCCATATGGATGTCAGTGATTTTTAAATTGGGATTGTGTGCTCAGTGGGGCCTTTCATCAACAACCCAATACCTTCTGCTAAAGGGTGGCCCTGACATGCATTTTGTTTCTTGATCTTGACCATCTTCACCGTCTGGGGTGTTGATTTTTCTGTGGGAAAATTTCCCAGTGCGCTGCATAAGAAAGTGGTTGTCCAGTATAATTCTCAGCTCTCTCAGCCCCCTCTCGTTGTTTAATCGCAGAATCAAGGCAGACAATCTTCCTGCAAATGACAAATGTAATGCATGAATTTCAGTGCCAGGCTGATAGCAATTTAGACAGAGTCCAAAGGCTTGAATCAAACAACAGTTACTTTCAGCATTTCACAACAAGAAAGGAACTAAATGTAGGCAAGCAGTTCATGCTGGCAAAACCCAAAACAGTGGCTCCGAGCTAAGCATCATGTTGAAATAAAAATAACCCTTGTTTTCAAATCCATCTATGGCTTTGCCACTCCATTTCTCTAATGTCACCCAACCCCCTAAACTATCCAAAATAAGTGCACCACTTCAGTTCTTTTAATATCCCTGCTCTTGATTCCTCCACCATTGGCAAGCTTGCCTTCGACTCCTGAGGCCCTAAGCTCTTGAATTCCATCAACAACCTCTGTCTGCTGATCTGTCTTTTATCACTTTAAAATGCTTCTGAGTCTACCTTTTGTCGAAGCTTTACCTAATCTACTCAATATTTCCTTTTAGGTGGCAAAGCTAGTGCTGGAGATGACGACAACAAAAGTGTTTTTTTGCATGTTCTTTACAGCATGTTATGAAATGACATGGCTGTAAGCAGTTAATTCGTTAAATGAAGTCTCATTGCTCCTCATCTCCCAAATGAGTAATTGACCAAAGTTACTTCTATTACCAAGAGCCAGTTTCAGCTTTAGTTTGGGAATCGACATTTTGCACTCATATCAGACTTTAGTGGATGCAAGCTTTACTGAAAGAACTCGGCGTGTCAATAAGGCTCATCTTCTGGTGCCATGCAGATGTGCACTCAAAGCTTCCCGTTCAGTGCATCACAAGTGAAACTAGACTTCTTGCCTGATTTTACTCGGGTCGAAATGGGTTGACTACAAATTTTGCATCCTGCCCAAGAACCAACGCAGGAAAATGATTCTGACTCTACCCTGCAGTGTGATTTTTAAATAGGCAGCTCCACTTTTGTTTCAAGCAGTTGCTGTGACAGTGAACTGCAAAATATGGTTGTGCATCTGGCAGAGTAACTGCGCACTTAGTAATGGCATTGACAATAAATGCAACCTTTTTCACAAAACCCTGTAAAATAATATTACCAAGTTATGGATGTCAATGAAGGAGCAGGTGCTTACTGATTTTTAAATCGGTTACAATGTTATGACTAATACCTTCTTTATTGACATTTCATGAAATATATGGCATAAGTGTGAACAGTTCCCTTCTACAAACTGACCCCGTCCTGTTTGAAAACTTTGTTTTAAAAATGAAACCGAATAGCCAAAATAAACAAAGCTATCAAAGGAGACAAAACAGCCCTATTGGGGGCATTGTAACTTAACGATTTAAAACAAAGCATAAATTTACCAAATGAAGAATGAGGACTGGATGCATTCCAAACTCATTGGTGCTCATTAGCACATTCAAAACTTCAAAGGCCCATTGGACACTCTGTACCCGCTCTTCAAGTGCGTTGTCCTTTTATTCTACTGTCCCTGTTTTCAAAATTACGAAAATGAAGGACACGCACTTCCTGTGGCTCAAAACCCGTTTGTTTGTGTGTTTGGTGTTTTGTGCCCTAATCTTTAACCAATTAAAATCAACTGCTCTTAATCATAACTATGTCTGCGCAGACAATTGACACAGCATTTTTAACAATAACCAAAGACACCATATGAATACAAGTTGCATTTATTATTTCTGTTGCTGTATGGTTGAATCTCAATTGATGTTTTCATTGGAGCACCTTCTCCTATCCTTGAAGCGTTCCAGCATTTTTATCATCCATTTCCATATTGGAATGAATGTACACTGTACACTGTAGCCGTATTGGGATTTTCCTCTACTTCTCTGGCAAATTTCCACTTAATTACCAGAATCCCACCAGTGGTCTGTTCTACATGTTTGACAAACTCCTGGCACAAGTTATACACTTTTACTTTGAGCCCTTCTCAACAAAATTAAATATTCAATTAAATTCATAAGAATACAATATACTTGAACATATTTTATGTGTACTTTGAGTTTATATTACATGGCAATTATTATGTACAAAAGTATTGTTTTAAATGGCCTTTCGACTCAAGGAGATAGTAGTCTGCACTTTATAACAACACAACACAAAGCCACTGTGGTTTATGTATGCTTATGGGGTGGAGAAAAGCTTTTGGCTAATTTTTATATTAGTCAGATATAAGGAAGACAAACTCCCAGGCTTGGGAGGAGCCATCTGTCAATCGATACTCTATGCAGTGACAGGTTAATGAATTTAATGATCTTTTGTGATCATAGTTTGCATACTTAACTCTTGACTTTTATAATCTTAACATGTTGCCATCACGTGTTTCTTTTCATGCCAATTTCAGTACCAACAAAGGACCTACATTTGAAGTGTTAGTTCATTCTATTCTTTGCAGATGCTTGAGCTCCTCCAATTTTTTTTTGTATTTCCAGCATTTTGTTTTGATTTAAATTTCTACTACTTGTTGATTTGTACTTTGTTTCTAATTATCTACACAATTTATCTGACTAGCTAACTGATCAGAGACACTGAAGATTATTCTATGCTATTAAACAATTGATTGTTATATTTGTTAGAGATTAAACAGATTTATTTTTCTCAGAATTAAGATATTTAATCATGTTGAAGCTTCAGAATGTCATGATTTAATAAAGGATGCCCACCCGAAGTCTTTAATCATTCTAACCAGGAATGAGGTTGCAATTGGAAGGATGATTATTTTCAGTGAATAATGACTGGATACATGGGTAGGAGGAGATGTGAATATTTTAACTTTTGTAAAACGGAAATGTTACTGTTATTTTTGCACACTCAAATACTGCCCTGGGCTGCGGTTATCTACTACAATTATTCCTGGCTATTACTGAATTGTCTAAATATTTCTTTTGCCCTGTTCTTCCTTTTTGTAACCGTTTTCTGCGTGACCCACACAGCCTGTTTTTAAACATTACAGGAACTATATTCAGACAGAGGAAAAGAAAAGCATCCGCCCCTAGATTCATCATTTAATGTCTTTGGGGTTTAGGAACTGATATGGTTCTCTGGATGCCACTACTTTCAGAAGAAATTAGAGAATTCCAGTAAAGGATGGTATGGATAGAGCTTCCAATACCCTTGATGATAAATCCAAAGATGGGACAGAGTATCTCAATCGTTTTTTTAAAGGTTAGAAAATAAAGGAACATTCAGGTACTCTATTCTAGATCAGTGACATAGTGCAGATGGCCCAACATTTCTTTGGAAGTGGCCGAGTTTGTTTGTACTGTCTGGGGTGAGCCTTCATGATCCTCCTGTAGTGTGCTGAAGTGGTAAGGTGCTACTTGATGCATTTTTACAAACACCAATAGCCTGTTATAAAGATGCCCCTTAAGTTTTGGATCTCTGAATATGTGATTGATTAGTAGACTGGATGGCCTGAATTTCCATTCATTTTAATTTCCTTCCTGCACTGAAAACATTAGATTCAGAGTTGTTAATTGCATGGGAACCATAGCAAAAAAGCAAGATTGATACAAAAGCCTAGAGCAATTGTAGTAGATAGCTGCAGCACAGACATCATTATTTCAGTGTACGTGCACACACACACAACCGTAACAGTGCAGTTTTCGAAAAGTTAAAATATTCACAGCTCCTCACACTTGTGGTATCCAAATAGTATTCGCTGAAAACAGTAATCTTTCAAATTGCACTCCCATACTGGTTACAATGAATAAAGACTTCTGGTGAGTTTTTTTAAAAAAAATTTTAAATTAAGATCTTCACAGGCTGCAACATGATTAAATATCCTGATTCAGAAACAATGTAATGAATCATGTGAGGAATCACAAGTGGCAGTGGCCACTTGTCATGCTATTTTTAAGATTGATGTTTTCACTGTTAAAAGCGAAACAATTTGTCTTTCAATGATATTGTGATGTTAAAGTAGTAAAAAGTAGGGATTAAGACCCTCTTTCAACTATGACTTTGCAAACTTTTAATCAACTTGAGTTTTTGTTGGAACATCTAGGTTTTGAAATCATGCAAATTTTCAAGGGCCATTTTCTGTCACTTTGCTACAGACCGAATGTGTGCTTTCTCTTTATTGCCCAGGGTCATTAGGTTTTATGTGGAAACAGTTGCAGCTTTTCCTATTCATATTCATGGCACAGCTGTGAACGGTTTCAGGCACCTTATCTAGAGAAAGATAAAGGCATATGCCACCCGAAGGCTGCAGGAACAGCAAATCATATTCAGCCTGGGAACCCTGCAGCCCAATGGTATCAATGTGGACTTCACAAGCTTCAAAATCTCCCCTCCCCCAACTGCATCCCAAAACCAGCCCAGCTCATCTCCCCCTTCCTCTGTCCTTCCTATCCCCATCTCCTATCTACTAACCGCATCCCGCCCCCTTGACCTGTCCATCCTCCCTGAACTGACCTATCTCCTCCCTACCCCCCCACCTACACTCACCTTTTACTGGCTCCATCCCCGCCTCTTCGACTTGTCTGCCTCCTCTCCACCTATCCTCTCCTCTATCCATCTTCTATCCGCCTCCCCCTCTCCCCCTATTTATTTCAGAACCCTCTTCCCCTCCCCCATTTCTGAAGAAGGGTCTAGGCCCGAAACATCAAGCTTTCCTGCTCCTATGATGCTGCTTGGCCTGCTGTGTTCATCCAGCCCCACACCTTGTTGTCTTGGCATAGGGGGCAGTTTGGAGAAGGTTCGGGTACAAAAGGACAGTCTCTTATGAGGACACAGTAGATTGGGTCACCAGGAGATTGATTTGAAATTTCAAATGGTTACAGAAATGTGACTCCGGGATGGACAGGACTAGCAGCACAATGTTCCAGGGTATAGATGCTATTGGAAGGATAGAAAGGTGTGTACAAATGGTGGTGTTTCTGACTGGGAATAACATTTATGGCTGTATTTGGAGACGATATTCCTGGGAGCACATCCACGGAAGCTATGTGGGTGAAACAGAGAAATAAAGGGATGATCACCTTTGTTGGGATGGACAGGAATTTAGGTGTACAAGAAAACTTCCTGATTCAGTATGTGGATGTACCAACTAGAGAAGGAGCACATTTTGACCTGCTTTTGGAAAATAAGGCAGGGTACTTGACTGAGGTGAGTTGGGATTCGCTTTGGGGCCAGTGACCATAATTCTATTAGTTTTAAAATAGTGATGGAAAGGATAGACCAGATCTAAAAGTTAAAATTCTAAATTGGAGGAAGGCCAATTTTGATGGTATTAGGCAAGAACTTCCAAGAGTTGATCTGGGGGCAGTAATTCACAGGTAAAGGGATGGCTAGAAAATGGGAAGCTTTCAAAAATGAGGTAATGGGGGTCCAGAGACGGTATGTTTTTGTTAGTGAAGGGCAAGGCTGGAAGGTGTAGGGAATGCTCAATGATTAGAGAAACTAAGGCTTTGGTCAAGAAAAAGAAGGAAGCATATGTCAGGTATAGACAGTAGGGATTAAGTGAATCCCTAGAGTATAAAGGCAGTAGGAGTATACTTAAGGAAATCAGGAGGGCAAAAAGGGGAAATGAGAGAGCTTTTTGGCAAATAGGGTTAAGGAGAACCCAAAGAGATTTGACAAATATATTCAGGACAAAAAGTGACTAGGGACAGAATAGGGCATCTTAAAGATCAGCAAGGCCGCCTATGTGTGGAACTGCAGGAGACGGGAGATACTAAACATGTATTTTGCATCAATGTTTACTGTGGAGAAAGATATGGAAGACCGAGAACATGGGGAAATAAATAGCAACATCCCTGTAATATGGACATTTTTCAAGGAGGAGGTGCTGGACATCTTAAAAATGCATAAAGGCAGATAAATCCACAGGACCTGATCAGGTGTACCCTGGAACTCTGAAGCTAGGGAAGTGATTGCTGGGCCCCTTGCTGAGATATTTGTATCAATAGCCATAAGTGAGCTACCAGAAGACTGGAGGTTTGCTAACATGGTGCCACTATTTAAGAAAAGTAGTGCGGAAAAGCCAGGGAACTATAGACCAGTGAGTCTGACATTGGTGGTGGTGAAGTTGGTGCAGGCCATTCTGAGGGACAAGCTTTACATGTATTTGGAAAGTTCAGGACTAGTAAGGGATATTCAACGTGGCTTTGTGCATGGAAACTCATGTTTCACTAACGTGTTTTGTTTTTTAGAAGGAAGTAATGAAGAGGATTGATGAAAGCAGAGCGGTGGACATGATCTATATGGACTTCAGTAAGGCGATCAACAAGGTTCCTCGTGGTAGACTAATGAGCAAGGTTAGATCACATGGAATACAGGGAGGACTAGCCATGTGGATACAGAAATGGCTCAAAGATGGAAAAGAGGTTGGTGGTGGAGGGTTGTTTTTCAGACAGGAGGCCTGTGACCAGTGGTGTGCCACAAGTGCTGGGCCCATTGCTTTTAGTCACTTAGATAAATGACTTGAATGTGAACATAGGAGGTATGGTTAGTAAGTTTGCAGATTACACCAAAATTGTAGATGTAGTAGACAGCGAAGATGGGTACCTCAGTACAACAGACCTTGATCAGATTGGCCAATGAACCAAGGAGTGGTAGATGGAGTCTTGTTCAGACAAATGCGAGGTGCTGTATTTTGGAAAAGCAAACCAGGGCAGAACTTATACACTTAATAGTAAGGTTCTGGGGAGTGTTGCTGAACAAAGAGACCTTAGCGTGCAGGTTCATAGTTCCTTGATTGTAGAGTCACGGGTCGAGAGGATAGTGAAGAAGGCATTTGATATGTTTGCCTTTATTGGTCAGTGTGTTGAGTACAGGAGTTGGGAGGTCATGTTGCAGCTGTACAGGACATTGGTTAGGCCACTTTTGGAATTCTGCGTTCAGTTCTGGTCTCCCTGTTACGGGAAGATGTTGTGAAATTTAAGATTTGCAAGGATGCTGCCAGGGTTGGGGGATTTCGAGCTGGAGGGACAGACTGAGGCTATTTTCCCAAGCGCTTTTGAGGCTGAGGGGTGACCTTTTTCATAGAATCATTAGAATTCCTACAGTGTGGAAACAGGCCCTTTGGCCCAACAAGTCCACACCGAACCTCAGACGATCCCACCCAGACCCATTCCCCTGTTACTGACCTAATCTACACATCCCTGAACACTGTGGGCAATTTAGCATGGACAATTTACCTAACCTGCACATCTTTGAATTGTGGGAGGAAACCCACGCAGACGTGGGGAGTATGTGCAAACTCCACACAGTTGCCCGAAAGTGGAATCGAACCCAGGGTGCTGGTGCCGTGAGGCAGTAGTGTTAACCACTGTGCCACTTTTTTTAGAAAGGTTTATAAAATCATGAGGGGTATGGAAAGGGTGAATATCCAAGGTCTCTTCCCTCAGGTGGGGTGAGTCTAAAACTAGAGGGCATAGGTTTAAGGTGAGAGGAGAAAAGATTTTAAAAGGGACCTGAAGGGAACTTTTTCATGCAGATGCTGTTGAGTGTATGGAATGAGCTGCCAGAGGAAGTGGTGGAGGCTACTACAATAACATTTAAAAGGCATCTGGACGGGTCTATGAATAGGAAGGGTTTAGAGGGATACGGGCCAAATGCTGGCAAGTAGAACTAGAGTAATTTAGCATATCTGGTCTGCCTGGCGAGTTGGACTAAAGGGTCTGTTTCCATGCTGTAGAGCTCTGACTGTATGAATGGGAAGTGACCTTAATGAATCATGCAACATCCCTAGATGACTTAATAGGGTAGATGCAGAAAAGTTGTTTTCACTTGTGTGTTTAGGACCAGAGGGCATAACCTGGAATAAAGTCTCTCAATTTGTCAGATGAGGAAGAAATTTATTTTCACATGGTGGTGAATCTGCAGGAATATTGACTGCAGAGGACTGTGTCCAAACATATTCAAGGTTGAGATGGACAGATTTTAATCGGTAAGGGAATTGAGGGTTATGCGGGGTGGGGGGGGTGGGAGGGGGTGGAAAGTAGGAATGTGGAGATCAGGATTAGGAGGTTAATCATGGTTTCATTAGGCAGCAAAAGAGCTCAATGGGCTGAAGGGACAGAAATAGGCCAGATGTCTTAGAGACGTAGAAAATATGATCAGGAGTAAGCCATTTGACCCTTCGAGCTCCTGGGCTGACAGTGAACCCTGCCTTAGACTTGCTGTTCTGGGACCCACTGACTGTTGGCAGTCCTCCTTAACTTGGTTGAAGATTACTCTACTCTACTTTACTCAGCTTTGAATTTGAGACACGGCCATTTGATTCACAGTGTGTTTACTCCGTAGGCTGCTTGCACATGCTGTAGGGGCAAGATTTGATAGACCAATGTACCAAGCAGCAACATGTCCATCTGTTTGACCTATGACAAGCATGTCAAATTGCCTGCATTCTTGCTTTAATCAGCAAGATAACACTTTACCCAACTTCCCCCGCACCGCGCCCCCCCCCCACTCCCCAGTCAAACTTTTTTGCAAGGCAAGGCAAGAATGCTGCGAGCACCCAGACGTAAAGGAACTGAGTAAGTGCGAAGAGAGTAAGTGAGCAGCTCTGAGATTCAGATATAACAAGGCGTAGAGCTGGATGAACACAGCCGGCCAAGCAGCATCAGACGAGCAGGAAAGCTGACGTTTCGGGCCTAGACCCTCCTTCAGAAATGGGGAAGGGGATTCTGAAATAAATAGGGAGAGGTGGACAGAAGATGGATAGAGGAGAAGACAGACAGGTCAAAGAGGTGGGTTTGGAGTCAGTAAAGGTGAGTTTAGGTGGGGAGTTAAGAAGGGGATAGGTCAGTCCAAGGAGGATGAGATTCAGCCCTGTTCAATCCATGATCTGTTGGGGGAGGGGGAGGGGGAAGAAAATTCCCCTCAGCAGCATTGCAATGAAAGGGATCTAAAGTGCAGCATGCAGATGCAAAAAAAACTAAGTGGATCGAAGATCTGCCATTATGATGCAGAAAAGTTATGTATCAGATGGAAAAGCCTGTGGATAGGATGCATGTAGACGCTACTCGTGAAGCGTGCCCTGAAGTATTGGTGATGGCTGTCCAAGAAGGAGATGAGGCAAATGGCAACTGGAATCACCAGGTACTCACTCTGACTTCCTTACATTAAGTTCTCAGTTAGTTTCTATCTAGTTCATGGGGAAAAATGCATATTTAAATGAGTTAAGAATAAGAAATGAGTCATTATTCCAGTTAATAGCCCTCTTATTCACGAGAAAGCATCTCCTTCCCATACTTTTTTTTTTTGAAAATCTACACTTTATGGTCTTGCCACTGAGAGAGGATTTCCAACTCCACTTACACTGCCTACCACTACCTGTGCTGTGGTGTTCTGTGCCTGGGGAAAATTTGCCCCTCTGTGTTGTGATTTAACACATCTGAAGGTGAGAAACTGTCAGTATTTTTATTTTAGAATGATATATATATTCTCTCAACATTCCTTTTTATGATTATTTTCAGGGAAGGACATTGACTTACATCAATCTGGAAAGTGTTTTTTTTATTTCTTTCCTTGAGAAGAGACAGGCTCTGATACACAAAAGCCGTCAGGTGACCTTTGGTGGCCATCTATCCAGATGTTTTTGTTCAGTATTAAGATAAAATCAACTGTGGATGCTAGAGACCTGAAACAAAAATAGAAATTGCTGGAGCAACTCAGCAGGTCTGGCAGTATCTGTGGGGAGAAGGGAGAGTTAATGTTTCAAGTCCAGTGACCCTTCATCTGAACAGCATAGTTATTATGAAGTTGAGAATAGATTATACTGATGTGGGTATGAAAATTTAAGCATACAAACACATGAATACCACAATAAAAGTTAAGTACTGCAGATGCCAGTCATCTGAAATAAAAACAGCATTGTTGAAAATTGGTAAGTCCAGCAGCACCTACGAGAGAGAGATATTTTGCATTTAATATAGCTTTTCACTGGAACTGATGAGCAATGGAAATGGGATAAGTTTTAAATTTGCTGAAGTGGGGAGGGGCAAGTGGACCAAAAAAGGGAGGTTTGGGGAAAGGTTAGAAAAGTGAGGGAGTGATATTCTTTTGTAGAGAAAGGACAAAGCATCAGCTTAGAGTAGGTGGTAAGAGCTGAATAAAAGATTGAGCCTTAACCCTGACTCTATAACGTATGCAAAAATCAGACAGATGCTGAAGATATAAATATACATATCAAATGGTAGAATAGAGATCATTGCCTGAAATTGTTTCACTCAGTATTGAGACCAGAAGGCTCAGAAGTGCCTAATTAGAAAATAAGGTACAGTTTTTCTAGTTTGACTTGGGCTTCACTGGAACACTGCAGCAGTGCTAGGACAAAAATATCTGCATGAAAACAATTTCTTTTGAAATAGCAAATGAACAGAACACTATGGTAATGCTTGCAGACAAAGCAGAGGTGTTCTATGTTGTAGTAATATATATCACATTCAAGATTGAAAGAAGATCAAATAAGTTGCTACTTAAGTTGGAAGAAATGTCTGGGGCCTTGGACAGCGTGGAGGAAGGAGGTAAATGGGCAATCGTTACGCCATGCAATCACAGGAGGTGTATCCTCTGGGAAGGGGATGAAGTGTTGAGGTGATAAAGGAGTGGTCCACATTCATGAAGAGAACAGATTCATGCAGAATGCTGACCGGGAAGGAGAAGAGATGATGTGTTTGGTGGTGAATGGCAGAAGATGATCCCTTTAATGGAAAGACACCTGTGTCTGCAAGACAGGGTAAGGGATGGAAGCAGAACACCAGAAATAGTTCCAGCATGGCTGTGGGCTCTGTCAACCATTTTGAGCTGAGATGGGAGGAGAATCATCTGTTTCCGTTATTGTGGAAAATAACATAATGGGAATAGATGCCATAGAAATGGAGAAATTAGGTGATTGGAATATAGTCCTTTTAAGGAAGAGGAGTGTATTTATGTTACTGTTGGAATATAATGAAAATTAGTAAACATTTAGAGTTGACAGATTTGTAATGAATAAGTGTAATAATACTTGCAAATACTCCTCCATTTTCCTCCTGAAAAGAGAGGGACATTTCATGTTTTTAAAGTTCTAATAATCAAGTTGGAATGATGTCTAATAGAAGTTTTTTATATATTTGACCTTATTACATTTTTGTTAAACCATTGATTTTTTTTTTTTTTGGACTAGTTTTATCTCTGTTCATTCTTTAGGTAATTAATACTGAAGATCAGGAAATAAGATATTCAAAAAATTTTGAATAAGAGGGCATAGGTTTTAAGGTGAGACAGGAAAGATTTTTAAAAAAAAATACCCGAGGTAACAAGGTGTGGGGCTGGACGAACACAGCAGGCCAAGCAGCATCATAAGAGCAGGAAAGCTTGACGTTTCGGGCCTAGACCCTTCATCAGAAATGGGGGAGGGGAAGAGAACTATACCCGAAGTATAGCCTTTTCACACCGAGAATGCTGTGGGTGTGGAAAGAAGTGGAGTTGGGTATGATTACATTTTAAAAGACATCTGGATGGGAAAATGAATAAGAAGGGTTTGGAGGGATATGGGCCAAATACTGGCAAATGGGACTAGGTCAGATTGGGAGATGGTCCAAAGGATCTGTTTCCGTACTCTGACTCTATAATAGGCTCCACTGGTTAAGGAGCATTTTATGTGTATGTGTAAAACTTTTTTTTTAAAAGTTGAAAAATAAATTCTTAAGTGGTTAGTTTAAGTTGCTTGCAAAGTCGTGTAATATTCTATATTTTTCCACAATTTTTAGTAGCTTTGGTTATATGCTTGTTGGTGGCTCATGTTTTAGCTGCAAAATTCACTAAGACCGACAAAACGAGTGCAAGGCTTGCAATTCATAATGAACCTGCACTCGTTACTTCCAATGCAGCCAGAACTTAGCCTGCAATTAATGCTAAGCAAGATGTTGAGAGGTCACATGCCCGAGCAGGGATGATAAAATTGTGACAGTTTAACACAAGTTCAAGTAAGCCTGCCCTGGAAAATGACTCGAATTCTTTTATGGCTTTATTTAGCATAAAGCTGCATTTCAGTGTGCACTGGTAACTATCATTGAAATGCTGAAAGAACATTTTTTTTTCATGCAGGAACAGCCACCCGGTTTGCAGACTGGACCAATCTGCATGTCAGAGCTGTTCCCTTAGTGCTCACTCACCTTGAGCCTCTCTGAATGGTGGCAGCATCCTTGGTTTGTATTGAATTGCCTTTTAGCACTTTGCCCCTCAGCCAAAGCTGCCAGTCTCAAAGTACTTCTGCCCTGTTTCATCATTTAATGTATACACAAAGCCAGGCAACATGTCATGATTGCCAGTAATTCTCAATTAAGTCAAGAGATCTCAGCCAGGACTTCTGGTAAATTAAGTCAAGGCCAGTCAGTCATTTTGGGTGGTAAGGATCAGGGCCCTCTCCTCATGGGAGCAGAAAGATGAATGGTGGGGAGCCCACCACATGTCTTACGTCTTGACGTGTATGACTTTCTCCGGGAATGAGAGGAAGGGAAGGATTGAGTATGATAAAGTGGATGGCATAGCTCTTACTGCTGGTATGACAGGGGAAAAGTGGTAGCTTGGGCCACATGAATGAGTAGGCAGCACAGAGAATATGCAGGATTAGTGGTGTGGAGGGGAGCTAGGGTGGATGAGGGCAAGTGAGGAAAGATGTTGCATACAATTTGAGTGGTAGAGCACGAGCCTTGATAAGAGGTGGGTACAGTACCAGAGGTAGTGAGTGTGAGGTAGCAGAGAAAAGATGGTTGCTCTTAGTCTGGCAGAGTGGAGAAGGTCACTATCATTTCTCATACACTGAGTATTCCTCCAGATGGTTGAGACTGCATTGCCACTTGGGTCAATCTTAGACCAGGCTGGCAGGTTCTGATGCCATGACCTTTTTTTGACTACAATTCCAGGTAGATGAGGATAGTCTTCCTCTGCATCAGCCCATCCACCACCATCTGCAGGACTCTGTCCACAAAACATGGCACTAATTTCCCTGCCATGCCTGGGGCTAATGTCTCTCACTGTAAAGGGAAGATCTGAACTGACAGTACCTCTCTGGGCATTCAGTGGGTTTTTAAAGATGGCCCCAGTGCCAGGAATGCCAGTCTATTCTAGAATATCCTGTTTATGGAAAATTCCTGGAATGGAGGGTGGTATAAGTAAGCTAGCGTTAGATGACAGCATCGCTATAGGGGCAGGGGGTAGCTCATTAATGAGACAGATTTGAGATGATATAGAACATAGAACATTACAGTGCAGTACAGGCCCTTTGGCCCTCTGTTGTGCCGACCTGTGAAACCAATCTGAAGCCCATTTAACCTACACTATTCCCTTATCATCCATATGTTTATCCAATGACCATTAAATGCCCTTTAAAGTTGGTGAGTCTACTAGGCCTCACAAAGAGAAACCTTCTGTGAAACTTGACAAAAAGAATTGATACTTAGCCGAATGTCGAACTTACTGATGTAACTTTGTGCTTCTCTGCCTTGTTGCAATAAATTGCATATTGTTTACAACAAGAGCTGCTTCTTATTAAGGCTTGTTCGTGGATTTCCTCGACCACTTCAAATGAAGTAGATATTTAGATTCAGTCAAGGAGAGAGGATGTTGGCAGCAAATTGCTTCAAATGATAAGCTGGTAGTGATTGGCATTGCAGCAGCATACAACAAGCCCACCTTTCTGTATGCAACTTGTCCTCCTCTCTGCATTCTCTGTATATTCCTTTTTATGTCGCAATTGGAATAGAAACTGCAGTAACCATGCCTGGGAGCTAGGAGTGAAAACAAAGCTGACGGTTCACATACCACACGACTCACTGTAGGAGTCTAGGCCCAGAACATCAGCCTTCCTGCTCCTCTGCTGCTTGGCCTGCTGTGTTCACATACCACACGACTCACTGTAAACTTCGACAACTTTAAACAGCAACTCAAAATTGACCTTTCTCCAAAGCATCAACCAACAGAAATTAATCAACAACTTACAAGGAAGTGTGACAATCCAGTTAAACATATTACTTTCCAAGTTTCAGTGTTCTGTGTTGACGCTGTTAGATGCATAGATAACCATAGATCCTGGAAACGTATTATGCTTTCCCTGTAGAATATGGGTTGGTAATGCACAGCAAAGAAAAGCTATTACTCCAGAAGTCACCTCTTCAAAGCTCTAAATAAAGGTTCAGATCAATAATCATCATAGTAAAGAACCTGCTTCATAGTAATCTTCAGTTATTGAACATGTTTCTGTGTGAAGATTTCAATCATTGTTTTGGCAAGGATGGATATATATTTATGTTCAGCACAAAACCAGCACAAGAGTTGGGCACTGCAAAATGAACTGACGCTGGCACTGACCAGAATATGTGCAGAATGATTTGGGATAAAATGGGGGAATGTTCACATAGTTGCATGAAAGAAGTGGAGGATGAAAGATACAATTTCTGTGAGATTACAGTGTGATATATCATCTGGATCAATAGTGAGGGAGATGTTGACACCAGCAATAAGGATCCAGATGTTGTCCAGCATGGAGCATCTCTATAGTTATTCTGCTGATGCTTCTCTCTTTCCTTGCCAAAGCAGAGAAACAGGTGGGTTTAAATGGAAATGATATATCAAACATATTGGCAGTGTGTTGAGGGAGGGGACGTATCATTAAAAGATGTCAAGATTTGATGGCTGCAGAAAATTACAAGGGGCAAAGAGCCTTGGCACGTTCTTTCCCTCCTAGTTATTCCTTTAAAGCTGCCTATGCATTGAGGATAAACCCACTTATACTTAAAAAGGTCTTGGTATCAACAAAGTAACAATAGAAAGTAAAATGTCAATGTGATGACAGCCTCTCATTATCAGCTCATTTTTTGCTGTTATTTACACCATCTTCAGCGTTACTTAGATCAGAAAATCCTAAAGCCATAAAGATACAGAACTGGTAAGGATGTATCCTGACTCGTTCCAACTTTGATAACAGGAGAAAACTATCTAAACTTGTACTGTCAATCTGACTTATGTTCGGCTGATTATTATTAGTGGTTTAATTTATCTATACCTATTGCAATCTCTAGCAGCGTGCCTTTTTATCTACAACAACAGGAGGAGGGGAGGGGGGGAATGTCTGAGATAGGCCATGTCAGCATACTTCATTCAAATAAATGTTCATGGTGCTGTTTTGTTGTTGTTTTAATTCAAGGCTAGACTCTAGATTCTGATTGGCTTCACCAAAGCAAGGCATGCAAAAGATGCCAAATTAAATGAAGCAACATCTGTATTCAAATGTATAAACAAATACAGTAAGTTATCCCCAAGAATAGGAGCACAGCCTTCCATTGCAGCTTTTGCCACAAACTTCCAAGTCATCTTCTGGGAATATCAGAGCTTTATCCCAATTTTCTGGTTGTGGATGCTTTTGACTCTCTGTTGCTCCAATGACATTTTTCTTAAAGCTGCTTCCAGTTAAATAAAGTCTCTCTACATAGCCATAGTAAACTTCATCTTTCAAAAGTGTGCATGTCCCAATTAGTTCTGAGGAAGGGTTATCAGACCCGAAAAGTAACTTTTTTTTTGTTTTGTTTTTTTTTTTCTTTCCTTCACAGATGCTGCCAGACCTGCTGACCTTTTCCAGCAACTTCTGTTTTTGTCCCCAATTAGCTATTGGCTCAGTGGATCTTGAGCCTTGCTCCAATGTCCCTGGCTCTAATCGTATAACAGGCTAAAGCTAAGCTCCCAGTATTTAAGCTTAATCCACTGAATGTATGCTTAAAGCCAGGAAGAGGGCTAGTCCTGCTAACTGTGACTCCATGTCATTACTGATCACAGCCCAGGTTAGCCCCGGTTGCAATTTTTGATGGTAGCAGAGGAAATTTTTTCCCAAATACAGGAGAAATTTTGTTTCAGGTTCAATAGAGATGGCAATAAGCGTTGTTATTGTAAGTTAAAATGATAGGAATCTCTGCATTGAGTTTGCTCCTAATTTTTTTTAAATATAGGGCTACATATCGAAGTTGATTTTACTTTATTTTCAAGTTCCTTGCGAAAAATACTCAGGCAATTTTTTTCTCTTGTGTACATATTTTAAATACATTTGTTTATCATAGGCAGAATGCTCGATTTTAAGAAGGGGAAAACACTCATCATTGACAGTTGGAAATTTGTTTCCTTGTTCTCTACGTGGTACATTTTCAGAAGTACAAAGGCCATGAAGTAAATCGGAGGAGAAAAGATACAAAATAAATATTCTTGTGGCATCATGTTGCTCCAGGCTAGTTGTCCATGTTTGTAAGCAATGAGCTTTACGGTGGAGTCAGTCAGACTGCTAAAGTCTATGCAAGATTTCTGTCTGAAAGTTGGATCTTTATGCCTCTAGCCTTTTCAAAAGGCCTCCAGCAGATCTAGAGTCAACTGTTCTGAGGATAGATGTTGGTCTGTTGTCGCCCATTGATGTTTTTAAGATGTAGCTTACACTTAGGTTTATAAAACATAGACATGTAGGAAAGAGGAGCAGGAACGGACTATTCAGTGCATTAAGCCTGCTCTGCCAGCCGATATGATATTGGGCTTAAACTCCATTTCCCATATCCCTTGACTTTCTGAAAGACTGAATATCTGTCTATCCTTCCCTTGGACAAATTCAGCCATTGTGTATCCACAGTGCATTCAGGTAGAGAATTCCAAAGATTCATAGGCGTTTGAGTGAAGAAATCTCTCCTCTCCTCTCCTCATTTCAAACTGTTATCCTGAAACAACAACCCTTGCTCTAGATTTTCCAGCCAATTACCTTTTGATGACCTATTAATTTCTTATTATAGGATTGGTCTGAGGTTGTCAAAACCATCAGATTTAAATCTGGATTTGGTACCTAGGACCTGGTTTAAATTAATTGGCTAAATTCAAAAACATGTTGTCTTGGTAAAAATGCTGCTTTGCTTGCTAACTGTATGGCCTTTTTGATACAATCTTCCAATTTTAAGAACAACTCTGGGCATCTCTGCCCGCAGACTTTTTTAAATCTCCAAGCCTAAAGAAAACATCCCTTTAAAGAGACCATGTACTCTCCCCCTGCCCCACCCCTAGCACAATTATTTTACAGACCAATTCCAATGTCCTGACTGCCAATCCACAAGTACTATACCAACTTTGCAACAATATCTTTCATTATACTTGGAGACCAAAATTGCACATTACTGAGACCACACCTAAAAGACAAAGCCACATGCAATTGTATTTGTAAATGAGAATATGATGCCTCGTGTAAAACTAATTTTACACAAGCACCAATGCTGGATGGGATCCATTTGGTATTTTGAAGCACTGTATTGAGGATCCAATGGGGGTATTGTGCCCTTTCTGTTGCATCACCATTTAGGAAGCACGTGAAGATTTGGAAAGGATTCAAGATATGTATTGGAACTATTTCAGGACTCTGCGCAGATGTTCAATATACCTTTTAAGGGATATGTTCATGATGTTATCACCATATCATGCTATGTGACCTAAAGCTTGCAGTATCCATCCTGTGGAGCTCTATTCTCCTCTGACACTAGCCAGAGATGTGTGCTTAGCTTAACCTTAGACATGCAAGTACCTGCATATATGTGCATGAAGATAACAAATGTTCTAATAAAATATTGTTGCATTCTTCCGTATTACATGACTGAAAACATCTTGCCCCTGTGTTATGGGACCTAACATAAGTATCGCTGTGTCATAGTGACAGGTATCAGTCACCATAGCAATCTTGGTTGCAAATCACATTGAATTGGAGAAGCAGGAGCTGCTTTCTTTAGACCAGGAAAGGGTACTTGAGTCGATTAAAAACAAAATCATAAGGACGTGCATGTTGAAAATGAGAATATTTCCATTCACTAATGGGTTGAGAATGATGAGGCACAGATTCACAGCCATTTGCAAAGAACCAGAAGTAAAAGAGGAAAGGGTTTTTTATTAGTCCATATGTGCTTAAGGTTTGAAAAGCACAGCCAGTCCTGGTGATGTATGTAGAGCCACTTGTATGCTTCTAAATGAAAATGGATAAGTACGTAAAGTCACAAAATTTGCGATGATGTGGAGACAGTGTGTGGGAGTGGGATTTGCAGGATTGTTGTGCAAAAGAAAACTTTAAACTGTCATTCTGGACTGAATGGCCTTCGGTGGAGCATTTATCAATGAGTTTTAATTTTCCAACTTTACCTGAAATTTGACATGCACGAAGATCAGTTTGTTACCTCAGTTAACTCATGTTTATTTTGTGCCCACATCCAAGAGTTTGAGTTCAACATAGACTAGTCAAAGTAGAAGGCAAGGTCAAGAAGTAGCTTTAAGCTTGGGCTTCTTTAGAACTCTATTACTAGGATGCAATTAAAAAAAATGATGCAATACATGACAATCTGAGAGATTAAGTCACTACCCGTGAATAGTGGCTGTCCAATAGAAGACAGATGGTGGTAGTAAGTTGAAAGTCTTCTGCCTGGAGCTCAGTGACCAGTGGTGTTCCTCAGGGATCTGTTCTGGGACCTCTGCTCTTTGTGATCTTTATAAATGACTTGGATGAGGAAGTGGAAGGGTGGGTTAGTAAATTTGCATTGACATGAAGGTTTGTGGAGTTGCAGACAGCATGGAGGGCTGTTGTAGGTTGCAACGGGACATTGACAGGATGCAGAGCTGGGCAAAGAAGTGGCAGATGGAATCCAACCCAGAAAAGTGTGAAGTGATTCATTTGAGGTTGAATTTGAATGCAATGTGGAGGGACGGAGGGATCTTGTGGTCCATGTCCATAGATCCCTCAAAGTTGCTACCCAAGTTGATAGGGTTGTAAAGATGGTGTATGGTGTGTTGGCTTTCATTGGCAGGGGAATTGAGTTTAAGACCCATGAAGTTATGCTGCAGCTCTATAAAACTCTGGTTAGACAACACTTGGAATATTGTGTTCAGTTCTGGTCACCCCATTATAGGAAGGATGTGGAAGCTTTAGAGAGGGTGCAGAGGAGATTTACCAGGATGCTGCCTGGACTGGAGGGCAGGCCTTATGAGGGAAGGTTGAGGGAGTGAGGGCTCTTATCATTGCAGCGAAGAAGGATAAGGGGTGACTTGATAGATGTTTACAAGATGAGAAGCACAGAGTGGTTACCCAGAGACTTTCTCCCCAGGGTGGAAATGACTATTATGAGGGGGCATAATTTTAAGGTGATTGGAGGAAGGTATAGGGGAGATGTCAGAGGTAGGCTCTTCAGAGTGTGGCGGGAGTGTGGAATGCACTGATGGCAGTGGTGGTAGAGGCAGATACTTTAGAGACTTAAGTGACCCTTGGATAGGCACATGGAGGATAGTAAAATGTAGGGTATGCAGGGTACATTAATCTTAGTAGGATAAGAGGTCAGCACAACATCGTGGGCTGAAGGGCCTGTACTGTACTGTGCTGTACTGTTCTATGTTCTATGAATACTAGTCATCTTTCATTTTTCATCCCTCCTCTAACTAAACCTACTAACTATTATTTATGCCCAATGAGAATTATATCCATAATGCCATTGCAAGTTTACTCCAGCATCCCAAAGCTCTGGGACAAGTCATTTCCAAATTAAAAAGAAAGCACTGCAGATGCTGGAAATCTGAACAAAAAACTGAAATAGCTAGAGAAACTCAGCAACTAGGAGATAGAAATAGTCGATAGAACGTAGAGCTGGAGGAGCACTGCAGGTCAGACAGCATCGGAGGAACAGGAAAGTCGACCTTTCAGGTCTAGACCCTTCAGGACTGGGGAGGGGCAGAGAGCTCAAATAGATAGAGAGGGGGGTGGGGCTGAGGGAAGGTAGGTGGGATGGTGATACATGGATTCAAGTAGGGACACAGGAAGGGTGGAGTGGATAGGTGAGAAGGAAAATGGACAGGTTGTGTCAGGTCAAAGAGGTGGGGATGAGAGGGAGGGCTGGACATGGGATGATGCCAGGGATGGGAGAGTTTGAAGCTGGTGAATTCTATGCTGAGCCATTGGGCTGTAAGCTCCCGAGGTGGAATATAAGGTGTTCCTCCGGCTTGTGTGGCCTCGTTGTGACAGTGGAGGAGGCCTAGGATGGACATGTTGCCCAGGGAGTGGGAGGAGGAATTAAACTGGCTGGCAATGGAAGGTAGCACTGATTGGCGCCTATAGAGCGCTGATGCTCTGAAAATCGCTCACTAAGTCTGCGCTTGGTTGCTCCGATTTTTCGAGGAAACCACATTGGGAATGATGGATGTAATAAACCAGGTTAGAAGATGTACAAGTGAAGCTCTGCTGGATTTGGAATGATGGTTTGGGGCCTTGGACAGAGGTGAGAGGTGTTGTGTAGGGTCAGGTGCAGCACTTCCTGCAGTTGCAGGGAAATGTGGTGGGGAGTTTGGAGCTGACAAGGGAGTTGCAGAGTAAACGATCCCTACGGAAGGCAGATAGGGGTGTGGACTGAAATAGCTTTTTGGTGGCAGGGTCTGATTACGGGGGTAAAAATGGCAGAGGATGATGTGTTGGATTTGGAGATTGGTGGGGTGGTATGTAAGGACCAGGGAAGTTGATCTTAGGGTAAAATGTGGCAGAATGGCCAGGATAGCTTTGGAATAGTCGAGCGGTAATGAAGTAACAAACACATGGATGAGGGATTCAGCAGCATAGAGCTGAGATCGTGCAGAGAGAGGTGATAATATGGAGATGAAAGTAGGTGAGATTAACAATGGCCTGGATATGTAGTTGGAAAGGCATCTTGGGGCCACGTTTGAAACTAAGGCAGTGAACTGCCTTGTTCAGCCTGAGACAGTTGCCAGGAACAGGGATGGTGTCAGAGATGAGGATAAGAGTTTCTGGAAAGGAGTAAAGGCAAATGGTTTTCGGTTTTTTTTTTCAATTTCCAGTTAGAGAAAGTTTCTGTTCATCCAGTACTGAGTGATAAATCATCATTCTGATAATTTTAGACAGTAGAAAGTGCAAGACCTAATTGGGTAGGGAGGAGAATGTATAGCCAGAGCAGAAGTTGTATAAGGAAGTACACTCAAAAATTAACTAAAACTTTGGCATAGGTGGTCTATGAATGGCTCCTCCCACAAAAATCAGTTTGTAGAATTGACCAAATAGTATTGATAAACAATCTACAACCATGCAGCATCTAATTACTACTTCTTTTATTTATTGGCTTCTAGGCTGTCTTGCCTGGCATTAGTGTAATACATTTATTGTTAATAGTAAGACGACAGGTTAGATTAGTTTATGTAGTAAATTACTCAAATACTTGCCTCTTCTGCCAAAGAGAGATCTTACGATCTTGTCTAGCAGTTTTTCATTAGTAAATAGAATTATCATGTACGTACTTGAGATAACAAGGTGTAGAGCTGGATGAACACAGCAGGCCAAGCAGCATCAGAGGAGTAGGAAAGCTGACGTTTCAGGTTTGGACCCTTCTTCAGAACTAGACTTATACGTTTAAAAGTAGGGCCTTTGTCAGTGTTGTAGAACTCCACACTAAGAATAATAATACACTAACTCTACACTAAACTCTAAGCTCTATACCTTGTTATCTCAGATTGTCCAGTATCGGCAGTTCCCACTATCTCTGAATCATGTACTCACTTTTGTTGGTCGACATTTGCTCACTGAACTTAAATTTGAAGAACTGTATTATATGAGAACTCTGGTTCAGGTTGCAGCAAACTCGTATCTGAGTCAAACTCTGATCTGAGTTCTGTTTTTAAATCCCACTGTGGGGACTTTTGCATGAAATATCAAGTCTGACATTCCAGTGCAGCACTGAGAATACAACATTGTCAGAGGTGCCGTCTTGGATAAAGTATTAAACTGAGGCCCTAACTGCCCTTGGATGTGGGTACAAAAGATCTCCTGGCAATTTTTATTATTAGAATAGCACACACAAGCTAAATGATCACCATCTCATTCCTGTTTGTGGGAAATTGTCATGCACAAATCGGCTGTCACCTTTCCTGCATAATAGAAATTAAGCTTTAAAAACATTTCATCTGTAATACACTTCACGATCTGCCATGGTTGTGAAAGATGCTATGCAAATGCAATATTTGTTGCTTTATTTATTATACTTCCAATTATGTTCACATTTTTAAAATTTATATCTTGTATGTTATTGCTATTCTCATGCTGCATAGTATGTGCTTGTGGGTCAGAATTGTAGGTTTTGTCCGAGAGCCCGATGTGTTGTCACCTCTTAATATTGTCCTCGCTCACCAAAGATTCAGAGCAGCAATACAGATGCATATATTCCCATTTCTGTTAGTCGGAGCATTCAGAGCTAAATTTCGGTTCCAAGCGTGTTCAGCAGCAATAATTCAAGCACAACAAAGTTTACAGTACTTAAGTGAAAAATTTATGATTCCTGTTAGTTTCCAACCAGCAATTTATGCTTTTAATCTCACCTTATTCTTAAGTTAGAGTGACTGAAGTAGTCTCTCCCTTTTTTCCTTGACTGCTGTAAACCAAGCACAAGTAATTACATTTAAAAGATTGATTTGCAAGAGTGTAATAAATATGTCAAAGTGACTGATGATTATGCTCACAAACTCTACGCTGTAAACAATATGCAAAGTCATGCAAATGTTTCTCATCCCTTTTAAAGTTTTTTTTTCATTGATTCCCACTTCCTATTAAACACTGGCTAGACCAACATTTACCCGTTCTCGGTTGTCCCTCAGACTGTTGCGGTGAGCTGTCCACTTGAGCCACTGCAACACATCAGCTGCAGATAGACCAACAGTGTCATTTAGCAAGGAAGTTCTAGAATTTTACTCGAGACAGTGAAGAAATGGTAATAGTTCCTGTCAGGATGGCATGTGGCTTGGAGGGGAATCTGTACGTGGTTGTTCCCATGCTTCAACTGTCTTGCCCTTTTTGGGTGGTAGAGGCCATGGGTTTTGGAAGTTCTGTCAAAGAAGCCATGGTGGAATGTTGCAGTGCATTTTGTAGATAGTGGACACTGCTGCCACCGTGTTTTAGCAGCGGAAGTAGGGGGTGTTAAATTTAGAGACACAGGTGACCATTTACTGCTGTTCTTTGTCTTGAAAGCTGTCCAGTTTCTTGAATGTTGTTCCTGGCACACTCATCCAGGCTACACATTGCAAGTCAAAAGTTGCCAGTGTTCAAGCACTTTCAGAAAGGCCGATTTATTGACTTTTTATCATGTATCCTAATTTAAATAAGTGCTAACAATATTATTAGTTACAAAGAATGTTAATCTCTTCAAAAGGATGCAGAGGAGAGTATTATAATTTTAAAAAAAAAATAATGATGGGTGTTTTCCATTGCGAGGAGGTCAGAGAAGCTAGCATGAAAGTTAGCAACACCGGCCAAATTGTTTAAAGCTGAGCTGAGAATCATAGAATCTTGTAGCAAATGAAGACAGAGGGTGGACGCCTGTGCCCAGCGATGTGCCACAAGGATCAGTGTGGGTCCACTGCTTTTTGTCACTTATATAAATGATTTGGATGTGACCAAAGGAGGTATGGTTAGTAAGTTTGCAGATGACGTTAAAATTGGTGGTGCAGCATGTTACCTCCGAGTACAATGGGAACTTGATCAGATGGGCCAATGGGCTAAGCAGTGGTAGATGGAATTTAATTTAGCTAAATGCAAGGTGCTACTTTTTTTGAAAAGCCAAATCAGGGCAGGACTTTTACGCCTCAATGGTAAGGTTCTGTGGAGTGTTGCTGAACAAAGAGACCTTGAAATGCAAGTTCATAGTTTCTTGAAAGTGGAATCGTGAATAGATAGGATTGTAAACAAGGCAGTTAGTATGCTTACCTTTTATTGGTCAGTGCATTGAGTATAGGAGTTGGGAGGTTATGTTGCAGCTGTACAGGACATTGGTTGGGCCACTTTTTGGAGTATTGCATGCAATTCTGGCCTCCCTCCTATAGGAAGGATGTAGTGAATCTAGAAAGGGGTCAGAAAAGATTTACGAGGATGTTCCCAGGGTTTGAGCTATAGCGAAAGGCTGAAGAGGCTGGGGCTAATTTCCCAAGTGGGTCAGAGGCTGAAGGGTGACCTAATAGAGGTTTATAAAATCATGACAGCCATGAATAGGGTAAATAGGCAAGGGGTGAAGGAGTCCAAAACAAGAGGGCATAGGTTTAAGGTGAGAGGCGAAAGGTATGAAAGTAACCTAACGGGGTTACTTTTTCCGCACAGAATGAGCTGCCAGAGGGAGTGGTGGGGCCTGGTATGATTACAATGTTTTAAAAGGCATCTGGATGGTTGGAGATAAGAATAGCAAGAGTTTAGAGGGATATGGGCCAAATGTGACTAGACTGACATTGGATATCCGGTTGGCATGGATGAGTTGGACCAAAGAGTGTTTCTGTGGTGTAAATCTCTGCAGCTCTAGGCCTCAGTAGAGGCCATTCAGTTCATTGTGCCTATGCCAGTTCTTTGAAAGAGCTCTCTATAGTCCCTCTGTTCTTCCTGCAAAGCCCTGCATCTATGTTTCTCTGTTTGAAAAAAAAAGTTATCAAACACTTTTTTTTTTGAAGTTTATTTGAACTTGTTTTACAATCCTTTTGGGCACTCTCTTTGAGATGATAACTTTGAGTAAATCCTTTCTTCTTTTGTTATCTGAAATCCCTGCCCTGTGGTTCTTCTGCCGGGGTAACAATTTCTCTTTTTCTACTAAATCAAATATTCATAAATTTCATGTCTTTTGAAAGGCTCTGTTAGATCTCCCTTTGACCTTCTCTGCTCTAGAAAGAACAATTTTAGCTCTCTGATCATTCCACAAAATGGAAAGCCTTAATCACTGGTACCATTTTTTAAAAGTCTCCTCTCCGTTCGTTCTTTCCAAACATTCTTTCTTTTTAAACTGGGGTATCCAGAATTAAAGGTGAAGTTACCATTCTCCTACACTCTTGAGAGAGGTCAGTGAGGTGAGTATAACCTGAGGGTGATCATGCCTCATGACAGGCAAGGTTGAAATTATGGGATCTTTATGGTAACTTCAGCCAATTACAGGACTGAACCTCACTGCCGGCATCACTATCACAAACCTGCCATCCAGCCAACTGAGCTTATGTGGTGCCTTTTTTTTTGTTATTGAATGCCTTCTGGAAGCCCAAATATATTACCTAAACTGTTTTGGTTTCTTTCTTCCCCCCCACCCCACCCCACAACCACCCCCCACCGCCCCCTTTATGACCTCTGCTTGTCATATATCCTTAAAGGACATTCTCTAATAAATTTGTCAAATATGAATTCTCTTTCAAACAGCCATGTTAATCAGTTTGATACTAGTAAGCTTTTCTAAATATCCTGCTATTTCTTTCTTAATAATGGATTCCAACATTCTCCTATGACAGATGTTAGGCTAATTGACCTATACTTTCCGATGTTCTGTTTCTCCCTTCTTGAATGGAGATGTCACAACGGCAGTTTTCCAATCTGCTGCAGCCCTCCCGGTACCCAGTGGGTTCAGGAATACTTCAACTAAGGCCTCCACTGTCTCTGCTGCCACTTTCTTTAAACTCACCAGTTGTGCACCATGAGATCCTTGCAACATCTCTGCCTTTAGTTCCATTAGTTTATCAAATGCCTTGTCCCCTGTGATACAGACTGTTGCAAGAGCTTTCCTCCCATTAGCACCTTGCTTATCTGTTGTCCTTGGGATGTTAATCGTATCCTTTTCCGTGGAGACCAACATAGATAATTCAAGCAAAATTTTTCACATTTCTCTGTTGTTAATTCCCCAGTTGTATCCTTTAAGAGTATCACACTCGCGTTAACTGTTTTTTTTAATGTATTCCTGGAAGCTGTTTGTTTTTATAATTCTTGCCGGTATACTTTCTTACTAAGAAGTAATGGATGACTTATTTTATTACGTAGAAATATAGACGTCCCCTGTCAATGACCCCATTTCACAGGCCGGATGTTTCTTCCTTTCTATCCTATAAAAGCCCCTCCATTTTGTACACTTCAATTATTCTGCTCTAAGGAACATAACCCCACCCTATCCATTCTGTCTTCATCGTTGAAATGTTCTGACCAGGCAACAGCCTGGTGAATGTCCTTTTGCAGCCTCACTACAGCAATAACATTCTTCCTAGAGTAAGGTAATCACCTTTTCAATCTGAGATAGTAAGAACTGCCGATTGCTGGAGTCTGAGATAACAAGGTGTAGAGCTGGATGAACACAGCAGGCCAAGCAGCATCAGAGGAGCAGGAAAGCTGACGTTTCGGGTCGGGACCTTTCTTCAGAAATGGGGGAGGGGGAAGGAAAGTGGGCTCTGAAATAAATAGAGAGAGGAGGGGATGGTGATTGCAGGCAGGTAGTGGTGGGGATTGGTCAGTGAGGTGGGAGGAGCAGATAGGTGGGAGAGAAGATGGACAGGTCAAGGAGGCAGGGATGAGAGGGGGGCTGGTCTTGGGATGTGGTTGGGGGGGTGAGGAGAATTTGAAGCTCGTAAAGACCACATTGAGACCATGGGGTTGTAAGGTTCCAAGGTGGAATGAGGTGCTGTTCCTCCAGTTTCTGGGTGGCATCATTGTCACTCTGGAGGAGGCCCAGGGTGGACATATCGTCCAGGGAGTGGGAGTGGGAGTCGGAGAGGGAGTTGAAATGGTTCGCGACTGGGAGGTGTTGTCATTTGTCATGAACCAAGCGTAGGTGTTCTACACAGTGGTCTCCAAGCCTCCAATCGGGCTCACTGCTGTTGCCTCCTGTACATTGGGAACAGCAGATAAAATAGACCACATTAGCAGATGTGCAGGTGAACATCTGTTTGATGTGGAAGGTTTTTTGGGGGTCTGGGATGGAGGTGAGGGGGGAAGTGTAGGGGCAGGTGTAGCACTTCCTATGGTGGTAGGGAGGGGTGCTGGGGGTGGTGGGGCTAGTGGGGAGTGGATGAGGGAGTCGCGGAGAGAGTGGTCCCTCTGAAAGGCAGATAAGGGTGAGAAGGGAAATGTATCCTCCTTAGTGGGTTCAGATTGCGGGTGGTGGAAATGACAGAATGATGCATTGAATCCGGAGGTTAATTGGGTGACGTGAGGACAAGGGGAATTCTGTCTTTGTTTCTATTGCAGGGAGGGGGTGTGAGGGCTGAGGTGCAGGAAACGCAAAAGATGCGGTTGATGGTGTTTTCGATCTGAGTCGGTGGTGGGGAGAGAAAGAATTGCGTTCCTTGAAACACGAGGACATCTGGAATGTTCAGGAGTGGAACGCCTCATCGTGGGAGCAAATGCGGCGGATGAATTGGGAGTAGGATTGCATTCTTGCAGGAAGGTGGGTGAGAGGAGGTGTAGTCTAGGTAGCTGTGAGAGTTGGTGGGCTTGAAATAGCTTTTCAATCTGCTTTGTTTCAGGAATCATTTGTTGTAATGGTGAATTTTGCGAAGTAGATCTGTGGAGAAACTAATATTTCAGGTATCCCAAAAGACATTCAGCACTAATCCAGCCTCCAGCTGCATTGAAATGAGAGCATTCCCAGATTTGAGTACTGACCTATGCAAACTCAGCAGATAAAAAAAAAACCCAGGACAGCAACACTGTTACTAAGCTAAGGCTGTAAAATATACCAGCTAAGATTCCTGCTGCTGATCTCAGGAAAGTGAATGGGAATTATCTTGATTCTGAACAACACTATAAATTACATAATAGCAGTTTGGCCAGTCTCCTGATCTTAATTGCCATGGAAACAGAAATTGTAGCTGATATTACACAGTCTTTACACTTTTACTTAATGTGCCAAGAATGTTAATATGAATTGTGTGTGAGAAGAGGTTTGAGGCAAACTCCAATATTAATCATCCAGTCAGCACTTACTGACTGACTGTTAATTGAAATATTGCTACTTGCATGACTTCCCATTGGCACGAATGGAACTGGTCACATTCTGGAGCTGAGAGAAGGCAATTGATGAAATACTCTTTGGTGAAATCAATTAACAACACCTTGCAAACCCATGATCTTTCCACTTGGAGGAAGAAATCTAGTTGACAAATAGAGACACAACCACCTGCAAGTTCCTCTCCAAATCGCACATCATTCTGACTTGGAACTATCTCTCAGTGCTTTTACTCTCGCTGGCTCCAAGCCCATCAATTTCAGTTCTAATTGCATTGCGGATGTACCTAAAACACTTAGACTGCAGTGGCTCAAAAAGGTGATACACTGCCCCTATTGCAAGTGTGATTGGGAATGAGCAATGCATGCTAAAATTTCTGGTGATACATGCATCTTGTGAATCAATAAAGAAACAAACAAAAATTGGATTTCCAATTTCTCATTATATGATAAAATGTGCAAATTAAAATTAAAATTCATTGACAAAAATATTTTTGTAAGGGAGATTTCTTCTACTTTCAAAAAAACTCAATATTTCACAATTGTAGAAATAGTTTGAAGAAAGGGAAAACTTTTTTTTTCTGTCAGCAATAGTACCTTCCTTTACCAGATTTGCAGGTGGCAAATTACTTGGTAAATTTCTTCTTAATTCTATACTTATTTGTATTATTTGAAATTTGTTGTATATTTTGTTCATTACCTAATAAAATACCTCCCCAAAACTGGTCATCAGAGTCCCTTGATTCAGTCTGTCTTGATTTAAGATTTGTTCCATAGCTCAAAATGTCTTAATATTCCAACATAATCAGGAGATAAATTGTTACTCACCAGCCAGCAATTTGTTTTCTCAGGACAACTTTGAATATTCAATTACCTATTATGAGCTAATTACAGTAATTACATGCCATAATTGTTTTCTTCCCAGGCATATTTTTCTTGATTCTCAACACCAGCCCAAAATGGCTCATGTGGTGCACAAGTAATTAAGCAAAGGAGCCAGTGGAAGGATTGAAAGGTGGGCAAAATACATTTATTCACCAGATATTTTGATTCTCTAGCAATAGACTCATAGAAAGAAAAAGCTGCAACAGAGACCTCAATGCTGTAAGTTTTGTTTTCAAAAACTGTCAGTAGGTGGAATTTAGTGCAGAAAGCCTTCATTATGCTTTATTGTTATTGGGGTGTTGTGTGTGGGAAGTGAGGCTTTCTACAAAACTGAATAACGGACGTGAGACCTGTCTATATGCGCTGATACTATGGGAAATGTAAATTTCTGCTAAAAATGTTGTAGATATGTATTTGAAGGGAGGGGAGTCCAGCCACAGAGTTATATTATTTGTTGTAGGAACTCAGGACTTGAGAGCAGGAGTTGGACCTTCTCCACCGCTTAGATTCATTGTTAGTACAGAAACAGGCCCCTTGGCCCAACTAGTTCATGCTAATCATAATCCATTCTCCATCACTGTCAGTGCAGATGTTGGCTGCATGAAGATGTCCTCCAAATCCCACCAGCTCCCCATGCATGCTGGCAGTTCATATACAGATAGCTTTCAATGCCTAGCTATTTCTAATATTGTGATCAAGCAGCTCTAGCAACATCATCAGACCCGGAGAGTGGTAGGTGAAAGATGAGGCCCAGAGCTGCAGCATCACCAGGACAGGCCAGAGGAATCAGCCCAGGACCTGGCCTCGCTTGTCGGAACACCCTGCCTGGAGTGGTGTGTCCGGCCTGGATTCACCGACTGAGCCAAGGCTCTAGGCCCGGGCACCTGAAGGAGCGGTGACATCGGCGAAAGGGCGGGCCCTGTGAGCGGTGGCAGCATCTTAAGGAATGGTTGGGTGGAGAAAAGGAGGGACAGAATCTGTGTATCCCCAGGCCCATTGCTCCAACTCGGACATGCCAGTTGCAATTGTGGAAGCAACAGAGGTCCATGTTCAAGATCCTGGAGCTTGTTCTAGAGACTCTGGCTGATGTTGAGCAGCAAAGGAGGAACAAGAAGAAGAGAGAAAGTTGAACTCTACTGCAATAAAATCTTGCATTTTATTCAGTGTTACAAGATGGTGCCAGTGCATGATAATACTTTGCATTTAACATGGGAAAACACTTTCACTGTTTTTATCTGCATGTGACAATAGATCTAAATCTAAAATCTAAATAATCCCAACTAAACTAGTCCCACCTGCCTGTCCTTAGGACAGATCCCGCCAAACCTTTCTTATGACAAAACAGGGATAAATTAAGGAGGAAATGGAGGGGGATGAAACTTACTATCATTTAACGAAGATCAATTATTCTGTAGGGTCTTCAATTAACTTTGTTGGAAATGGAATGAGTTGGGTGAAATTTCTGAACTTCCTCCAACACAATTTTTTTTCAATAAGTAAACCATACTACACACACTGCCCTTGCAATAAACAACATTTTCAATTGCCTTTTTAATCACTTACTGAGACCTTAGTCTATCTGCATGTGTTTAAGAAAACACAGTTACACGTGAACTGACCCGGTTTTGAAATTTCTTTCAAGTTGAACACGGAAAAGTAAACTAGGGAATCACACACTGCTTCAGGCTTGAATTGAAAATTAAGGTCGGCCTATTTGATAGGACTTGGAGTTTTCATGTAGGAAATTGAGATTTTGTAAAGGTCATCTTTTGAATCCCAACTGTCATTTTAGTTTCCTTTTATAAGGACACTGCCTCTGTGGATTAACGAAAGTAGGAAAATGCTATGCGTGAATAACTATAGAAAATGAAGATCCTTAAACTTGTATGTTTTGAATCAGTTCAAATATTGATGAGTAATTTTTGTGTTTTGGCTATAATATTATTTTGAAATCAAGATAATGTCCCTGCAATTGTGGCACGGATCTTACCTAATAATGTTGCAATATTTTAACAATCAAAAAGTAATTTGTTAGTGATTTTTATACATTTTGGCAGAAGGGGGAAAAATTTATGTTTGCATGGTGCTTTTCATGACCTCAGCACATCCCTAAAACACAACAACCGATGAGGTGCTTTTGAAAGAGTAGTCACTGATGAACATGGTTTCTACGACAATCTGCGCAGCAATGGCCTAGATAGGAAGATAATCGTTATAACAGTGTAGACTGGACCTGGTTGTCAGGATCATACAAACGTTCAGTAGCTTACTCTGCAGGAATTGCCCTGGAAGTCAAAATTGAGCAGTTGCTAGGATTCTGGAACTTTCCAAAGAAGTTCCTAACTCTGAATTGGAGGCAGAGACTTTGGATGGTCTGACTAACTTACCCCAATGATTTACCTGAGTGCCAAGAATGTTCAGAGGAATTAAAACAAAGTTTCTGGAAAAGCTCAGCAGGTCTGGCAGCATCTGTGAAGGGAAAAAACAGAGTTAACATTTTCGGGTCCAGTGACCCTTCCTCAGAACTTTCACAGTTCTTTCGGTTTTTGTTCAAGGAATTAAAAGCTGCTGTAAATCTTAGCTAGCTATGAAACTGAACCAATAACCTTAGCACTGATGCACCTTCCTAGACCAGCACACCCTCTCCAGTCACCATCTGACATCCACAGATGCTCAACTACCATCTGCATCTTTTGGACCTGACCCCCAAAACCATCTCAAATCCCAAGGACCCAAAATCTACCCCTAGCTTGCAAATGTGGTCCCCCTAGACTCGAGGGAACATCCAGCATATGACTTCCCATCATCTATTTACACCCACTTCCGTCCCTCCCCCCTCTCCTAGACCCGACCTTCACTCTTAACCTCAACATTCAATCCCAAACCCCACTGTTCACATCACCCCTCTCCTCCCAAAAAAAACCTCCTCTACCTCTTGGACACACCAACTTTCTATTTTAGTAAATGAACCATCCATCCCATTGGGACTGGACCCACCCCGTTAGCCCCCACTAATTATCCCCATCCCAACACACTCTGACATTAGCCTAAGGCCTCACCCACTTACATGCAGCCCAATCTCCTCACCAGCCTGGCATTTATACCCATCATTCATCTGGCACCCTGCCCCTACCTACCTTTTTTATACTCGTGGGATGTGGACATCCCTGTGGCCAACATTTATTGCCCATCTCTAGTTGCCCTTGAAGGTCGTGGTGAGCTGCCTTCTTGAACAGTTGCAGTCCATGTGCTGTCATTTGACCCACAATGCCACCATGGAGGGAATTCCAGGATTTTAACCCAGTGACACTGAAAGAATGATAACATATTTCCAAGTCAAGATGCTGAGTGGCTTGGAGGGGAACTTGCAGGTTTTGGTATTCCCATATTTAACTGCTGTCCTTGTCTTTCTAGCTGAAAATGGTGTAGGTTTGGAAGATGCTGTCTAAGGATCTTTGGTCAATTTCTGCAGTGCAATTTGAAATAACTCCACAGAAGCCAGCATCCTGTCACCAATTCCTCCTTTATTTGTACATGAACAGTCCTTGATTAGAGTACTGCCTTGTCCAGAGTCAGGCAGCAGAGGGTAGTATCGCTGACACTCACCATGTTTATATGTCGGCCTCGGCTCTCTGCTTGGACCAGATCAACAGCCCCAATCCATATTCTGATGTTCAACTGGCTGACTTTGTTACAATCACTGCATGTATTGTAAATAGTACAAACTATTGTGACCGAGTGTCAGTGGTAGAGAGATAACAATCAAGTGGGCTGCTTTGTTCTGGATGGTGACAAGCTTCTTGAATGTTGTTGGAGCTGCACCCATCCAGGCAAGTTGGGGTATTTCATCATATACCTGCTCATTTATATTTTCCTCCTCTCAGAATCTGTCAAAAGTGGCTAAAAAAAAAACTTGAAGTCACAGAATGTGGCATTGACTGCTGAGCAATGGCACTGAAAAAGTCACCTGATCAGGACTCGAATGTAAGTGGAGGCACTTTAACAGTCTCCATTCCATATTCCTCCCATCAATGACCTCTGCCCTTGCAAAAGTGGAAAAACTCCAGCACGTTTTATTAATGACACATAATGGTCTGACTTGTCTTGTATGCTTCAAAATGGACCTCCAGAATGAACAGCATGTTCATTTCCAAGTATTTCTGGTTTTATACGTATTTTTTCCCCTCACTGGACCTTTTGTATGCTCGTTCACCCCATGGCCTGTTCAAAATCCTCACAACCTTGCTTGTAGATCTCACCTCCACTCCCTGTTGTCAGATCACCTGCACTGACTTGGTTCGTAGACTCACACGGCACAAAAACAGACCCTTCAGTCCAACGCATCCATGCTGACCAGGTTTCCTAAACTGAACTAGTCCCATTTGACTGCAATCGATCAATATCCCTTTTGATATTTCCTATCCTTCTAAGCTATCCAAATGTCTTTTAAATGTTGTAATTGTACCCACATCTACCAGGTACTGGAATGAGCTGTGAGAGGAGCTGAGAACATTTTGTAGTTCCAGTGTTGATCACTATTACTGGTGGCATCTCCGAATTGCCAGCTAATCAGATCAGGTGTTTGAGCTGGGATGCCAGACTGAGGCAGGGCAATGCAGATTCCAGCAATGAACGCCTCCAGTGTTAAATGTCTGCTGGGCAACCAGCATTGATGAGGCTGAGTTCCCTGCTAACACTTCAGTAGAGAGCCCAAAACCCCAATCCAAGTCTTTGAATTTGCATTTACACTAAAATCTTCGGGCACAAGAGCAAGTGTGCTGTAATGGTGCATAGTTGATACAACTCAATTTTGAAATGGATATGAAACCTAACAGATCCTGCTATAAACTTGTTTTCTGATATTGTCATTTTACATTTTAGGTCAATAGAGAGAGCCATTCATCATCTTGCCGAATGTACTTTTAAAGCAAAATATGTAGATGTACATAATTCATAAACAGGCTACTGCACAAATTTAAACTGCATCTATTCAGAAGGAAATGCAAGAGTACCATGTATCATACTGTTTCATTCGAGTTTAAAGTTTGACTAAGTTAAATTAACAGTACAAACTAATAAAAATGTCAGATGAAGAATTTAGTTGCGAAGGAGGATAACTAATCTGAGCAATTATCTGACTAGTTGCAGCAATCAAAATGAAGGGGATGATGTTATAAGCTCTTGGCTACATATGCAAGATGTAGGCCTTTCAGCCCATCGAGTTTGCTCCAGAATTCAATAGGATCATGGCTGATCTGAAAATCCTCAACTACACTTCTCTGCCCTTTTTGTATAACTCTTGATTCCCTGATTAAGTAAAAATCAGTCTCTCTCAGCCTGGCTTATTAATGACCTAGCCTCAACAGCCTTTCTTTCGCAGTAAAGAAAGCCACGTTTTGACTACCCTCTAAGAGAAGAAATTCTTCCTTGTTTTGTCCAAATGGCTGACCCTTACTCTGAGATTGTGCTCTCCAGTCCTTGACTCTCCCACAAGGAGAAGTAATCTCTTCTCATTGACCCTGTCAAGTCCCCTAAGAATCTTCTGTGTTTCAAAAAAGTTGCCTCTCATTCTTCTAAATTCCAATGGCACAATCCCACCCACTCCTGATAAGAAAATCCCTACAAACCCAGGATCGGCCGAGTGAACCTTTGATGAACTGCCTCCAATGCCAGTATATCTTTCTTTAGATGAGAACAGAGCTGTTCATAATACTTGTGTGATCTCACCAGTGCTTTGTATAATTTTAGCAAGATTTCCCTGTATTTACACTCTGTTCTCTTTGAAATAATGGCCAATAATCCATTTGTCTTCCCTGTTACCAATTAAACTAAAATGTTAGGTTGTTGTATTCATTCACAAGAACACTCACTCCCCTCTGTCCTACAGCTTTCTGCAATCTTTTTCTCATTTTAAGTAATATTCAACTCCTCCGTTAGTCTTGCCAACGTGTACAACCTCTCATTTTCATTTATATTCCATTTCCCAAGCTTCTGCCTCTGAGGCTTTCCCAGAATCTAAGAATACCTGGAAGATCACTGCTCATTCATTCACCATCTGTGTTGATACTTGCTTTAGGATCCTCAGAGGCAACCCATCAGCTTCGGGGCACTTATTGGACTTTAGCCCCATTAGCTCCCCTAGTACTTTTCTTCCAGTGATAATTCTTTTATTTATTTCCTCCCAGCTATTTTTTCTTTAAATACTTAGTCCTTTTTGAATCTTTTTAGTATCTTCCACTGTAAAGACTGATGCAAAGTATTTATTCAACTCCTCTGCTATTTCCTAGTTCCTCATTATTGTTTCCCCAGCCTCATTCTTTAAAAGGCCTATGTTCACTTTGGCCCCTCTCTTCCTTTCTTACATACTTAAAGAAACTCTGACTGTCAGTTTTTATATTACATGCCAGTTTACCCTCATGGCTTAATTCTACCCTTTAATAATTAGATTGGTCATCTTTTATTGGCTTGTAATGATTAGGAATGGAATACGTTTAACACCAATCTTTGCCAAATTGTATGTTTTATTTTCTTCCAAATTTATGCTGTTCTTAAATTCCTTGTTTAACCATGGTTGACTTATTGCATCCTAAAATCCTCCTTACTGGGGTATATCTTTAATGTGAGCCATGAAAGGCTAACATCTGTTATTATTCATTAACTGTCTTTTCTGCTAAACTCCTTTCCAAGTCAATTCTAGTCAATGCTGCCTTCATTCCTTTTGTAATTACCATTATTTAATAACAACTTTGTTTATATCAGTGAGGGTCAAAATGCCATATTTTATATACAATATATGCTGTCCTCCCATTTGAGGTCATTGGGATGATTTTCTGGATCACACAAGAAACATGCAAGAAGAGCGAATACATTTTGTGGAAGATAACATTTTGCTTTCTGAACAGCATGTCGAGCCACTGCCTTTCACAAACTTCAGTTTGTATTTTATGTGCATGCATCCATTAATGTGAAACTGTTTAGCTACTGTCTTCAAGATAAATCCAATGACACGTAACATTTTCATGGCACTTGGTTCATGTTCATATGCACAAGTTTTATGCAGTTGCGTCTTATGTCAGTGATCATCTTTTAGTGAACTCTGTGACACAGGAGAGGGGATCAAGAGAATAACAGTTTGTCTGGAGGCTCAGGATCAGCAAGTGTAAGTCAAGGTTGGAAAAGGAATATGGATTTGTGTCACAGATTTAGGATTGGATGAGGGAAGTGCCTAGGAAGCCAACATAATTTAGTTCATTTAATTCGTGTTCTTGTATATCTATTCATCTTAGAGCAATAACGAGATGACTGTAGTTTGAAATCCAAACCATTCATTGTACAGAATGTTAAAATATCTCAGAAATTAGAGGTTTTCTGACACACATTGTGTTGTTGGACCCCAGATCCTTTTCAGAATTCTGTCTCTGGTAGTTCACTTATTCTCTAGCTCCACTTTCAAGTTTTTAAGCAATCAAGAAAGTGTGCAAGGATCAGAAAACTAGTCAAACAAATCAACATTTGATTTGGCTTATTGTCACACATACCATATTACAGTGAAAAGTATTGTTTTGTGTGCTATCCAGACAAATTATTCCTTTAAGTACATCTGGGTGATAGAACAGACTACAGAATATAGTGTTACAGCTGCAGAGAAGGTGCAGAGAAAGATCAACTAATATCTGAGAAGTCTGTTCATAAGTCTGATTACAGTGGGAGAGAAGCTGATCTTGAGTCTTTTGGTATGTGTTTTCAAACCAGGGAAGGTGTTGTAGAAAAAGTAGAAACTAGCATTTGGCAATACAGTTGTGGTCCTGATCCAGATCCTCTGTATTTATGCAGGAGACTCTCTTGTTTAGTCCATCAGTTACTGCTGTATTGCCAGCTCACAATGGCTTTCATTAATATATTTCCCATTTGCACCACTAACACTTTTTTTTTGTATTTAGACTTGTATGAGAAATTGGAAAGAACAAGAGAGACAGTATCAGGTATAATGTCAGAACAGCACGCTACAGTTAAAATTCTGCCCATTATGCTTCCAATGATACTACAAAGGCACAGATAAAGTAATTTAATCATGCATACATTAACAACATGGTGTGTTGAGGTTCTCCAAACCATATGTTTCTGCTTAAATTGTCATCATAGTTCAAACAACACAGCAGGTCTTTACAAAATAGTAGTGTAGGAATTATTTATGGTATTATAGATCAGACTGATATTCCTACATATTAGGACATGCCTCATGTTCAACTATAAATTAGAATGATTACATTTAATAACAACGTAGTTAGAATGTGCAACAAATACCTAGCAATAAGATATACTTTATTTTAAATAGGAAATTGAAAATCATGTTTGGTTGGTGAAAAATAATTTGAACAGTGACTTATGGTGTACATTTTGCAAAAAGGCTACTGACCTCCTTTATCTCACCCCCAAGCCAGTTGAAATTTCTAATGCAAACATACTAACTTTAGAAATAGCTGCCTGCAGCTATGTTGTGTTGTGGATAGCATTTTACAAAGTGTCTGTGCGACTTCTGCCTCTCGGCAAGTGCCATCAATGCTGTGAGCCAGTCTGAGTGGCTAGCAGTATTTTGTAGTCGCAGAAATGCCTGAATTCACTAGTTAGTGCTGTTGGGATTATAAGCAAATTCATGAAGATAGCTTGAAGATAGGAGTGAGTTGAAGCTAGACATTTTGGACTCGGAAGGATTCTGCATACAACAGTGGGTTGGTCCAGGATATCTGGCCAGGTTTTCGAGGTTGGGAGAGAAGTCACAAAGGGTTGAGTACCATCTTGTATGGTAGGACACCTGCAGTGTACATAAGGCATTCCCAAAACAAGGCAGCCCCCCTTGCTTCGGCCATTTTTAAAAAAAATTCAGATAGCGAAAACATGATCTTTGCACACTCATGTGACTTTCTGCCCAGCATCAGAGGCAGAATAAGGCCCTTAACTGTCCATTAACTGGGGAGTTAATGGAGTCAAAAGGCCTAAATGAGGGCAACCTGATGGCTGTTTTACCGACATATTATTGCAAGGAACACTGCAAGGGTGAGGGGAAAGACTGTGCACTAGCTAAGCCATCATATGTTCCATGATGCCTTGCCTTGCTAAAAGCACAGTGACATGGGTCAGAAAATTCACTGCTATGTGGTTTAAACCAGGCCAGCAGCCAGATTACTATAATTTTCCCAAGAGTGGCATGGTAGGAAGTCAGGAATAAAAAAACTTTATAATTTTTCAGAGTTGTTGGTTAAAGACCCGATCAGAGACAATGCAACTCCCAATACTTGACTTGCAAATATTCAATGTTCGAGTTTGTATTTATTTGCTAACATAATGGAGACTGAACACTTTTTAACCAGTTTGACAGAAGGCTATTGGGAAGACAAATTAATTACATATAACATTTGAATGTTTGGTAATGGTAGTTTTCAATCCTGAATTTGTATGTATTGTCATGAATTGATACTGCACTAATATTGTCAGACACATTTATTAATATGTATGCAATTGGAAAACTGTGAAATTACTTCACTAATTATTTCCTGATGGCAAATTATTAAATGTTAAACTTGAATGCATTCAATTCATGTCATATATACAAAACATTGAAATTCTAAAGGCAAAGTACTGCTGGTGTCAGATGATGCAAAACTTTTTTTTGCTTCTAATTATTATTGACCTACACTTATAAAAAAAATACACAGCACAAAGTTGCTCCAGTTTGAATAATGTGACCCTTGGTGTTAATTAATCGTGTAGCATTACCATTTAATGGTACTAATTACTGCTAATCAGTTCCTCCGAAATAAAGAGGAGGCACATTCTAAAGCCTCAAGGGAGGAAAGATTCCCCAGCCACAAGCTAACAGAAGGCTTTGGAGTTGTTTCGAAAGGTGATTTTGAACCCTCAGCAGTGATGGCATTTCCAAATCTCTCAGCTTGTGAGGCTTCGAACATAAAAGTTTGACATTTATAAAGACAACAAAGTCTATTTGTGGTATTTTATATTCAGAGCATTTATCTACTTTATGGCACATTGGGAAAGCAGGATTTTCTCATAATTTATTGTAACCAGATACCTCTTTATACAGAACCAGTAAAAAATGATTCATCCTGTAAAACAGCTGTCTTAACAACTTTGCAAATAAATAGTTGTGGATTTTCTGTACAGTATTGTTAACCGTGTTCTAATAATAAATATAGATAGAATCTCTACAATGTAGAAGCAGGCCATTCAGCCCATTGAGTCACACTGATCCTCAGAAGAGCATCCCAGCCAGACCCAAACCCTCTAACCCTGCATTTCCCATGGCTAGTCCACCTAACCTGTACATCTGTGGCCGGTGGGAGGAAGCCAGTTGCCCAAGGGTGGAAATGAACTTGGGTTCCTGATGCTGTGAGGCAGCAGTGCTAACCACTGAGTCACAGTGTCACCTCCATATTTATGATGGTAAACAATTTTTATGTTTTTAATTCTGTCATTTTTATATATTAATTTTCTATCTTAGAATCATAGAATGCCTACAGTGCGGAAACAGGCCCTTTGGGCCAACAAATCCACACTGAACCTCAGCATTCCACCCAGACCCATTCCCATATAACCCACTTAATCTATGCATCCCTGAACACTACGGGCAATTTAGCATGGTCAATCCACCTAGCCTGCACACCTTTGGACCGTGGGAGGAAACCCACGCAGAACACGGGGAGAATGTGCAAACTCCACGCAGTCAGTTGCCCGAGGCTGGGATCGAACCTGGGTCCCTGGCGCTGTGAGGCAGCAGTGCTGCCCCAATTTTGAGTTGCATTCCATTACAGAATGCCACCAAGTGTGCAATTAGATCCAACATTATGAAAGGAAGCTAAGGAAAAAATCTCTATTTGAGGGAATGTAGAGTTAAGTGAGTTAGACATGCATCAGTTTTCCAGTCAGTCTAATTAGGTTGACTTTCCATCTGTCAGACTTCGTTTTGAAGCTCTAAATTGCTGATCTAAAGTCAAAAGTGCAGCCAAAATCACAGCTCAGGGCAAAATTTCCTGACAAATTAAAAAATCTTATTCTTTGCAGCAAGTTTTAAAGTTGATTTCAATGGGGCATTAGAAAAAAATGGACAATCAAATTAACTAAATTTGGCAGATCCTACATGTCAACCAAGCACTGCAATTCTTCAGTCTAAATGTTTCTTTTGTGTCTTATGTTCCAACCTATGAGGATCAATAAAGTCAACTCTGCTTGCAATTTTTTTTTCAGTCTCCAGATTTATAAGTGTAGCATAATTACATAAAACGTGGTGTCATGATGATCAGTTGTTAATTCGTAGATGATGTTCTCCTGCTTTATTTTGTGCTTTAAGCCAATACTGTTATCTTAAGATACTAGTCTGGAATATATCAGGTCCTGTGGTCTTGTACAGAAACTGAGGCTGCTTGCTCCTTATTGTTGTGTAAGGCTCTTCAACTCTTATGTACTGTAACACTCTTTCATTTATACCTGTACATAGTAGATTGTCAAATACACAAATGTAGTGCCTTAGACCTCGCTCTTCGTGTATTCATTCCAGACTGTCGTTATGTGATCGATTACATCATGAAGTACTTTAATGTCATAACGCCACACACACTGCACCCTCCACCACCAAGTTTCTTCCTATTTGCTCCACATTATTCTATTAGCTTTACCTTACTTACTGAAATCATTATTACCAATGCCATCGTCATTACCAATGTAACTTTTATCATCATGAAAACTATCTCAGCAAAACACCACTCCCGCCGTGAGAAAAGCATAAGTCTCATAGTCAAGATGATCTGATCTGGAAATCTGAACTAGTTCACTTGACTGCAACACAAGGGTGATGGTGTTGTACTGTCTGGAATAGCTGTACCACTCTCTGCACCATCTGATGCAGTCTGGGTATGTTTATCCCACATCCTGTAATATTCACATTTGGTCTCATTTCTTCACTTAAGTAAGATCAGTGACTTCCTATTCCTAATGAATGTCCCTTCTGGTATTCTGATAATAAAAGACATCGGTTGATCAGTTTGATAACCATTGTTTCTGACATACTGACCCTTACCCACACTTCCTGCCCTGCCTTTAAGACTGATAGAGTTTTCACTAAGTGTATAGAGTTGTACCACCACAGCTGTTATTTATCATAGCTTTTCCCTACAATCTGACCTTCCCTTAGTGCATTTTTTTTGAAGTTCTATTATAAAACTGATACACATTTTTAACCTTCTCCCATTTAGAAATCTGCTGATGCCACCCTTTATTTAATTGTGCTACTCTGTAATGGAGTATAAAATTCCTAGTCTGAATTCTGTTACTTGTACATCAGTGACTTTACAGTCTTTACTTCTTTCTCTGCCTTTGTGTTCAACTGAGGATGCAATGGAGACTTTGTCACTTGGTTGACCACGAACACCTTGAAATTCTTGCTCACACATAGAGGTCCAATGTTTGATGCCAACTCTTCCAGGAGTTTTATTTTTTAATCACAAAGTTTCCTTTGTGTTTTTATTGCAACAATTCCTTTCACTGTTTTGATCACTGAATCTTGTGTGGTGCAATGATATCCTGTCATTTCAACCAATCTTGTATAATAATTGACTAGGACTAAATACATCTTCCCTCTAAGGTCAAACAACCTGTCTTATGTTCTTTCCAGGAATCTTGATGAAATCATTGGCTCTATGGACACATGTGGTCTACATTTAGCACAGTAAAGATTGATCCTGTATGGTTCGTTTTTAAATGCTTGGCCGTCACACTAATTGTTGGGCTCCGGGGTTGGTTTGGCTCAGTTGCTTAGATGGTTAGTTTACGAAGCAGCGTGATGCTAACAGCATTAGTTCAATCCACTGGCTGAGGCCACCATGAAGGACTCTCCTTCTCAACCTCTCTCCTCTTACCTGAGGTGCAAAGGCCTCAAGTTAAATTGTCACCACTTATCTCTTTTAATAAGCAAGCATCCCTATGGTCTGGTAAGACTATGGCAACTTGACTTGTCCTCTTGCCTTGCCATTTGTGACATTTAGGTGGAGTTGCATAGGATTTCTCTTTGCAGCTATTTTGGTATGAGAATTTTATGGTTATACTCTAACAAATCGTTCACTGTTGTCAAGTTTTTTTTCCTCTCATTTTCAGCAGTTGATCTACCGGACAATATTACAAAAACACTTGTTGACAGAATTGTCTGACCTCTGTGTCCCCTTGTCGGATTTTTTGAGTTGCACAAATGTGTCTAAGTTTGCTTTCATTGCTGGTAAAATGTTGGTTATTGCCATAGCATGAATCTTTGCTTCTTCTACAAGAGTGCACAGGATGTTATTCATATAAGTAGCTCCCTATTTCCCATCTCTGATTTTAAACATTTCTCTTTGGAAAATCACAGCTAGAATCCAATGATGACATCCGTTTTTCTGAAAAACCTTGTTTGTTGCCACTTTTGCCAAGCTGTCCTCAACAAATGAAATTGGATGGATTTTGCTGCTTATGCCTTTTTTCAACTGAGTGAGATCCGCACAAAATTTTAGTTCCCTATTTGTTTTTGGAATAGTTATTTTTCCTCAGCACCACTGTATCTGTGTGTCACTAATGATATGATCTTGCTTTCAATCATGCTGTCTCACTGAGATTTTACTTTACTTATCAAAGGTTGAGGATATGTTCTGAAAGTAAATGTAGATGGGTACGATAAATTTTTGCAAAGTAATGTGGTACTGCTCATTTAATTTGCTTAAAGCTTTGAATAGCTTTGAAAGCTCTTGCTAAAATTTCTTCCCATTTTCATTCTGACATATGTGCTCTGCCTAAGACAGTTGGATGAATAGATGCATTTCCGCTTAGGACATAAGACCATACAACATAGGAACAGAAAAATAGGCCATTCAGCCCATCATGTCTGCTCTGCCATTCAATCATGCTGATAGCTTTCTCAACTCCATTCTCATGCTTTCTTCCCATAACCCTTGATCCCCTTGACTATCAAAAACCTATCTACCTCCACCTTAAATATACTCGATGACCTGGCCTCCACAGCCTTCTGTGGCAGTGAATTCCATAGACTCACCACTCTCTGGCTGAAGAAGTTTCTCCTCATCTCTGTTCTAAAAGGTCTTCCCTTTACTCTGAGGCTATGTCCTCAGGTCCTAGTCTCTTCTACCAATGGAAATATCTTTCCACCATCCACCCTGTTCAGGCCATTCAGTATTCTGTAAGTTGCAATTAGATCCCTCCCTCATCCTTATATACTCCATAAAGTATACACCCAGAGTCCTCAAATGTTCCTCATATACTAAGGTTTTCATTCCTGGGGCCATTCTCGTGAATCTCCTCTGGACCAACTACAGGGCCTGTACATCTTTCCTGAGGTATGGGGCCCAAAACTCTGTACAATATCAATCAGGTATTCTGATTCCTCTGTATATATTTCACTGATACTCATCTTTTGTGCCTAATTTTCAAGGTGGTTTACCCACCTACCTAAAGATCTACACCTCTTGGACCTCAAAGTTTTATGTTAGAGGCCTGAGTTTCACAGTCTTCAACCATGAGAGGTTGTCTACCAGCATTGAAACAACTGCTCCATGTTGAATTTAAATTCTGCTTTAAATTCCTGCACCTGAAAGTTGACACTCTTTTGACACTTTTTTCAATATCATTCAGGTGAGTTATATTCACCTTTTAATGCTGTATTTTTAATCTCTTAACATTTCCTTGTTACATGACTTCTCTTTCTTTAGAAATTTTTCTCTTGCGGGATCTTTTTGCTTTTTGAGATGGAGAATGTGCTGTTAACTCATAATATTTTCTAAGGTATCTTGACTGGCCACACTTGCAGCCCTCAGCTCCCATAGCTAGTCATTCATTCTGTTAGTGATTCTTCTTTGGGCCACATTTGCACATCTGATATGGAGGATAACATTGATTCCCACCTTTTGGTGAATTTATGGACTTTCAGGAGGATATGATGCCATCATGGGGCCTGACCACATGACAGTGTTAGAAGACTGTGTTTGAAAATGTACCCCACACAAGGTTAAGATATTAGATAAGAACCCACAGTGCTGGAGGTAGTATATTGGCACGGACAGAGAATTGCCTTGTCAGCAGGAAACAGCAAGTGAAGATAAGGGGTTCTTTTGATCACAAGTCACCAACCTGATAGAGCGGCTCCACAGAGATCGGTTTTGGGACCACAAGTCTTTACAAAATATATTAGTGTCTTGGAGGAAGGAAGTGAATGTACTGCAGCCACAGTTACAGAAGACACAAATAGGTGGAGAAACTATCTCTCCTACAAACTAACAGTTTACAGTGAGTTATTGATAGGTTTAAGTAAGTGGACAAAAAGATGGTAAATGGGGTTTAATGTAGGGGAAATGCAAAGTTATTCATTTTGGAAGGAAGAAAAGAGAATGTAATATTGTTTAAATGGAAAAAAAAATCTGCAGAAAAATGTGACACAAAGGGACTTGGGAATACTTATGAAACACAAAACTAGCACAAGGGTTCAACAGGCGAGCAGAAAGGCCAATGGAATGCTGGCCCTTCTTTTAACATAGTTGGAGTATAAGATTAGGGAAGTCTTACTGCAACTTTACAAGGTGCTGGTGAGACCATATCTGGAGTACTGCAGGCAGTTTTAGTCCCCTTTATTTAAGGAAAGATATTATTTCAGTGGAGGCAGTTGAGAAAAGGTCATTTGGATGATCCCTGATTTGGAGGAATTGTCATATGTGCAAAGGCTAAACAGGTTGGGCTCAACTTACTGGAGTTTAGAAGAATGGGAGATCATCTCATAGAAACATACGAGATATTTAATGAGCTTGACAGAGTAAATGCTGAGATGTTTCACCTCATCGGAGAGTCTAGGACAAGAGGACATAGTCTCAGAATAACGGGGCACCAAATTAAGACGCGGATGAGAAGAAATTTCTTCTGAGGGTTAAGTATCTTTGGAACTCCTTGCCACAGAGAGCGGTTGGGGCAGAGAGCTTGTGTGTATTTAAGGCTGAGAATGATGTCCTTACTGATCAAGAAGCTAACGTTAAACAGAAAAGGTAAGAAAGCAGATATGAGGAATGGTGGATCAACCATGATCCTATAAAATTGCAGAGCAGGCTCACAGGACAGAATGGCCTACTCTTGTTTCTATTTCTGATGGCCTTATTAAGAATCGCTAATATTTTCTCATAGTCTAATCAATTACGGGGCATGATTCCTGTGTACGTAGTGAATTGGTTTACCTGTTCCATTATTAAATTCTCCTTAGATTGAAGAAAATCTAATAACTTCTCACCCCTTAGACTGATAACCAAATAGCCTGTAATTAACTCATTCCTCAAAGTTTCATACCTCAACAGCGTGCTGGATGAAATAAAACCATTAAAAAAGTTTCTATTGATTCTCCCAAATGCTAAGGTCACTGATTAAATCTCTTAAATTTCTGTTGAGGCTAAAGTGCATGTTGAATTATTTAATCAAGAACCATAGAAACTAGTTGCAAGAGTTAGTAATTTGGCCCTCAGAGCCTGCTCTATCATTCAGAATGATCGTGGCTGATCCTCTGTCTCAAAGACAGATTCTGCTTTTTCTCCATCCCCCTTGGTTCCCTCAATAACATCGAATTTTATGAGTATCTTTCCCACATATACTCAGTAATCTGACCTCTGGTCGTGAATTCCACAACTTGACCACTCTCTGAGTGAAGGAGTATTTCTACATCTCAGTCCTAAATAGCCTATCCTGTATCCTGAGGCTGTGATCCTTGGTCTAGACTTTTGAGTGAGGAGGAACATTCTCCCTGCATCTAATGTGCCTCATCCTGTTAAAATTTTATGCTTTCGATCAGATCCCCTCTTATTCAGTGACCCCAACTAGAATGTTCAAATGTTGAATTAGGACAAAATTGGACTTCCATAGGTGAAAAACATGCCAATATTCACTTAAAGAATATGAATTTGTCTAAGGAAGCAGAGCAATAAACTCCGTAGTTAGCCAAGAGGCGTAAAAAAAAAGTAAACTAGCAGCCAGAGATAGTAAGAACTGCCAATGCTGGAGTCAGAGATAACACAGTGTGGAGCTGGAGGAGCACAGCAGGCCAGGCAGCATCAGAGGAGCAAGAAAGTTGACGTTTAGGCTCGGGACCCTTCTTCAGAAAACATTTCTGAAGAAGGGTCCTGACCCGAAACATCAACTTTCCTGTTCCTCTAATGCTGCCTGGCCTGCTGTGCTCCTCCAGCTTCACACTGTGTAAACTAGCAGCCAATTGGCATGTGAACTAAACAGATGAAAGGCTATAAAATTCTAAAATTTCTGGATTTAACATTTGGCAATAGTCGGCATTCAAGACCTCTCTATACACTTCCGTATGCATTTCTGGTTAAACTTTCTCTAGTAAACCAGTGACCAGCTCCGCTTTCTTGTGTGAGTAAAAGTGCTAAGTCAGTTCTGAAAATCAACCAAAGCATTTCTGCTAATGTTATAAAATTCAAGGAACTGCTGCATAATTTTTAAAAGAAACAGATTTAAATCAAGATCATTCGATCCCATAGTCTAGGCAACTTCAGGATGCTTGAATTAACTGGAGTGAACTGTGATCACTTTCAAAGGTATATACTTGCAGCAAGTGATAGTTGGCACTTATTGACAGAGGAAAATATTCTACATGCTTTATACAACTGAATGAAATTGGGTACTTTCCCAAATAAATTTCCAGCCAAGTTCCTTTTAATGTAAAAAAAATCACGGCACCACCTCTGCTCAAGTGACTTCTTACTGTTCTTTAAGTTCATTATCATAATTCATGAAACATTAAAGCATTGAGTCAATTTGCCTTCAACTAAAATTTGCATTGTTTTTACATGCCAAAATGAATTTTATTGTGCCTGCAAATAGGTCTTACAAAATTCTTGGAATAAAATCTTTCTTCCATTCAAATTCAAAACAGGTGAGTTACTAAAAAGGCAGCGGGTATTTAATAGTAAGGATATAGCTGTTGAAGAAAATCAGTTGGTCAAAGTAGTTATTCCAGAGAGAAAACTGGTGCAAACATTCAACGTTCCAGCTTTAGACTGTGATTACCTTAAAATCTGGCACCACACTAATGTAAACAATATGATTTAGGAAGAGATTCTTTTACATGGTACTACTGACAATAGAGTCCTCTGACATCATTGATTTGGCAAAGGAAAATACATTCTACTGACGACTTGCTTTGTGAGAGCCAAATACTTTTATCCCCCATGTATATTTCAAACAGTTTCATTTATTTGGATCCATTGTACCCTGTTCACTGATGCTTATTTCCTATACATGCCTTGTTGCTCTTCTAGAAATGGATTGTCACTGCATCTTTTCCTTAAAATAAGTGAAAGGGGCTGCACCATAGGTTTTCCTCAAACATATGGCGGATCAGCAAGAAGATAAATATATGTAGCACAATCTGGACAATTTCAGATTTTCTTTGTGCAACCCTCCTTCGTAACATCAGACAGCTTTCTATGGTAGCTCAAGAAAGTTCAGATATGAGACAAAACAGATCTTGTGAGGCACGCTTTGGAAGAGAATCAATACTCCTTTTTGCTTTCCTAGTGCATTGTCATCTGTCAATATTTTTCTTCAATAAATGTTGAGATTCTTTAGCAATTTTATTGTACATTTCACATCATCAGAACTATACAGCATGTAATAATTTCAGGTCAAAGCAATCCATTTAAGGGAATTGGTGTCTATAGCTTTTTGTGCTCCCAGAAAGTAAAATTTGCAAACAAAGCTGGCTTTATAGCATTGTAAATGGAATAATATCCTGTATTAGCTGATCAAATAATTGTTAGCACTTTTCCTGACTAACATTTCTACCGATAAGAGTATAAATCAGTATTGATCGCTATTAAGATGCGAGTAAGTTGGTTGTCCTGCTTTTTTTTTAAAAGCCACTAATAAATGGGCTGGGGGAGGGTGGCAGGGAGTACCTGCCTATCAGTTATTAACTAAAGAGAATCAAGCATAAAGTCTTGGCTTGTGTTCCAGAGCCAATCAGAGGAAATGTTGCACTCATGCTTCTGCTTTTGGCTAATTGATTACATATTAAACATAGACCCTGTCTGCTCTTTTACTTGGCTGTTAAAGATCTCCCTGTCACCTGTTTCAAAAAAGAAGAGCACAGCCCCCTGATGTCCTAGCTAATATTTAACCCTTAACAAACCTCAAAACAGACTGGCTGATGATTATCACCTCGCCATTTGTGTGACCTTGTTCTGTGCGAATTGGATATTGTGTTTTATACAACAAGAGACTATGCTGGCTATACTGAAAGAGCAAATTTCTGTCTCCGTCTTCTTGATCTTTTGCAAAAGTGGAAACTATCTCAGGTTAGTTTACTACCCTTTCCTCAACAACAAACTGATGTCTGGCTCCCGGATTCTAAACTTCAGGCTGTTAATCCTGATCACAGGTTAGACACACACCTGATTATATTAATGTCTCACAGCAGATGCAGGCCTCCACTCATCTTGGAACTCTCTGTCCATTGGAGCAAGGGTCCACTCTCAACATGATCGGAGTTTCAGTATGCAATTGCCATGGATGGCAAAACAAAAATATCAGACCTAAGCATCTTCCACTCCTTGGAATGCATGTTATAGAATTTCAAGACCTTCACAAAGCGACCCCAATAGTGGCAGGTCTGAACACCATAATGCCCTCAGAGCTCAGGAATGCATTGACAACCATATTGCTGCCCTAAGTGTCACAGTTAGACAGGGTGTTGAAGGCATTTGGCATGACTTTCCTTCATTAGTTAAAGCATTGAGTACAGGAGTTGGAACATCATGTTACAGCTGCATAAGACATTGATATGGCCACATTTGGAGTACTGTGGACAATTCTTGTCACCCTGCTATAGGAAGGATGGTACTAAACTGGAAATAGTGCAAAAAAACATTTACGAGGATCTTACCAAGCCTGGAAGGTTTGAGTTGTAAGGACAGGCTGGAGAGGCTGGGACTTTTTGTTTTGGAGCGTAGGAGACTGAGGGCTGACCTTTTGGAGATTTTTAAAATCATGAGCGACATGGATAAGGTGAATAGCGAAGGTCTTTTCCCCAGGAGAGGCAAGTCCAAAACTAGAGGGCATATGTTTAAGGTGTGAAAGAAAATATTTAAAAGGGACCCGAGGGTTAACTTTTTCACACACAGAGAATGGTGCATATGGGACAAGCTGCTGGAGGAAGTGGTAGAGGCAAGTACAATTACAACCTTTTTAAGACATTTGGACAGATACGTGGTTAGGGAAGGTTTAGAGGAATATGGGCCAAATGCAGGCAAATGGGACTAGTTCAATTTAGGAAAGCTAGTCGTCATGGAGCAGTTGGACCAAAGATCCTGTTTCCATGCTGTGTTACTCTAAATGCAATATAACATGCAGACGAAGACCAACTGAAAGAGCAAGGCGGAAGTATGCCTTTTTCTGGTCGGCCCTTCCAGAAAAGAAACAATGTCTTCAATGGGGTGGGCTTCACCATCAGAAATAAACTTGTCTGGCACCTCAGTGATGCTCCCTGAGGGATAACTGAGCACCTCATGAATGCCTGGCTCATTCAAATGAGCAATCAACATGCCACTGTCAATCAACACCTCAGTCCTATGAGTGAGGCAACAGCCAAAGTCAAAGAGGAACATTACACTTAACTTGAACAATCCCTAGTCCAAGTCCCAAGCTGATCCTCCTTGGAGATTTCAAAGCTAGCATCAGGAAGGATGTGAATTTCTGGAAGGATGTCATAGCCAAAGAGGACCAGGGAAAGAGAATCTGTTGGAATTTTATCACATGGTGAAATGTCCAGAAGAAGACCTTCTCATTGCCCACACCTACTTTCACCAGTGAGATAGTCAGGAGACCTTGTGGTGACACACATGGTCCAAACACTTGCACTTGTTGTCCCTATCACCTGGCATTGTGAAAGATACTGACAACTCATAGAATCCCTACAGTGTGGAAACAGGCCCTTCAGCCCAACAAGTCCACACCAACCCACAGATCATCTTACCCAGATCCATCCCCATATGACCCACCTAATCTACACATTCCTGAACACTATGGAAAATTTAGGATGGCCAATCCACCTAGCCTGCACATCTTTGGACTGTGGGAGGAAACCAGAGCACCCGGAGGGGACCCGTGCAGACATGGGGAGAATGTGCAAACTCCACACAGACAGTTGCCTGAGGGTGGAATCAAACCAGGGTCCCTGGCGCTGTGAGGCAGCAGTGCTAACCACTGAGCCACCGTGCCACCAACTATTGAACTAATCGCATCTGATCTTTTCTCCCATCTTTAGCAACCTGATCCTGAAACACTGAAGACACTTGAAACGGTGCTGCAAGAAAATTAATATCAAAGGATTTAAATTCCTCACCGAGGCAGCTCTTCCCAGTTGCTGCTAATTTCTCAATCTCGAACCGTCAGGTATATGGTTGACTCTGAAGACCAACATAACAAGCAACTGCAAAGTTGACCTTGCTCTCCCTACCTGGAAACATTGTGACTGGCTTAATGAAAATTCAGGCTTTAATCAAGTGTAAGCACAAAGCTTTCTGAGGCTGGAGAATGTGGGACAATAGAAAAGCTGCAACTTAAGGAACTTCTTTTTATTCATTCTCAGAATGTGGATGTAACAGGTTAGACCAGTAGTCATTGCCCATCACTAATTACCTGGAGGGCAGTTAAAAATCAGTTACATTACTGTGGATCTGGAGGTAGATGTAGGCCAGATCAGGTAAGGACAGCAGTTTCCTTCCATAAAAACTTTATTGAACCAAATGACAATCAATAATTGCTTCATGGTCATCATTAGACCCTAAATTCCAGACGTTTATTGAACTCAAATTCCACCTTCTGCTATGGCAGGATTCCATCTCAGATCCTGACAACAATCCCTGGGTCTCTGGATTAACCAATTAGCTACAATACCACCAGGCCATCACCTCTCCAAGTGGTGTGTGGAAAGATTGCAGGATAGTCAACAACCCATGGACACCAGCAACGTTTATGGTTTATTCAGGACAGTCAAAATGGTCTACGGCCCAAGCACTCAAGGATCATCCGCTGAGAGCCAAACATGGAGGGGAAATCATCCAACACAATAAAAATTTCTCAACCAAGACTCTTTTTTTTTGATTTTCAAACATTCTTAAAACCATTCCTCTTGTTCTTATTTGGCTCAGTCTTTGCGGTATCTTGGTCTGGAACAAAGTTTAACAAGTAACAAAGCCATATGATAGACAGTATCTCTGCCAAAATTCTGAAACATGGCAGAAAAACACTGTACAATTATATTTCCCTCCCAATGAGAAAAGGAGTTGTATGCCAGCAGATTTCGGTGATAATGTGTTTATGATTATTTCAAGAAGGGAGACATATTCAATTGTGATAATGAGAGACTGGTCTTCCTGCTGTCTTCCACAGTGGAGTATACTGCAAGCTGTTCCTCAATTGCTTCATCTACATGGCCAAAGAGTCTTCCTGAGATCTGTCTTCCTGTGTATTTTTATACTGAATATTGAATAACGGCAACTGGAAACTAATCCACTTTAGAACAGATTATATTAATCAATTGTCTCACTTCATAGCAACTACTTAAGATTGATATTTTATTGACACCTTTACTAAGCAAGATGGAAAAGGTAGCCAATTCCGAAGGCTTGATGGAATATGTAACCAGTTATATGGAAATCTAGCTAAGGATGTCAGTTTGTAAAACTGACTTTCACAGCTTGAATCAAAAGTATCGGCATGATAGGGAAATAAGTTGGAAACATCATTAGGTTCGTAGTGATATCAAACATCCTGGGGTTAAGAAGAACATGAATCTGACATCTGCAGAATGTCAATTGATAGTGATATGTGATATAAGTGCTAAGATAGTCAATGACAAGTAAACTGTAAAAATATTGTAACAAAATGATAGGATTGAGACCATAAATTGCCATGCTGACTGTTTTGATGAGAGTTCTTGGCGCGCTTTTACCATGTGCTGCTCCCTGTGTATGCTTGTAAAATAAAGTCTTTAATTGCTGAACCCAAAATTCAAGCAGGCTTTTATTCACCACAACAGTACAAATACAAAATAGCTTCAACTTTGCAATAAATTGTATTTGAGCGGAAAGCTGAAATATGCCACAAATGGTGCTATAAATGTAACAATGGTGTGAAGGTGTAAAGAATCCCAAGCAGTCCTGTAGACCAACTAAAAACCTGTTAACCATTATTTTTGTTCAATGTTAGGGAAGGGCTGTGTTCTTTGGTAATTAAAATAATTCAACAAATAGGCAGTCGCTTGAACAGGGCTCTAGTACAGCTCCCTACTGTCCCTGCTTAATGATGAGGCCAATCAAAGGAAGCAGCTAATTTTGATTCGCTGTTTCTATTAGTTTTAAGCAAACAGCAATCTCAAATCAGAACTGAAGAATAACAGCGTATTTACGATAGATATGACTTGTGACTGAATTCCGGAGTAAATCACTAGGAACCCCAGACAATTTCTTTCACGTATTGTTTTTCTTTTCAAATCCTGTCTCCCTGTGCTTCCTCTTCATTCTCTCATAATAACTTGGAAATACATGAACAGTGTCCACCATGAACAGTCAGTGGAATAGTGTCAAGCATTGATTTAGGTTTCAAGAATAACTCAATCACATCATTACGTTTTCTCATACGGCAACATATAATTTAACAGAGGCATTCAAAAGGGCAATGGATAACCATTTTGGATAAAAATGGTGCACAGGGATGTGGGGAAAAGGCAGGGGATTAGCACTGTAACATAACCATCACAGGCACGATGGGCTGAATGGTCTTCTCCTCCTCCAGGAAATTCTGTGATATCTACTGAACTTGACACATTTCCAAAATCTAACTTTAAATCTCACATCTAATAAAGATTGATTTTGTAATGCAAAGTGGTTAGAGTTTCTTTACATCTTCATAATAATTAGTAGGCAAGCATCTTTAATTAAAGGCATTTTATAAAGTCAATTTCAAAACTTTAATTGTTAAACTGACCTTAATTAAAATTCAGCTTCCTGTGTAATTAAGATCTGTTTCAGATGCTTAAATACACTAATTATACTTGAATTAATGCAAATATGGTATTTCATAGTCATTAATATTCAATCATTTCTATGTGGCTGTTTGTTAATTCATATTGCATTATGTTTTGCATCTCACTATAAATATTGTTTTAACTCAGTGAAAAATGTTAATGCTATTGATAGAAATATTTATCAACTTTTGTATTCCATGCTAATAACATGGTGTACCAAGTCAGTTCTAGTGCCTTACTGTTTTCTGTACTGAGAAGATTGTTGTACACTCATTCAAAAGTGCATTCTTACCAAACCACGTAACAATCCTTTTCACTGAATTTGTCCAGGTATTTATATTAGTGACAAAATTAGTCATGCATTGGTGACATTATCTTAACAATCATTAAATTGCATCAAATTCATCCAATTTCCATCAAGTCAATAAGACAATAATCTGGATAAAGGAATGTGGCTGTGCCAAATCAAATGAATTCTTATTTTCATCAGCTGGATTAACGTATAGGTTTTTTTTTAGGAAAGACTGAAACAAAGAAACACGGATTCAGATTAAAATAGCTTCAAATTCCATACAATTGGGATGGAGATGCAGGGTCTACGAATACTTCAACCTAGACTATAACCCTTGGGCAATGTGCAAAATTCTATTTCTATTGCTGTCAAGGCATTGACATAACATCCACCTGAACATCCATCAATCAAAAACAGGACATTTAAATTTAATTGTCTCTGTCATGGTTCTTGGGGATTGTGTAAATAAGAACTACATTTTGGAGTATACAGTAGATTTTTGAACTTCAAATGGCATGTCAACAACCAGGTTTTGTGTATACTTGGACTTGAGCTGGTAACACTGGTAATGTTAAGGAAGAGCTGTTCCTTCTATCATTCTCTATCTCCCCATCGCCATTTAAGCCTGCACCAGGTTTACTAAGTTTGACTGAATGTACATTCCTGCAGGCAAACTGAGAACTCTGCAGAAAGACTTCAATCTCCATTACAGCATTTAAAGAAGAAGCAGTGCATAGCAACTGAAACTTTAAAAACCACCTCAGCTGACAACTAGGCTTTGGATCTCCAGCCAATTAATTCTTACCCATTTACTTTTTCTTCTTGAATCCTAACTTGGCCAAAATCAACCTCATTTACTCTGTAACTTGTGTTTTCTTTTGTATAATTGATCTGTATGCATGTTTGTGCATTATTTCAACATTTTAAAATAAATTTTTATGTGGGTGCTTAATTTTGACTAGCTTAGCTCTTTCACGGTCAGCTTATAAATGAATAAGGCGCATTGAATTGATAAGTTTCTTTTAAAATTTGAACTTCTGCTACAATCAAACAAGGGGTGTAAAAACAAAGGAGGCATCTCACCCATCCTCATGTGGTCATGGAAGTATCATTATGATATGTAAATTGATTTAAAATTGCATTTACATTTCAGTTATTTGATTTGACAGTTTCTCACTGTAAAGATATTGTACGTTCAGCTGGTCTGTACAAAATGATTGAAGAAAACTCAAGATAGTATTGACTTTAAGTAAGTAAGCATCAAAAGGCGAGCTGCTAGAATCTGTGCTGCAATCAAAATTGCTAAAATGTGTTGCTTGAGCTCTGGAGATAAAAGGAGTAGATGATATGATAGGGGTGAAGCAGGACTTTGGTATCAGAGGCTACTATGTAGCCAGGCACAGGCAAAGTTACTTGAGATCATCTGATCCCATCCTTTGCATAGGATTCCTTGGTGCTTCAAACAGAGGTACAAACTCCCAGGGAATGTAATGTATGAATTATGCAATTTGTTGGAATTTAGATGCAAACAATGTAATCAAAAAAAGACAGCCAAGGTCAGTGGTTGCTAAGGTAATTATAACTATTTTACGCTTTTATCTCCTTCCAAGTTAACTGGGGGACATAATCATCAGTAAGACAGCAGGTTGGTAATGGATCAAGCAGATCACTGATATATTGTTCAACAGAATAGTTGCCTTCATCACTTTTCTACGGAAAATTACAACAGAATGATTGACCATGGCAGTTACTCTAGGTCTTCTAAATTCCTCACAATGTTATTCAATGTACCTGTGACCACCTGAGCTTCTGTATCCAATGCAGTGAAGGTGTAAGATGGAGGGCGGTAGGATGATTTTGCATCTGGATTGACTGAGTAAGGTACTTTCCTGCGACACAGCAACTTCATCCCCGAGACATGCTGCTCGACATGCCCTCAGCAGGCCACGTGATTGGAGTTGGAGCAGATTTCTACACAGCTGTGAAGATTGTTAAGCCCTGTGTAATGGTTTTTGCAATATATTAGAAGTACATAAAAAGCCAGCTGGTCCATTGACATTGTCTCATTTAACCATGCTGTAACTAGGCAACATGGCTTCTAATGTTTCCCACCCACCAACAACCATAAAATGGCACAGAAGAAATCACAATAAATTTACTGTACTGCAATAAATGTAGTTGCAACTAATTTCAGAAACCCAAGTCTTATGTTGGCCTTCAGTTCTCTTGAGGCAGAGTGGAAGACTGTAGAGGTATGCTTATAATGGTCTCTCTCCACAGTTAATATTAAATTGTGAAGATTCATTATTCACATCCACGTCGATGTAAATAAATCATGCTTAGATGTAATGTTACCTTGAATTATTTACCAGACCATGAATGCACTTTATTTCTGGAACAATAATTCCCTAAAATTCTTGTACGTTGCATGGTCTGGAGGTTACACACACATTATTCCAAAGAACTCCTCTCAAAAATCCTGATGTGACGTACACTCTCCTCTTTGTGTCTTAGGGTCCAGCAAATACACCATTTCAAAACTCCAGAACGTCGAATGCACAGGCAGCTACAGAGTGGAATAAAAACATAAGTTTGTTCTCTAGCCATCTGCTTGAGAGGTGTCTCGAGTTTTAACACCCCAACAATTTGCAAATGTTTAACACATACTATTTGGTGCATTACCTCTTCAAATCAACAAGAATTTCAATATTTCAGAACCAGCTTATTATGTAGTCTGCTAGTTCCTGTTTTGTGCTGCCTTATCTTACAAACAGGAAAGTAATTTTGAGACCATTGAAATGAAACCGCACTAATAAACAAGTTACAATCCAGCATCTGCACACAAGTAATTAATATTAATTATACAGCTAGATTTGGGGTAAATTGCATTCTGGCGACATTTGTACAGTTAATGACACTGTACTAACACTGACACACACTTCTCCTTTGTCCACTTAATTGTTTGTATTGTACGTAACCTTTCTACCACCCTTTCCCATAGTGGCTGAAGTTCTGTCCTTTGCATTGGATTCCTTGGTGCTTCAATCACAGGAATCTTCCTCTCATTGGATTTCAGATAATGACACCAATGTGTGGGTCCTTGGTGAAAAATAATAGCATTGCTATTAAGCAGTGAAGAATTTAAAATCACATTTCAGTAAAGATGGGCAATGTAGATTGGGCTTCAGACTACCTGAACACCTTATTTCAGAAAACAAAACATTTCAGTGGTCACTCTACCTATTCCAGTTTAGAAATTATACGTATCGGGCTCTTGAAATGAGTAAAAAAAGAAACAACTCCATGTTCAGAAATTGACTCATAAATTAGGTCTTCTCTTTCTTACTTTAAGACACTGCTTTAAGCGTTTAGACACTAGCTTACTGACCTTTTAGACTCTTGATTAAACAATACTTTGATTTTTAAAATGTTCCCCCTTGCTGCCAAATCCCTCCATGACTTTGTCTCAATCTAAGACTATCAAACAAATGCCTTGTCTTGTCTTAACAAGAATTCCTGACTTTAAACTCCATTGCATTTAGAATAAAGGCCAATTTCAGCCCCTTGAATATTTCCAATTTTCATCATTTCACCATCCATAGTTAACAATTCCCAAACAGCTGGAGTTCCCTTTCAAAACTTCTCCTCTTCCCCTTCTTACCTTCAAATGCTCCTTAAAACCTCCTTTGTGTCGCAACCACTAATGGATTGCCAGTTGGAGTACAGTTCTACCACTTGTCCTCCTTTCTACTCATTTTAAAACAAACCTTGAATCAAGTTAGACAGTCCTTGGTTGGGTACTGTAGCAAAAACAAAATCAAATAGTCAATGGAAATGTACAAAACTGGAAGAGAAACTAACCATGATCAAATCAGGATATTGCTATCTGTGCTGGCGATAGTTTCCATCAGTCCTTAAAAACCTCTACTGTGGACACCACATGCTCCCTTTCAATTGACATCCAAGTGCAGTTGTAACCACAAGAGAGGGGCAGACAAGTCAGGTTCTACGATCCCCTCCATGATAAGTTACCATTGACCAGACCTTGGAGCAAGCCCATGAGGTCCTCTAATGTGCCTGTCCCCTCCATATAGGGTGCCCATAGAGTTGGAGCATGCCACTTGAAAGGCATGGAGAGAATTTTCCTAAGATGGCTCACATAGTGGGGTGCTAGTATCTGGGGTCGATGTCATATCCGGAAGATCAGGGTTCAGTTCATCCAGAAGCTCATGAGCTTCTGAGCAGCCTCAATTTCTTGTGCATTTTCAGAGCCAAGTACCAAAGTCAGGAAGCTTGAGATATCTCAGGTCACATACTGGGCATTAGCTGACACACTTCTCTCCCTCTAGTTTGCTTTGCACAATCCAAAATGATCCAGAGTCTAGTCAGTCCCATATCCAGAGCCCTCTCCTTTGTCAGGCACTAGAAATCTCGCTGATGGAAGAATCTGTTCCTGAACAGTGGCTCGCTTACGACATTCATCACTCCCTCAGGGAGACAGCTCCAGCTCAAGGCGATCATGTCCAGATAAAAGACAAGCAATTCCGAGCAGAAAGTCCAGGGATTCATCCACGTTAAACAGGAGCTTCAAGTGATAAATGAGACCAGGAACCTGATGAAAGAATTATGAAGGAAGTTAGATATAAACTTGTTGCTGCACGGTCTGAAGGCAGAAAGCTGCTATCTAGATGTGAAGGCACACCTACGCATGACCCTGTCTCTCTCCAGGCAGGAGGCTCAGTATCTTAGCAGCAATCTTTGTGTCACTTATTCCTGATCAAGCTGGATTGGTGCACTCCCCACCCTCACTTCCCCCTGTTGGTGAAGGTGGCAGACAAGGAGCTCCAATGGTCTGAAGGGCATGTTATTTGATAAGATGATACTTTGGGCAAGAGTCACCAAAAGGTCTACTGGTGGGAATATCTGACTACAGTGTAGCTCTTTCTCCAAGTCCAGCTGTGCCATGGATGGAAGGGGAAGAGTGATGTTGGTCTTCAGGGTGTGGAAGCCAGATAAAAAATAAAGAAGCCCACCCCTAACTGAAATCTTTTCTTCTTTTATCCCTCACCCTTTTCCCCTCCCTCAAGGTTTTACACCAGTCCAGAAAAGTTTAAAGTCGCACCCATCATAGGTTTCCATTACAAGAAGACCTTTTTGCTACTACAGTTGTTTGTTGTAGTTTCTTATGACTTGCTGACAGGTTTAACTTCCAGCACAGAAAAAAAAAAGTCCCCTCATTGTTGTGGATGTAGCAATTCCTGTATTCCTGCTAAAAATGTTGGAAATCTCTGCACTTCAAAAATCTAGTCCAAATGATTGTAGTTCCCTCTCCACTCCTTCCAGATCACTTTTGGTATTTTCCAATTAGTGTGCTCTCTAATGTTATGACACACTTCTGGAGCAGGTAGGACTATGAACCCAGGACTCCTAGCTCAGAGGGAGGGATATCTCCACTGTGCCTCATGAGCTGCCCCCAGCTTGTGTTAGTGTCTAGTGACTGTTCCACTCTCAGCTTCTCAAATAGTAACAACTGTGGCTGTAGAACAGCATCAGATTTGACGGAGATAATTCATTTTCAACCTTAATGATTTATTCTTTCAGAATCATTATGCCATGCAACATCTCTTCCCAATCTCATTGCCTGACAAAATGATTTGGAGGAGCATGTAGGTGGCCCGATCAATAAGTTTGCAGAAGACATAAAGATTGGAGAAGATGTAGATAGTGAGGAGGATTGCTAGAAGATTCAGCAGGATGTAGATAGGCTGGATTCTTGGGAGGGGAGATTGAAGATGGAGTTTAATGGTGTCAACTGCAAGGCGATGCATTTTGAAAGATCAAGTGCATAAGGAAAGTATACAGTAAATAGCAAACACTTAATAGCATCAATGTACAGAGGGGTCTAGGTGTATCGGTCCACAGTTCCCTGAGAGTGGCAACACAAGCAGATGAGGTGGTCAAGAAGACATTTGGCATGATTATCTTCATCAGTCATAGCATAGGGTATAAAAATTGGAAAGTGCTGTTGTAGCTGTATAGAATGTTAGTTAGATCACATTTGGAATAATATGTAGAGTTCTGGTCGCTACACGATGAGAAGGATGTAGAGGCTTTGGAGAGAGTACAGAATTAGTTTACCAGGATGCTGCCTGGATTGGAGGGTCTGCAGACAGGCCTACCATGTACTTGCCTCCATCTTTAAAGGTTTTTAGTTTAGAAAGGCATCACGTGTCAGCACAGTCTTGGTAAGTGAACAGCCTATTCCTGTGCTGTACCATTCTTTGTTCTTTAACAACAATACATATTATATATATGACTACTTTTAGATTTGCCACTATCTTATTTTCTCTACAGATCCCTTACTTCACAAATATGCATGTCTGCAGCTGGTACAATTATTTTCAGAATGTGTTCCTTTCTGACTTGCAAGACTGGTTGGACTTTAACTTGATAACTGTTGACCTTGGTTTTTATTTTCTGCAAATAGGTTTTCGACTGTAGGATCTTTTTATCCCTTGGATGTGCTTCATGGAAGATGTCATTGCTGCTGAAGCTGAAAGTTGTCTGTACCTCCTGTAACGTCCTGAACACCCTTTGCAGGTGAGCTCTTCCGCTGCTGACTCAGGTTGTTGCCTCATAACATCTGTCTGACCTTTAATCTCATTCATATCCAAGTTGTCTGCCCGGTTGAAACAAATAGTTGCTTTAATGTGGTATTCTGGACCAGGCAATTTTTTTTTTAATTTGAAGAGGTATTCTCTTTTCTGCAGTGTCTTGGATAATCACAACAGTCAAATTCTTCTTGTTGCTCAGGTTACAAATCTGTGTACATTGGTCCGGTTTCCACAGAATTGTGTGCAGCTCAATTCCAATTTGTTCAAGCAAATTTTTACTTTCAATCTGCTGATTCATCTCAGTTGAACTGCTTACTTCAGCTCGTTGATTATTTTGGAAATCTTTACTTGGCCTCTGAATAACTTTCTAGTGAAGTAAATGTTTTTCTCATCCTCACTCAATGCTTACTCATCACCATCTTTGTTGGTGGCACTGACAATTCTGCTTTGAGTGACAGCAGTTTACTATATTCTTTGGTGATGGTAGGCATGGATAATTTTCTCACCCATCTTGTAAAATCTAAAGAAACAGTAGGTACAGCCTACAAGGATGGAGCTACAGGAAACAACTCCTAAGAGTGAAGATATTTTATTTTTAATACTGTGACACAAACAGAATACAAGAGCTAAAAATGTTTATCCAGTTCACAATCAGTACCTCACGTTTGAACATGCGTGTATGGCTTGGCCTCAACGTCATTACAGCAACAGGAGAAGTTGAACTATTTCCAAGAGCTGGTTCATAAGCTAGACAAGGGGCAACCAATGAAAGATTTAACCCTTTTCTCATTTTAACTTTTGTCCTTTTGACAGGATAAAACAATTCTCATATCCCAACATAGGCAACCTCAATATATCTCTCCTTCTGTTTGAGATCTGCCATGCACTTAACAAGACCAATTAAATCTTCCATTGATGGCTCCTTGATTGGTTAATCAGCAATGGTCTGTTTCTGAACCATCCATTCTCTTGGAAATAGTTGAAGTCCTTATATTTAATGTTTCCGTTTCCAGAATAATTTGAATATCTTTGTCCTAAGTTAAATCTGCCTTTGACCATAAGAAATCTGACAAAGCCCCATCAATATTTCCAACAAAAATTCAATGTCTATTGTCATAGTTACCCAATATTCTGAGAGTTCATTAATAAAATTACCTGCAGACTCACCTGGAAACTGAAATCCTCTGTGGAATCTTGCCCTTTTTAAAATTTTGTTTTGCTCCTACATTGAATTTTTTAACAAAAACCTTTAATAATTTGTCAAAAATATCTGTGCTTCATTTGATGTTTTGGAAATTTATAATGTCATCTAAATCTCTTTGGACAACACAATGACACGTTTTGCCTGATATTACTGGAATTGCAGAATTATTGTTTAAGCATGTTACAGGTGCCATAAGAATGCATGACGTATTTGTCCTGTCTAACAAAGATTGCGAAGTAGTTGTTCTTGGCTTGAACTGGTCAACATATAATAATAATTAAATCCAATAATCTGGAATGGAATAACAATAATTATTCTGTTCCAAATTATTGGAATATGTGAGCTGATTGTCTTGATACGTGAGGTATTGTGCACAAATTGACCTCTGTTAAACTATGTGTCATACTCTGAAGCGCAAGACAAAGTTAAGACCATAAGAAATAGAAACAGAAGGAGGCCCTTCAGATCCTCGAGCCCGTTCTACCATGGATCATGGTTAATATGACTTTCCTCATGTCCATTTTCATGCTGTTTCCCCATAACCCTTGATTCCCCTACTGAAAAAGAATCTATCGGTCCCAGCATTAAAGGAATCAGCCCCCACAGCTCTATGGGGCAAGAAGTTCCAAAGAAACTCAACTACTGACAGAAGAAGGGTTTAGGCCTTCCTGCTCCTCGGCCTGCTGTGTGCATCCAGCTCTATACCTTGTTATCTCAGATCCTCCAGAATCTGCATTTCCTACTATCTACTGAGAGAAGAAATTGCTCTTCATCTCATTATTAAATTGGTACCTCTTTATTCAGAGGCTGTGCCCTTTGGTCCTAGACTCTCCTAGAAGAGGAAACATCTTCTCAGCATTTATCCTGTCAATCTCCTTAAGAATCCTTTATGATTTAATGAGATCACCTCTCATTCTTCTAACTTCTAGTGAGAAGAGTCTCGACCTGTTTAGCCTTTGTTCTTAAACCAATCCCTCCATACCAGGGATCATCCTTGTGAACATTCTCTGAACTACCTCCAATGAAATTAGATTTTTCCCTTAAATAAGGGGACCAAAATTGCTCACAGTACTCCAGATGTGGTCTCACCAGCACCTTGTGCAGTTGTAGTAAGATATCCCTACTCCTATACTCTAACCCCCTTGAAATAAGGACCAATATTCCTTAGTCTTCCTGATTACCTGCTACACCTGTGTGTTAGCTTTCTGTGCTTCATGCACAAATACCCCCAAGTCCCTTTGTGTTGCTGCTTTCTGCAGTTTCTCTCTATTTAAATAATATTAAGTTATTGAACTTAAGACTGGTAAAAGAACAGCGCTCAGTGTGAGCGGTACACCTTTAACTTTTGTTAACTTAAAAAATTTCGATATAAGAAATACACATCTGTTGAAATAAATATCAATGTAATTTTAACCCACTTGTTTCTCATTATCACAAATCTTTCTGACCAGGTTGTTTGCTCTGATGCTTTCAGATGGATCAGTGGAGTGAGTGCAAGCAAGCGAAATATTAATACCAATCGTTAACTTCTAAATACAGTGATGAACATTAAAAGATCACATTGTACTCCCTCACAAATCCTTCACAGATCATCAACAGAAATAGTGCTGTCATTTAAACCTCTCACTTTATAAAAAATAATCACATGATGTAAATCACACAGAATGTTTGAATTGAGTAGAATGGCTAGATTTATTGATTACTTTTGATTGCATTAAATAACCACTTTTCAGTCAGCCATTGGGGAAATCCCTAGACAGATTCACACCAGTTTCTTCAATGCTGTTCAGAATCCATTAGGGTAGAGAATTCCATGTTGTGGCTGCTGTTAACGTGGCAATCACTTTGTGTTATCAGGGTTTGAAGCTAAGTCTAATTTACATGCAACAATGTATTAGCTTCAAAATAAAATAACTTACTTGTAACAGCTTGAAGTAGCGCTTTACTTTTCTCAATCATGTTTTGAACTCCATGGTACTTCATCAAATCCATTTTGTGTGCAAGTTTGAAACTTTTTGTCCATTGCCTTTTTATCTGCTGGAGTCCAACTGATACGTGTATGTAATCTTCTGTCAAATATATGCTGTTTTGTCCTGCGGGTACAATATCTTGGTATCACCATAAGACAGAGGAACAGAATTAAGTCATTCAGCCCATTGAGTCTGCTCCACCATTCAATCATGACTGATAAGTTTCTCAACCCTATTCTCCTGCCTTCTCCCTGTAACCCAGACCCCTTACTAATCAAGAACCGGCCTATCTCTAAGGTTTTGGAGTAAATTTGTAGCTCAGGTTGTGGGTGTTGAGGTTGGTGAAGCTGGTTGTCTCGCCGAGCTGGTTTCTTGTTTCACAAATGTTTCGTTACCATGCTGGGTAACATCCTCAGTGCAGCCTCCGATGAAGCGTCAGTGCGTTTTCTCGCCTGGTTTTTAAACTCTGGGGTCCGTTGAGATGGATTGCCTCACTTCCGGGTTGCCTTCGTAGTGGAATGTATATAGGGTCGAGTTCAATGTGTTTATTAATAGCATGCTTCGTGGAGTGCCATGCTTCTAGGAATTTTTGTGCCTGTCTCTGCCTAGCCTGTCCCAGGATCTTGGTGTTGTCCCAGTCGAAGTCGTGGTTCTCCTTGTCCATGTGGATTGAGAGGAGTGAGTAATAGTCGTGTCTTTTTGTAACCAGTTGGTGTTCACGTACTCTTGTTGTTAGTTTCCTTCCTGTTGAATTTTCCAGTTGAACAAGAGCACGACCCCAGTGAAACCATCTTCAGAGACAACATGCTCAAACTATTGGACCTATGCCTGACCACCCACTTCACTTTCAACGGCCAAACATACGAGCAAATCAATGGGACACCCATGGGATCATCTATCTCTGGGCTCATAGCAGAAGAAGTGATGCAAAGACTAGAAAGGACTGCCCTTCCGCAAATCCAACCAAAACTGTGGATACTCTACATAGACGACACCTTTGTCATCATTAAACTGACCAAATTAGAGGAGACACACAAACTAATAAACAACACCCTCACCGGAATAAAAATTCACCAGAGAGGAGGAGAAAAACAAACTGCTCCCATTCCTGGACGTCATGGTAGAGCGCAAGACAACTGGGGAACTGCAAATGAAAGTACACCGAAAGCCACACATACGGACCAGGTGCTGAACTTCAATAGTAACCATCCGAGCACACACAAACGAAGCTGCGTGCGAACACTATTTAGAAGGGCAACAACACGCTGCAGCAACATGGAACTATGCCAAGAGGAAGAATACCTCTTCCATGTTTTCAAGGATAATGGATATCCAAAGAATTGGGTCAGATGTTGCCTACACGAACAACATCAGGAAGATACTACGCACCCTGACACACTCCTCACACTACCCTACATCTGGAGCACGTCAGAACTCACCACAAGACTCCTACAACCACTGGGCATCACCGCGGCACACAGGCCCATGTCAACCTATGACAACTGCTCACCCGAACTAAAGACCCACTCCCCGCCATGGACAGGACCAATGTCATCTACAAGATCCCCTGCAGAGACTGTGAGAAACACTACATCGGACAAACAGGAAGGAAACTAACAACAAGAGTACGTGAACACCAACTGGCTACAAAAAGACACAACCAATACTCGCTCATCTCAATCCACATGGACAAGGAGAACCACCACTTCGACTGGGACAACACCAAGATCCTGGGACAGGCTAGGCAGAGACAGGCACGAAAATTCCTAGAAGCATGGCACTCCACGAAGCATGCTATTAATAAACACATTGAACTCGACCTGAAATACATTCCACTACGAAGGAAACCCGGAGGTGAGGCAATCCATCTCAACGGACCCCAGAGTTTAAAAACCAGGCGGGAAAACACACTGACGCTTCATCAGAGGCTGCACCGTGGATGTTACCAAGCATGGTAGCGAAATGTCTGCAAAACAAGAAACCAGCGCGGCGAGCCAACCAACGCCAACAACCTCAAGAACCTATCTATCTCTCTCATAAATTTACTCAATGACTTGGCCTCCACAGCCTTCTGCGGCAATGAGTTCCACAGATTCTCTTCCTTCTGGTTGAAGAAATTCCTCATCACCAGTTCTAAAGAGTCATCCCTTCTCTCTCGAGCCTGAGAGCACAGCCTCAATCTCTCGTACTACTAGAAATATCTTGTCCACATCTACTGTATCCGGGCCTCTCAGTATTCTGTAAGTTTCAAACAGATACACCCCTCATCCTTCTGAACTTCATCAGGTACAAAATGTTGAGATTACATAACTTGTAACAACCCTTATATTTAATTGCTGACTACAGCTGAGAATTTAATCGGAAATGGAAACTTCGTATCAACAGTATGTTTTGTCCCAGGTTACCTGCAAGATACTGAACACATGGCAAAGGCCCCCTGTTGGTTTGGAAACAAACAGGGCTGTGATGAATTGCTGGCACTGGTGTCTCTTACTAAGCACCTGACTAGCTGAATGTTATCAGCCGAAGCAATATGGAAAATGAATTATCTCATTCTCTTGTACTTTAATTCAAGTTCCTGTCTTCCACTATAATAATCATGAGTGGAGCAGACTTTCAGTTGGCAGGAACAGTGTCTGTAGGAGGCTAGAAGTTGAAGTTTCTCATCTTGTATTCAGCAGAACAAGGGATGCCAGAAACAGACTGGAGACAAGAGAAACCATTTTATACAGCTTGAGCAGAGGGTGTTGATTGGTTAAACCATCATTGGCATGAAAATGCAGCAAGAACAATTAAGCATCCATCTTAATTCTCACCTACCAGCTGGTTAGATTCTGATCAGTCAGGACACTGCCATTTTGCGGTGCATGACTGAGAGATCCCACACAGGTCACCCATCTCTCCCTGGGAAAAGCCGGTCTCATAGCAGTTTAAAGCAACTGCCCCTTCAAAGCCAGAAGAGGGTGGTTTCCCATTTCTGTAACCCTTAGGTTCCACTCCAGCACCCAGCATAGTTCCATCATAGAGGCCTGGGATATATAAAGCCTTGATGCTGCAACTCACTCTCACCCAGGAAATTGAGTTGGGGTCGAAAAACTCTGCTCCTCGTCGGGATCCCATGCATACTGAGGGTCCTTGAAGTTGAGACCTCTTCTTGAGCAGAGTACTGCTCAGCCTCTGTGGTTGTCTGCAGTTGTGCCTGGGCTTCTATTTGGCTGTAGTCCTCCTGCCTCTATCTTCTTCTTAGGAATGCAGCCACAGTGACCAACATCTCAGCAGCAACACAAATTTCAGTGGAAATGACGTATGTTGAGAACATGAGGATTGGAAGATGTTCTTGTGTCATGATGACATACTCTGCAGATGAGGCCTGCATACATTCTTCTTTACACTGAGGCATGCTGCACCCTGGTAATCAGGACCATGTCTTCTACATTTATTCAGCTTCAGCCTCAGGGTCTGCAATAACTTGAAGGTGCTGTGTTTTCTGAGGATCCAGCACATTACATCAAAAAAGGATTGTCCAATCCACGATGAAACCCTTCACAACCCAAATTCACATCAATTCAACTTTTCATTGTATTCAGTACCGACCATCATTAAATTTATATGACAGACTTTTTAAATTGTGAAAATATACTTCATTCATAAAAACACTTTATGTACATACACAGTTATTAAAGCAGTTCAGACCTGAACAGTCTTTGCGTACACAGAAAAAAAACATTGGGGTTTGACTTTCTCGGTAGTTACATCAAACCCAAAGACATTTATTAATTAAGCAAGGTATTATTTACACGTATCTGATTTTAAAAAAAAGACATTTTGGAGCAAAAATATACTTTATTTGTTAAAAAAGGTATTTCTGTGCATACACAGTTATTAAAGCAGTTCAGATCCGAGCAGTCTTTGCATACAGAGAAGAAAGCAAACATTGGAGTTTGACTTTCTTGATAGTTACAACAAATCCAAATGCATTTCTTAATTAGCAAAGTTCTGTTTATATGTATCTAAGGCATCAAGGGGGTCTGATAACTGAATGGACTCCATTATAATTTGGCAGAAAGACCTTAGATGATACTCTTTGGCCACTGCACCTTGGCAGCTGCTGCCCCAGGTTTTAGTGTGTCCCTCAGCACATAGTCCTGGACCTTGGAATGTGCTAGTCTGCAACACATGGTCGAGGTCAACTCTTTGCACTGGAAGTTGAAGAAGCAATGGTGTGTGCCTACCACAGCACCTTGAAGTTGCACAATTAATAGCTCACCTTCAGCCAGAATTTCCTTTTTTTTTAACGTCATTGTTGCTAAATTCAGCTTCATTGTGATGCCAGTTTTCAATTTGTAAGGCCCAATGGCATGTGGATACAGACCAAGCAATAGAGTGAGTGTGGTTTCAGAGAGAAAATGATGGCATTTGCCTTGATGAAGTAATAAATATCATTGGCCTTCATCCTACATTGCAAAGTGTTTCTCCAGACATCTGAGACAACAGTTATCTGGGCGGTGATCTTGGACCAGACTGGTAGGGTTGTGGTGTTGTGACCTTCTCTACTGGTTCTGGGGGATGACGATTGCCCTCCTCTCCACTACCCCATCCACCAGAACATCTAGATCCCTGCCTTGTCCTGGGCAAATAACACTCAACACAGTATAAAAACATAAGAGTAAATTCTGAAGAAAATTCATACTGGATTTGAAACTTTAATTCGGTTTCGCTCTCTACAGATGCTGCCAGACCTGCTGAGTTTCTCCAGCACTTTTTTTTTTACTTCAGATGTTCAGCATCTGCAGTTTTTTGCTCTTCTGGGAGATTCAACCCTCTGTGATATTCCCCTGCAATGTGTTATGAAGTTGATGGTGGTTTTTGGTCAATTTGTTTAAAATATTTAAGCCAAATAGTAAACTCAGGCCAAATTTTGTGAACAGCTCGAGGCAGCCTTATTGTTCAAATTGTCATTTATATATCATGTTAAAAGTTACCCACAAATAACAGCAGCTTCAACAAGGCTAAAATAACAGTTTGTTTTAATTTGGTAGCACACCAATATATTTAAATCAAGATCTTATATGGGTCAGTTATGGCAATTTCACTGTTTCTGTTTTTAGATAGTCTTTTATACATATGAGTGAGTATGTGACCATTATTTGGATGTGTTATTTCACTACCGACAGCCTAATAACTATTTTCCTTCTAACTTCAAAACTGAGCAAACAGTCCTTCTGAAAATGGTTGTGATAACATGTAAAATGCAACTCTGCTACTCTGAGTAATTTTGCAGTGGGCCCATTAGTGTACAGAAGCTGGCATTGGAGGTCAGCTATGGCTTGTTTACTGAATCATGATTGCAAAAGCAAAACTGTTGAGTCATTCGTTATAAGTGTGAAATATTGACTCATGTGGGTAGGTGGTGTGGTATAAGTAATACAACATGTTAGACAAATGAGATACACCATATAGTATTACAGGAAGTGGTGCATTAAATATGACCTGGTGGGGTGGGGGCTTGAAGCATTTTCCTCCTGCCATCATGGAAATGGAAAATCAAGTGTATTATGCCATCTCATAATTTCCATCTTACCTATGGGATGAAGCCTGATTCTCCCACTCACTGCAGGCAGAAGTGTTCATTTGTGCCAGAACATCCTGTATTCCATATTTTAAAAAACAGTGTACACTCAAGCAAGTACTGCTGGTCTGGAACTACTTTGGTTAGTTTGTGACATTTGTCCCAGATGTAGGAAATAAGGGTAAACTGATGCCCTGCTTCAAGGACAGGGACCTGGATGTCTTGGAGGATGGCATGGTGCAGATGTGGTGGGCCATCCTCAACTCACAGTACTGGCAGAGGAGTCTGTGGGAACAGACACTGTCAACCTGTTCTGGAGTTGGCACCCAGGTCAGTGGGGTTTCAACTGCTGGAGACATGTCCAGCAATGCCGCAAGGTCAATGGCCTTCTCTGTTCCGCCAGGATAAGTGCCATCATCTTTTCTCTGCTACCTGACAATCACTCTAACTGTACTACTGCACCCCCTTCTCAACAAAGCAATGCTCTACGTCTCTCACTGTTGTGTGCAACAACCACCCAAAATTGCTCTCATCCACCTAATCCTCCCAAATTATTAACTCTGCATGGCCCCTGCGGCTTCTACACGCTCGATCCTGTCAGCTCACCATCTTTCCCCAACTGCACCAGCACTAAAAGCTTTTATCCATTCAATTCCTTCCTTTGCCTCATTCCAATAGAAAACAACCTACAATAGAGTAGAAGGAGCCAAGATGGGCAGTGGGGTGCCACATGCAGCTCCTGCCCCACTACGATTAGAGAATCCTGACCATGACTAGCCCAAGCAGTAGACAGACCATGCATAAGCCTCTGCACTGATATCTTAAGACACCCTTGACTTACTATCTGGATCTTCTGGCCTAAAGGGGTTTCCTTTCACTTGACTGTTCATGACTTCCTTTTGACTTTGAGACATGGCCATTTGATTGAAACACAAGCAGTGCATTTGGTATGCACATGGCTGGCACATGGTGCATGTGTCTATTGATATGGTACAGTGGTATACAGCAACATGTCCAATGCCTGAACCAATATCTGCGTTCAACCATTACAAGTTGCCTGTCACTAGAATTATCACTCTGATCTTCCTGTTGAGAATTCTCAGTGTCTAACTGCTATCCAGCAGATTGGGAATGTGAATCTGCCTAATAATGGTGATCATGATCTATCCACGAATGTGTCACTGTTCAACGCTTGGTAAATGGGTACTGAAAGAATTGCAGATGCTGTAAATCAGAAACAAAAACAAAAATTGCAAGAAAAGCTCAGCAGGTCTGACTGCATCTCTGGAGAGAAATTAGAGTTAATGTTTTGGGTCCAGTGACCCTTCCTCAGAATGGGTAAATGGGACTGTATGTTCTTGATGTTGAGAAGTTACTCACTGGGCATCTCACCTGAATTTCTCACCATGGTCCGCTTTCTACAGAGCCTAGGAAGATTCTGCCCATAAATGCAGTAAGTTCACAAAAATTGTTTTGCTGTCTCTCATTACAGCTGTCGGATCAGTGGCAGAACTGCTATGTATTGCCCGTCTCTGGGAGACAACAGTGTAAATACAGACGAAGATACAGCAGAGACACTCAGAGGACTATAAAACCAAATTAATTTATTAAGTACTTAAATGTGTAACACATGCTTTAAAATACCAGAAGTATCTCAGTCACTGCCTTTCACTATCCTGGGTCCTATAACTAACCCCAAACATTATTATGTCGGAGAGTTGGCAGCTGGCCAGACTGGAACTCTTCTTGATGTCTTCACCATGCCACCTCTTGCAGTAGGTTACTTCTTGCAATGTTATTCTCTGGATTTCTTTAGAATAAATCTGGCATCTCCTGTGCTGTTTTATATTCAAGTCTCTGTGCCAAGTCTACGCCTTATTTGAAATTACCCACGCACATGACAAAACCCTGAATATTTTGTCCTTATTTTGGTAGAGACAGCAGTTGCTGATTTCCTGCAATCAAAGCTCTCAACAGACCTGATGACTCAGCTTAGTTCCACTCACATAACAGCCCATTGTATCTTCAGCCCTTTCCAACACATGTATCTGCCGAAAATATTCAGATTGCTTTCAAAATCTATCGTATATTTTGTATGTTAGGTCCAAAAAATCTAATGCAGACAGCTTGACAAGTCTTTTAATCTGTCATCTCAAATCTATATTTGATGTACAGTTGGATCTGCAAGAACCTTTAAACTTATGTGCTTTTGGAATGAATTTTCTATTGGTATCTTCTGTAAAACTGTCCAGTGTCATTACATCAAAAGATTATGTATGACAGGCAGAGCTAAGATTTTTTTCAGTAGATGTTAAAACGACTTGAAAGACATTGTTCAAAGTCTACTTAGATATGCAAGAGGATGATAGCAGTATCCAATCTTTAGTTGACGGTAACGATCAACTTGCTTCTTTTTAAACATTTCAGGTGGGTAAATGGCTGGCATCATCTCAATGAGATCTCATTCTAAAATCAGCCAGGCCCAGGTCTCTTTCAGGGCCTGTCCGCTGGGACATCCTCCGGTGTTTTATCCAAGAGGTAGGATCTATCCTGTGTTTAAAAACTCCTCTCGACTAATCAACATATGGCCACTAGTCCCTAGCTAATAAAATAATTTCAATCTGATTTGTTATCATGAATCTCTTTCTAAATAAATAGATATTAAATGTGGAAATATATTCCAATGAATATGTAATAGTTTCCAAAAATCAATGGTATAAGTTACAAAAAAAATTAACAAGATGATAACTGTAAGCATTAACACTTTCACTGATGTTCTGGCTACAATAAATTTGATAATGAGGTCAGATAAAAGTTTTATGATCTCTACTTGGCAAAGTCATTGATTATTTAAAACAAAACAGTTCAAACTTCAGAACTGGTCCTTACTCTCCCATGCATGTGTCCCTCAGTCTTTGAAGAAGATGACACTGCAAATGTCCACTGCAAAACTTCAAGGATAAAAGAACATGACACAATCTGTTTTAAAATGTTTGTAAATCGATAAAATTAACAAAATAAAGATGGGATTGTATTCCATCTGCTGTAACTTTGCTAAAACTTTGAAGTGAGTTCAACTCAACAAGTAGTTTCACAGGGCTAACAGAACATATAGGGCTGAATCTTTTTTGTTTAAGTATCAGTTGCATTGAGCTTGGTAGAGGATTTATTGCCTCAAGGCCCAGTGAGATCACTGGCCATACATAATAAACTTGCTTCATTATCTACAAACCCTCCCCTTTGGCAGCTCTCTCAACTGATTCTAGTCCCATTTTATTATGCACTAGTAGCCGAACAACTTGCTACTATCAGGATATCCCAGAGTTGATCAGTATCCCTGGCGTCGACATCATCTTCAAAAGGCAGTGTGCATGCAAACACTATGAGTATGGATCTATCCTGCGCAGTTTCTGTCACTTACACCAGCCACAGCAGACTAGTGAAAAATGCCACTCGACTTTGCAGACAAAGACTGGTGGATGGGCTGGTGGGAGCTGGACGTCGTCTTCCCCCAGGACTAGCAGAAGTGGCCACAACACTCAATCGTCCCAGTCTGGTCAAAGGTTCCCAACTGAGTCAGTGCAGTCCCAGCCATTTGAAAGAATGCACAGCAAGGCAGGAAGAAGATCAATGACCTTCTCTACTCTGTCAGTTTAAGGGCTATCATGGATGTCTGTCTGTCTGTCTGTCTCTCTCTCTCTCTCTCTACCCCCCACAGCTGCCACCAAAGTTTATACTCTACCTGTAACACTGTTACATACATCTTTCCTCACTTGCTCCCACCATCCCTGCCAACCCAAGACTAACTCTACATGCTCCCCATGTTGCCTACTTACTTGCTCAGGTCACCTCCACAGCTGCGCCAAACGTAACAGCAGTGTGACCTGCTTTTATCTCCCACAATAGAGTAGACAGAATCAAGACAGGTGGTGGGCTGCCTAAAATTTGGTTTCTCGCCCCTTATGTGGACAGCATCCTGACTCTGATCACCCTGTGTAGCTGACTGAGCATGTCCAAGGCCCTGGCTTGGTATTAGAGGCTACTCTTGACTTTCTGTGCCAGGACTGTCTGACTGTAGATTATCTCACATGACTTGAATGTGGGCTGCTCAAAACCAGGACAAGCTATCTGGGTTTGTATTTGCACTAAATGACAATGCAATACAAAAGTAATATGGGCCTGATATCTCTTTCTGAAGGGCATAGTGCAAAAAGAAAAGGCAATGTAATGTAGGGATGCTATGTGCATCCGTGAGGCTCAGTCATTGAATACTATGACAGCAAGTGAGTAGGCTGGTTGGTTGCATCCATAAACTTAGTGTGTGCCCCTGAGTGCAAAGTGTCCTTGTAGCAGCATTCCATTGATAGTTGTTGGTATGGCATTGAAATGCAGAAGCAGACTGGCACAAGCCAGGTGCCAATTTCTATGGACATGGGTGAGTGGTGTAGGAAACAAATACAACACAAAAATAAACCTTGAACCACCTCCAGAAAAGACCCAATGTTTTCCAGTTATGGCACATGAGGTAATTTTATCAAAAATGGAATAGTAAACAGTCCGAAAATATTATGCAGTAAGATTTGAAAATATAAAGAAAGACTACACTGAAGAATGGAGTGTCCAGAGTCAGCATCAAATCATGACAGAGGAAACATCTGCCACAATGGAAACATTTTTTTTTGGTCCTTACTGGCAGAACAACATCATGTGAAATTTTGTATTTTTTTTTGTATACGTGTGTCCTGTACCAGACACGTGATGAACTTCCTAAACTGTATTGACATTTCAATGCTAATTAATGCCAAGAAGTGACAGTTTTCTGCTCTCAGTTTATGCCCAGAAGGATTGAATAGAAGCTGCCTGCATTTATTGTGTAGAGAATCCCATGAACAAATATATGGCAAAGCCTTACTGGACTATATCTCAGCCTAGGTCCCAGAGGCACACAATGATTCTTTTATCCATGTGTTCATCTTATTGTTAACAATTGGAAGCAAATTTTCATAAAATGTACTCTGCATGTGTGACATCGCTCTTACTGTATCGTTGCAAAAAGCAGGTTATTTAAAAATAAATGATCAAAATATGGTACATTTATTACAATGCTTTTCTCGGTGCCTAGTTGTTTCAATTCCATGAAAACCTTTGGGATCCTTACCTTATAAACATTTTGGGGCTGTAGCTGGCAAACTTGCAAAAGATTAATCTTCCTCATGATAAATCTTTAACCTCGTTTAATTTTCCACCATTTCTGACAGTACATGATTCCAAATCTCATAGGATTTTACGTAGAAGTAGTTTGTATCCAATATTACCTCCTGGGATTCTGCTAGCAAACTTATTATAGTCTCATAGGAAGAGTTGGTTGGAAATAAAGATTGATAACCCATGGATGCAGAATTTTGTTGGACGCTAAAAAAAAACCTTTTGTCAGGTACAGCTATGTATAGGTGACAGAATTTAATGTTTCCATTTTAATGGATACTACTTTACAAATGGAAGAACATGCTTTTATATCAGGGGTAAAATGTGCTCAACATATTCTATACTTGAAAAGTTTGAATGAAGTTATAAAATGTAAACAGCTAACTTCTGTTCACTGCAAATATATGGGACTGAATTTTACAGGGCATTGTGGTACTTGAATGCCCACTGCCCCTTCCCATTCACTCCTCACTCTCACATTGGCTACAGGTCGGTGGTGAATCCTCAAACCATACTGTCAGCTGCCTCTTGGGAATTTAACACGGGAAACACCAGTAATTCATTTCAATTAAGGCTAGATTTATGCCCCATCTTGGTACAAATTTCCACTTTATGGAGATGCCAATCAATGGGATGGTATTGATCATCCCATGGTAGAATGGTGGCTACTGCAGAGGCCAATGGCCATGTAAATGAAGAGAAACTTTGACTTGACATAAATTAAGTCTGGGTTGTCATACAGGCAGACTGGCAAGCCCTGGCACTGGGGGTGGGGACTTGGTTTGAAGGTCATATTTGATTGGAAGATCACATGCTGCCTGAAGACTTATGAAACTGATGATTGTCGGATTTTCAATGCTTTCAATTCCTTTCACACTGAATACCAACAGAAGCATAACATTGCTGCCCAATTTTACTATTCTACTATGCTTCTTAAAGCACATTCACTACTGATTCCATCTATTTACTAAACACTACTGCCACTGTCAGTTAGTAATGAAGAGAGTGAATGTTGAAGATGCTGAACAGAGTGTCCATCAAGTGTGCTGCTTGGTCCTGGATGGTTTCAAAATTCTTGCATTTTGTTAGAGCTGTGCCAATTCAAGCAAATGAGGAGTAATCCATCACATTCCAGTGATAGGACATAGTAAGAAACCATTGGGCCTCAGGAATAGGAGGGGCTGTTTTTGCTCTGCAGTAGAAAGCATCTCAAACCTGAAGATAACTAGTTTATTTCCCATTTCTAGTTGCAGTAAGCTGTGACTTTTAACTGATAAATCAAAGAACTTTATAGCAGAACTAGTTATGGAATGTCTCAGGTGAAATTATTTCAAAAAGGAAGATTGAGCAGCAGCTTTATGATCAGCAGAAAGACCAACTCAGCAAAACCTTTGGACAGAAACCACTGAAATTCCTTCCCAGTTTTTCCCTCTGCCCATAACACCGATGCTTTTCTTCCAGTCTGTCTATGTGTGCATAGCTATACAGGGGGAGTTTATAATGTGGTTAGGGTTTTATCTAGTAGTGCTGATATGTCCAAGATTTATAATTGTTTGCCTACGGTTTGAGTCTATTTATTTGTAATAAGTAGTCCTTCTTGTTAGGTAAAGAAATCCAGTTAATGTAGGTTCAATAATCAGATAATTTGGACAATTTTGCATACTTTTATAAGACCATTCACTTTTGTGATGATTCCAGGAATAACAGGGCTTTATTTCCAGTAAGCTTCCCCAGTGAGGCTTAACACCACAGTACTTTTATGGCTGATTCAGTTCAGTTTCTTGTTAATGGCAACCCACTGGATGTTGGTTGTGAGGAATTCAGAGATGGTAATGCCATTCAATATCAAGGGGCAATGGTTATTGAAGTGAGAATTTGCTTCAATGAAGGAAATTGATGAGACGGATAGAATTTTTTTTCTATGTTGGGGATGGACATTGCCTGGCACTTACTTAGTAAAAAATGTTACTTGCCAGTTGTCAGCCAAAGCCTGGATGTTAACTGAGAATTGCTGCCTGTGGACATGGATTGCTTCAGTATCTGAGAATTCAAGAATTGTGCAAACATCTCCACTTCTGATCTTATGATAGAGGAACAATCATTGCTGAAGCAGCCGAAGATGGTTGAACCTAGGATCAGAGCGAAAGAAGGTGAAATTGAAAAACAATTGCAGTATTTAGGAGAAGGAATTAAACATTCCAACGTCGATCTTGAAGTTGCAATGAGGTTGATGCACAGGTCGTTCAGTTGTTCAGTTTCGCAGATTTCCATATTTTAAAAGAACTCAGTATACAGTTGTTTCAGAGATAGTAGGAACTGCAGGTGCTGGAGAATCTGAGATAACAAGGTGTAGAGCTGGATGAACACAGCAGGCCAAGCAGCCTACGATGCAGTTTGGCCTACTGTGTTCATCCAGCTCTACACCTTGTTATCTCAGTATACAATTGGTTTTCTCTCAAGGCTGATATCTTTAAGCAGAATTTGGCACACAATTACCAAGGAGACAGAACAATGTTACATCCTGTAAGAAAATCTGTTTTTTTTTAATGGGTCTTGAATGTTATTCTTTTCAGGAGCAAAAACCAAATACTTATAAACATACCTTTCATAGGAGCAAGATTTTTAATGGGTGAGTGCAGGCTGTTGAGCCACAATAGAAACAGTCCATTCCTAACAGAGTTTCAATGATTCCTTTTCTAAGTTCCCCTTTGTCCTTTGAGACATTTGGGTGTGGTGTTAAATCTTGCTGTTTACATAATTAATTTCAGATTTCAGTCTTTGTTCTGGCTATACGTAATCAAGATGTCTTGGACTCGGAGATATTTGAAGGTCTCATTGTGAGCTATACATTCCAGATAATGAATTTTAATATCCAGCAATTACCCTCTGCTGGCCTTTCCAGGGTGTGGTAGATAGCTTCATCTATATTATTGAGACATTCCTTTAATTGCTGTTGACTGGGTCCCTGTAAGGTCAAATGATTTTGGCAGCCATTTTAAACAATCCCAGCTCGTTTTTACCCGTTACTTCTTAAACCAAAGTCTTAAAGAAAAGATTTAAAAATGAAGAGTCCATTTTTATATCATTGTGACAAAATAAAAATCAGAAGAAATATAAAACAGCTGCCACCTTTATTATACAATTCATGTAAAGTGAAAATTATCCTAGTGTGTATTGTGAATATTAGCGAGATAGATATCGTTTGTTCAGAGGTTCTAATCTGCCCTGAGCCATTGCTTGTATTGGAGGTTGCTCTTCCAGCCTACAATGACAGAAAAGGAAAATATAATTGGATGCTGCCATAAAGAGATACATTGATACACCATTTGCACTGAACCATGTTCTGTAAGAGACAGTAGGAACTGCCGACGCTGGAGTCTGAGATAACAAGGTGTGGCGCTGGATGAACACAACAGGCCAGGCAGCATCAGAGGAGCAGGAAAGCTGGCATTTCGGGACTGGACCCTTCTTCAGAAATGGGGGTTGGGAAGGGGGTTCTGAAATAAATAGAGAGAGGAGGAGCCGAAAGGGGGAGAGAAGACGGACAGGCCAAGGAGGCGGGGATGAAGCCAGTACAGGTGGGTGCAGGTAGGAAGTGGGGGTGGGGGTTGGTCAGTGAGGTGGGAGGAGTGGATAGATGGGAGAAAGGAAGGACAGGTCAAGGACGCGGGGACGAGAGGGGCTGGTCTTGTGATGAGGTTGGGGTGGGGAGATTTTGAAGTCTGTAAAGTCCATATTGAGACCATTGGGCTGCAGGGTTCCCAAGCAAAATAGGAGATGTATTTCCTCCAGCCTTCGGGTGGCATCGTTGTGGCACTGGAGGAGGCCCAGGATGGACGTGTCATCCAAGGAGTGGGAGGGGGAATTGAAGTGGTTCGCGACTGGGAGGTGTTGTCATTTGTCACAAACCAAGCGTAGGTACTCCACAAAGCGGTCTCCAAGCCTCCTCTTGGTTTCCCCGATGTAGAGAAGGCAACGTCGGGAACAGCAGACACAATAGACCACATTAGCGGATGTGCTGGTGAACACCTGTTTAATGTGGAAAGTTTTCTTGGGGCGTGGGATGGAGGTGAGGGACAGGTGTAGCACCTGCAGCGGTTGCAGGGAAAAGTGCCGGGGCTGGTGGCGCTAGTGTGAAGTGTGGAGCGGACGAGGGAGTCGCAGAGAGAGCGGTCCTTCCGGAAAGCAGATAAGGGTGGGGATGGAAATATATCCTTGGTAGTGGGGTCAGATTGCAGGTGGCAGAAGTGGCGGAGAATGATGTATTGAATCCGGAGGTTGAGGGGGTGATACACAAGGACAAGGGGAATTCTGTCTTTATTGTTATTGCGGGGAGAGGGTGTGAGAGCTGAGGTGCGGGAAACGCGAGAGATACAGTCGAGGGCATTTTCGACCACTGTGGAGGGGAAATTGTGGTCCTTCAAAAACGAGCACACCTGGGATGTTCGGGAGTGGAACACCTCATCTTGGGGGCATGTTCTGTAAGATGCTTGTGTAATACTGTTCACAATTCACTGAGTGAGCTCATGGTTAAGTGAGAACCATGGTTTGAAGGAGAACTCCAGTGATATGTTCCCTGAAGTTATTATGCTAATTCTAGCAACATGAACACTGACACTAGATTTTTAATCAAGAACAAATATATTCATATTTGTATTCAAAATGTATTCATAGAGCAACTAAATGTGTTACAACTCTTATTGTTGACGTTGGTATTGTCTGGGCTCAAGCTCGTTGACCAGTTGACTTTTCTGATGGATTACAAAGTAAAGCAGTAGATATATAGAGTCATAGAGTTGTACAGCATGGAAGCAGACCCTTCAGTCCAACTCATCTGCACTGACCAGATAACCTTAATTGATCCAGTCCCACTTGCCAGCATCTGGCCCATATCCCTCTAAACACTTCCTATTCATCTACCCATCCAGATGACTTTTAAATGATGTAATTGTACTCACCCCCACCACTACCTCTGGCAGCTCGTTCCATATGCACAGCACCCACTGCACAAAAATGTTGTCCCTCAGGTCCCTTTTAAACTTTTCCCCCCTCAACTTAAACCTATGCCATACAGTTTTGGACTCCCCAGTGCTGGAAAAAAGACCTTGGCTATTCACTCTATCCTTTCGTGATTTTATAAACCTCTGTAAGGTCACCCCTCAGCCAATCTGAAGCTAATACCTCCACACAGGAATATCACGTAGTGTGATTTCAAATGGATACCATCACATAACCCTCTAAAAGGTATATCCTTGCCTGGTCGTAGAAACATGCAATATTATAATATTCCTCTTTTTCCTTCAAATATAAGGATTTATCCCATGAGAAATATGTATATGGATACAGGTGAAAAATAACACATGCATTTAGACGTGTTGCCTTTACACATTGAAATAACATTTTGTTAGACACACAATGTGACCAGATTATCTTATACTTGTGCTTACACAATTCCACACTGCTGCGTAATGTCTGTTGTTGTAGATTGATGGGGGCTGTTCACTGTGTATATACTGTTATCTGGTGTCAACGCCATACTTTCAATATCAGAATTATTGTTTTGAAATTTGAAAGCATCTTCTAGTCTAACTTTGTTTTGCTTATAGAAATTGAACACATTTTACCGGAACTTTTTCATATATTCAAGTGCTGGCGTTATTACCTTTGTATTCCTACATTTTGACCTGGGTGCAGCTGAGGTAATTATCAATGTGGTACTTAATCATGTTCCTGTACCATTCACTTCTTTTCTTTCCAACAAGGAATTGCATACATCCAATCGGGAAGGAAATCAATGAGATCGAAAGACACTGAAGACTTGTCTTCCAAAGATGAGAGCTGTAGATAAGAGATAACACAGTGTGGAACTGGAGGAACACAGCAGGCCAGGCAGCATCAGAGGAGCAGGAAAGTTGACGTTTCGGGTCGGGACCCTTCTTCACACTGTGTTATCTCTGACTCCAGCATCTGCAGTTCTTACTACCTCTGAGCTGTAGATAAGGATTGGTTTTTGCCTTAACATGAAGCCCACAAATTTAACATGACAATCCTAAAGTCTAGACAAGGTACATTACACAACAGGAGTAACAGATGGCAAAAATTGCTGACATGGAAGTCTGGCAGCTTTAGTTTATTACTTGTCTTTCTGGGCCTCTATCTTGGCAGAAGCCCCAATATAACAAGGGCAGCAACAGACTGCACACCCGCAACCAGGGAGACCACCAGCCTCACCACATCATCATGGCACATCTCCTTCACACTTTGAATGCATTTATCTGCATCAATATCACACTTTGGAGCACATTGATGCTTTGATTCATAATACTTTGCCACTTTGCATGCAGGGACAAACAACAATCTCATACATTGGAGCAGGGTACATCTCAGGTTTCTAAGCTTACTTTTTTAGCACTTACTCATTCTGTTAAGTGTTGCCTTGCCTTTCAATCACTTTGTTTTGTCACCTTCTTCAGAGCTTACATGCTTACAATTCTTATTTCTTACCTTGTCTTTTCAAGCAGACAAAAAAAGCCAGAGAACTTGTCATGATTGCCAGCAACAATAAATCAAGGGGTGAAAATATTGCTGACTGGCTCTTTGCTATTTTCAATGTTGTACCTGTTACATGTGCCATCAGCCCCTGCAAGGCACACAGTAGAACTATATCACTGTTCCTTCACTGTCGCTGGGTCAAATTCCTGGAATCTCCTTCCTAATAGCACTGTGGTTGTACCTACCTGCTATGGACTGCAGCAGTTCACTGTTGCATGTTGGCTGTTTAGGGTCGATTAGGGTAACCATCTACTAGTCTAATAAAAAGTCTCTTATAGAGTAAATGAATGTAGTTTATTGCTTCACTGCAACTATTTACAGATTACAAAAGTAGGCTCCACATTAATACAAAAAATTGTTGGGAATACCTAACCTCGAGTCTGTTTCCCATGAGATCCTGCTTTACTCTGTCCAAAACCCTCCTAACATCACCAAAGCTGGTGGTAATTATTGCATTTGATCAAGTATTAATCACTTCAAACCCTTGCAGATCTATATCAACGTAATGCATAATTTAGGGTGGTATGGTGGCTCAGTGGTTAGCACTGCTACTCACAGTACAATTCCACCCTCAAGCGACTATCTGTGTGGAGTTGGCACATTTTTCCCGTGTCTGTGTGGTTTCCTCCGGGTGCTTCAGCTTCTTCCCACAGTCCGAAGACGTGAGCAGGTTAGATGGATTGGCCATGCCAGATCGCCCATAGTGTCCAGGGATGGGCAGGCTAGATGGATTAGCCATGGGAAATGTGGGATTACAGGGGTAGTTCTGGGTAGGATGCTCTTTGGAGGCTTGGTGTTGACTCAATGGACCAAATGGCCTACTTCCACACTGTAGGATTCACTCAACATTGCCTTCTCAACAGCAATTAGGAATGGATAGTAAATGCTCACCTAGCAAGCAATGCCCACATCCCATGAACAAATTTATTTAAAACATACAAGTTATATTTTTGTCTCTTTTTGAAAAAAAAGATTAATTATACTTCGATCATAGTTATTTATGTCTTTTGAGAATTGACATTTTTAACGACAAGAATTGTTACAAGCATGGTCAAAATATTTGTTATCAAGAAGAAGAACAGATAGCTGTGGCCAACTGAGAAGTAATCCAGGCATTTACTCAACTGCAGGAAATGGGATAAACAAAGATTTGTTGATTTGGCCAATTCATCACTCAATGATGATTTGATCAAATAGGAACATTTCAATAATTAAAATTTGGTCAATGGTCTGGTGACAATAACTCTTTGTTTATGAAGCTGTTATTGCTGGTTCTGAACTTGAGTTCAAGGATCATTTCTTGCTTATTCCAACCCAACTGCATTTACAGGCTTGCTGACAACACCATCATTGTAGGTCAGATCTCAAACAACGACGAGACAGAATACAGGGAAGAGATTGAGTACTTAGAAGCAAAGTGTAAAGACAACAATCTCTCCATCAACATCAGCAAAATGAAGCAGCTGGTTATTGACTTCAGGAAGTGGAGAGGAGGGCACACTCCTACCTGCATCAGTGCTGCTGAGGTGATAGAACATAGAACAGTACAGCACATTACAGGCCCTTCGTCCCATGATGTTGTGCCGACCTATTATCCTACTAAGATCAATCTACCCTGCATATCCTACATTTTACTATCCTCCATGTGCCTGTCCAGGAGTCACTTAAAAGTCTCCAAAGTATCTGACTCCACTACCACCGCCGGCAGCGCATTCCACACGCCCACCACTCTCTGTGTGAAGAACCTACCTCTGACATCTCCCCTATACCTTCCACCAATAACCTTAAAATTATGCCCCCTCATAATAGTCATTTCTGCCCTGGGAAAAAGTCTCTGACTATCCACTCTATCTATGCCTCTCATCTTCTTGTAAACCTCTATCAAGTCACCTCCTCATCCTCCTTCACTCCAATGAAAAAAGACCTAGTTCCCTCAACCTTTCTTCATAAGACCTGCATCCAGGCAGCATACTGGTAAGTCTCTTCTGCACCCTCTCTAAAGCTTCCACATCTTTCCTGTAATGAGGTTACCAGAACTGAACACAATATTCCAAGTGCGTTCTGACCAGAATTTTATAGAGCTGCAGCATAACCTCACGGTTCTTGAAATCAATTCCCCTGCCAATGAAAGCCAACACACCATACGCCTTCTTTAAAACCCTATCAACTTGGGTCGCAACTTTGAGGGATCTATGCACGTGTACCCCAAGATCCCCAGGGGACTTATCTATCCTCATGTTTTTCAAAATTTCTAGCACATCCTCCTTCCTAACAACAACCTATTCGAGCATATCTGCCTGTTTCATTCTGTCCTCACAAACGTCAAGGTCCCTCTCACTAGTGAATACTGAAGCAAAGAATTCATTAAGGACCTCCCCTACCTCCTCTGACTCCGCACAAAAGTTCCCTCCACTATCCCTCATTGGCCCTACCCTCACTCTGGCCATCCTCTTGTTCCTCACATAAGTATAGACAGCCTTGGGGTTTTCCTTGATCCTACCCGCCAAGGTTTTATCATACCCTCTTCTAGCTCCCCTAAGTCCACTCTTCAGTTCCTTCCTAGCTACCTTGTAAACCTCTAGAGCCCTGTCCGATCCTTGCTTCCTCAATCTTAAGTAAGCTTCCTTCTTCCTCTTGACTAGGTGTTCAACATATCTTGTTATCCAAGGTTCCTTCACCTTACCATTCTTTCCTTGCCTCAATGGGACAAACCTATCCAGTACCTGTAGCAACTACTCCCTAAACAACCTCCACACTTCTGTCGTGCATTTCCCTGAGAACATCTGATCCCAATTGGTGCTCCATAGTTCTTCCCTAATAGCGTTATAATTCCCCCTCCCATAATTAAATACTTTCCCATACTGTCTGCTCCTATCCCTCTCCATGACTATAGTATAAGTCTGGCAGTTGTGATCACTATCACTGAAATGCTCTCCCACCGAGAGAACTGACACCTGACCTGATTTGTTGCCAAGCACCAAATCCAATATGGCCTCGCCTCTAGTCGTCCTATCTACATATTGAGTCAGAAATCCTTCCTGGACACACCTGACAAAGTCTGCTCTATCCAAACTATTTGTACTTAGGACATTCCAGTCTATATTAGGGAAGTTGAAGCCGCCCATGACAACAACCCTATTACTTCTGCACCCTTCCAAAATCTGTCTTCCAATCTCTTCTTCAGTGTCTCTGTTGCTATTGAGGGGTCTATAGAAAACACCCAATAAGTGACTGCTCCTTTCCTGTTTCTGACTTCCATCCATACTGACTCAGTGAAGAAACCCTCCTCTACGACCTCCATTTCTGCAGCTGTGATGCCATCCCTGATTAGCAATGCCACTCCCCCACCTCTTTTACCTCCCTCCAGATTTCTTTCAAGACGTCTAACCCCGGAACATCCAACAACCATTTCTGCCCCTGTGTTATCCAAGTCTCCGTAATGGCCACAGCATCATAGTTCCAAGTACTGATCCATGCTCTAAGTTGGTCACCCTTATTCCTGACACTTATCGCATTGAAGTAGACACACCTCAACCCATTGCACTGACGGCTACTTTGCCCAATCAACAGCTTATCCTTTCTCATAGGCTCTCTGCTTGCTCTATCTGTCTGTACACTGGCTACCCCATCCTCTGATCTGTAGCTCCAGTTCCCTTCCTCCTGCCAAGCTAGTTTAAACCCTCCCGAAGAGATCTAGCAAACCTCCCGCCCAGGATATTGGTGCCCCTCCAGTTCAGGTGCAACCCGTCCTTCCTGTAGAGGCCTCACCTTCCCCAGAGGGTATTCTAATGATCCACAAACTTGAAGCCCTCCCTCCTACACCAGCTCTGTAGCCATGTGTTCAGCTGCGCTCTCTCTCTGTTTCTAGCCTCACTAGCCCATGGCACCGGTAGTAATCCTGAGATTACTACTCCACTCATCCTGGCTTTCAGCTTCCATCCTAACTCCCTATAATCACTTTTCATATCCTCATCCCACTTCCTAACTATGTCATTGGTACCAATGTGTACCACAACTTCTGGCTGGTCTCCCTCCCCCTTAAGAATCGTGAAGACTCAATCCGAGACATCCCTGACCCTGGCACCCAGGAGGCAATATACCATCCAGGAGTCTCGCTTGGTACCACAGAATCGCCTGTCTGTTCCCCTAACCAGTGAATCTCCTATCACTATCGCTCTCCTATTCTCCTCCCTCCCCTTCTGACCCACAGAGGCAGGCTCAGTGGCAGACAACTGGCCGCTATGGCTTTCCCCTGGTAGATCGTACCCTTCATCAGTATCCAAAACAGTATACTTATTACTGAGGAGAATGGCCACAGGGGATCCCTGCACTGTCTGCCTACTCCCTTTCCCTCTCCTGACAGTCACCCAGCTACCTTTGTCCTGTACCTTGGGTGTGACCACCTCCTTATAACTCCTCTCTATCACGCCCTCAGCCTCCCGAATGATCCTGTGGTCATCCAGCTCCAGCTCCAGTTCCCTAACGCAGTCTGTGAGCAGCTGGAGTTGGGTGCACTTCGCGCAGGTGAAGTCAGAAGGGACACCAGTAGTGACCCTTACTGTCCATATCCTACAAGATGTCAAGGGTGTCAAGTTCCTGGGAGCGATGATCAGCAACAATCTGTCCTGGTCCACCCACATCGATGCGACAGTCAAGAAAGCACAATAATGTCTCTGCATCCTCAGGAGGCTAAATTCAGCATGTCCACAAGGACTCTTACCAATTTTTATAGATACACTATAGAAAGTATCCTATCCAAATGCACCACAATATGGTATTGTAATGGTTATTCCCAAAACCGCAAGAAACTACAGAGAGTTGTGCGCATAGCCCAGTCCATCAATCTAACCAGCCTTCTATCCATTGACTGCACCTTCTATCCATTGACTTCCCTCTTCACTGGGAAAGCAACCAACATAATCAAAGGTACCTCCCACCCCGGTTATACACTCTTCCACCCTCTTATGTCAGGCAGAAGATATAAAAGTTTTTATACACATACAAACAGAGTCAACAACAGCTTCTTCCCCGCTGTTATCAGACTTTTGAATGGAGCTGTCAAATGTTAATGTTGATCTTCCCCTTTTCCTATCTTTCTCTGCACCTTGTCTGCAGCTGTAAAATGGTATTCTGCAATCTGTTCTGCTACTCTGATGCACTTTGTATGGTAAGATCTGCCTTTAAGGCTCGCAGAATAATATTTTTCACTGTTTCTTGGTACATTTAACAACAATAAATAAATCAATGAATCAATTATACACTTCTGTCACCATGTAATCTGCATAAATGAGCTATTGAGTGGCTATTAATCATCTTGTGAAGCAGAACTCTTCTTATTTAATACATGAATTTGCAAAAATGAAATAAGAGCCTTTAAGTTAGATTTGTAATTACACAAATGCTTGCTTCTGATTGGTTTTGTTCCCCTCTTTCTGCACTTTTATTTGTCATATTTAATAGCTCTCCTAAAAACGTGAACTATAATTTCTGATAGCTATCCTGCTCATATTTTGAAATAATAATTGATAGCGTCAGCGTTCGCTTAATCTTCATAAGTGGTAAGTAGATGCAAAAAACTTCTACACAGTTTACATGACTACTGAGTCATGACTGCCAGAAGCCTTTACCTCTGCTTTATTGAAATCTGTAAGTAATATATGGAGATGGCAGACTTTGCTGATAATGGGATATCAGAAAAATTAAGCATTCATAATCAGCGTGTCTCACTAATTTGCTGTAAGCTGTTATAAACATATAAAAGGAGTTCTAAAGACTCTACAGAAATACCTACTGTTCATATTGTTTGTACAGTGGCCAGTTTCTTAGTTCATAATAATTCAAAGCTTTTTCAAATTGCCTACATATATTGTGGTGCCTAAAGATACAAGCTTACTTGTTGAAGCATTGTCAATAGAGTGCAAACACCATAAATAGCAGAAAGATGCTATGGTGATTAGTTTGAACTGGAGCCATTGCCATGGCTTTAAGCAAGACTTCTTTTGAAAGTAAAGGCAAACAATATTAAAAACTCGTTTTGCGCTGAATGTAGCTTTCGTTTTAAATTCTGCACTCTTTTGCATTACTTTCACAGATTCAGCCAAATGGTGCCAATTTTTAAAAAAAACCAGTACAACCCAATTCAACCCCCCAATCAATAAATTCTTGATATATCTGCTATAAGATTGTTAAAACAGCTTAAAAACATTAAAGTTGATCTTATCCCCATTGCCTGTCTGAAACCAGGCAGATAAAACCACAGGGGGAGCTTCCCTGTTAAATTCCCACCCGAGATGGTTTTCATCACAGAATGTCTAAGCAGGTGGCTAAGCCTTTTGTCCACGAAGTTCATCTTTAAAAATCCATTTCAGAAGCTGGCAACGCGATTGGGCTTCATCTGCAATGTGACCTTTTGGCTTCAGTTAGGATGCAACTGTAGCTTTCTGTTCAATGCAGGTCTGGGAAAGGAGGGTTGGAAGCAGGAGGTTACTCAATGTCAGTTTTTTTTAAAAATTACCTTTTGTAGGCCATAAAAAGCAGAAACAGCCTGAAACAGCCAGAAACAGCCACTGCATGATGTTAAGGTTGGAAAGAGAATATTGTGCAATTAACATCGGGCCACCTGGAAGTGTTTCTCTACTTGTTTTTTGCACAGTAGAATACCCAGAAAAGTACTGAAAGTGCTACGAAATGGTGTTACAACATGTAACATTAGATTCAGAATAGTATTAATATTGGAGACATTGCCCCATTCGTTGAACTTCCACTATCAAGCTGTGGCGCACGAAACTAGAGCCATGGAGTTCTGACCTAGAGCTCCAAGTGCTATCACTGCCAGTCCCTGGCAAGCCAAAAAGCAGTGACACTCATTAACTTGCACATGTATAATGTAGGTTAAGCTGGCAGATTCGTCAATTAGTTTCTATATACGTAAAGTAGATTACCTAATGAATTTGCTGAATTTATTGAAGTGCATGCGTCTTCTTAGAATCATTTTGATTATATCTGAAAGATCCCATTAGGTACTTTCAGCCTAACAGGAAAAAGACTGACCAAGGAGGGTTTAGATATCTCCCCTATCATTCCAAAGGCCAGTAGCTGCTTCCCAACAAAGCAAGTGGAAAGTTGCTGGGTGCCATGTTAATGAGGCTTGGTGCTTAAAAATGCCATGGTATCTTTATGTTGCAGATGGTGGACAATTAATCAATTTCAAATGTTTCCAACTAGGAATTAATTGGAGTTAAAATAAACTCCAAAAGAAAAATTAAGCCTGGATCTTCATAGATTTACAATCACAGGCAGGGCTCCAGCCCTTTTTTTGGCATTGCCAATGTTCATGGACCTGGCATGGGCGTGTAGGTAGTGAGCCAGCATCCTACACTTCCAAACATGCTTTTTCCAGTTTGGGGGTAGGTTTTTCTTAGTCTTGACCCCCAATCCACATTAAAGTATTCAAGGATCCAGGCCAAGTTCTTCCTCACTTATGGTTCACAACGCCCTCAGAGGAAACATGAACCACAGGCTGGATTTGGGAACCATTTGAAAGTTAATATTGGAGACATTGCCATTTAAAAGTTGTACCCACTTCTCCCTGATGCCCTATAAAGGTTATGGGATTTGGCTTGTTTCCACAGGTGCAAATAACTTGATTGACATCTTTAAGTGATTACAATAGCACCACTAAATTTATTTGCACAAGATTAAAAGGTTTCAAGTGCTTACTTTGAAACATTAATGACATGGTTGATTGACACTTTTGTAGGAACAGTAGTTTTTTCTCCCCCCCAAAATATTCATGAATCAATGTTTTGTTTTGTAACTGAGAAGTTTCACACATGCAATTGTTCCGATAATGTTCGTTGGTTCTGTACATAATATACGCCAACAGTGGGTTTTGCAGAGCCATAAATTAGCCATATTGGGGGTGGATAAGGCATTGAGCTAACATGGGGACCACAGGGGCTACGGGGTAGTTGAGGAGCATGGAATTAACATGGTGGCATGGAATATGGATGGGGGCTGTGGCGGTGATGAGGCATGAGAGGTGAGAGCTTGAGGGTCGAAAATGTAATCAAACAATTGGGACAAAGTTGTAGATGACTGAGGCAGAACTTTTAGCAAGTTTGTGCACTCAGCTACCCCTGCGGCAGTGTCTAATCTGCTTTTGGGGAAGGGGGCTCAACTCTAGCCCATTCCTAACTTCCCAGTTTGAAACTAGTATGTAAGGGGCCACTTTATACCAAGGGAGTCTGCTAGGTTCGGAAAATTTTTGACTTAAACTATCTGCCTTGGTAGCGAAAATCCTGCTCTAAGTCATCAATACTGCCTAAAGCAATATTTTTAATATATTTTGCTGCCAAAGTATGAGGAAGTTCATGGGAAAGCTTAAAAATTATTTGAAATGTCTGGTAGTTGCATCTACGTTTCAAATCTTTTCCCATTGATTTAAAAATAACTGTTGCAAGAGAAACAGAAAAGCCTCTTGCTGATTTTTTAATGATCAAATGAATAACTCACAGTTAAAAATTAATGAATCTTTCATGTAGGATTTAATTAAAGTTTCAGCCTTGATAAATGAAAGGCTTTTAAGTTTGACTAAAGCCTTTTAAGTTTGCTAACTGAAAGATGACTTTATGAGAGGCAAAGGTTGCTTTGCAGTGTAATAGAGAGTTTAGGTAAAAGGGAAACACGGCTCAAATATAGTTTGGAATCAGAATATCTAAGAGAAATAAAATGAGACTGCCTATAAAGAACTTGAAGTAATCATGCAGTTCAGTTGTTAAACTATATAAAAATGTAACAGTTAATAAATTACAAGATGTCTAACAAACGAAGAACAAAGAAAATTCTGAGTAAGCCATTGAAGCAAAGCCTGATACCAAAGCCATTTCATCACACATAGAAGAAGATAAAAACACCAGGGAAAGGAAATGGATTAGTCCAACCTAAAAGCTAGCTGAACTAAAAAAAAATTTCACTAAAACTGCCGAAAATTGAAGTGGTATCCTTTCAGACTATTACCAGAAATGCTATAAAGGCATTGTGTAGTTTTATGCCAAACATTTGAACTGATAATATCAAAGTGAAATTATCTTGTCTGAGACTAATATATCATAAATATATTTTCAATAAGCAAACTTTTAATCATAACTTTCTGTATTCTTGAACTCTTGGCTTCTGTTAGGCTAAGAATAAAATGGTTCTACGCAAATGCTTTTCAGAGACATCTGTCTTAACCACCGTTATTTGAATTAGTGATATATGACAATTTGAAATACGCAAAGTACCAAGTCAATTTCTGGATTCTATAATTCTGGAAATAAATTATGAAGCAATGGTGTTCCATGGGTGTGAACAAAGAGGAAGAGAATATTAGTAAACAATTTTTAGATCTTTCTTAAAATGACAATGAAATTGATGAATTAAATGCCCATATTTGACAACATGAGACCTGCTGTAAATGGAAACCTAGAACTCGAGAGTAGAACATTGGAGTTTGAATCGTTAACTTTTTTTTTATCTCTGTATGAATACTGCCAAGCCTATTGAACTTCTGTAAATCTTTCTCTTTAGGGAAACATCAACTTTGTGCTAAATTGTGTCCAAATTACCATAAAGCTTTCAGAGCGGAGGGCAATTTGGTTTCTGTGAAAATGTACGGAACTGTGTTATTTTGTGGTAATCCTATTTTTCCAGACAGTACTTTCAAATGGAACAAAATCATGGTGTTCAAAGATGAAACGTTTGCGTTTGAAATTTCTTAGTCAACAATGTGAGTTAACAGGTATTTCCCACTTTAGATAAGTCACAAACACACTCGGTGTTCGGTTTGTGTGTTACAATTTTGGGCACTACGCTTCAGGAAGGATGTTGAAGTATTGGAGAAGTCACAAAGGAAGTTTACCAGGATAATACCTAGGATGAGAGTCTTCGGTTATGTGGAAAGATAAAAGAAGTTGTGATTGCTGTTCATTCAACAGGAGAGATCTCATAGCGACATCCAAAATTATAAGGAGTTTTGACTGTTTCTTCCTTTTTGTTTTATCTGTATTGGCAAGTGTATTGTTAACCAGAAGTCATTGAATTAAAATAACTAGCAAAAGAACGAGGGGGAAGTCAGGAAACATTTTTTGTCATACATAAGAAGTTGGTAAGATCTCAAAAGCATGATCCGAAAGGCTGGGAGAATCAATTTCGTTGGAACTTTTAGAAAGCAGTTGGTTGTACATTTGAACAAAATTCATTCAACGGAAAATGGGGGAACAGGGGAGTGTGGGAATAACTTTGATAGGTCTTTCAAAGAGCTGACACAAATGTGGTGGATCAAAGAACTTTGTCCTGGGAGATTTTATGAGTTCTATGACTATGCACGCTTAAGCTGTCTCATTAAATATTGGGAGCCCTTAAACAAGGTAAAAATATACACCGAAAAGAAACAAAAATTACTAAAGGAGATCCTGCCCTTTCGAAAATAAAGACACAGTAATTGTAATGACCAGGGTCACAACTTTTCTCACAACAAAACTACCTCGGGTCCCCTTGAAGAAGTAATTTCCTTAATGATGCCTGAACACTTCTGACCTTTAATCCCATTAATTATGAACAGATTATGTCACAGCAAAATCCTGTCAAAAGACTAGGATTTCATACCGATTTCATTTCCATCTCATTAATGTGACGTTGAATATTACAACTGTGCTGTCAGTTGGTCTGACAGTAAAATTAACAGGGAATCATCCCTGACTATTTCTGCTGTCCTCAAACAAATGGTAGTTAGAATAAAGTCAACGAGGTTGACTGTCCCTGCGATATTCTGGTCTGTCCTTGATTGTCCACAGAATTATGATGGACAATCAGGAGAATACTTGTGGAAATTCAACAAATTCTTTATATTGTAGTCAGATCAAGGTATTCTCAGTTTGTATTCATGTCTCTTTCTTCTTATTCCGTTGATTTTATTCAATTGAGAAAATACCCTATTTTATAGATGACTTATTGAAGATCAAAAGCCATTGCCATTATGATCCTTCGGGTTAATTCAAAAATCAGAGACTTTCATTAAAATTAGGCTTGTGTGCGTTTTTTATGAATTTGATTCAAAAGGAAAGAGTCCTTTAGCTAGTTAAAATGTGTAAAAAGAATGATTAATATTTTTACACAAGCAACAGATGCTGATAGAGGTTTTCACTGGAGAGAGTTTTAAATATAGGATGCAAAATATTTATCATACCAATAGTATTAATTGGTGAAACAGCTGACTATTCTGCATAAGAAATTGGAAATAGAAAGAAAGAAACAACATACTGGACAGCCCTATTGCTTTTTAATCAGGATTAATTTTTGGCAGTAACTTCTTAATCATGATTCATTATTCGCTCTGGACTTCTAATTAGAATTCATTTCGGTGCTTTTATTCGAGATAAGCTAAACGTGTTATAAACAGTTTACTGAAACTATAGGTAATGTAAGACATACAATGAATTCAATAATTTTGTGAATTCAAAAATTTTCTAAATTCAATCATCATAACATCCACCTTTACTTATACCTGAAGCAGTCTTTAATATCTATCAATTGTATCTCATGTCTGTTGGTAATTGTGGTTCTGAGAAATGAAGCTTATTCAAACCCAGATAAAAGCTAAGTATTGCAGACACTGGAGATCTGAAATAAAAGTGTATCCATTTATTTTGATCTCACAAAATTTGACATCTTGCCTTTGTTGACCATACAATACAGTACCTGTCAATTTTTCTTCCTTGTCTTTGCAACTTGCACCACACTACCTCAACATTGACACAGAGAGATAACCTGATGAGTGGACAGGTAGTCTTTGTTCCTACCCCAATATAGTCTATTTTGAAACAACTTGCACAATTTGACTTTTTCAATATTTAATGTTTCAAATTTTAAAAAATAAAAATTATTTTAGAAAGCGACAGTAATGACAGAATACTGACATTCATGTTGCAATTTAAGGTTTCTTGTGTTTCAGTTATAGCTGTTGAAAGTCATGGCTAACCATGGCAATAAGAGAAAACATAATTTTCAAGGACTTGGAATCAAGTACTGGGTATTAAATGTAGTTAACGAAGGAAGAGCATGCAAAGAAATTCAAGTTGAATTCAGCGTCAAACTAATGTGTTGAGTCATGGCTAAAGAATGCTGAAAAGTTTAAAGAAGAACATGGGAGTGGAGAATAGAATATTAACACTGAAAAGATGTGACTCGCAAAATCCAGGATTGGAGAAGGTGCACTTTGCTTGGGATAATGATAGTTAAAACTGATCTAAGCATAGTATTAACAAATAGAGAAAAAATAAAGCTTTGTAAAGACAATGAATGTCAACAATTTTTGTCCCAGCAACAGCTGGTTTTCACGGTTTAAAGCATGACATAACCTTGTCTACATGCAACTTTGTGGGAAGGTACATCTGCCCACATTTCAAATCTAGATGACTGGCATAAATGCATTCAAGAACTTATTCAAGAATGTAATTCCACTGACTTAAATGCAGAAAAACCTGCCCTCTTTACAAATATACACCAGACAAATCTTAACAATGACAAAGGCCAAGTATCAGGTGTCACTTCTCATTGCTGCAAGCATGTACAGAGCCAAACAAAATGGCTTGGTACTTATCAGCAAGCTCAAAAGCCATGTGCTTAAACCACAGAAGCTATTTGCTGGTCAGTTACAAAGTAAACCAAAAGCCCTGGATGACATCAATAATTTTTATTTCATGGGCCTAGCAATTTCATCACTGCATGCAGTCCCAGAATGTAGACTTACTTCAAGCAATAAACATTCTGAAGAAAGCTTGGGAGATGGCAAAGTAGGAAGCATTCCAGAATTGCTTCAATTGTACCATTTTACTTGAAAATATTGTTAACACTTCAGTGGATTTTCACCATGTGACATTGTGCAAAATGACGCCAATGCTACACTCTTACTAACCGTGGATTAGAATAGGAAGTTTTTTGACCACTCGTGGTGATACTGAGCCTTGTGTCACACCAATAAAAGACATTAACATTGTGGAAGCAGTTACAACGCAACAACTTCTGAGGAAGCACCTGAGGAAGATGAGGCACAGGCAGAAGCTAAATGTCCATGTGCTGTCGGTGCTCAAGCATTCAATAACTTAGCCTTTTTGAGTAACTATTCTCATCAGACTGCCAGCACAAAACAAAAACAGCATTTAAGTAACTGGACTAACTTTCCATTCTTGTAGAGAGCAACAACTGTCATGAATGAAGCATTTGTCATTGATAACTAATTTTGAAACTGACTGATGATTATCTATGCATACCCATGTTTTAGGCTACATGTTCTATTGCTTGTATTTTGTTCAAGGGCAGTTCTACAAATAAAATAAAGTTTTAACATTTTGCAGTTCTCAACTTTTTTTAAATTTATAGTCAGTGATATACACAGACATAAAAAAAATGATAGTGCAACCTCATCACTCAGCGCATGACATGTATTAATACATAAAATATATCGTACATCCTGGATCAGTAAGGTCAATACTATGTTATAGCATCAAAGTTTACACAGGCCCAGAGGTGGCAATGTACTGTAAAGTCAAATAGAGATCCAGAAATTCAGCAGGTCCAGCAGCATCACTGGAGGGGGAAGGAGAGGTAACATTTTGAGTCCAATATGATTTCTTCAGAAATGTCTATAACTATTCATAATGTGTCTGACACTATGTTCTATGAACATATTTCGTGCAAAACTATTATAAATAGTTTAATGATCATTGAGAGTATGTTATGATCAAATTTATATGTTTATATATAAAAATTTACTAGCAAAATGTATTAATAGATCAAAAGTCCTTTTCTTTTAAATATATTCAATGTAATCAAATTAATGTCTTTTTTGAATCATCCTCATTGTATAGGCATGTGCCGGAATACATTTTTGAATAAATAAATGTGTACACATGAAGAATTGCTTAATTCTAATTTTCAATGCAAGAGCATTCCATGAAATGACAGGTTGAAAAGAAATGGACATCAACAACAGTTATTATACTGCCATAACACAATGAAAATATTAAATAAACTACAGGATTCATGTGGTTTACTAGAAAAAGAAACTTTGTATTTAGTGCAAAATTTGTCTTAGAAATTGTGAAATACTTGTAAATCTACACTTTTTTTTTGTTTTATTCACTTGTGGGATGTGGATGTCACTGGCTAGCCAACATTATTATCCATCCTGAGCTGCCCTTGAGAAGGTGGTAGGGAGCTGCTTTTTTGAACCACTGCAGTCCATGTGCTGTAGATAGACTAACAGTCCCATTAGGGAGGGAATTCCTGGATTTTGAACCAGCGACAGTAAAGGACTGGCAATATATTTTCAAGTCAGGATGGCGAGTGGTTTATATAGGAACTTGAAGGTGGTAGTATATCTGCTGCTCTTGTCTTTCTAGATAGAAGTGGTCATGGGTTTGGAAGGTGCGGTTTAAGGATTTTTGTAAGTTTCTGCAGTGCATCTTGTAGATAGTACATACTGATGCCACTGAGCATTGGTGGTGGAGGAAGTGGATGCTTTTGGGTGTAATGCCAATCAGGCAGGCTGCTTTGTCTTGGATGGTGTCAAGTTTCTTGGGTGTTGTTGGAGCTGCACTCATCCAGGCAAGTGAGGAGTATTCCATCACATTTCTCACTTGTGCTTTGTAGATGGTGGACAGGGTTCAGGAGTCAGGGATTTACTTGCCAAAGTATTCCTATCCTCTGACTGATGTAGCCACTGTATTTATTCAACAAGTCGAATTGAGTTTCTGGCCAATGATAACCCCACGATGTTGCAATGGAGGATTCAGTGATGGTAACATCATTGAATATAAAGGGGCAGTGATTAGATGGTCTCTCATTGGAGATGGTCATTGCCTGGAATTTGTGTAGTGCGAATGTTAGTCTACTAATACCCAAAATATGTGAACTTAGTTTGAATTTGCCATCAAGTTGTTCTTCATGGGATTTTTTTGGATCTTTCTAAAGATATTTTAGAGAATATTTTGTGGCAGAGGACAAAATATTAGGATGTTAATTTAGAGGACTAAAAAAAGTGTGCTTTTGAAATTTAATTAGATTTAATAATATAAATTCAGATAACTACTGCAAAATTTGAGATAATGCATTCCCCCTAGTTCCTGATGCTTTAATACATTAAACATGATTTATAAGCTCAAAGTTTTGCTATATCCAGCCACGCTACCTAAATTACTATCAATACCAGCATTCCAGCCGAAATCAACTGACTCAATGAGCTCTGTGGATTGAAATTCAGATATTTCTGGAGATGCAAATATTTATGTACTGCAAATATTCTCAATAAAATAGAAATAAATGTTCTAAACTACTATAAGCAGTAATCAGACTATCATTAAGGGAAAACAAATGAAAGCAGTGACCTGAAAAGCAGATACACAAGAATGGCTCCAAGAATGGGAAACTACAGTGATAAGGATAGATTGAAAAAGTTGGCACTGTTCTATCTGGAAAGTAGAAGGCTGACAGGAGATTTGATAAAGATTTCCAAACTCTTGAGTAGGCTGGACAAAGTAGATAGTTTGAAGCTGTTCCCACTAGTAAAGGAAAAAGAGGGTATAAATTTAAAGCAATCCACAAACAAAGTAAGGGTAATGAAAGAAAATCTTTTTTCACACAATGATTAGTTAGGGTATGGAATGTACTGCTTAAAGGTGTGGTGGAGGCAGATCATATTGCGAGAACTGGAAGAATATTTTGGCAGGAACGGTGTGCAGGGATATGTGGAAAAGGCAGGCAATTGACATTAAGTAACACAACCATTGGAGGCACAATGAGCCAAATGGCCTTTTGCATCATAACAATTTAATAATTCTGTGATTTTATAATTGTTTATAAGCATTAACTTTTGCATAACTGTATTGGTGAATTGGTACTCTGAAATCTCGCTGTTCTTTTCTCCTGCATGGACTTCCAAGTAATAAGTGACCTCCCGACTCTTTCTGACCAAAATGGTCTATCTCACTTGGATAATGGATCAACTCTGAGGAATGAAGAGGTGAGTTACTCATACAGTAATAGAGTCATAGAGATGTACAGCACGGAAACAGATCCTTTAGTCCAATCGTCCATATTGTAATTGTACCAGCCTCCACCACTTCCTCTGGCACCTCATTCCATACAGGCACTACCCTTTGAATGAAAATGTTGACCCTTAGGTCCCTTTTAAATCTTTCCCCTCTCAATTTAAACTTATGCCCATTAGTTTTTGACTTCCCTGCCCTGGGGAAAAGACTTTGATTCTTCACCCTATCCATACCCCTCACGATTTTATAAATTTACACTCAAGGGAAAATGGCCCCAGCCTATTCAGCCTCTCCCTCCAGCTCAAACCCTCCAATCCTGGCAAAATCCTTGCAAATCTTTTCTGAACTCTTTCAAGTTTAACAACATCTTTCCTATAGTAGGGAGATCTAATTAGCATATAGTATTCCAAAAGTGGCCTCACCAATGTCCTGTACAGCTTCAACATGAACTGCTAACTCATATACTCAAAGGACAGACCATTAAAGGCAAGCGTACTAGATGCCTTCTTCACTATCCTATCTACCGGAGAATCCACATTCAAGGAATAATGAACCTGCACTCCAAGTTCTCCTTGTTCGGCAACACACTCCAGGACCTTACCATTATGTGTATAAATCCTGCTCTCATTTGCCCTCCAAAACTTGCTACAGAATGCCCAGGCTTCTACTTACTTTTTTAGCTATAATACTTACATGTTTCCAGTTCATATTCTGGTCAATGGTAATCCCTAGGATGTTGATTAGGGGCATTTAGTAATAATGCCATTGAATGTCAAGGGATGATGGTTGTACTCTCTCTTGTTGGAGTTGGCCATTGCCAGCCACATGTGTATTGTAAATATTGCTTGCAACTTATCAGCCCAAGTCTGAATGTTGTTTGTGCACTTGTTAATGGACACTTCAATATCGGAAGGGTTGTTAATGGTGCTGAACATTGTGCAATCAATAGGTCATTGAAGCAGCTGAAGATGGTTGGATTCTCACTTCATCCCACACTCAGATAGAGAGCTCTTATGGAGTAGTGGTCATGTCCCTACCTCTGATCCAGGAGACCCTGATTCAAGTCTCAGCTGCTCCAGAGGTTTGTAATAACATATCTGACAAGTTGATTAAAAATATCTACTCCACTCTTTGCTTTCTGACCTGAAGTCATCTAGAGATCCATTCTGCCACTTGCTACCTGACTTAATATTCTCTAACATTCATAGTGTGTAAGTGAAATCTTAATGAGTGCCTTTTGATTATCTTTGATTATTACTTGATCCAAATATGGTTCTAGAACTGAAAATATGCAAGAGACAAAATTAATAATTTACCTCGTAACAAAGCAAAGATGTAATGAGGGAATATAGCCCCTCAGTGATCAGAACAAGATGGTATTTTATACTTAATTTAAGGGAGAGATGAGATTACTGTTAACTTAAGTAAAAGCAAATTTAAGGGCAAGCAAACAGTTGGCTGAACTGAACTGGGTATTTAGGTTATGACAGAGCTCAATAGAGATGTATTGGCAAACATTTAAAGGTGTATTTTCATTATAATTAGCAAAGCTACTTGCCAGCGAGAAAGAAAAATGTTAGGGGGAAGCACTCACCATTCATGGTTAACCTGAAGTAATTTGATAGGTTGGACGCTGAAAGGATGTTTCTCTTTGTGGGGGAGACCAGAACTAGGAACAACAGTGTAGAAATAATGAGTCTCCCAGGAGAATACCTTTTATCTCAGAATGCTGTGAGACTGTGAAATTCTCGTCTCCACAGAGTGGTGGAGCAGGCTCATTGAATATTTTTAAGGCTGAAATAGATAGACTATTGACTAATGAGAGGGTCAAAGAAAAGTGAGGTTGAGGCCACAATCAGATCAGTCTTGATTTTATCAAAGCACAGAGCAGGTTTGAGTGTTGAATGTCCAATACCTGCCCTTCATTCAGAAACATGTATGTATGTTCTCTTGTGTGGTTGTATGCATGTTTGTATGCTTTGTATGAAAATAATTTCTTATTATCTTTGGAAATTATGCCTAGTGATTTCAGTGGATTGAAAGTCCTTAACCAGGGAAATAAATGTTGTATAATAGTTGTTTATTAGGTGATTTTTGACTTGTCAAATATTATTGCTAATACTTTGTCTCCAATTGGGATACTTTAATTTTGGGCAAGATCTTGTGTAGGATTCTCAATACAGCAAAAGTGCTACAATTCAGAAGCTACAACTGAAACTATGCAAAGTAATTCTAGTAATATTTTTTCTTACCTGATATTGCCTTTGTCACCTGTGCTGATCTAGACTTACATGAGATATTAAAAAGTCAGAGCCAAGTTTACAGATGTTAGACCTGCGTTAATGTGCTTTTCCCAGATTTTCTTCTGCAGTTCTTTGTTTAATGTTTATAACAGGTCCATCATAGCCTCCATTCATACGCAAGTATTTCAGTGTGAGACAGTGCACTTGATGAACTGGGTATCAATAGGATTTAACCATGCAGTGCATTTCTTCTGTGTGATTCTATTTGTTGAGTAATAATTCTTAGTCCTGCCTCAGTGAAGTGGTGCACTACACGTAACTTCCACAGGCTACTGCAACAGTTGCTGCATTACTGACCTGCTCAGAGATAAGCAATCTGCAGCCATGAAGTTACAGCATAATGAATCGATGCAAATTGGAATTAGATAGCAATTATCTTTGTATTATTAAACTGAATAAAACTACCACTGGCATTTATGACTATAAATGCATCCAGCACCCTCAAGCTAGGAATCAGTATGTGACGTCTGATAAAGCCATATATAATGTGAGTTCTGCAGCCCTGCTCACCAGTAATGTGTAACTGTAACAGCTAAAATAATCTCCAAGCAACTGCAGTGAACAGTGGTAGATGACAATCTAGTTTCATGTCACTCATTGGTGCTTTACTTTCAAAAGCAAAAAGCAAAGGATATCAAGTTACTGGTGTTAACTATTGCAGTGTGTGTATATCTTAGCTTTTAGATTACTGAACAAATCAAAATTTCATTGCGGTCCCAGAAAAGCTAATTTACTGAAGGGATGCATTAGCCAATGATTGGAATTACCTCCTGTTCTTTTAATTAATATAAGATCATTATAGTTCAGCAGTATAGACAGCTGGTGTCAAAGCTAATATTTTATTCAAAAGGTGGACCTGTGGGTGCCACTAATGCGCTTCAGTGCCGGATCAACCCTTGCTGACTTGCTTATTTTCTTGCTAACCCGCAGGGGCACAACATACATAAAGGAGAAGTGTAAAACTGTGAAGTAAAAAACAGAAAATGCAAACAGAATCCTGAAAGTATTTGCTGAAGGGACATAATTAATTCTAGCTCAAAATCCCCAGTTGATCTGACATTACCTTCCCCTCCATGATAAAATCAAAACAAGTCCATGTACACTGAAATTAAAAAAATGCATTCCGAGGCTTTGAAGCTATTCATTATTTTGTGAAGTTAAAAATGTTTAATAGGAGACTCAATTAATGCCAACCTCTGATAGGACAAAATATCCCAAAGAAATAGTTTTTCTTACCAGTAGACTTCCATCAATTTTTCTTTCATCTTGTCTTAAAAGGACTTTTTTTCTGAAAAGCTGCAATATTTTAAAGTTCCTATAATACAGAGGAATGATTTAATTTATAAATATGTTAGAAAATTGTTACATTACATATTTAAATATGTGCATACTAGAGGCAGTCATGTTGATAATATTGACCAATATGAATGTCGTGTTCTGTTTTCAAGTATTATGCTATCATCAAATCCATTTGTTTCTTAATCCAAAGTGTGTAATATTTTACAGGCTTTCAAATGTATTACTGTAAACTTTGATCTTCTAGAAAACTGCATTTCTTCATTTATGGTGTTTAGAAGGTTTAATATCAATCCAAAAATATCTGTTTAACAGTAAAGCCACCAAAATCCCCATCTTAAACAAAAACCAAAAGAACTGCAGATGCTGTAAGTCAGACACAAAAATATAAATTGCTAGAAAAGCTCAGCATATCTGGCAGCATCTGTGGAGAGAAGTCAGAGTTAACATTTACAGTTGAGTGAACCAAATGACAGTTCTAAGGAAGGGTCACTTGACCCTAAAATGTTAACTCTGCTTTCTCTCCACAGATGCTGTCATATCTGCTGAGCTTTTCCAGCAATTTCTGTTTTTGATACCTTCATGCTGACTCATATCCATTGCAGCTATCTTTAAAGTTAAGGCCAATCCTGAATACCTTTGAGGGGTAATTCATAGAATCATAGACTCCCTACATTGCAGAAAGAGGCTATTTGGCCCATCGATTTACGTGAACCTTCCGAAGAACATCCCACCAACGCACCCTCCACCATATCCCTATAACTCCGTGTGGGTTTTTTTGCCATGGCTGACTCACTTAAACTGCACATTCCCAGGCACTAAAAGGCAATTTTTATTTTCCATTTCTTAACATGGCCAATCCACCTAACCCACATGTCTTTGGACTATGAGGGGAAACCAGAGTTCCCAACAGAAACTCTCACAGACATGAAGAACATCCAAACTCCACACAGGCAGTCACCCAAGGCTGGAACCACACTCAGTTCCCTGGCACTGTAAGGCAGCTATACTAACCACTGTGCCACCCTGCTAGCCACAGTGCCACCCACTCCTTGAGAAGTACAAAATGCCTTTCAATTTGGATTCATCAAGGAACAGAGGGTAGCAGTGCCAGGATTGTCAACAATTCTGGCTGTTGACTATGAGTTAATACACCAATTCAATTTCAAGGCAGATGGAGTGTGGAAGCTGTAGCAGAACAGAGAGAAAATGGTGAAGTAAATACCCAGGAGATAAACTGGAAAGAAGGGGAGCGGTAAGACTGAGAAAATGGAACTGATGCTGACTGATAAAATTGGATTAGAAACAGACTGAAAACTTCCCCAAATGCTTTCACTGTAGGAAGAAAACATGTTGGTCTCAGAATTCCCCAGAAACTCAAACAGCAGCACAGGTGTCCTAATATTAATGATAATCAGTTTCTGCTCAGGTCTGACTGCAGACCAGGATCACTGTCAGGAGTTTGTAACAAAAGGAACAGTGACCACAGGCTGCTTTAAACAGCGAGAGAGAATTCAGCATTCTCTGAGGCACTGAGTGCTCACAGACTTTGTGAATGGAGAAAATAAACTTTTTCAATTGGGAACATTTTCAGAATCTTCCATGAGAAACTCTAACATTCCATACCGCATATTTTGTTCACTTGTAAACTCTCCTAATGTAAACAAAAGCACATTAGTTCCTGAGTGTCCCAAACTGTTAAAATGAATCACCATAGCTACGTAAATACTTACAAGTTAATCGTTAGATCTTTTCAGATACACAAACCCTGTAAAACTCTTAATTCAAAATTCAAAAAATTCAAACTAATAATGTTATATTAAAACATATGTAAATCTCACATCTTACATTGTACACTACACTGAGTCCTGAGAGAAATCATGGAAGTCACAATGAAGAATGTAAAGGGAACTTCAGGCGAAGTATTGAAAGGAATGTGATTTATGTATTTTAGTATGATATTTACAGAGTGTGGATTTCAAACCAGTGGCATAAAGTAGTCTATTTTTTGAAAGGGTTTTAAAATTAACTAGGTCAGTCTTTCCAGGGTCAAGATTTTAAACCAATAGGTACCTCCTGGAGTGCTAATTTATGTTTATTTATATTGTGGGAGTTTATTATAGTATGGAAAAAATATTGAACGTCATTAGCTTCTTTTTTAGCTTAGAACATCAAGGATTGATTTTAGAATAGAAAAATGCAGAGTTTGGAATGTTGCTGAGCAGTTCAAATGATGTTAGATTCAAATGTTGACTCTCCTAGGAAAAGGAAATTGTTTCAAACAGTTAAGGAAATAAGTTAGCTCAGTGAAGGAGAATAATTTGTGAAACTTAAGGATCAGAAGTCTGATTAAAAACCTGCACTGGTTTTTCAAAGCTAAGCAAGTCTATGATTTCAGTTGAGACTTTTTAAGGAAAATAGTTTTACATCTAGCAAAATATTGAGATAAAGCTGTTAAGGGAAACCTACAGATTGGTCAGGGCAGGAAAATTCCTCCAGCTTTTGAGTAACTCTAAATTGATAGTATTGGGAATTAGAATTTTGTTTTACCGTGCATTTTTTTCCAAGCTTATATTTGGATATAATGATTTGGTTTTGTCCTATTTTTTTTTTGTAATAAAGTTCTATTTTGTTCTTTAAACCCAATCTGTACCCTTGTCTAATTATGTTTCAGTGAAAGATCACTATGTCAAATTTGAAAAGATTTATCAAGGCAGATATCATTCTGGGATCTGATTTATTCACTTAGTAACAACAGCTGGGATCATAACAACAGTAACACTTCAAAGTGATAAATGTCTTTCAAAAAAACTAAACTGTGATCTCCTGTGGGTTATTTTGCAGACTGTGGACAGGAAATGAATTGAAAGAAGGGATATTATGTACGAAAAAATGTAGTTGCATTTTACTTTCCATATTACACAAGGAAAGGTGTCAAAACAACATGATTTCTGGTCTCTGTGTGCTACAGAGTTAGTATGCCAGCTTGTTTAAGTTCCATTGTGTTAAAGAACGCTGTGTAAGGGCACAGCTGATTTACGTTCCTAACTGCCTAGTATGCAGTTAAAAAGAATAAAGTCTCCCTGATTGCTGAAAACAAATCATCAATGAAATCACTGTTGAAGAGAACTGGACAATCTCCTTTCAGCCAACTATAAAACCAAGAATCTCCAAACCGACATCCAACTGCCAAATACAGCACTCCTTGAATGATCCACATCAACGGCCATAATGATTCACAATCAATTCAATGTGGATAAAACTGGTTCATACATTCCTTGCAGAGATAGTAGGAACTGCCGATGCTGGAGAATCTGAGACAACG
>JAHRHZ010000046.1:30113306-30153279 GCA_024137785.1 Ginglymostoma cirratum
TGCTTGGCCTGCTGTGTTCGTCCAGCTCTACACCTTGTTGTCTCATACATTCCTTCATCACTTTTACTTTTGGACTCACCTCTCATTTTTAATCTGTGTGCATATGTGTCCTATTTTATTACCTTTTCTCACAGTTTAATAGCTAATTCTTTAAAGGAGGCCTGGTTAAATTAGCTCTTTTTGCAGCATAATCATGTTTGGACTGGGACACAGTACCCATGGGTCAATGGATCCATTTTAAATCACCCTTGTTATGAACAACCAAGTGAGAAGTTAAGCAAAGAAAAGGAGCAAGGTCATCCATCTTCACTCGGCAGTACAAGCATTTGTGGATTATCTCTTTCTGGAATTGCAATGAATTAGGGATCATCACCGGTGGTCTGGTCATACACAGTAACCAGTGAAAAAAGAACCTGGGACAACCATTATTCACTAAGAACTCAAGATTTACATGTTTGACTGCTGCTGCAGAATATAAATCAACAATTAAAGTCAGGTTTAAAACAGACGTCAAAATCTAAAGATTCAAAGACCTTTAAACTGCAATTGCCTTTACATTCCTGTCTCTATTAGAAATTTCCCACTTTATGTGTTTTTATTTTATAAATAATTACTTATGTGTTCATGGTCACATTATCATTAAAATATCTCAGAGTTGTACGTAATAAAATTCATCTTTCTTTCACTCAAGAAAACCATGTCATTTTGCTCTTTGATTTTGATCATAGATAGGTCATAGAATCCCTACAGTGTGGAAGCAGGTCCTTCAGCCCAACAAGTCCACACCGACCCTCAGAACATCCCACCCATTCTCATCCCTCTATGCCCCACCTAATCTACACATCCCTGAACACTATAGGTAATTTAGCATGGCCAATCCACCTGGCCTGCACATCTTTGGACTGTGGGTAGAAACCAGAGCACCCAAAGGAAACCCACGCAGACACAGGGAGAGCGTGCAAACTGCACACTCTAGGTAGTCATGTTTGAATTAGAGTGTGACAGCTGCTTAATAAAAATAGAAGAGGGGATAAAAAGAGGGGAGCTGACTCACCTTCCTCAGCTGGCTGAATGAAAACAGAGGTTTCAACATTTCCAGCCATCCTATAGGGTTTATGAGCTCTTTCCTATTGCCAGTATGAAACTGCTGTTACATCCACAGAGGTAAACCTACTAAATTCTTTCTTCTGTTTGCGCTGTGCCATTAATCTAGGGAGCCTAATGACATCACCTACAGGCTGCTCCCTGACAGCATGGTCAACAGTTGTTTGTTTCAGTACCAGTTATTCACTTGACTCTGTTTGAACTCCTTTTGATGTAATGGACGTGAAGACCAAGACATACTTGTAGGATCAAAGTGAGTGGTAAGAGTTGATTGGCACAGAGTGGTATAGGTGGAGTAAGGAGCCAATTGGATGATGGATGGGTATTAGGGTGAATCAGTTGGAGAATGGAGAGTGTGCAGGTGTGAGAAGGAATGATGAGGGATGTTTTACTTTTATACCTTTTCTGCAGTGTTGGGAACCCTTTCACCCAGGTTGCCTGACAAACTGACAACCTCCTAAGCTGTCTGCTGATCATCAATGATTTACCAACCCTGCCACTGACCAAAGGTAGTAAACGCAGGCCGTCAGTTTTGACGGTCGAGTTTGTGCAACTAATATTTCTCCCACCTCTGTGTGTACAACCTGGGGGAAAGAATTGGAGCCCAAGTGTTTAATTACGTGGCTATTACCGTATCTTAAGAATTGTCTTCTCCAAGATGACAAGTACTGTTAGTCCTTCCATTTTTGTCAATGTGTTTGTTAATACATTTTGCTATAAAGCTGCTTCAATTTGTAGCATTTCAATGCTACTGCTTTCTAGGCTCACTTGCTTGCACTCATCAAAGCTGTTTTACATTGTGCTGCTCTGAAAGTTTTCTAGATTCTGTACTAGAGCAATCTTGCAGTCATTTCTTCACCATTATTTGGTAAACTCTTGCTGTAGTAACAGAGCTATTTTTCAATAAATCTTTAAATTTTGTTAAGTGCCTGCTTAAAAGTGATTTACTGCTGTGCCATCATTGGGTTAGGTGGAGATCAATTGTAATTAAGAACTCCCTTGGAACCATTACCCTGTATAACATCGTCCGTACCTCAAATCAGATCTTTGCCTCGATTTCAATTACCAAAGTCTACTCCCTCACTCTCAACTGACCCAGTTGATCATTACCAATTACCTAAGTCCATCCACAACAGTAACGTTCTATTGTATGCTTGCCATCCGGCACTCAAACATCCTTCGAATTTGCTTGGTTACCAGGCTAGAAATGGAATAAAGAATGGCAGAATCCCAAAGTTCCAGGGATGTATGAATTCCCGAGAAACTTTCGTTCTCCACTTATATCCATTAGTTTTGTTTGTGGCTGTTGTGTCATGAAATGGATGGCATGGTGGCTCAATGGTTAGCACTGCTGTCCCACAGCACCAGAGATCTGGGTTCAATTTCACCTTCAGGCAACTGATCTTCAGGCAACTTTACCATTTCATCAAACAGAATGTCAGCCAACTGGACCTCAAATTCTTCATCTTTCTCTCTTCTTGTTTTCCTTTCTTGTTTTAGCTTATGGCTGCGGGATCTTGTCACCACACAGTCTGGAAATATTCCAGGGTGTTACCCTTTTAACTCCCCAGTTCCCTGGTCTGCTTTTGGCCTCTCTGCTACAACGGGTGTCACTCCCACCTTGATCTTGTTGTATCGTTTCCAAGAACAAACTGTATTCCTGGAATAGCCACTCTTTCAATCAATCCCACTATCACTTCCCCAGTCTTGATTGGACTTTCTAAGCTTATCTTACACAGAGGAATGCTAGATATCTCTTCATTTATTCCACAGATTATCATTCTCTCGGGCAACATTTCAGAAGGAGCGCAGCTATTTTCATCTCTTACTATGAGAGACTGACCAGCTCCCATATTTCTAAATATGTTAAGTTCTTTACCTACTCCCCCTGTTCTATGTGAGTAAACCTTATCCACACAGGTGAAGTATTTGAAAAGATCGGGCACAATGTTGCTTTCCAGCCCATGACTAGCCTGTGCATTCTCCTCGACTTCTCTTGGGATTTTCCTTCACTACCTCAACTAATACCACTAGTTTGCCCTTGTTTACCACATCCTTTGTCCCAGTATCTTTCTTTAAGCACCAGCACTGTAAGTTTGTGTGTCCCTCCTTACTGCAGTGAAAACACCTGAGATCTTTCACCTCTTTTCCACCCTCTTGGGTTTCATTTTCAGTTGTGGTAAACTGTTCCCAGTGTGATCTATCTTTCATTTTTCATTGAAGGATCTCTCTCTTTCCCAATTTCTATGCCTTACGGGATAAAATTGCTGTCGGAATCTAGATTTTGATTTATGCACTAATGCGTATTCGTCTGCCATCTCTGCAGCTCTTCTCACTGTTTTAAATTTCTGTTCCTCAACATGAGTTCTTTTCACTTCTGGAAATGAGTTTTTCAACTCCTCCAGCGGAATATCATCTCTAAGATCCTTGTATGTCTTTTCTATCTTTAATGCTTGCACCCATCTATCAAAATTTCTATGTTCAATTCTTTCAAACTCGATATGTCTGACCTGGTTCCTTTTTTATATTTCTGAACCATTGTCTATATGCTTCTGGTACCAAGTCATAGACACTCAATTAAGCCCGTTTCATTTCTTCATATTCTCTTGACACCTCCACTGACAGCACTGCAAATACGTCACTAGCCCTGCCTACCAACTTGGAGTCTGTCCAGTTCATCTGTTTAGCCAATTTCTGAAAGGAAACAAAAAAAGGCTTCTACATCTTTTTCATTGAATTTTGGAAATGTTTTGACGTATTTGTATATATCTCTACCAGGTCTTTGGCCACAATGGGTTTGTTCATCATCATACTCCTCCTCTCTGACCCTATCTCCTAACATTATTTCCATCATTTTAAGTCTGCTATCCTGTCTAATTTGCAACTTTTGATGTTCAAACTCTCTCTCACTTCTTTTTCTTTTTCCCTTTCATGTTCAAGCCACTTCATCTTTTCCAACTCGAACATTCTTTCTCTTTCTTTCTCTTCTGCCCTGGCTATCCTTTCTATTTCTCTTTCCTTTCCTTTTCTTCTGCTCTTAACCATAATTCAAAAAGTTTCAGTTCCATCTCTTTCTCTAATTCCAACCTATTAAGTTCACTTTCTAACTCCAGTTATCTTATTTACGATTTCTTTTCGAACTCCACTGCCCTTGACAATTTCTCTCGTGTACCTAAATGCCTGACTAACTCCATTACAATTTCAGCTTTCTTCTTATCCCTAGTTAAACCCAATTCAAGCCTGTCTGTTAATTCTAAATGTTTCTCCAGTTTCTGTCTTTCTAAACTTCCTTGGCAAATTTGGGAAGCATCTTTGATCCCCAGAACCTCTTTAGCAATGTTAAGAGCCATTTCCCCATTTTTGATTTAACCAACAAGCAACTGAAATTAAACAGATTTCCACTTCTCACTTGCACTTGAGTGTCGGGATGGACTTGTTGGGCTAAAGGGCCTGTTTCCACACTGTAGGGATTCTATGATCTATGATCTTAAATTATATTTAAAGATCTAGACTCAAATTCCCAAGCCTGTTTAAACTTGCTGGGACCCTTTATACCCTAAATCTGTCCAAATGTGGCCAGATCCATCCAAATCTGCTCAAATCTGTTCAAATCTGTTCAAATTCCTGACCTGAGCTAACCAGATCCCAGACCCGAGCCCCCAGTCTCTTATGCAGTGGAGGTTGACCTCACCTCTGATAACTAAAACCAAAACACTCAGAGAAGCACTCCTCACCCTATAATCTGTTAAAAGAGCCCTCCCATCTGTTATGAAGGAGTGCTTAAATAAAATAAAACCCTGATACTCACTTTACAATCAACAAGTAACAATTTATTTATCTAACTCTAACAGTGAACAAATTAACTAAACTATTAACAAACCAAATAAATCCCTTCTAACTACTATTCCCAAAAAAAAACAAGATTCTAATGGTATGCTGTTCCAATAAGTACAAGTCCCACTTATATAAACCAAAATAAAAAAAAATAGGATTTAGTGTCTCGAAATTACAGACAGATTATGTCTTCTTGAATGTTCTGTGCCTTCTCCATCAAATTCTTCTGACAGGAACATTAACTAGTTGTGTCGTTGGTACCTTTGCTTTAGGTGGAGCTTGCTCTAAGACTTAGAGAATTCAGTGAGAGCCAGTGATTCTTTCTTTTAGAGCTGAGAGCTGTTCTCTTGGCAGATGGCAGTTGGCTCTTCCCCAATTTTCCAAATGCCCTCATTTTTTATACCCTTGATGACATCTCAATTTCTTAAAATAGGATTGGACCTATGTTGTCAAAGCTATCAGGTTTAAATTGAATTGGGTTTTGGTATCTAAGGGCATGGTTTAAATTAATTGGATAAATTTAAAAACCTATTGTCTTGCAAGGGCTAAATTCTAATGTCCTGCCTTCTTATCCACAAGTACTCAATTCAACTTCACAACAGTGTGGAGTCTGCACATTCATCGCGTGTCTGTGTGGGTTTACTTCGGGTGCTTTGGTTTCTTCCTACAGTCCAAAAATGCACACATTAGGTGGATTGGCCATACTAAATCTGTGCCATGGAGGTGCAGGATAAATGGATTAGCCATGGGAAATGCAGAATTACAGGGATAGTAAAGGTGGTTGGGTCTGGATGGGATGCTCTTTGGAGGATTGATGTGGACTTGATGGGCTGAATGGCCTGCTTTCACCCTACAGCGATTCTATGAAATATTTTATTATTTAATCTTCCACAGATTCCATCCTATCCCAGAACACTATAATGCTTTTCCTTGCCCCTCTCCTCCACTTCCATTGGCTTAAAAACTCATCTGTTTTGAAGAAAGGTTATCGGCTGAAAAACTAACCATGTAACAAACTCTTTCTTTAAGGATACATTCAAGGCTTAACCCTATAAAGTAACTGTTTCTAACTGTTCCAGTTCAGAGAAAAAGACAAGATGTCATCAGCTTCCTTTAACTTTTTGGACTCAACAACAAGTGGATGCATCTTCTCAATATCCATCCAATCAAACCTTTTCATGATATTGCTCTATATCATGACTTCCTTTTCTCTTTTCTAAAGAAAACAGCCCCACCCTGTCCAGTATTTACCAATTGTCATAATCAATCAGTTCTGCACTGCCAGCAAATCATCTGTATCGTTTTTGTAATTTCCTATTTTATAATCTCCCTTACCAATTCACTCTCTGGGGATGCAACACTTCATGTGGTAATCATTTGTTTCTCAAAATTGTTGCACATGATATGATACCATTTTCTTGCTGCTGCTTTATTTATGTCAGGCAGGGACACTTCATATCGGGGAGACAATGGCCTTGTGGTATTATTGGTGGACTGTTAATCCAGAGACTCAGATAACATTCTGGGGACCTGGGTTCGAAATGCGCCATGGCAGATGGTAAAATTTGAATTCAATAAGTACCTGGAATTAAAAATCCCATCAATCCATTGTTCATTATTGATTGTTGGAAATATCCATCTAGTTCTCTAATGTCCTTCTAGGAAAGAAACTACTGTCTTCACCCGGTGCGGCCTACATGTGACTCCAGACCCACAGTATTGTGGTTAACTCTTAACTGCCCTCTTGGCAATTAGGGATGGGCAATAATTGCTGCCTAACCAGTGACACGCTCATCCTGTGAATGAATAAAGAAAAAAATATTGGCCCCATTGTTGCCAGTGTTGAGAGAAAAGAAAATTTTCATACCATGGATTACTTTATAGTTCATTATCACATGAAACATCATTCAGAATGACATTTTATCATAAAACATGATAGAAAGTTTATTTGGACCAGATTCTTATAGAAATTTATGCCATTTGTATGTAAGCACATGTGTGTGTTACCATCTGAACAGGCTCTTCCAGCCGAAAGACTACCAACAAAAACACAGCAGATCATGCGGCCAATTAAGATGACGCAATCTTGCTAACTCAATCCAGATGAATTAGTATTTCAATGTCCTCTCCTGACTGTTACACAATCTCTGAAGATTGTATTGCTTTTGATATTTAATCACTAATTCCAAACCAGTACAACAAAAAGGAGTGCTGAGTTGTGATTCCCTACAAACACAGTCGGATAAATTTAGGCTTCCTACTTTATCCTTGACTTCATGTTTAATAGTATTAACTCTATTTTTTATTACAGCAAGCCCTAGAAAAGGCTGTCTCTGATGTGACATTTCACTTACTTTCTTTTTAAATGTCCTCCAGACATCATCTGCGCATACCTTTCTAACTGACCCCCAGTCAATTGTAGACTATCAAACCTATCTTCCGTTCAGTTCTTAAATTCCCAGCTGCTTTACACAGTGGCAGTCCTTATATTCCAAGCCCCATTAAATAATTTTCAGTTCTCACTAGAAGACTTCTTCTGACCTTGTCAGTGCTCAAACCACTGCTATTCAATTACGTTTTAGTTGATGGGATGGCATGCTGAAAAGAAACTGGATTCTCAAAATATCTTAAAATGATTTTTATTTTTTAAATAAAAAATTATTTGGCAGTCTGTTTTAAGGTGCTTAATACAGGTCTGTTGTTCTTAGTCTCAGCAGTAGAATTTTGGATTATCTAAAACATGCATTAGTCTGTGTGACTCTATGATGCAATGACACAGCCATGCAGATAAATGAAACTTATATTTCAGCATAATTACAAAACTAAAGTAAGTTATTTTTAAAAATCAATTTGTATTTCGTACAGCAAATTTAGACAGATGTTCATTTCATATTGGAAATTCACATTTTCAATTATGTGTTAAATTTTATAACAGGTTTGTTCACTTCAGAAAACAAATCACACACAGTACACGTACCCTGATTAATTTAGCCTTTTTTCAACGTGCTTTCGCATTTTGTTTTGGTGTGAAATAGAAATCATGATGCATTGTTGCCAAGTATGAAGTTTAAGTCAACAGCCAAGGTCCAAACTGTTTCTGAAATTAGGTGGATAGAAACGTTGTCATTCAAAGCCTTACCTCATCGTGTTCTGCTGTCAGGGTGTGATCTGACACCAAAGGGAAGCTTCATCGACAGCACTGCATCTGGTGTTGGTATAAAATATAAGTTTCCAAATTTCCAAGTTGTACAAAATTATTTGACGCATTTAGAACATAAAAGCTCCTTTGAGAACTTTTTACAAAAGGTTTTATATTAACAGACGTTTTTTAGGCATTTATCAGTTGGCTACCCCAACTGAGTTACACCTGATGCATTAACAGACAAGCCTTTCCAAGATATCTATTCAATAGTTGGACAGAATCTTCCTAAGCCCCAAATAACATGGGCTATGGTGAGAAATTAAGTAAAATCATGTGAGATGTCAAGCCAAGCAATTGTTAACATAAAGAGCAAAATGTCACATTTTAAAACTAAGTTCTGGATGCTAGGTTGAATTTCTTGCTAATTTTGGCAATAAGCCCATTGATGGGGGTCATCACTCATTGTCATCCTAATTACTACATTATTGTTCCTCATTAATACACAAGTTTTCATTCTACTGTCCATGTTTATACACTAGACTCCGAGAATTGCCAACATGAAAGTCTGAGCAGGAAGGTGGAAATGCCAGGTTGCAACATGCCCTTTGAACCTCCACCTTGAACACCTGACAATATTGTCTCAGGGCATACTTGATGGGCAGTTACCACACATTCCCTATTGCCATGGATGATGGCATCTGACACAAGCCAGCCCTCTCTGCACCATCTTAGCAGATCTTTGCGGTATTTACAGTAGGCTTTCGCACTTCAGTACTGCACTTTAGAGAGCACCAGCATCTCTTATCGCAATGTTGCTGCCAGGATATTTTGTGCACAGCACCAGGCACCCAGCTCACAAATTGGACCTGCTGCAGCTCAAAACTGCTCACTTATTTTCATAGCACTCACTCAATTATTGTCTACTTGGATGCTCACGGCATCCCTGCCTTGCCTTTTAGCACCTTGCACCCTCAGCCAGAGTTAACAGCCACAAGTACTTATGTAGTGACCTGACTTTTAGTGCAGTCAAAAAGCTTGTCATGGTTATCAACAGTAATCAATCAAGGAGCAGACAGGTAGTGGTATGGCACCATCTATGTCATTCTCACACTTGTGACTGTAGCATACATAGGAAACACAGTGCATGTGCTTCAAACAAATGACCATGTCTCAAACTCTAAGGGAAGTGGTCTTCAGTCAAGTCAATCGTAGAATCCGTACAGTGTGGAGATGGACCAAATGGTCTATTGAGTCCATACCAACCCTCTGAAGAGCAGCCTACCCAGACCCACCCCCCCTACCCTATCCTATCCTATCCCTGTCAGCCTGGAATTCTCATGGCTAACTCACCTAGCCTGCACATCCCTAGATACTATGGACAATTTAGCATAGCCAATCCACCTAACCTGCACATATTTGGACTGTGAGAGGAAACCGAAGCACTCGGAGGAAATCCATGCAGACTTGGGAAGAATGTGCAAACTCCACACAGTCGCCTGAGGGTGGAATCAAACCCAGGTCCCTGGACCTGCGAGGAAACAGTGCTAACCACTAAGCCACTGTGCCACCCGTTTCAAGGGAAACACCTTTCAATCAGAGATTCCATTATCAATCCAGAGGCATTGGGCACAGTCACTCAGCTTCTTTGGATGGTCAGGTTCCTCTCTTCATAGAGATTAAGGAGCTGAATGTTAGGTACCCCACCACCTATCCTCACCTGTGCTACCATTTTGTGGGGGCTGCTGTCTCCTGGAATGAGAGACAGGGAGGGATGAGTGAGATGAAGGTGCTCGGCACAGCTATTAGTGCTAGTGCAGCAGGGGAGAGAAGTGGGGAGTTTTCCCAAGTAACTGATTAGGCAGCACTGCTGCCATGCAGCGTCAATGGTGTGGAGGAAGTGGGTGGGTAATGATAAGTGAGGCGAGATATTGTATGCAATAGTGAGGGTGGTAGATCATCAGCCTTGGTAGATGTTGTGTTCAGGAGCCGAGGTTGTTTGGGGTGGTAAAAAGAAACTGATTGCACTTGCCTGGTAGGGCAGATAATGCTCTACGCTGCTGGATATTCCTTAAGACAGCTCAGGTTCCTTCAGGGGACCAGGGTGTCAATATTAGAACAGATTGGCAGGGTTTGGCCTTGTGGCCTCTTCTGCTGGTCACAAGGGAAAGGGACATCCGTCCTCTGCACCAACGCATCTTGTGGTTATCCGGGCCCTTGTCCACAAAGCAGGATGCCAAATTCCCCTTATTTGCCTTGATTGCAGTAAATGTCAAACTTTCCAGGACTTCTCCAACCGGACAAAGCTTACCCAAACACACAAGAGAAAAGATGGAGCTAACGTCGCAGATGCCTGTATATCCTGAGATTGAGATAGCCTGGCAATGACACATACTTCCAGGATGGTGAGTGGGAAAGTCAGGATAGCATCAAACAAAGGGGTGACATTGCGAGAGGTAGGTAGTTATTGGGGCGGCTTTAGCATGATAATGTAAACAGCCTTGGTAGGCCTTGCAAGAAGAAATCCTCCATGAAACTCAACAAAATGACACTTTGTGAAGACATAGTGAGATTCAGTCCTTTAAATCTAACACTTAATGATCAAGTCGACACCATTGACCATTTTCTGTGAACTTCATGATTGGGACACAACTTGTTACAATTCAATTTACAATGCAGGAAAGTTGATGCTCCCTTGACAAAACCAAAGTATTAGAAGGACATCAAATAAAATTTACTGATAATATCATTATTTTGCATTCCTTTGAAAAAATAGTAATTGTGTAATCACAACAGTGGTAGATGCAGTAATATGTTAATTCTTTGTACTTATTCCATTTTTACATGTTGTCATAAGTGGAGTAGTTATTATTATAGATTTTGTAAAAATCTAATCTTTCTTTAAACAGAAAGAAGGAGCATTGTAAGGAGCATTAATTGTCGCTGCTAAAAGTCACTTGACTTCTCTTATGGAATCAACTGCAATCAGCCACACGGAGAAACCAGACCGCAATTATTTTAAGATGAATTACAATAAATATTTGAAATTCAATCAGCCTTAGAAAACATAATTGAATCTTCTGACGGTGTAAGACTTCATAGTTTCAATGTTGCCAACAGGAAGGAGCGCTTGAAATACTGAATCTAACTATCTTCCTGCAATTATTCAAAACAATGGTTTACTGAAAATGAATATAATAGTTATTTTGATGTTTGAACAATATCAAGTCTGGCTAAGAACTTTCATTTTGTGCAGAGAACCACACGCGACACATGAAAAATAGTTCTAGGCCAAAGCTCTCAGCTGAACTAACTTTGGACATCATGTCAGAGCTGGGAGTTTATTTCTGCCACTGACAGTCACAGGGGAGGGTGTCCAGAAAATAATCTTTATTTTATTTAGAAAAGAGGAAGTCTTGTACTGGCAGAACTGATAAAGAGGCGACTTCATGTGCTCTCTGAATCTGATCTCCCCACTTAGTCCTCTTACAAAGGCAAAGTAAGTGACAACCATTCTTTGGCTAATTCCTTAGCGCAATGCCTATTCCACCAGAATCAACCTACCTGGTTTAAAATTAAACTGAGGTTGGCAGTTAACTGTCAGTTATAGGCTGTACATTCTCCATAGCAACACTGCTACCAATTAGACTGTTTGCTTATCAATCAGTACTCTCTTCTCATACAATATCACATATTGTTTTTCTTTGTACTGACATTCTTGCAAACATGCTGATGAGTGCAGGTTTCAACAAAATGTATGTTTTTCAGCAAAACTCAAGTTATTTATTAAAATAATATGAATAAGTTTCTATTATTGCTTTTACTTGAATAACTACACTGGTGCATTTGCAATAAACTAACCATTAACTTTTTATGAATAAAACTTTGAAGCTCACTCTATCGAATTGAGTCAATCAGAAAAGAAGATGGAAACTGCATAGACATGAACACACAAATTCTTAGCTCACATACCACTTTGAGTAAACATCTTTTGATGTGATCAAGGCAATGTTTAATTTCAAGTAAATAGATAAGAATTCTGAATTTCAGAAGATTCATGCTCTTCACAAAGTGTTCCAGGATTGCATTTTATACTCACAACTCAGCCACTGATCACTGCCAGGGCTATCGCTATGCATACACAGAATAAGGACGTTTCCAAAAAAAATTGCTCTTGAAAAAGTGCAATACTTCCCGGTCAATCTATTTTTGATCAACTTTACTTATAAATCACTTTCAGATTTATAAGCATAATTAGGAGTCACATTGTCTTATTACTGGTTTGCATAACATTCTTTGATTCATTTAATCTCACCTTTAACTACTACAGAGTACTGTAATTAATTTCACTGAACAAGGCTTTAAGAATAATGCAATGTTAAAGTTAAATCCTAATATTACAAAGAGCAAGTACAGCTGACAGAAATGACTAATTTACCACCTCCCAGGTATGTAAATTAGAAGCACAGCATAAGGCAATGATGCTGGCAGCCAGCATTTATGTTCTAAACTTTCTCTCATTCTCGGGTCCTAACACAGCAGCCAAGTAGAAGGTGCAATTAGGCATGCAACAAAGAAATCACATGTATCTGTTTAGTTTCCTCCCTACCTTATACATTTTTAGAAAAGATTTGATGGTTCCTTCAAGGTGTCAGATGGTGCTATCTTTTCCCTGAAGAGGGAGATAGCGTTCTCAGCCTTATGCCAGCGGCAAATATACTTAGCCAGGGACACACTGGGCACTAATTAGCCTTGTGCAGCAGGTAGACATAACAGAAGGCAAGTGCCAAACACTGTATGAGCTATGGGAACTGCATTCCTGTAACCAGCCGCGATTATGTTAAAAACAGCCTACGATTCTAATCTGGAACTTAAAACTGTACTTTTGCTCTGGGAGCAGGTTAGTGCATTATAATTCCTGGTCAATCTATTTTTGATCAACTTTACTTTGTTATTCTTGTAGTATTTGGCTAAATTCATTGTTGCACTCCAATCCAGCAGACGTCTATATAATTAAAAAGTAAGATCTTTTCCCTGAAAGCTTCTTGGAACATGTTGCTGAAGTTCATTTTGACGACATGCATGTCAATGAAAGGACCTTGCTCAAAAAATTTTTTGAACATAAGGTTCATCTTTTGCCCTCAGCATTTTTGTCTAGTCATTTGGGGGAGCGGGGGAAGGCTCACACTTTTGCCAACACTTTTCGTTGATACTCAGGCAGAGAGAAACTTGAATTATTATGACACCTGTTATCTCCAGATTAATAATTTCAGCTGTCTGATGCCAGCCTTATTTTAGGGTGCACAGCCTCATGGCTTAATGATCCATCTCCTGTTTCCAGTTTTGATATTCAAATATTAAAAAGGGCTAATCACCAATCAAATGACACCTTGACAAGACAGCGGTAATGAATATCCTACAGAGGAGGCACTTACATATATTACTGAAAATTCGAGAAAATCAGAATAAATAAATTACATACTATTCTTTCAGTCTTGTATACGTGCCTGTTTTTCAAAGAAGTAGCATACTGCAACTTATATAAAAACAGCTAACGTTTGTTGCTTTCAAATTTCGGCCTGTCACGTGCAGGAAATTGCAGCAATGTGTCAATGGTTTGAGTGCCTTCCCATTTTGTCAGAAACACAAAGAGCATCAAGCACTGAAGATCCTTTTCCTCTCTGCACATTGAAAAGAGCTAAGCCTTATTTGCCTGCTCAGGAGCATGTCTTTTCTCCCTCCTTCTCACTAAGTTAGACTAGGCCTGTCTCTGTAGTGATAGCTGCTTCTGAAGTGAATGAAGCCTGACCACAGTGTTCAGAATGCTGATCTAGCATAGAAGAGGAGGCACTGAACCAAGGTTCTTGCACTGGTATTATTAATGAGAGTGAATTGGGTCACAATACTTAGGAAAAGATCAGGGAGCTCAAGGACTGTTATATGATGAAAAATATCTTTGCTGAAGGATTAAAGTCTTGACTATCTAATGATCATTGGTAGTTGTAACAATTAAGTCAGAGTTGGGCTCCTCCATATGTTTCTTATTTACATTGAGCTTCCAATCATTTGAGTAAACAGGTTAAATGAGGTGATACATTGAAGGGTAGTGGGATGTGTACTATAAGGGTTTGAAAGAGTTAATGTCTAGTGTGATATTGTAAGAGATTATCTGAGGTAAGAGATAAAGAGAAAAGCACCACACCTCCAAAAGATGCTTTTGTTAAAATGCTTATATCATTCCTTAAGCCATAAAGGGAAAGATAAAGTTACCATAGTCTTTCCAGATCTTTGAGCAGCTCTTTCATTAGAAAGACCTGAAAGTCACTATGCCTCAGGCAAGAGGAGACATTCAGAAGGAGAATCCGTCATAGTAACTTCAGCCAGTGTGGAATTGAGCCCATGCTGTCGGCATCGCGCTGCATCGCAAACGAGCCATCCAGCCAGTCGAGCTCACCAACCCACCCCATCTAATCTACAACCTGCTGAAGATTTAGTAATGTCATCTAGTTTGACTAACCAAATATACAACATCGCAGCAGCTGTGAAAGACCCAGAAAAAAATTCTCACAACAACTTTAAAGAAGTTTGAGAAGTCAGATCTGATAAAGTGGTGAAAAATATTCTGCAGGATGCGAAAAAAGGCTGTGGAGAACTCTAAGCCTACTTCCTTGAGAAAATGGAGGCATAGAGTCAGGAAATAAACTTCAGGCTACACCACACAGGCATGGAGGTCCGTGATGAAAATCCCAGTGCAGTGATTGCAGGCTTTGAGGCAGGAAACTAACAACTGTCAGTGATGTTGTGAGTAACCCTTAAGACAGGGAAAGTAAAATCAACTTGACGGTACGGGAGGCAAGCATCACTGGGAAATTTAGCTCCTCAGAAAGAGTGGCTTCAAATATAAAAAAAATCAAGCAGGCAACATTAAATGTGGAAACCATGAGGTAGAAAGGAAAGTGAAACCAAACGGTGGCTGCAAATAGTCAGAAAAATACATATTAACTAAAGACTTGTGAAACAAGAATAAAGCACAATACATCAAGATGGATAGGACTCGGTTATAGTTCTACAGTATAGCAGAGGAATGAAATAGTTAATATTTGGAAGGGTATTTGCGCACGAGTATAAAATTCTTGTGTTATCTACATGTAATAGAAAATTAGACTTGTGGATTCCATTTACTTGAAAATCTCTAGTGGGTTTATTTTAAGCTAACCTAATAGATACAACACAGAATTATCTATGACCTTGTGACTTGAATGCCACAGTACAGACAGCTCGTGGCCATGTGATAACATTCGGGTACTTCAGTCATTTGCATGTTGATCTCTTAAAGGGGCATCACTGTAAAGGTGACAACATAGCATCTTTTATCAAAGATAGCTCTCATATGTTACAAATAAAACCATATATACATTAGGACCAAAGACTAAGAGCCGATATTTCATTTTAGTTTTGAATGCTTTTAATTGAGAGTTGTGATTTAGTCACTTAGTGGCATGAACCATTCACTCAGCAAGATAGTTTGACGAACAAATGAGAAACTGAACCGGCTTTTGTTAAGCTTTCATCTTGTGTTCTCCCCTTTTTCTATCCATACTGTGTATATGTAAAAGCTGAAAGAACTGCGGACGTTGTAAATCTGAAACAAAAGCAGAAGTTGCTGGGAAAGCTCAGCAAGTCTGGCAGCATCTGTGAAGAGAAATCAGAGTTAATGTTTCAGGTCTGGTGACCCTTCCTCAGAACTGTCTATATGTATGTTGTGTTGCTAGTTCTTTTCACATTTAGTAATGAATAAACTCACTCTTTTTGCTAATTCAAGAAATTAGCTCCTTTTAAATAACATTATAATTTGCCTCTTGTACAAAGATATCCACAAGGGAAGGGACCATTTTAAAAATAATCTTGTTGAGGTGACCCGAGGAGAGTCAGTCACCCAACTTCACCCATGAGCTAAATGGTTTTAGTTATCGCATCTGGAAACCTAACAAACTGAAGAACCTTATCCAGGAACTGGTTGTAATGCAAAACATCCTTCAATGAAAACGTTTCACAGTATCTTAAATTTGGATCATTAACTGTCTTGATTTGAAGCTGACCATTTTTACATTGACAAAAATGCATTACATCAATTTAGAGAACTATTTTCACTTTATCTCCAAGGTGTCAACTTGTAGATGCCGTGGACTGTTTACATCCTTGTCTGGGTTTAGCAAACTGCTCAGTGTTTCTCAGCTGACCATCTTGGTATCAGGTTTTAGAGTAGCAATTGTGTATTTGTGCTAGGATGGTGGACTGTCACTTTAAGAATCTAATCATATCGAGTAATTATGGTTTCATTGGCCATTTTGAGTCAACAACCAGCTCTGTCTAACCTTGCAGCCTGCAGAGTGAACACCTCCAGTATAAATGTCCTGCTGTTTAATACTTTGGTCTCCTGGACCTTCTTGGAATTTAACAACAGCCATTGAAGTCATTTCTCAGTACTTTTACCATAAGTCATTGTAGTCGTTGTAGTGCACTTCTTAAGGGTTTTCAGCACATAGCCTCCAAAGGTTCATGATTGGTTTCAAGATACATATGGAATCTTGTGATAGGGAATATAACAGTAAGTGGTTTATGCTGTATGTTCGAATAATTGGATTGTGTTTGTGAAAGGTGTTTGGATCCAAATGCAATTGGTTTGTTATCCTACATGATGCACGTGCCTAGCCCTTTCTGACAAACATTGACTTGCAGGATTGACTTCCTCCTTGTATCGAAGCACAACAGGGTGCAGTTTTCTACTGTCAGCAGTTGCTTGAGAAACTCAAAGATGTATTATATCTTTCTTAAGAAGCTCTGTCAATGATGACATCTTGACAGAAAAGTTCAGTTTTATAGAATTTAAAAGAATCTGAAAATAGGTTTTTTGGAGTAGACATTTGTCTTAAACTGCCTGCTGGGTCAGGACAAGTTCTGCAACATGAATATTTAGAACAAATTTCAAAAAAAATCTGATTTACATTCACCTGGCATTTATTGCTGTTGCAAATAAGCCTTAAAGGCAAAAATTACCATTTATGAATGAATGTTCCAATCGTATGCTTTATTTTTGCCCGTTAGTGCAATATTATCAGCAATGCATGTGTATCCAGGCACATTTTCTATAATCCTGTTCATCTGCTGATGGAATAGATCTTAACTGACAAGTAAACCAAAAAGTGGTCTCTGGAAGCAAAATCATCCAAATTGTCATCTGAAGATAATGCCTTCATGAGCTTTCTTGACTAGGAGCATTGACCAATAAAAATGTTTGGCATTAGGCTTTGAGAAGAATCTGGATCCTGTAAACTTGGGATTCAACTTCTCTAGTGCTTTAATCATGTGGGGCCATTAATCATCACTACTGATGTTTTCTATATTGAGGAATAATTTCAGTGACAAATGGAGAGGCTCTACGATGTTTGGTTTGAACATCAGCATCAGGAAGAAAAATGACATAGCTCAGGGTGTGCCATAGTACCATCTATCAGTAATGACAATGTGATGCTGGAATTTGTTAATTGCCTCACATATCTAGACTGCACAATCACTAGCAAGCCTATCACTTCATACTGACATTAACACACACATTAGAAAATCTGCAGCTGTTATGTCCAAGCTGGGTAAAAGTGTGAAAAAACAGCAGTTGAACTGAGAGTCGCCCAAAATTGCATTCTTGGCATACTCCTCCGTAGTGCCGAGACTTACTTAGCAGAAGAAAATAATAAATAGTTTCCACCTTTACTGTCTCAGGGGCAACTTTGACATCTTTTTGCAAGACAAAATGACCAGCTCAGAAGTCCTTGAAATGTGCTGCTACCATCAACATATACTCATTGTTAGACCAATGATGCCTGCAATGGCTTGACTTCACTCATGGGTAATGGCTGTATACCCCCATGACCTCTGTACAGTGAACTTTCCACTGGGTCAGGTCCTCCTGGGCTTCCATATCTCTGCTAAAAGAACACTTGCAAGTGAGATATGAACACACCGGACATTGATAATAAAAACTGGTCGATTATCATCACTGTTGGTGATCACGTGAGACTGATTGATTGTATGGAAGGGCTTTGGAAGAGGGTAGGTGAAGCAAAATGTTCAACTGGCTGAGACGAGGGCTTGGGGAAAACAGAGGTCAGTGAATCCTGCAACTTTTCAGACCACTCTCTGAAACCCACCAGAGACTGCCATGTTGGAATGCGGCTTCTGAGCTACACCAGGCATAAGACAGAATTGATTGCTTTGATGCAAAGCATTTCCCTATGAGATAGAACACTGCCAATAGATAGATTCTATTTAAATAAAATTTTACATCATAAATTCAAATTTTGCCATTTTCAAATGGGACATGGGGATGAAGCAACAAAATATGCTTCCTGAACAAATACAACACATCTACTCAACAACTGAGATTTGGTCAGAAATAGTATGGTAACACAAAGTAAATGATTGTGCACTGTTAAACACACCAATCTATCCAATACCTTTTTTATTCAGTCCAGGAAATAGACAGCCAGAGTCTCTACCTATTTCAATTTGACACATTGCTAATGTCTACCAATCTTTGTTTTTGAAGATAGCAGCCTGGTGTAAGTTTAGGTACCAATGTGCTGTTCATTTTGTTTTTGACATGGAGCAACTTAACCCAGAGGTCCTAAAAAGGACCGGTCAAAAAATGTTAACCAAAAGAACTGCAGATGCTGTAAATCAGGAACAAAAACAAAGTTGCTGGAAAAGCACAGCAGGTCTGGCAGCATCTGTGAAGGAAAAAACAGAGTTAACGTTTCAGGTCCAGTGATCCTTCCTCAGAACTGTCAGTGGGCAAGAAGAAAGATGGGGACGGAAATCCCGTCAGAGAGAGAAGCAGAACTTGTTCAAGGTGGGCATACCCGGAAGCGATGCGGCAGTGAGTTAAATACTAAATAAATACCGAAAGAGCTGCGGATGCTGTAAATCAGGAACAAAAACAAATATGCTGGAAAAGCTCAGCAGGTCTGGACGCATCTGTGAAGAAAAAACAGAGTTAACGTTTCGGGTCCAGGTCTGAGGAAGGGTCACCGGACCTGAAATGTTAACTCTGTTTTTTCCTTCACAGATGCTGCCAGACCTGCTGGGCTTTTCCAGAAACTTTGCTTTTGCTCAAAAAATGTTCATAGTTTTAGTTTGAATTTTATAGAGTCAAGAGGTACACTATTTGGTGAATGTTTAATGTAGCTAGCAAAGTGTAGGTTTCATATAACTGCTTCAAGCACATTTTTTCAGATTCATTAACACACTGAAGTTAGACCCAATTTTAAAACTGTATTTTTCTGACTGTCAGTGATCTATTCAATCTCCCATAAATATATTATTAATAAGACAAAGTGAGGCCTTCATCACATTAGCAAACAATGCTGTCGCCTGGGTTTGTTAAGTCATTTAATTCAAAGTTGGGCACAAATGTAATGCAATATGAACCCTGTGAGTCGGAGTCCCTACGGTTCTGGGGAAGGGTCACCGGACCCGAAACATTATCTCTGATTTTTTTCTTCACAGATGCTGCCAGACCTGCTGAGCTTCCAGCAACTTCTGTTTTTGTTCCTGATTTACAGCGTCCCCAGCTCTTTTGGTTTTTATCGGAATTATTCTAACTGGCAACACTTCAAAACTCTCTGCTATATATTTGGATAAAGTAACATCAGAGGAGAATCCGTTCTGAAAAAGGGTCAACGACCCTTTTTCAAATAAAAATGTTACTACCTTTTTGAAAAAATGATGAAATAATTGTGTTTTTTACTGATGAACTTGTGTTTAAACTAAGTCTAGACAGTCTGGATTAATTATAGATAACACAGTGTGGAGCTGGAAGAACACAGCAAGCCAGGCAGCATCAGAGCAGCAGGAAAGCTGACGTTTCGGGTCTGGACCCTTCTTCAAATTTCTGTAGAAGGGTCCTGGCCCGAAACTTCAGCTTTTCTGTTCTTCAGATGCTACCTGGCTTGCTGCGTTCCTCCAGCTCCACACTGTGTTATCTCTGACTCCAGCATCTGCAGTTCTTACTATCTCAGTTTGGATTAATTTTTCCTTTTTTTGTGACCAATGAGGCAGGTTGTGAGTTTCAGCAGTTTCATTTTATTCTCAAGCAACACATGTCTACAAGACAAAATATTTCCATTATTCAGTGCTAATTAGGAAGGATTAGTAACAAAGCATTTTCTGAATTTAATTGACCTAGAATCGCAATTGTTGGGGGAAAAAACCCTCACTTTTAACTCATTTTACCTATTGGTTTTGCATTCCCTTCTTCATTTAAGGCAGTCACTATGTATTTTCTGATCATGCTGTTTTCTGTACCTACATTTAGTGTGTCGAATTAAAGGCTTTCTTCAGGCATGTTTATTTAGGATATGCTTTTCACAATTCTTTAATTTTGGTTTCCTATCCATAAGGACTGTTTTCCATTCTCTTGATTTGTAAGATTTGTAGTGTGTTCGGTTGAATCAGTATATTTGCTGTACAGGCTGTTGGCACATGTTGTGGGTGCGACTTTGATATATCATGTGCCATACAGAGAGATCTGTCCACCTCGCTGAATGTGCAGTGTTCCCAACTGTGACAAGTTTCCTGACTCAACCTCTTCAAAGCAATGCAATTCACAGAGGCTGGCAGCCTCAAAGGAAGTGAAAGTTATGCGAGTGTTAAGAAATGAAGCTAGGAACCATAGAGGAGAAGTCATTGTCTGCAGATGCAAGGTGTGTCCTGGGGTTCTACAATGAAGTCCTCAGGGTTGAAATGATATATCAGTACCTCCAAGAACAGGAATGGCAGAGGGCAGTGGTTTATCAATGTCAACTAGCATGGACAAAAGGTGAAGGATTATTATGTCCATGGGACATTAAAGGGATGTTGGTTAAAGACAAAGTTGGAATACAGTCCAACTGAGCTGCTGACTCTAGGTAACTTCTCTGAATTTCAAGATGGCAACTATTTTCTCAAGGACGTACAGAAGTGGAAGTAGCATTGAAATGAAGTAAGTTGGGCTGTTACTGAAATGCAAATGTAAGGAATAAGTTGGTCACTGCTCATTACACAGACTCTGAATTTGCTGTTTAAACCTTAAGAGGAAAATCGGGAATTCTTTCTTGGTTCTCAGAATCTATTTTTTATTCATATTTGTTGTATTTTCCCTAAACAGTCAAAGGGGTAGACTTCACTGCTTGGCATCATGCTATATAACGTCACACCAACAGAAAGTGCCAATGACTTCTACAATAAACATACTGATTCAACCAATCAGCCATGTGTGAAAGATTGCGTGAGAGAAATTGTCATGTCTCATGGTGGACTGGGTGTTATGAGTTTCAATTGAATAAGCAGTTGGCTAAAAATGGGAAAATTCAGCTCTTTGGCATTACTTGCTTGGGTGTGCAATAGAATTCCCTTTTAACTTAGCAGTTAAGTAGACTAATATTCTGGCAGTCTTGTTCTCAAGATTCCTTATAGAAAGGGATCATAAGATATGAAGAGTCATATTGGACTCGGAATATTAAATCTGTTTGTCTAGTGGGTAAATCCAGCACGTTTTGCTTTTATTTCACATCTCCAACAACTCCAGATATATTTGAGTTTCTTGGCCCTGGGTGAAGGAATATATACCTGAATTTCAGGGTTACTTGTCTTAGTTTTCAAATAATTTTTCAGAGATATATGTCAAAGATCATTGATGGTCTATTAAAAGAGCTCACGTTCCTTTAGCCGTCCTATACACGGTGACTTGTTTAAACATTTCAAGCTTGAACAACCCAGAAGTGAAAAATAGATATGTTCAGATCACTGGCAAATCACATTTAGAAAGGCCAAACACCAGACAGCTCAGGAAATCAGAAATATTTAAATGACTAAGAGTTATTCTTTCAAACCCTAAATGAAGACATATTGAAGTAGCTTAGGGCAAGTCCAAACTGTGCATATCTGGAATTATACCTCAATAGCGTGCTCTTGGAGAAAACAAAACCAATTTTCAGATTGCATACCTGTCTGTACACAATTCATTTATGTATGTTGTTGTTGTTTCCTTGTCTTCCATTATGGATTCTCACTGGACAATCTCACAATGATCCTACCAAAGCTGCCAATGTAGATAGACATATACTCTCAACATAGGTAGACATTACCTTACATTAACTACGCATGACAGTACACATCATGACAAGTCAAATTAAATTAAATTTGTTTATCACCAGCTTTACAACAAATTAGAAAATTAATGGAGGTTTAGGAAGGAACATTCTCATTTAGGGTTATGATGAAGAGCATGATCTGCTCAAATGTTATTGTTTTTAACATTTAAGTCAAGGAGATTTCTGCATGATAATGACTCCTATTTATCGGTTATTTTGTAACCTGTCATACTTGGCCTTGTAAAGCCAGCTAACACATATAAATGCAACACAGTTTGGTCAAATTACCAATTTACATTGACAATGGCTGCAGGCAGCCACAAGCACAGAGCTCTGCTCCCAAGCAACACTTCCTTTATCAGGTTAAAATGAGTTAAGGGCTTGTGTGATGCAGTGTGGTGGTAATGCCTGTGCCCCTAGAGCCAGGAGGTTTGGATTCAAGCCCCTCTTGCTTTAGCAATGTCATGTCACATGTCTGAACAGGTTGATTTTAACCTTTTGACTGCAGCACCTTCTCAGGGTCCTTATGTCAGTGTCTGCCTCTCAGCCAGAAGGCTCAGGCTCAAATCTCACTAGCCTCAGAAGTGTGTCTGAACAAGTTAATTAAAAAAAAAATGTTAAGGAAGCTTTAACATGTGCTATTGCACCTGACTGAAGTTATATTGCAGCCAATGCCATGTCAAACTTTTTTGACAAAATCCACTAGAGGGGTCCTCAAAATTCCTTTTCCTATGTACTCAGCAGGCAGCATTCCTGATCTGGTTGGTTTTGGCTGAGTCGGGGTCAAAGACTAAGATTTCATAAATGACGACGATGGAGTTACTTCAAAGGCTCGAGCTGCTCAGTCTGTCAACAACGAAAATTGCAATTTTTAAAAATAATTTTGATCTTTCCAGGTATTTGGAAGAAGCTATTTTCATATGGAGTGCAGCAAAGGTTTACCAGGCTGATTGCAGGGATGGTGGAACTGACGTATGAGGAGAGCATGACAAGGTTAGGATGGTTTTCGCCGGAGTTCAGATGAATGAAGGGAATCTCACAGAGATTTATAAAATTCTAACAGGACTAGACAGGGTAGATGCAGGGAGGATTTTCCCGATGGTGGGTTTGTCCAGGACCAGGGTTCACAGTCTGAGGACTCAGGGTAGACCATTTATGATGGAGATGAGGAGATATTTCTTCACCCAAAGAGTGGTGAGCCTGTGGAATTCATTACCACAGGAAGTAGTTGATGCCAAAACATTGAATGTATTCAAGAAGCAGCCACATATAGCACTTGGGGCGAATGGGATCAAAGGTTATGGGGGAAAAGCAGGATTACGCTATTGAGTTGGACCATCATCCATGATCATGACGAATGGCAGAGCAGGCTCAATGGGTTGAGTGGCCTCCTCCTGCTCCTATCTTCTATGTCTCTATGTTTTTACGTATTGGTCAAGGCTCATGTCTATCTGCATTCAGGATTTGACAGTGCTTGTACAATAATGAACGGTTGGCAGGATCATTCATTTCTTGAGGATTAGAAAGCAAACATAATAAAACATTTCTAGTGATAAATTACATGCACAAAGCAATATGAGGACCATCACACATTAAAACCTCCATTCCCTCAACATGCCGGAGGTGTTATAGCTGAAAATAATCCTCCTCATTTTCATCCATTGCCCTAGGTTAGTGCACAATTATGACCCTAAAAGCCACATTCATTTAAAATAATATAACTAATTGGCTATTTAAGAACCTAAAGTATTCATTGAAACATTGCTTGACGTTCCTTTACTCTACCCTTAAATGTAATAGAACACGCAGACCACAAGGTAGAGAAGTCTACACAAATCAAGCTCCTGGGATTTTGACGAAGTAATTTTAAATTGGCACTGGTTTGTAGTATAAATCAGCTAAAGTTTGAAAAGATGTCTGTATCATGCTTCATACTGCACAGCCTCATTATTTAGAGGGCTATCAATCTTGCAATCATTGAAGAATTGATATGGATGAACCAGAGCTCCAACAGCATGAACCAGGGCACCATATCCTGACATTAGCAAAATAGAATCATCATAATCTCGTTGGTCATCACTTCTGATGATGGATTGTTTATTGCTAATTATCTCAGTTAATCATGATTTTCTGATTAATTCTGGAGCCGTAACCATAAATCATGAACACTCACAGTACACTTAAATTTGGTTATTAGATCAATAAAATGGATAATTAAACTAGTATTTTGAAGAACATACCATATTTTGGACTCAATTCAAACACTAAGAATAGATTTTTTTCTCTATCTCTTACCATAATATTCTCATTATCTACAATTGCTTGCAGTTAGTTGTATCTAATCATCAAAGGCAAGGTCAGTGCTATTTCAGTCTACTGATTGCCAACAGTTCTAAAAATCAAATGGATATCTTCTGTCGAAATGCTGATGAAACAGAAATTCTGCAATAGTTACCTCCTTATTGACATTCGACTTTTTCATGGGTAGTCTGCTTCTCCTTCAATAGTCAAATTTTGGGATTAACTCTTCTGTGAAGTGCTAATGTGAGGCTGTGAATTGACAGAGCAATGACCCGAATAAAAATAATCATGAGCCTATTCCATGTGTACAGATCAATAAGCAAGCTACTAATTACACATGCTCTTGAAGGAATGGATTAATCTGTGGTTAATTAGAGAAATACAGATCAGATGTCTTGCCTCTGTGCAGCCTGAGGGAAGTAATGCCTTTGTGCTGTCTGACGGGACATTCTTTTACAGAGATAATTTTGTTCTATTTGTGTTTCAAAATTTCCAATTGTCATTGTCACCAATTAAATGTTCCTTTTTAAAAACAAAATCAAGACTATTAATGTCACATCCATAGTATACATTTTAAAATGCAATGTTTCACTCACTCATCATATGTACATGGAGTTTTGATACAGATATGGGTTATAACTTATCATTATCTCTTTGTCTTTCAATTAGATCTGTAGTTTCTTAGATGAAGGTGATGCTTTAAAATTAGAGAACATCTGGTAAAGTGTAGGATTCTCAGTAAGCTGTGAGGCTTTTTGTAGTCGAATTTCCAGGAGGTTGCTTCTCAGGTGAACTTGAAATTGGAACCAATTCGGGGGAGTATTACTGTAATCCTCCATTTCCAAGATACAAAATATTGTTTATTACCTTAGCTGCTTAGATGAATGACAGCTAGTTCAGTAGCTTTCAATGGAATTCTCTGTCTATAATATGGTTTCTGTTGATTTTAAAAGCAGACAACAAACATGGCTCTCTCATCAAATGACTTCCAAAGCCCAAAGTCTTTTTTCCAAATAACTGATGGGGTCTGTTGAATCCTATGTTGTTGTTTGGCACTTTGAGAGTTTGAAACAGTTAGCATGCATCTTTGCGTTTGAATGGCCAATTCAATTTGATAATGTCATTCTGGATGAGATTCAACACTGAATCAACAGCAGTCTGAAATGTTACTTTTGTTTGCTCTTGAGTCAGGAAGTAGCTTCAGTTCAGAAAAATAAATCAGGCATCTCTCAGACAAACATCTATTGCAACCATTTGCTTAGTTTTGGAAAACATCAATTATTAACAGAAAGTCCACAATATACTGGGGCATGAAACATTCTTTCAACAAGGTTCAACTTTATATTGGTCTAGAGTATTACAAACTAAAAAATTGTAAAAACATGTTATCACATCACTGACAATAATCCACAGACAAATGCATCATCAGAAAAATCTTGGTTTTAATCACTGGTCTGCAGCAGGCTACATATTCTTGGTTAGACTTGACTCTGAGGCATAAAATACAGAACGAAAAATAAGAATGTGTCATGCCCCAGTATATTGTGGACTTTCTGTTAATAATTGATGTTTTTCAAAACTAAGCAAATGGTTGCAATAGATGTTTGTCTGAGAGATGCCTGATTTATTTTTCTGAATTGAAGCTACTTCCTGTTAGCCAGCAATCCTACTCATGCTTGTGACACCTCCTAGAATGTCTGCCTGCATGGATGCCTGGGGAAGATAGGAGAAGATTGCTAAAGCAACCAGCATATTTGAAGAGTCTGCTGGCACTCATAGTCAAAAGGCTTTTCTTCAAAGAATGTTACTTGTTGCACTAGAGGAGTGCTAATGTCTACAAAATTGATTTTTGACCAGAAAGAAACAGAAAAGTGGAAAAGCATTGCCAAGAATAGATCAGAAATGCAGGCAAAATTTGAAAGGGCAATATCAGAAATACATAGTTATACATTTCAGCAAAGGACAGGTTGGAGGCATCAATATAAGACAGTGAAATAAAACTCAAGTGAGAATTGGGAAAGAAACATTTTTACTAAAAATGTAGTACTCACTAATCCAGGGAGGCTAGAGTGAGTGGTTAATTAAATCTTTACTCTATGAATATCTACTGATCTCATGCAAAAGAAGCATGCTATGTCATGGTGATATCAGACCCTGTGGAACTGAAGCCTGAGTCTGAATGATTCAAGAAAGATGTCTACCTTACCTTACCTGGTAAATACCTAAGTTTAATAAAGTATTTTAATATTCACTCACAAGTGTGTAGACATTACTTTGCTATAGCAAGTGGTTGTAGTAATCCAAATGCATTAAAAGAGGAGCAAGACAAGGATATAAGAGCGAAGGGAATAAAAGAATATTATGATAGATTTAGATGAGAAATAATGCGAGAGAGGCATTAGTGAGCACAATGCATGGACTGGTTGGGCTGAATGTTCTGCTTTAGTGTTACTTATCCGATGTAAGATCAAAAATGCCACACATGCTTAATTGGTGCACATTGAAATTGATTTATATATGACTCCTACATATAAATATGTTTCATTTTACTAGTTTGGCTCAGTACTATTCTTGCTTTTAAATCAGAATATTTTAGTTACTATAGAGCATCACTAAGGGAGTCTTGCATTATTAGAGGTTGATTAGCTCAGGTGAGCTGACAAACCAAGTTCCAGTTTGCCTGTTCAAATGGACATAAATAATCTTATGGCATTAATTAAATCGTATTACATTTGGGTTGTAGGACTATGGGGCATACAAATAGTTTACTATATTTGTAAACAGTTCAAAAATAATTCATTAACTTTGGGATATCATAATAACTTTGGGGTGGCACGGTGGCTCAGTGGTTAGCGCTGCTGCCTCACAGCTCCAGGGACCCAGGTTTGATTCCAGCCTTGGGCATCTGTCTGTGTGGAGTTTGCACATTCTCCCCATGTCTGCGTGGGTTTCCTCTGGGTGCTCCGGTTTCCTCCCACAGTCCAAAGATGTGCAGGTTAGGTGGATTGGCCATGCTAAATTGCCTGTAGAGTTCAGGGAGGGGTAGGTTGTTGGTGGGGGTGGGGGTGGGTCTGGGTGGGATGCTCTGAGGTTCGGTGTGGACTTGTTGGCCGAAGGGCCTGTTTCCACACTGTAGGGATTCTATAACTTGAAAGTGTCTATTAAATCAAAACTCTTTCTGCATTCTACATTCCGTCTGTTTCCATATTACCAAAAATTGAAAGAATCACTCTTATGTCTGATAAGAAGAATCATTTGTATTTGTTTAGACTTCAAACGATCCAATAGTTATATTCAATAATGCAAAATAAATTTCTCCAATTTCAGTTTAGAAAAAGATTTGCATTAATTTCACAAAATGTGACTAAAATGAAAACTTTTTGTTTTATATTTCCACACCCTACTATTTCAACATGATCAAAATACTGTATATGCACAGCAAATCTTCAATTTATTAATAGTTTAGCAATTAGCAATTAGCAATTATTGAAAACATTTTTGCTATGATGGTTTATGTCCTTGTTTTCATGCTCAAAAATTTAACACCGTTTCCCCAAACTTTTGTTTGCCTGCCAGCCCCTTTCCCATTATAAATTGATCAGCGGGCAAACAAAAAGAAAGCTCCTTTTGTCTAAGCACTAAAAAGAACCATTACAATCTGATAGAAAGACTGCTTTATCCCTTAAACTAAACATAAGAACAATCATATTAATAGCTTGTTTCCATCATAGTTAATGTCCCACTTGGTAAAAATTGTACTTATGTTAAACTTGGCTTTCATGTCCTCCCCAGACTGTACAAAGGTGATAAAAACCTACTAATTTTTCAGTAATGATACAGACTGAAACAAATTATATTGCCTGACATGAGTTCAGAGTGTGTAAATAGTTTGTCATGGATACAAATAGATTTTACACCAGAAATTAGTAGTTGGATGCATGAGGCATCAATTGTCACCCACTTCTTTCATTCTTAATGAATTTATCAAAGATGTACTCTCTATGTAGAGAAACCAACAGTCATCCTTTAATTTACTTCAGATGCTGTATGACTCTTCTGAAGTGAAATAATAAATTCACTTTGGATTCCATTGCTTTGTTGTACTATGAATGCTACCTTTTTTTGCTGCTAGCCAATCTTCTTTCTCGTTCTAGCCACTGTCCTGGGTTCTTCCATTTCCTTGAAGCCCGAAGACTAAAACTCTGATTTCCCCACTATTTCTTTTAATGATCTGAAATTGCATCTATCTTTGCATTGAGTTTGCTGTGCTTATTTTCAAATAGGCCTGTTACTTCCTTTTAGGTTTTACTTATGACGCTGGGAAGCAAAGCTTGTGCTCTTGGTTATCTGTACCTCATTATCTGTTTACTGCACAGGTTTCTTGCCCCATGGCTAAGTTCTTGTCCTAATTGGACCTATATGACAAAGCCAGCTGCTCTTCAGCACCTTAGCTGCTGCAGCTCCAGACTCCTGATAATTTGAAAGAACTATAAACAGGTTCACACACTTCAGTACTCATAAATGAATTATACTGGGGAAATGGCCTTGGCCTTTTTTTCTCTCTTCTCAGCAACAATTCCATCTGACAGCTCGGACTAGCTTTTAGAATGTGACTTCCAATTGGCAGGAATGCAATCCTGATGGAACAATAAACAGATGTTACCCTACTAAATGGAACTATCAGAAAACACAAAAAGGAAAATAAACAATACAAAAAAGGCACTTGCGTGCTTTTAAAAATACTTGAAGGAAAAAGGCCACAATGTGATTAATATTAAATCATATTCATTCAATGTTTAAGACCAGGCAGGGAGGAAGATGATCAACAATTTCAAATACCAATGCTGCTTATTACAAAGTACTCCTGAATAAAATATGATTTTTGCACTGAGGTGCCATCATTTTTACTAGTATGGAACAAACTCTGATGATGAAGACTATTACAAAGTTCAATCATCGACTTATTTTCAATCTGGAATCTACTGCTTTTTCAATGAGGTATTGTAATTCCTTCAACCACAATCTGATTTTCTCCAAATGATGGGAAACTACTTTTGAAACACATACGTCTAATGAATAATATACTATTTAACTTGGTTGCCAAGTCAAATTTGTCTGTTTTAATGAACTTGTTCAATTCAATGGAAACCAGTTGAGATCAGATGTTTGTTAGATTTCCTGGTTTCAGTACTACAATGTTATTCATTATGACAACTTTCACAAATGATGCATTGTTGAAGAAGCTGCATTTTTTGAAACATAAGTTGAACATTATTATGTACATGTGAACATGAGTTCTGTAACAATGGGGATCTGTGATGTGAAGTTCAACAGTGACAGATGTGGTCTTTCCAGATCAGATAATAGCAAGACTAGTCTGTAATTTGTTGACTATTCCTGCACAGCTTACAGCCATTCAGAATAATAGCTCCACATTGAACAGACAGCCTTACAAAACCAAAATGCAGCCTTGTCGAGAAGGTAAAAATGATCGACACACAATGTGGAAGATCACTAGCATTAATAGATACTGTGCCATTAATGTTTAAACCTCCTGCACGTCCCATGTTAAGATCACAACAAGATCATAAGAAATAGGAGAAGAAACGAATCATTTGGTTGATTGGCCCTGCTTAACCATTCAATAAGATCATAGCTGATTAGACTTTGGACTTAGCTTCTCTTTTCTTCTTGTCCCCATACCACTTGACCCCCAGTCTATTCAAACACTCAGTCTACATTGCTGCGTGGAAGAGAAATCCAAATGCTAATAAAAGACTCACATTCAGATAACATCATCACATTCTGAAGATATTTTAACATCCATCTGTACAGGGCTTCAATTTAAAGTTTCAAAAAAAAGCTCCACCTTCAACAATTCAACATTCCATCACTACTGAAATGAAGCATCAACATTGATCAGAGACTGGAGTGAAGCTTGAACCCACAGTCATCTGTTTTAAAGGCAAAATCATCTAAGGGGATTTCTAACAAAGAGGTCACATAAGGGGCTGACTCTGGGAGAGGAAACTCCACAACATTTCTATCTTAAATGGAAGACCCCATTTTATTGTAACCGAGCCCATCAGTTCTAGATTCCCTAATGAGATAGGATATATCCTCTCAGCATCGATCCTGTCAAACCCTCAGATTCTTATATATTTCAATAATATCCCTTTTCATTTTTCTAAACTTGAGTGTGTTGAATGAAGCCCAACCTGCTCAATCTTTCCTAATAAGATAAGCCCTTCATTCCAGGAATCAGCCAAGTCAATCTCCCCTGAATGATTTCCATTGCCAGTGTATACTCTGTTATATAAGAACACACCTGTACACAGCTGTCCAGGTTTGATCACACCAATGTGCTGTGCAGTTGTCACAAGGCATTTCTATTGTAATGCCATTTTGCTTGCAAAAATGGTCAACATACCATTTGTATTTCCTAATTACCTGCTGTACCTGCATGCTGAAATTTTGTGATTTATGAACAAAGTCCCACAAGTCCCTACATACAGCAGCATTCTGTTACCTCTCTACATTTAACTAATACTCTTCTTCTCTATTCTTCCTGCCAAACAAGACAATTTCATATTTTCCTACATTAAATTCCATCTGCCAAATGTTGGCTCACTATCTATCTCCTATTGCAGAATCTTCATATTCTCCTCAGGATTTGCTTTCCGGTTTGTTTCTGTTTCATAAGCAAATGTAGTTATAATATAGTCATGTCCTTTCATCCAAAGTAAGCTGGGACCATAAATAGCTGAGGCCTCACCAGGGATCCCTGAGGCACTTCATTATTTACAGTTTGCCAACAGAAAAATGACCGATATATCCAGGCTTTTTGTTTCCTGCTTATAACAAATCCCCTATCCATGCTGATAAGTCACCCTAACACTATGAGCATTCATCTTTTGCAGTAACGTTTTCTGGGATCATATTGAATACCTTTTGGATATTCTTGTTGGATATGGAATGGGGCATGAGTGTTGTAGGGAGTGGTTTTGTTAAAGTTCAGGACTGCTCTGCCTTGACATTAATTTGTAAGCTGACAGGAGCCTTTCAGAGACCAACAATTTAGCTGAGGAGGATAATAGTAAAACCACTCTGCAATTTATGCTCTATTCCTCGGATGCTTTCAACCAATTTATGTCAAACGAAGCTAGTCTTCAGCGAACAGATTTTCTATTTACAGCTTTGTAAGATGTGTTGTGTATAGCCAATCCTGGCTGATATTTTTCAATCAGCCTGAACTTAACAGGTCTTACAGGAAAGACTTATTTGTAATAGGCAAATATTGTCCAGAGTCTGAAAATCATCTCAAACAGCAATTATAATCTCGGGTTAGTATTGCTCCCAAACACTCATGACATATCATTGAAATGCTTCTCTCAACATTACAATGTACAAGCTAAAAGCGTTTAAAACAATGGCTGACCCAAAACGATGCAAATTAAAGTTGCCCTGAATTTAATAGCGAGTTACTGAGAATGCAATTTTTTTTTCAGGATTAAGCAGAGGTACTGCTTGAAGGTATATCTTATATGTGTTTATTAGCCACTTTCTCATCCCTTTCCTTCCCTCGAGCCTTGTTTTCCATCGCAATTGCCATGAGATGCGTTTTCTATTTTACCTTTCAGAGAGTAACACTAAGTTGCAATTTATTGTGGCAACTTACTCAAGATGATGCATAAAATAGAAAGTAAAGTCAAAATGTGCTATTCTCCCTCTAACTTAAAAGTAAGTAGTTTTAAAGATAAATGATATCACAGTTACTTCCTTTCTATCAATGTCTAGAATCTTTTGTTACCACAGCTCAGCCAACTCAATTCCAAATATAACTTGAAGAAAAGTACCATTAGTTGTGTTTTAAGGAAAAGTACAAAATACCTTGACATTCACGAAATGATAATGACTGTATTTTTTTGCCACCATTAGGTTACTGCATCAATGCTTTCTGAAAAGTAGGAAGCAGTGCATCTTGGCTGAGAAAATGAGATCTGTGTGTCTCTTTCCTGGGGTTTATGATGTTGACCAAAGTTGCAAAATGGATCCCTGACATGTGGGCATATTTCTGATGGGAAATGATGGGCATCAATAGTTGTGAAAGGGTTTGCACGCTTGCCCTTAACGATCATGAACAGATTGCAGAGAAAACAGATAAGGTGTCAGCATTCTCTCTTTATCTCAGACAGCTGAACCTGGTGAAAACAATCATTGAAGGCACACTAGCAGTGCCAATTAAAGAGATAATGAACTGTTTACATGTTGCTTGCTGCATCATCTTTTTCTGACTGTGATGAAATTCTACACATTTTTATCAGCTTTTCCACACCATTCTAAATTTTCAGTAAGAAGGGGTCTTCCTGCTGCTAAAATAATCCTTTGGTCACAAAGAACTTTGCACAAACAAGTTGTTTGGAGATATGGATTAACTGGTAAATATTCCCCTTACAATATACCATAACATGGAGAATGATCAGGGGTTACAGAGAGTACGTCAGGCTGCTGGAAGATTGTGGAAGAAAAGACAGGCTAAAGGACTCTCAGCAAGAAACCATACCTGCCAATTGTGGTCAGCATGCAATTATATCAACCAAAGTTCAGCAAGGAACAACTTATTAAATGTCTCCACATCACAAAGAATGGTCACACTGGAATCTTCAACCTTTTGTAGCTACAATTCTGGTTGACTGTAATTATGAACTTTAAAGACTCCTTTGAGGATGCCACTTGTAAAATAAGCAGCATGGCACAGTTTGTGGTACACTGCTGCAAAAAGGGAGGCCTCTGGCACTTTCTAACAAAGAGGCTCAGCTTCATCACTTTCATTCTTGCTAGACACCAGTTGGAGGAAAAAAAAATACAGCTTCACTAGAACTACAGGTTTCCCCTAATGTGGGGTGTCATTAACTGCACACAATATCCCTTTGCATGCACATCTTGTCAACTCTTCTAATTTCCTGGATAGAAAGGGGTTCCATTCTCTCGATATCCACAGGCAACACATTATTCAGGCACATGACTTCCTAGGAGGTAGTCCAATTTTATTCACGTTCTTATGATCCTCTACTAACTGTAATTGAACCATTATGGCAAGTTAAAGGATGGTGTGCGGCCACTGGCAGGGCCAGAAAATTACATGCTGAGGCCTCTATGCTATAACAAGCTTAAAAGGCCTTATACAAGGGTGTTGACCCGAAATGTCAGCTTTCCTGCTCCTCTGATTCTGCCTAGCCTGCTGTGTTCCTCCAAGTCCACACCGTGTTATCTGTGACTACAGCATCAGCAGTTACACTTTTTTTTGGTAGTATTAACAGAACGAGCAATGAAAATAAAAACATCAAAGCTTTATATTTGTATATATACATAGATGAAGGTGCAACAAAAAGAAACTAATAATCTAACAAAAACATGCATCTTGCAATAAAGCCTATTTGCATCATGAAATACATTGAAATGAAAATATGTTACAGTTTCTTAATTAGCATCTATGATTTTATTAATGTACAGCATTACAAGAATAATTACAGAGATCTGGCCCTTAGTAAATTGCAGTAGCAATAAAACCTTCATAAAATTTAAGACAATTTCCTTTATGATGTTGGACAGCAAAGTTACTGTTGATATCAGCAAATGGTAAGCTACAAAGTGTATCACTTCCTATGTCCATAGTGCTTAGCATAGCCAGCTTTTCTTGCAACATGTTATCCACAATTCATTCTTGGCAATTTTCTACCATAAAAATGAGCTTTCTCATCTGGTGTTTGTTACTGTTAACTCAAAAGCAGCCACCTTTTTTTTCTTTTACACGTTACAGAAAGCCTTGCTCCAGATCTTGGTGGCATTAATGTCCCTTATCTGAATTCCTTCTATTAGTATAAATTTGAAGGTATATTATTTCTGCGACAAAGTTAACACAAACATCATCAGGATAATTCTCCATCAGAAGCTGTACATATTCACATAGCTGTTTTTTCCTGAGGTTTCTAGATGAACCAAAAATACAACTATTTGCAACATAATGTATATCAAAATGACATATATATTCTTCAAGTTGGTTTTAACTGCATCCGTCATAAAAATAAAGGATTCCTCTTGAAACTTGTCCTTTGGAAAGAACATGAACATTAAGTTCCATCACCGTCATTTACTACTTAAATTTTCTCTTTTCTTTTCCCTTTTTTTCACACATTTGTGGTCTACATTAGGCATTTTTGCTCTGGGCTTAATTTAATCAAAACTTGCCTGGATCTCTTTCTAAAAGTGAAAGAGTGATGTGTAAAACTTTCATCCAAGGGCCATCTGTGTATTATAACTATTAGGGTTTTGCAAGATTTGTGGAACAGATCAAACAAATGATTTCAATATTGTAGCATGAACATAAAGTTTAATTCCTCCATTTTGTCCTGTAGAATGCCGACTATTCTTTTCATTGCACCTTCTTCGTGTCATTAGTAATGAAGATAAGTAAGGAAGAGCATCAATAATTGTACCATTACTCTCAGCTATGGTTAGAATAGCCTTTGCATGTTCTACCCATTTAGTATCAGAGAAATTTGTTGGTACAGTGGAATCAGGATTCAAAATGATTTTGAGTACAGGCCAGCATTTCATAGAGGCAGAGCTGCACAGCAAACAAAATGCTGCATCTATGCAGCAAACAACTGCAGCATTTCCACAATATTCCGTGAATGTCTAGCATGAGTAATACATACATGGTATACTTATTTTTCTCTTAAAGTTATTTCTGCAAGGTATTATACCTTCCTGATATCTTAGCTGCATTATCTTTTTTTTTGTACTTGCTGAAGTCAACTTTCCAGTTATTGCCTTGATAATACAGTATATTTTTAATAAATGTGATGATATATAGAGCTATTTTATTAGGTGGTTGAAGTGTCTCTGAGATGAAGGGAAAGGACTGGTACCCGTGGAAGTGTTTTCATCTTGTGTCTTCGTGCTGCAGCTCATCCATGTGAAACACAGGAGTCCGAGAGTTGAGTACGGCATGGAGGCTGGAAATATATCAAAACTTTACAATTATGGTTCATATCCAAGCAGGACTGTTTTATATAATAATTATGCCTTATTAGAACAAAAATGTCAAGTTTTCAGAGATTTCCTTGTCTCATTTATCTTTCAACCAATTATACAAAACTCGAAATTCAGTCCTTTCTTCATTTTTGGAAGACCCACATAATGTGAAACCCTAACAAGTAGCTTACTTAATATATGCCTAAATCGAGCACTGGACACTGAGCACCAAGGGTCATCTTCTCATGACATGGCTCGTAACTCAGGTTTGGAACCCCTCCCTCAATAAACATGAGCAAGCATGTGTTTTTTTTTTCTCAGCCATGCTCACATTGATAGCACTCTCACCTTTGAGTTAGAAAGTGTGGGTTCAAATCCCACTCCAGGAATTAAACACCAAAATCAAGGCTGAAAATCTAGTGCACTCTATTGAGGGAGTTCTGCACTGTTGGACTTATCACCTTTTAAATTAGATATTGAAATGACACCTTAGCTACGCTCCCAGGTAGACATAAAAGATTCCATATCACGATATCATAGAAGAGAAGGAGAGTTATTCCTGTGTCCCAGTCAATACTTATCTCTTCAGTTTGCTCTAACTATCTGATGAGGAGCTGAGGAGCTGGAAGAATTTTAGCAGCAGGAAGCATAGTGTCAGAAGAAAGTGGATCAGGAAGGGAACCTGCAACGTGGACAATCCCTTTCTCCAAACTTTACAAAGTCTAATCACGGGTGAAAGCAGTAATCTTGAACACAATGCCTCAATCAGTATCAGTGTGCAGGTTCCTTTCCTTTCCTATGTCAATGATTATCACAGCATCATAGAGTCATAGAGTTATGTAGCACAGAAACAGACCTTTTGGTCCAACTCATCCGCCTAGACCAGATTTCATTAGATCTAGTCCCATTTACCTGTATTTGACCTATATCCCTCTAAACTCTTCCTATTCATGTACCCAACCAGGTGCCTTCTAAATGTTATATTTCTACCCTGCCCCCACCTCCATCATCTCCTCTGGCAGCTTGTTCCATGCATACACCATTTGCTGTGTGGTCCCTGTCCTTGATTGTTTAAATAAAATCCAACACAAAAAACTCTAACTAAAATGTACCAATTACATAATAATATAATGTACAAAAAAGCACCTTCGTGTATTCCCTTTATGCACCTTCTGTGCTTTTTAATTCTGTGGGAAATATGTGAGGTGTTTCTCCAATGGCTGCACTATGATTGGTGAAACGCAGTTGACTTTCAGCTGGGAAGATGCAGCCAACCATGGACAGTGACTTCAGTACCATTGGACCATGGAGCCCTGGCTTTGGACAGCCCCACGTCAACCTGGGAGGCAGCAAGCTGAATTGAGAAGAAGCCAAGCAACAGCAAAGACACGAGTGAAGAGGCAGTGGCAGGACGACAAATGTTAAGTTCCTGAGACATGACTGCAGACTTGTGCAGCATGAAGCCATGCCAGTCCCCATGGTTGATACCTCAGAAGCTCTTGTAATCCATTGGACGACAGATTGCTGGACTGGTGTGACACCCAGCCAGTCCCTTTGAACATTGTTTTACATGGTCAATCTGGCAGCAATCCATTTCCATTGGAATACACAGATATTTGACTTTGGTGCCTGTAATGTAGCAGGAGCTGCGTTATCAACCATCAGATGTTGTATCATGATTAGGTCCACAAGAGTGAGATTGGAGTTCACTACCACTTCTATACCGGAACATATGAGCTCCTTACTCTGTACAAAGTTAGCTTTAAGTTCTACCATGCTTTATGATAATTCAAGCTTTCTGGCAAGCTTAACAATGAACCCAGTTCACAATCAGTGCCAGTGTCCCTGTGTAGTGTGCCATATTGAAGTACTTATCTGATGTCTTTATAATGGGAACCATGTACGACTACGTCATCTGGTAAATTGACAATTCTGCTACCCAGGCCCATTATCAGCTTTTCCATCTCCTTGGCTTGCCATTATTTATCCCTTTGTCTGCCTAACTGTCTTTCTTTCTCTCTAGGCTCTATCTCCATCTGTTCACTGACTCATTTTACCACCAACCCACCCGTGTCTTCAGCACTTATATCACCTTGTCCTAGCTACTGATGTTTCTGAAGAAGGGTCACTGGACCAAAAACGTTAAATCGCCCAGAGGCTGCCAGACCTGCTGAGTTTCTCCAGCAATTTCTGTTTTTGATCCTCACTTTTATATTCAGTTCTTCTTGTAATGAAAGATTTCATCCAACAGTCTTCTTCACCATCATCCTTATCACTTTCCTCTTGTTGTTCCTCCACTACCTGACCGGAATTGTATCTTTAATGTATGTCTGAAAGGAGAAAAGCAAAAAGTTAAGGATATGGCATAGGGAATTTTAGGAATTATGGCCTGTATATTTACACCATGTGTGTCTTGTAAGTGAGAAGAAAATATGGTATGAACTGATAATGAAAGGTGAGAAGAAGGATTAGATTTGAGAATATCATCATCTTTAATTGCTTATATCCCACCACATTAATCACTAGCACTATCTTCTGCATTAGGTCATGCAGGCTTGTCTTTTCTTTGTGGTTACCTTCTGCTGACCCTAGTTCAGCCACCAGTAGGAGGGTACTGTTTTAGTGCATATTGTGAAATATGTTTAGGAGATAATTGCTGTGAAATCATTGAAATTCATGTAGCACTGTATTTTAGATAATTGATTCTTGACTCCTCGCACTGATCTCCATGGCTATCTGCTTCTTTGACTTTTGGGTCCCAGGGTCCCTTCAGATACAAGACATCTCTCCTACTTTCTACATCGTCCATAAAACCTCCAGCGCAGTATCAAAAAAAATTGTGAAGCTTACTCTTTGTGCCATCCTTCCTGTTATGGACCAGACCAAACCCCCTCAAAACATATTAGGACCCTAACTTTTTCTTATTTTAAAGGCAAGTGCCCGGTGTTGAGTTCTGGATGCAATTCAATTGGTCAAATCCCTGTCTTGAAGCAAAAACTCTTTATTTATACACTATAGTTGAAAGACACAAAATAAAGAAGAAATTGGAATAATTTAACACTATTGTAAAACTTAACAGAATACTAGATTATTTAATTACTAAACAGTAACTGTTCCAATATAGTAACACCCCATAAACACACCCTAGGCAAAGGCAAATTCAGTAAAATAGATCGTTTCACATGCAATTCTAGCGGCAGGAAGAGAACCCCAGCTTTTAGCTATAACACAGAGCTTCCATATCCAGCTTCAAGACCCCAACAGTTACCGCAACTAAAAGCTAAAACTAAAACTTCTGGCTGTGTGGGAGCTTGATCACCATCCCCCCACCCCCTTCCGCACCCCCCCCTCCCCGGCCACTACCACCCCAACACCACCATTCAGACAGCTTCTATTGTTCCCAACTTAAAAAAGAAACAAGGCCTCACAAGATGTTTACTTTATTGGATTCAAATAGACAGCTTGGCACCTCTGGCTTAAAACCTCTCTTCAAAAAAAGAACAGGACAAAATACATCTCTTAAAGCCACAGCATTGTCACACTTCCCCAGGTCTGAATTATTATGTGCAGAATTGTCAGCAGCTCTTATAGCCAAAATGTATCTCTATTTTATGACTAACAGGCTAGGTTTAAGCAGGACTAAAAGTTTCTGGACAGTCTTATAGTAGAGAATATAGCATCCTTGCCTCTCAGCCAAAAATGCTAAGTTCCATTTCAGGATTTGAAGACCAAGGAAGTCTCATTTATAATGCGCCAAACAGTTTGAGTATCAATTTGTCATGGGAGAGAGTAAGAACAAGAGAGATTCCTGGTTAGCCATCCGCAAAATGGCTAAAGATAACATGGCATTTGCTCATTTGATGAAAAAAATGAGTGTTTGAAATGTGATATCACATTTCGCACAATTTCACTAAACCTCTTGCAGCATTTTATCAATAACCATAAAGAGTTAAGTGCCATTCTAATTAAGAATTCATGAGTTATAATCGAAGCAACTTTAGATTAGAGTTCTCCCTGGGAATGATTGTGTCTCAGGTGTGCACTCAAATCATTTAGATTTGTGACATTGTTACATGTAAATATTTGTTATGAAAATGTTAAATTATAACGGTATTATTATTGGTTTGGAAATAATATAAACAAAACTGTAAATCTAAACTGCAAGTAATGAGTAGAATCACTAGCTAGTGGCATTGCCACAAAATGGAAATACTTATTTGCTAAGTTGTTAAATTAGTCAATTTTAATATAAAACATTAGCAACCCAGAGGGTATCAGAGATAATAGGTACTGTGGATGCTGGAGAATCTGAGATAACAAGGTGTGGAGCTGGATGAACACAGCAGGCCAAGCAGCATCATAGGAGCAGGAA
>JAHRHZ010000046.1:30153679-30211288 GCA_024137785.1 Ginglymostoma cirratum
GTTTCGGGCCTAGACCCTTCATCAGAAAAATTTTTCTGATGAAGGGTCTAGGCCCGAAACGTCAAGCTTTCCTGCTCCTATGATGCTGCTTGGCCTGCTGCGTTCATCCAGCTCCACACCTTGTTATCTCAGCAACCCAAAGGGTGATAGATATGTGACACGTGCGGCCCGAAAGGGTGGTGGAGGCAGGTTCTCTTGCAACTTTTAACAAGCATCTGGATGAGTGCTTAAATTGCCAGGGCATAGTAGGCTATGAGCAAAGTGCAGATGAATGGGTTAGGTGTAGTTTGGTGTTTGTTGGTTGACATAGACATGGTGGGCTGCAGGACCTGTTTCTGTGCTACATGACCCCATGATTCTAAGATTCTGTAATTTCATGGATGTTACCCCGAAACGAGTAAAGAAGGAACAATCGAGTCAAGAGTTCCTGGTAACAGCAACATTGTGAAAAAAAACAAATTACCAAACATATGAAAACTGTGGAATTGTTTCAGCTATTTCTTCTCCTCAAGATTTATATTCAGCTTTATGAAAGACTTCAGTCTTGTCTATCATCATGGTGTTCATGGTATTAATGGAATACATGGTGTTCATGTCTACCATTTGATAACATATGTTGAGTGGTGACCTAACTTGGGCATGTATGTGCACGTTAAATATCTGTGCTTCAGAGATCAGTGTGAGATTTTCCTGGTTCTCAGGTGATTGGCCAAGAAGCATGAGGAAACGGTGGAATATGAAGGTGGGGGTGGGGTCACCATGTCAGGGTGGGTTCATGTTTCTAGAGTACAGAATGGAAACAACTAAGGTGTACAATGACTGGAGGGCCAACAGCCAATACAAATAATCAAAGAATGAATTAAAAATCTTCCCAATTGGCACTTTTGTTGGAGATGAGATAGTTCCCAGCTGTGAGAAGGGAGTCCATCGTACTTTAAGGCCATGGTCCAGGGATGGGCTCTCATCAGCAAAGGCCATTCCCACAGCCTTGTATCCAGATGCACATTACTGAGGTATGTCTGACTGGCCTTAGCAGAAAAACAGTTTTTCCAACATTGCTCCAAGGAGCTCTCAAAAAGGAGGTGCCCTCCAGTTCTCCTTGCAGCTTCAGTGATGACCACCTTCTTGAGTACCAGTCCTTTGATAGGGCCAGTAGTGTGATGATCCTGTCTCTCATTGTTAAGGATGGCAGGTTAGGTGACAGCGAATGAAGAGGCTGTTCCTAGGATGATTGCTCCTTTCCCACATGGGCTCTGGGCCGTCATTTGGTTGTGATATTAAGATTTATGCACTACAAGGAAAATCCCGGCCCATATTTGCAACAGGTTCAATTTTCCTGTAATTTAAAGAAAAGCTTTCTTTTAAATTGCTAATTGGCAGCAGATTGACTACCCCACCTTTGAGCTACAGGAAAGATGTGAATGTATTGGAAAGAGGGCAGGAGTAATTTACATGAATGTTTCCAGAAATGAGAAACTTCAGTTATGAGGATAGGTACAAAGAAGTTGGATTGGTACTCCTTGGAGAGAAGGCAACTGAGACTATATTTGATAGAGACATGTCCAGGATGAAGAGTAGATACAGAGAATTAAACACAGATTTAAATTGATGTGCAAATGAAGTGAGGGTTATGTGAGTAGAAGGCTTTTCACACAGCAAATATTACGCTATGAAATGCACTGCCTGGAAATATGGTGGAATCACATTTAATTGAGGCATTCAAGAGGGAATTGGATGATTATTTGGATAGAAATGTAATGCAGAGATATGGGGAAAAGGTAAGGGACTGACGCTAGCTAATACAATCTGTGCAGGGACAATGGGCTGAATGACCCTTTCTGCATTGTAACAATTCTATAAATCTGTGATTCTTTGATCTTGCAATATGTCATGCTTAAAGACAAGTCATTTTAGCAAAATTGGCCCCAAAAGTGATAAAGTTATTGAATAAGTTAGCAGAGAAATGACATTATGTGGCAAAGTGTTCAAAATGCATTTCAGACAGAACATTAATCAGGTTATGGTACAAAATTTGCACAAGTAAAATAGCATCCATGAAACAGCTTGCCGAAACTCATGTGCAGGAAAAAAAATGCACTTTTTCAAACCTGTAGCCCCTGATCAGCAACTACAATCAAAGTAGCTAGTAGGAAAATGGGTTAACATAGAAAGCAAAGATAATCCAGCAAGATCAATTAATCTATATTTAAGTCACAATGCTAGGATGTAGCAATGATGATTTTGGAGTCTGAAGCCATCTAAAACCTACTAGCAGGAAGTTAAATATGGGTCTATTACTATTTGCCTGGCAGTAGGACTCCGTGTAGACCATGTAAAGTCAATTGTTGCTGTTACTGAACTGAGGTCTACCAATCATGTTTACTGATCCCATTCTTAGGACCATATCCTGTTCATGTCAGGCACAAAAACAGAAGTCGCTGGAAAAGCTCAGCAGGTCTGGCAGCATCTGTGAAGGAAAATAAACAGTTAAAGTTTCGGGTTGGGTGACCAGGTCTGGTGTGTGGGGTGGGGGGCTAGGACTTGGGAGAGTTTAGGCCATAAATTTATTGAACTCGATATTGAGTCCAGAGGGCTGCAGGGTCCCCAAGTGGAAAATGAGGTGTTGTTCTTCCAGCTTGCATTGAGCTTTGCTGGAACACTGCAGCAAGCCAGAGAGAGAGACATTGGCCAGGGAACAGGGCGGTGTGTTAAAGTGGCAGGCAACAGGTAGTTCAGGGTCTTTTTGCAAACGAAGATGTTCTGCGAAGCGGTCACCCAGTCTACGCTTCATTTCCCCAAGGTAGAGGAGACCACATTGTGAGCAGCGAATGCAGTAGAGTAGATTCTGGGAAGTGCAGGTGAAGTGTTGCTTCACCTGGAAGGTATGTTTGGGCCCTTGGATATTGGGGAGGGAGGAGGTAAATGGGCAGGTGTTGCACCTTTGCCAGTTGCAGGGGAAGGTGCCGTGGGGCTGTGGGGAGGTGTTGGGGGTGAAGGAAGAGTGGAACAGGGTGTCCTGGAGGGCACAGTCCCTGCAGATCCTGGTGATGTCAATTTGGGAAACTTAAAATTGACCTTACAAAAGTTATTAAACCTCACAACAAATTCCTCAGATCATCAGACATTTACATTACAAAAATACTCTTTACTTGCAATTTGTTCCATCGGTCTTGCACGTAATAATTTTGGATGATTGGAAGCAAGTAAATAAATGACATGTAGATCTGCTGATAGTTGAGAGTCAACCATTTTAAACAGATTGCATCCATATAAATGAGACTTGTACGGTAATTTCAGAAATGTAAAGATTTATGTTATGAATGATTCACATAAAGGGAAGAAATTGACATTGCAAAATTGCCATCATTTTCGTGCGTACATTATAATTGTTGCTTTGGTGATGACCAGGATGAATGAGTTGGGCTAAGGGTCAGCATGTTGACAAGAGTAGTGCAGTGATGGTGATGTTGGGTGGGGGTTGTGATAGTGGAATGAATTCAAGATGCCAGCAGAGAAGAGGTGAAGAGTATTAATAGGGAACAGTCTAAAGCTGTCAGCGGCAGCTGCCACTGAAAGGAAAGTCTTTAACATATCCTTCAGCACAGTATCTTCTTTTAGTACACATTATGGAAGGAAAATGTATCAACATTGTGATTTGATGAATCAGCACAGCCTGTCCAGTGATTTCTTTTTAATGAAGTGTTGTGATGCATTAACAAGCACAAGGATAACTTTGTCTTTTTTTCTCTTTTATCTCTATTTGTCCTTCAACCCTCAACGCCTTGAGGGAAAGCTTGCTCGTAGTACACTTTCATCTCAAATCATTTTCCTGTACCAATCTATAACAAAGTGTTTGCTGTTCTGAATGTCACTGTGAGCTGATTAGAAATATTCTGTTTAATCCCATCACCCTTAATGTATGTAACTTTATGACGCACATATTTGCTTTTCAGAGTTTCTGCATCTTGAACAAGTCAGGGTCCTGTTGGTTTGTCCATTAATCAGCCTGTTGTCTCTGCACTTGATTACAAAGCCCTGGACCAAAAAAGACTGTTGTAGTATTTTCATGGATCATTAACAATTTGCTAACACTACTGCAGTTTGCAAATTAGTCCAACCTTTTGATGAAGAAAAGGTTTCATAGCTGTCATCAATCACACAAAGGTTCGTCATGCATGAAATCTGAAACTACTTTAAAGGCTTTGAGGCAGTGACTGTGAGAGCTGGAAGAAAATAAAGTGTTTTCCCCCCTGCCCAAGCAATATACCGAACCAGAATTCAAAAGTAAATCACATAAGAACTCACATACTTGAATTCTATAGCAGAAAGAAAAAAAATCAAGTAACAGACTAGGAAAAGGACTGCTAACTTGTTGCAAATATTTAGTGGAACAGCATTATGTATAACTGCTGTAGCTATGAAGAGAGTTTATACACAGCGGGGAATCTGCACCAGATACATGCAACTGAACAGAAATCCAGCACTGTTAAACGAGTTCAGTGGCAAAGAAAAATATATAATGGAATGGAAATTGTCTCTGCACCCAGCTAATAAAACATTTTGTTTGCAATGCATTACAAATGATTTTTTTTCTCAAGTAGCATTTTAAAACAGTTTTATAAAGTCCTTCCATGAGAACCCGAGACAATGAACTTTTTAAAAAAAATGTATTTTGAGGTCAATGACGATAATATGTTGCATCACTTCAAAGTGGATATGGGTTCTATTCCACAAGGTTAGGTCTTTGATTAGAATTAAAGTAAAAGTAAAGTTGCCATTTTCCAACTGGACCAAAGAGTTGCTCTCTTATTACAAAGAGATGATTGGTGGTGGTTTAGCCTGAGGGGCACCACACCTCAGATGAAGGAAGAGGTTGAAAAGGAAAATCCTTCCTGGTAACCTCAGCGAGTGTAAAATTAGTGGTGATCGGAATATAAGCCTAGAAATTTATAATATTGTGTTACTAGGGCTAAACAGCATAACACAAATAATTCCACTGCCTGAAGTCATTTTACCATCTATTCCCAATATCCAGTTTTTGAAAAGAGTTAGCTATTTGATATGATATTCACCTAAAAATTTGAGAGCTTACAAGCATTCACACAAGAACACCACAAAGGACAGCAGAATCTGAAATAAGATTACACAATGGCTTTTTTCATGCTATAAATTATATATCCATGCGGCAAGGTGTTTCTCAATGATGTATTAATCTTTTATTATGAAATAATTCAAAGTATTCAATCAGCATTACAGCTTTTTTGATCCTTATTAGGTATAGCTAGATTGGTCTAGAACATCAGCATAAGCTGAATGTTATCACAGTCAAATATAAAAGAGGCACATCCTTCTAACTGCTGAAATGTAGGTTGAGAACTTGTTTAGATTTGTTCTCTAAATTTGCAATTTCTGAAATCTACTTAGCTATTTCCAGGACAAAGTTGTACAAAACAATAGAGAACGGGCCTGCATGGTGTAAGACTCTCCATTTGCAACTGCATAATGCAAGAGAGAATTAATGATGTTGTCACTACCTACAAATCCAAAATACAAATGTATAAAAGTTCACCTGTACTTGCATTTTGCAATTATATTCTTGACAAAAGAAAATAATTATTAATAATATAATTACAAATGTAAGTCTTTCCCAATTGGACGTTCTTTCTTCAAACAAGACCAAAAATTTTAGGAATTGAGCAGGACTTGTCCACCCATTTTAGTAATGGAGACAGATCTCAGTGACTAATCTGCGCCTCTTATCTCTTTAGGACTTGTCCATGATGCAATTTGTTGAAAAAATAGTTCTTTAAGTATACCAATTTGTATCTTGAATATATATGACAATTTAAAAAAGAAATCTTAATGGGTCTGTTTACTTCTACAGAAATGAATGGACTCAAAAATCACAAAGGCCTTTGCTTTTGAAGCCTCATGACTTTTACATGTTTGCAGGTTGACAGGCAGCCTATTAGATCACCTCACCTCATGAATACAAAAGCTTGTTCAACCAGGCTTTTCTCAGTTTGTCTGTAATCAACTCCACATGGAAAATGACACTCAAATGCTCCAACTCTTCATTAATATTGAAAAAAGCAGTGAAAGGTCAAAAGGCTAAAATGAAAGAAATACAGCCTAAAAATAACTGAGCCAGACATTTACCCATTTAAAACAAAAGGGTTAATGGAATCTGAGCAAACTCGTTATATGCTAACTTGATATTAGTCAATAACAATAATTTCTAGCCTTATAGTCACTAAAAAATCACATTATTCTTCACATATACGCAGACTCCACTTATATAATGGAATTGTGATCTTTAAGACCTGCAGTGTTTGTACAGTACTTTCAACGCAACTAAAACTTAGCTGTCAGACTGATCCGTTAGCATGACATTCAATAATATGGAGAATCACAGAATCATAGCACAACAGGAGACTATTCTGCCTCCCATCATATGTTAGCTCTCTGCAAAAGCAACTCAGTTAATCCTCCTCCCTCATTTTTTCCGTGGAGCTTGCCCATTCTACCATCTATTCTACTTCCATTTGAAGTTTATCTCTGTCCTCCTCATAATACTTCCAAGATTCTATCAACTGCAAATTTTGAAATTGTGTTGAGGAGATACAAGCCTAGGTTATTAACATGCATCAAGACAGAGAGTAATCCTAGTACCAACAACTAGAGGGCTACAACGTATACCATTGTCCGGTCTGAACTGTTGCCAAGTTCCTTTCGTCATTCAGTCAATTTTGTATCCATGATGCCACTGACCTTTTTATTCCATGAACTTCAGGTTTGGTGACAAACATATCATACAGCACTTTATCAAATGTATTTTGGAAATTTGTGTACACCAATCAATCATATGGTACTCATCAAGCCTCTCTGTTGCTTCATCAAAAACCTCAATCAATTTGTTAACCACAATTTGCCTTTGACAAATCCATTACAACTTTCCTTAAACAATTCACGTTTATCAAGTGATTTTATTTTCTCCCAGATTATCATTTCAAAATGCTTACACACTGAGTTAAACTGACATGCCTGTGATTGCTGTCTTAAGTCAACCAAACCTAACAGACAGATCTTAACAGACCCACACCAGCAGGGTTAAAGGCAGGACCTTAATGGAATAATACAGCAGCTGCCACCCGTCCAGCGACAGCTATTGGCCAATTGGCTCCATTAAATACACAAATTGGGTGCAATTTGATGATGACTCTGGGATTTTCCAACGTCAGTTCGAACCCTGCACCCCCATCTGCTCAGGTACCTCAGGGTAGCCTCCTGGCAGCAAGGTTCCCTATGGAACCTGTGGTATGTAAAGAATGCAGTTGTGACAATTAGCAATTCTGTAGAAGGGTACACCTTTCACAGAGATGGCATGGTCGTCTTTGGGTGTTCTTTATTTTCACATTTTCAGAAAGCTTTACAGAGTGCCTCCACTCTGAGACATTCTCACAGCTTCCTACCTGTCTCAGCAGGCCCCATCTCTCTCCAGCAGGACTGCTAGTTGTCTGGAGCTTTGTGCTTCTTGTGCCCTTTGTGAATGATCACAGTGCATTCAGCCAGCTACCTTCAGCATGGAGTTTACATTTGGCTCTGAGGGCAGAAACATTTCAAAAGTGGTCAGGTTCCATCCATAGAATCAACATTTAATTTGGAAGATAGGATACAAATATGAATCACAGAAAACTGGAATTCATTTCTAGCAAATACCTCAAAATCGAAAGGGAAAAATTGTGTATATCACCAAGAGTAATAATTATTGGTACAAAACCAAAAGAAACATCACATTCTAAACAGAAATCACAAAACATCACATGCTGAAAAAAAAGGACATACCTGGAAGCATCTGTAAGGCCAGGGCTAGTTAGGGAGGCTGATTTATACAGTAGAATAATTAACACATTTTTAAAAAGGTACATGTGCTGCTAATTACCAGACTAAATTTTACATGATGAATTTAACGGGAAATCAATATGGAAGCACAGAGGTTCTTAAAACTAACAGAGAGTTTAAGAATAAGATACCATTTGTGTGAGGCAATGATGGGATAGTATAATTTGACCAACATGTTCTGGAGATTCTCAGGATATGGTCTATTTCTTAATCCCTGAATTTATTGCTCAATTTGCAGGTTAATAATGGGGTATGTTGTTATTTTTATAGTAAGATCTAGGAAATTTTATGGGGGTTTGTAACCCCTCAATTGAATTCAAAACTGAATGTGAAGCAGATTGACCAATCCAGCAGAGGTCAGAAAGGTAAGTGTAGTGACAGTAGTAAGATCAGCCAGATGGGCCTCATAGAATATGAATTCCCTGATTGGGACTGTTAAGCCGGTCCAGTCAGGGAGCCCTGGTTGACAGATAAGAACAGGAGCATAAGACAACCTGTTCACTCTGAGATCTGGTTCTGAGGGAGCTGGATCAGTGTCAAGCACTCTCCACATGTAGATAAAGGGTCACTTGGTTTTGGGATACTGGAGTTATTTCAGCCACATCATCAAAATTTTGCTAAGTCACCATTCTAAAACTGCTCTTTTAAAGGAAAAATGAAGTATATCGTTATCAATGTTCCCTCTAAGCTATGAGACTGTTTACCTACTCAGAGATTTCATATATGGCAGTCAGCGCACAGACACATTGACTTTCAGTTCCATAAATGGCTATCGTGAAAAGACATTGGAGGTTCATGTGGTGGCAGTGAAAGTTACAGGAAATATAGATTCTTATGTGTCTGTCTGAAACATGTTCTTAACATAAGGGCTATTTAACATTATTTCAAAACTGGTAATAATCAGCCAAACAGTTTAGGATTGAGTTCTGATTGCAACAACTGTCTTAAACAAGTAACTCTCCTATTATTTTGTTAATTCACGACTGGGCTGCCCGACATTCAGCTCCTCACACCTTACGCGAAGACCATCTGACTTTGACTACCCCAACTGACTGACTGGCTCTTTCCTTGCCCCTGAACTGGTATCAAATGCTGCCCTTGGCTTGCTGTGTCAGGAATCTCTGAGCGAAGGCTTGACTGAGCCTGCTAACAGACATGACAAGCTTTGTGACTGCACTAAATGGCAAGGCAAAACTGAAGTAAGATGAACCAGGCATTTCTAGCTGAGGTGATAAAGTGCAAAAAGGCAATGAAAGGGAATGCAAGACAGAGAGGTGTAAGCATCCAGCAAACCAGTGATGAAGAGCCTGAAGGAGCAAAGTGGTCTCATCCATTTTCCTGGGTGTATATTGTTCTTGCTGCAGCATTATGATGATACTCAATATTGCAGCTTGAAGTGCAGAAACATCTGTAAGGTCATCAGATGTGCCATGAAGGTACTTAGAAGCTCGTGCATATTGGATGCCAATTTCCATGGATATGGGGTGCTTCTATCTGTGTCCATGGAGCATGTCCTGGGCTGTTGGAAGTCCTTTGGAGCAAGCAGTAAGTTGAATTCACCAGGCACCTGCCCGAAACGTCAGCTTTCCTGCTCCTCTGATGCTGCTTGGCCTGCTATGTTCATCCAGCTGTATACCTTGTTATTTCTTCCTTGATGCTTAGCTTATTTTTGAGTTTGCCGAGATAGATAGCTGAATATGAATGAAATGAGTAGTTCATTAAACAAGGTAGTTTGCACTGCTTGTGAAAATCATAAAAGATGGATCTTGCTGGATTTCTTATCTGATTGTGCCAGAAGGTTTGCCATAGTCCACGACACTCTGATCTCTGTAAGAGTTGACCTTAGATCATTGATTGGATTGTTTGAGTCACGTGCAGTCTGAATTGTGATTACACTGAGATCTGTGCATATTGCTAGTTCTCCTTCAGGAAGCCACAATAAGTTTGACTTTGGCACTGCAGTATGATTCTGCCTGTGCAGTGAATCAGTGATCCATTAAATGCTGTACAACAGTTTCTCACAGCTGAGTGAAATGTCTTTCAGGATGCAATATGTTGGCACTACCTCCCATGTTTTAATGTGTGTCATCCTGCCTCTTCAGGAGATTGCTAAACCTTCTGATGACCTTACTTTACCAACATGGTGTGTGAGGTTAATGAACAGAAAGCTTGGCCGTCTTCTTGGTTGACTATGAACCTGACTGATGTTTTTGCATTTGTGGATATTCTTCACATCTGCCTTGCTTCTAGTGTTGTGGTGTTGTACTATCATGCTGTTCACCTGTGTTTTGCTCTTGGCTTGACCTTTGGAAGCAGATTTCCTGAATACGCAGTCCCTTGGGCCCAAATATTTTACAGATATCAGAAAAAGTTTAACAGCATTTGGGAAGATGTATCAAACCAAATCTGCTACAGATTGTGTTGATTTGGTGCAGTTTGTTGACCATTGCAATAGTGGTGGCTGCACCAAAAACATTACCGTTGTTGGCCTACCATAGTGGATTCATACTTGAGTCCTTCCTCAAGCAACGTGTCAGTGGTATGGCAACTTTTCTTTGACAAAAGATCCGGCTGAAAGTTGTGACATAGAGACACTAAGTAACTCAATGAACCTTCTGACAGTTCTTCTTTGGAAACATTAAGCTTATGCACTTTGTTACAGTATGTTCCACCAAACTGTTCAATATATTCTTGGTGCCGCTGACTTACAAGTTGGAGTTTATTAATCCTGGAGCTAATTCTTGCCTTGAGCTAAACTTTGGGAACTTTCTAGATCTTTTCTGGATCTTCCTGATTGCTGATGAGTAGATTAGATGTTTTAATCCTGTGAAAGTTCTCATTGCCAGCAGTAGGCAAACTTGTCAGCGCTCTTTTCTTGCTTGATAAGTAAAATAGAACTCCGTACGTTATTTGAACTAGTGTAATTCAGCAAAGGCATCACTGGATATCGTATTCATAATTAAATGTTTACTTCCCTTTTCTATTCACAGACCTTTGCTGTTTTCTTTTAGAAGTTGAGTGCAGTGCAATGTTTGTTAACTTTTTTCCGCTGGTTTTGCTTGACCTTCGTTTTATTCCCTTTTTGCTACTGTTTGTCTTAATTTTTCCTTTCGCTGTCGCGTTTGCTTTGGTCACTTTAAAGCTGTTGCTGTTACGATAAAAATTGCACACATGCAGTTGCAGGTTTATAGCTGTAGGTGGTGTTTGCACCAAATAAGGAGCAACGATAGTGTGCAGCTCTCTATTTTCATGTTAATTTACAGAAAACAACACTTCCTCTCAACATAGGTAGGCCTCTTGAATTGAGAAAAATGCTTTTTATAGGGTTTTAAGTCTATGTTTTGTTTTTAGGAGTGCTTTGGAGTTCTGCTTTTAGAATCTTTTTAACCACAAAAGCCTGCCATTTTGTTTTAAAATAATTGGGTTTCTTTTTACCACTTTGTTTAAAGAATGTGTGAGGTAGAATAATCACGTTGCTTCCATACGGGTCTGCAGTCTTTGGTTTGTATTTGTAACTTCAGCCTATTTAGTTTTAAGCAAGGGACCTTTTAGAAATGATTTTGTATCTTATACTGAAAAATCTTAAATCTTAATCAAAAAGAAATTAGCTCTATCTACTGGCTGGTCAGTGCCTATCCATGGATTGATATGGGTGTCTTTCTTCCCAGGTGCTTTGAATTGTCTAAGTTCTCTCATGTCAAGTTATGGTTTAGTTGGTTTGCAATTGATTTTCTGAATATTTGCCACTGAGAGATTGGAGCCTTTTTTTACAGACCACTAATATTGTTAACCACAATATGATCATGAAGTGATTTTGTCTCCAGCAGAGTATTTTCCATGATGTGTTAATGTTTTGTTATCATTTGTAGCATAAGAAACTAGACCTAAATATTGACGTATTGAAGAATTCAACTGACATTTATTTATACTAGCTACTGTATACAAACATTATATTCACAGACACAACAGCTTCTGTGCTAATTTACATAGTGAACTTACACAGAGCTGTATGTTTCTTGCACTATGTCATGCTTCACAGGATCCTAGTTCAGATGGAGTTTGAGAGCTTTATAGCCTTAGGTCATATACAATTATACAACGGTGGTATCACGAGCATGTCTCTTAAAGATATACTGACCATGGGGCTTACACGTAATTCCTGGCCCAGAGGTTTGCATGGAGAACACTTTTAAAGATTATTACATACTTTGTTCAATCAGAATTAGAAATCTGGTTTCAGTATTGATTAGACCAGATATCTGTTTTAAGAGTCACTCAAACATAAATGCACAATTTTCAGGCAAACTTTGATGTCTTGACCTGAATCATGCAAGTGAGAAATTGCTTCAGGAATGGCTGGTTTATGATTGAACAAGGACTTTATCTGCACTGACACTGTTTGTGCAAGTGTATTGTGCCAATGAAAGAAAGACTGTTGTATCATATTGGATGTTTTCCTCCCCAAGGAAGTGTAAAGCATTTAATGGAGAAATTTGATAGCTGTTAACATTGTCATTTACCAATAAAGAAAAGGTAAAGCAATGGTAACAATAGGTACTGATGCTGATCGAAAAGTGTTTTGTGTTTTCTAAGAGTCATAAAGTTATACAACACAGAAACAGACCCTTTGGTCCACCTCATCAGCACTGACCAGATATCCTAAACTGATGTAATGCCACTCGCCAGCATTTGGCACATAACCCTCTAAACAATTCCTATTCATGTACCCATCCAGATGCTTTTTAAATGTAATTGTTTTAGTCTCCACCACTTCCTCTAGCAACTTATTCCGTATATGCACCACTCTTTGTGTGAAAATGTTTCCCCTCGCGTCCCTTTTAAATCTTACGCTTCTCACCTTAAACCTATGCCCTCTAGTTTTGGACATGTCTATCCTGGGAAAAAGACCTTGGCTATTCACCCTATCCTTATTTTGTAAAACTCTACGAGGACACCCTCAGCTTCCGACGTTCCAGGGAGCAAAGCCCCAGTCTATTCAGCCTCTCCCGACACCTCAAACCCGCCAATCATGGCAAAATCCATGTAAATCTTCACTGAACCCTTTCAAGTTTAACAACATCTTTCCTACAGCAGGGAGACCAGAATTGAATGCAGTATTCTAAAAGTGGCCTTGCCAGTGGCCTTGGCAGCCAAACCATGACATCCCAACTCTGATACTCATTGCACTGACCAACAAAAGCAGGCATGTCACTTACTTTCTTCACCCACCCTGTGTACCTGTGACTCCACTTCCAAGGAACTATGCACCCATACCTCTAGGTCTCTTTGTTCGGCAATACTCCTCATGACTCTACCATTAACTGCATTAACCATCATCCATGTGGAAAATACACAGGAAGACGTAGATAAATTTTTTTTTGGTTTGGCATCAAAACAATTATTGATGGCATACCCTTGGTAAATCTCCATGGCCACATGTGTAAGCACAAAGCATTTTCAGATTCAGGCTTCAACCAGCTGTGCTGCAGCTTACCAGTTTGGGGACCTTGGAAAATCATTTGCCTTCTGTATGGAACCATCTTGGACCTATATTGCATTTGGATGGGATGCAGATGAATAGAAAAGGCTGACAGCAGGCCAGAAGATATTGAGTTCATCTGTGGCCCCAGAAAGTCTTAATAAAAGCAAAATATAACCACCCGTACTTAACAAAGGTAGTCAAGTAGAGTATCCAATCAAAATCTAAAAGATACAAAGCATTGAAAATTAGCAGTAGGCTAGAGGTTTGGGAATGTTTAGAAATCAGCAGCAGATACCAAAGATCTAATAAACAGAGAGGAAACTGATTTTGGAAGTAAATTGGTAAGATATATAAAAACAAACAACAAAAGCATCGATGGGTATATGAAAAGAGAGTAGTTAATTTGAGTATGAACCTTTTGGATGATGCACCTCGGCAATTGAAATTTGAAAATGGAAATGGCAGATAGTCGAAACCAGTGGTTTACATTGGGCGTTGGGAAAGGGGTTTATAGATGTCTAAAAGATAACAGATAAGCAAGGTATCAATGGGAGGAAAAGCATTGTAACAGTCTCTATCATGAAGGCAAAGTATTTTACAAATGAATGGGATTGAAGGCAGCCAAGACAACCTGAAGGCCTGCATTTAAGGGTTTTAAAGGAAGTGGCTGCAGAGTGGAGGCATCTGAAATGTTTCAGAAATTACTGGATCTTGGGAGTGTCCAGTGGTTTGGAAAATTGCTAATGTTCTGCATCCATTCAAGAAGGAAAAGAGATAAAAAGCAAAAAAAACTACAGGCCAGTTAGCCTAACATCTGTCTTTGGGAAACCGTTAAAGTTCATTAGTAAGGAAGAAATTGTTGGAGGTTTGGAAATGCTTTATGCAATCAAGCAGGTTCAATGTGGCTTTGTAAAAGGGAAATCATATTTGACAAATTTGCTACATGACTTTGAGGATATAAAAAGCAAAGTGTTGCTTTGCGTTCTGAATGTTCTTGTGCATGGAATGCAAAATATTAGCATGTAGCTGCAGCAAGTAATTAAGACAAATAGAATTTTGGATTTATTGCTAAGGTTGTAATTTAAACATTGGCAAGTATTTTACAACTGTACAAGGGGCATAATGCGTATTTAAAAACAGATGTATTGCTATTTGAATCAGTTCAAAAGAGATTCATTAGGCTGATTCCTGGGATTAAGGTGTTGATTTTGTCAAGAACAGCTAAACAGGTTTGGTGTTTATTCATTACCGTTTAGAAAATGAGTTGTGATCCGATTGAATCATACAATGTCCTGAGGGGGCTTGACAGAGTACATGCTGAGAAGATGTTTTCACCAATGGAAGAATCTCAAACTGGGGGGTGTAGAATAGAATAGACTTTATTGTTACATGCGCTCGAATGAGTGCAATGAAAAGTTTGTAATGTTGCCTCAGGTATAGATACTTCAAGTGTTGTTACCGAATTGAAATAGTAGAAGAAAGGCTGATATGGGAATAGAGTTTAAAAAGTCCAGAATGAGAATAAAAAGTGCCTTCAAAGTACTCAAGTTATAGTTCATTTCTACTGAGTCAGTGCCCACTGGGCTTCACAACATGAGGCCTCGCTGCCTCCATGCACTGGCCTCCCTCCAGGACTTGTCTTCCTGGCCGGCCTGGCCTTGCTTTGCTCCCGCTGTGGGCTGTGATTTGGCTCCCAGTTTGGCCTGCACTCACTCTGCTCCCACTCTGGCCGTGACTTGCTTCCGGTACTTGGCCTGCGCTCGCTCTGCTTCTGCTCCAGCCGTAACTCGTCTCCCACCCCCAGCTGGTCTCGGACTCTGTTCTCTGTTCTCTGCAGGTAGGGTACCTTAAGCAGTGAAAAGGCGGGATGGGGTGGCAGTGAAAAACTGCAGCAAGTGGGTTTAAAAAAAAGAAAGGAAGAGGAAAAGGAGCTGGCGAGCAGAGGAGCTCAGGCTGGAGTGTCTTATTTTGCTGCCATCTTTACGTGCTTAATTACAAAATAAGAGGGCATTCATTTTAAACTGAGATGCAAAAGAATTTCTGCACCCACAGGGTGTTTAATGTCTGGAACTCTCTATACCCCAGAGAGTTGCGGAGGCTAGATCACTGAAACTATTTGGAGGGGTTGATAGATTTTTGAAATAGCAGTAAGTTAAGGGCTGTGAGGAGTTGGCATGAAAGGAGAGTTGAGGCCAGGGCATTTCAGCCATGCTTTTATTGAGAGGCTGAATTGCCCCTGCTATTCCTCTATCTTATTTTGTGTGATTACAATTTTTCGTTACTTATGCTTCTTTCAATCTTGGGCTTTCATTATCAGGACTAACAATTGAATTTGTGCAAACATTCAGACTAACTTACACACGCTCCAGTTCAACTAAATTAAGTCAACACATGATTTAAATTCAATCTTAATCCCAATCATTTACAGTTCCTTCTAATTTTTAAAACATATATCTCTGCGAATTGTCAGAATTATTTCCATCATCTTATATAACCGATGATAGAAGCCAATATGGATGGGGTGATTTAATTTCGATTCAGTATTGTGTTAAAACGTTCCAAGAAGACTATCCAAAAATGAGCTAGGCTAGCCTAAGTTGGAAAGCATGTGACATGGTGATTCAGAACAATGGTGATAAGATCTGTGTTTTAGTCTACCGCTTACATTAACTGGCCAACTGCAAGAATAATTACTGCTTGAATCAATTTTAATTTCATTTTAATATCAATTTTAATCACTGCACAAATGTCAAAAATACTATGACTAAGATGTAAAGTCAATACTTTTTTTTTGTTTAAGTAAGCCATACCATTTTGGTCAGTAATTTCAGTTTCTTTTCATCATGCTGATGCCTTAAGTTTTAAATCATCTTAGGTTTATTTTGGTGTGGACAGACTTGATTCTAAGGGCCAGTTTAGTTTTGCATCAGAACATAGCAGTCCTGATGCAAGCTGCACAAATCTAAGTTCCTCCAAAATCACACAATTATAGGAAAATTCCACCACGCCCATTCAATTTGATTATTTTCAAATTTCGTACAACAATGCTTCAATAAGTAGTCAGAAATATTGTCAGTATATACGTTTTTGCTTTCAGTTATAATTAATCAACAAAATATTCATAAAAAGTAACATAAGGACATTGCAGATTGATAGATGGGAGAGCAATCCTAAATACTTTTGTTTTTGCATAGCTCCATTAATCACATTTCTGAACCTATTATTCACACACAATTAGATTTTGTAAGAATAAGGTAAAAGGATGTTCAAATCATTTCCTTCATGGATTGTAAAGGCTTGCTGATTTGATTTACTGTCATCTCCACTAGCGATAAAGATCTGTAGATTGATAAATGTTTTCAGCGAATGAGTTTGCTGATCGAAACTATCCTGCAGCTTGTTTTTGAGCATTAATTAAGTTGTAATTAAATCAGACATGCCTCTAATGAGAGATGCTTACCTGCAGTTTCCTTTATCCAGCTGCAAATTGCACAGAGGATAGATTCTAAAATCCATTAGCAAGTGATGCTCAGCCAACCAGCAAAGAGAGTGCTTATGCATTTCAGAAGTTACTGATGCAAGTAAATCCTTGCAATTATTTCACACTTACTTAAAGCGAAACAGATTTTCTTCTCAATATACAGCACTTAGAAACTAAATCCCGTACGGTATATAACATTGAGTGCATGCAGAAAATGTGCAAACTGAGCAGTACGGTTTAAAGTACTGGACATCACATTTTTAAGTCAGTGCCAATAAAGGTTCTGTAATATGGATTTGAAATGGAGAATTGCTAATTTTGTGACTATAAAGGGAGAGCAAGGAAATGATGAGTTGCAATTGTAAGCATCAAATCAGCTTTTACTACATAGTTGCATGGTGCTACTTGTTTTTGAGTCTTTTAGTAACATCCAAATTGTTTTAGCTTTTCAATCTTAGATTGTTCTCTTGAGTGACCCTCAATTTCCCAAACCTTCAACAATGCTGATCCTTGGTTTCATTTCCAGGCAAGGTTATAGTATTGTGCTCTGCGAATGAACAGAAAATACCACCTTGTAATTGCTTTTTGCTGCTGGATTTATCCATTGGCTCAATGTGATCCTGTTCTAGGCTTTGAATCAGCAGAGCATCACACAGGCATTGTTTTAAGATTAAAACATCATGAAACAATATTTTAGAAAACATAAGTGGAAAACTACCAGATGGTTAAACATCAGCAGTGGTCACCCTTCCTTTACATTCTTCTGGTGGATAGTCATCTAATTAATACAATTCTTAGAGATAAGCTAACCAAAACAACAACTCCAGAATGTTGCAAGGCACTTCACAAAAACTTTTATACAATAAAAGGTGATACTGAGCCACATTAGGTGGTAAATTACTTATTATGATAGCTAGATTAACTTCACATATTCTTTTGGATATTCTTACAAATGTAATTCATTCAGAAATTTCAAATAGATCCTTCCTCTAAGACTGTAAGATACATGAGCAGAATTAGGCCATTCAACCCATCGAGTCTGCTCCACCATTAAATCATGGCAATCATGCCTGATATGTATTCTCGACCCCATTCTCCTGCCATCTCCCATAACACTTATCAAGAACAAGTTATGTCTGTCATAGATACACCCAATGACTTGGCCTCCACAGCCCTCTGCAGCAATGTGTTCCACAGATTAACCACCACCTGGCTGAAGAAATTTCTCCTTGTCTCAGTTCTAAATGGTCATTGTTTCACTCTGAGGCTGTGCCCTTGGGTCCTACTAGTCAAAACATCTTCTCCACATTAGTCAGGCTTCTCAGCATTCTGTAAGTTTCAATCAGATCTCTCCTCTTCCTCATAAACTCCATCAAGTGCAGACCATCATATGACAAGCTCTTCATCCCAGTGATCATTCTTATAAATCTCATCTGGACCCCTTCCAGTGCCAGCACGTCCCTCCTTAGATGTGGGGCCCAAAACTATTCACAATATTAAAATATTCAGACGATCATCTGAACAACATTGCACTTCCTTATAACGCTGACAAACTGGATTCTAAAAATATCGGCCCTGGAATTTAAGAAGAGTAAGCCTATGTTTAATTTTGGGCTACACCTCTGTCTGGAACGGAGGTGACCTTGCAAAATATTATAAGAATAAATTTGGATTTGAAGTGCAACCAGTTTTAATATACTTTAACTGATCACACGCTAAATGTTTTAAAGAACCTTCACTAAGACATCAGGAGAAGTAACTGTTCTAAAATCCTTTACCTGAGTAGGCAGATGCCTTCCATGGGCAGCATGTTTACCAATACAGCACTGCCTGGATACTGTTTTGAACAGTAAGCCAAGATTATAGTCTGACGTCTGGGGGTGGGTAGTGGTGGTGTTGGTGGATTTGAGAAATGAAACTTGACTCAGAGGCTAAAATTCTAGCAAATGAGCCAATTTGACGTGTAGAATGTATGTAATATACCATGTGCATTCTTGTCAGCTAATGTATGACATGGGGCTGAATCTCACATTTTTTTTTTTTAAGTTGAATCAAGCTATTTGGAGGGATTGATACCTTGAGGGCTAGTGAGTTCTCTTGCCATATTTTGCCAAGCTCACCTCATTAATTTCTCAGCACATCCTATAGCATTTCCAACGTCAAATCAAAGTCCACCTATGCCTTGCCTTACCACACATCACTCTAAGTCCAAATCATCAAATATCCATAAATGAATCTGCATCTTTTGTGCCTGTGCCATTTTCGAAAGCTCGTTCTGGGTCTGTACAAATGCTGTTGGTTCCGAGCTGTCTTACACAATTGCTGATATTTGCCTCAATCATGACAGGAGATAATCTGCACCCGACTTTGCACATAGGGACCTGGAGGTCCTACTGAATGGGTTGGCACCATCCCAGGACCAGCAGTGGATGCCACAATACCAGGCTATGTCACCCAGGTTAAAGTAGCCTTAGCCATCTGGAGGAATGCCCAGCACTGTAGAAAGAAGGCCAAAACTGAAATTGTTCTTCACTTCTCTGCCAGCATAATTGACACCATCTTCTTTCCGATTATCTCAAACTCACACTATCACTACTACCACTGTATCAAACTCCCACCAAGTCTCATGGTCTACCACTCTTGCTAATACCTACAATAGCTTCCCAAATGCTCCGACACCAGAACCCTTGCAAATGCTTTGCCGCCTACTCACTTGCTCAGAATATCTCCTCAAATGCCCCAGTAGTAGTAGCCACACACTCATCTTCCTTTAACGCCTGCTTCTGTCTTATTCCATGAGGAAAGCAGCCACAGCAGGACAGAAAGAGTCAGGTTAGGTGTTGTGCTGTCTGTAATTCTGCTTCTCCCTCCTTATGTGGAGACTATCCTCAATCTGACTGCACCAAGCCACATCTGGACTGTTGTTGGAGACTTTGCCTTTAACGTACTGTGCTGGGAACCCCTGAGAGCAGGCTATCCTCCTTCTCTTGACTGGGACCAGTTGACAATTATGACCTGCTTCTTGGTTGTGTGTCTGCGCTAAGCAATGCGGTAAGACAGAAACAATATGAGTGTGGTATTTCTGGCTGAGGAGGCAAAGTGCAAAAACCTAAGGCAATGCAAGTTGGGAATGCTGTTAGCATTCATGTAGGGTCAGATATGTGAGTGCTATGACAGCAAACAAAGAGATGGGGAGGTGGTAATGTCACTGGATAGTAACCCAGAACTACAAGCTAATGTCCTGAGGATATGGCTTTGAATCCCACCATTTCAGATGGTAAAATTAGAATTCAATAAAAATCTGGAATAAAAGGCTAGTCTAATGATGCCCATGTAGCCACTGTAAATTATTGTAAAAACCCATCTAGTTCACTAAAGCCCTTTAGGGAAGGAAATCTGCCATCCTTACCTGGTCTGGCCTTCGTGTGAATGGGGATTCCAGCCATTTAGTTGACTCTTAACTGCCCACTAGGCAACAAATGCTGGCCTAGCCAGTGACATCCACATCCTATGAATGAATAAAAAGAAAATGCATCCTGGTCCAGTTCATGAGCTGGATGCATGGCTCTGAGTGCACAGTGTCCTTTGCAGCACCAAGGATATCACAATAATTGTTCCTGGTGCAGCACTGAAGTGCAAATGCAAACTATAAATGGTTCAGAGAAGTTCCATGGGGGTTCTTAGAGGCTGGCACATTGTCAGATACCAATTTCCATGGATGCAGTGTGTGTGTAGCCAGTGTCCCCTGATGCATGCCTTGAGGTGTTGATGCCTATTGTCTGAGATGGAGGTTGTTCGGAGCCAGTGGCAAGCTGAACCCACCAAGTTCTCGCTCTCTGGTTTCCAACTCAATTTTTCCTGATGTTGAATTTTACTAAGATGGGAGGCTGAACATTAATGAGGTGACTTGTGCTGTAAACAAAGTGCTTAATAAGCAATAATCATCCCAACATCGAAATGGTCCTTGCCGCAGTTGTCGTCTGGTTCTGCCATACATTTCACCATAACCCACATCGCTCAGACCCCATCGTGTTATAGCCAGGTGAGAAGTAGCAGAACTCTGCGCTCTCTTTCTGCCTCTCAGTTGATGACAACAGTATTTTTAAAATGAACTCACCTGTCAATTTAAAAGTTCAGAGATCTCCAGATTTGAAACCAGGCAGAAACATCTGTGTGAATTGGTAATAAGCTAATTTTGAAGGCCTGGGTTCAATTCCCACCTGCTTGAGTAGTATGCCATAACAATTCGAACAGGTTGATTTAATATATCTGAGTGCTGTGACTGTAAAAGACACACTCGGACTGGTATTCTGGTACATGTAAAAGTTTATTTGTACTCAATAATTATTTTCTTAAAAAGCTCCAATTAAATTGGGAAAGAATTAATCATATTTTGTTTTGTGCAATGTGGTATAAGTTAAAATTTCATTATGGTTTATATCATACTAATGCATTCTAGAATTAAATTATATCAGTCTTTTTACAATAAAATTTGAAAATATTATAATTCTCTTTCTGAACTTCAGATTCAAATCCACAAAGACAAATGGTCCAGGGTACAAGTTGATCTTAAAATATTCTAAGCCATAACAACTTTCTGTCTTTATGTAACATTACAATCAGTAATCAGCAATTCAGCAACTCCAACACAATTACAGTGAAAACTTTATTTGCAAAGGCTTTTGACAAGAAATTCTATTTTGCTACAACAAGTACCATAAGATGCTGTTATTACTTTATTCCTTGAGAACTCCTGTCATAAGTATTGGAGTCAATACAAGGGATAACTCTAAGGCTTACGTTCAAAATAATTCCTATCCTTATCATTGCTAACAGGCAATGAAGAAGAAGAAATCCTTTGGTGACATAAATGGATCAGAAAACACTTCAAAGAAAATAAAAATAAAGAGCAATATGATTTATATTGGTATCTGTGATGAGGGATCAGGTTATTAAAATTTGAACAGATGCTATACATATGGGAGATGATAATGTGGGGATTATTTTACTTGAGTAATTCAGAAGTATAGAATAATGGTGTAGAGGCATGAGTTCAAAGTCCACTGTGAAAGCAGCGAGAATTTAAACTTAATTAATTGAAGAAAATCTGAAATGAAACTCTTCTTCCACGTGGTTCACAAATGTCTCTAGTGAAGGAAATCTACCATTCTTACCGAGTCTGGCTACGTGTGACTTCAGACCCAGACCAGTGTAGTTCACACTTAACCACTGCTGAAATGGTCTAGCCCATGGTAAAGAAAGCATCTCACCAGCTCCTTCTCAGATGGAATTAGGGATGCGCAATAAATATTTGATTTGTCAGTTATGCCCACATCGTGTGTAGAAATAACAAAGCCTTTCTTCCCAACTTTGCACAGATAATGTTCACAGAAAAAATGCACACTAAGTGCTAGCATGGAATTAAGGTTTTCGGTATAGCATACTGATGATTCAGTTTTTTTTAAACAAAAAATGATTTAAATAATCAAGTAATTTGAATTAGACAGTAAAACTCATGCATTAAAATGAAAATTTACTCAATTTCAAAACAAAATAACATAACATTTGAAATAAGGGACTGGATTGTCCTCCACACTTCTACTCAAAATAAGTGACATCACAGTTGAGAATGAGGCAATAAAAAGGAGTCAGCAACATTCAGAGAAAAGTTTTATTTTCCATTTACATAACGTGGACATAACTGGCAAAACAAGTACAAAGACAGAGGTTGCTGGAAAAGTTTAGGAGGTCTGGCAGTATCTGTGAAGAAAAAATCAGAGTTAACGTTTTGGGTCTGGTGACCCTTTCTCAGAACACAAGGCAAAACAAGTATTTATTGCACATCCCTAATTTTGTCTGAGAAGGAGCTGGCAAAAATGCAAAATACTGCACATACTGGAAATTGAAACTGAGAATGGTAGTGAAACTCAGCAGGTTTGGCAGCATCTTTTCGAGAGAGGAAGAGAGTTAACATTTTGAGTCTGTCTGACTCATCTTCAGAACTTCCATTCTCTCCATCATCATCTCTCTCTCTCTCTCTCTCTCTCTCTCTCTCTCTCTCTGTCTCACTTCTTACACTTCACTGTGCAGTGGAAAGATATGCCATCCACCATCAATGCTTCTGGAACATAGAGCCAATACATCAATAAGTGAGGAAGACATGAAGACATTTAGGCAGAATCGAAATCACTTGCTGTAGTTTTACTTGAGAGTCTGATCGTGTCATATTGAAGACTGAAAACAGCATTTCATTTTCTGCAGTTATACTATATATTACACTATTATACCACTCTGGTTTCCTGGATGTTCAATTATTACCACTTATTTTACATTTGAATTACACCAGAACTTGCACCATTTCTTATGCAAATTATTTTGCCAAGGAAACTAGCTTGTAACACCATCTGCTGGTGAATGTCCTTATTTTTCCTTTCCATTGATGACTTTTATCACCCAAAAGGACGAGGACAAGGACAACAGATGCATGGGAAAACCACCTATTTTTCTAATTAACCTGTTCGGAGATGTTATTACACACCTCTGAAGCAGTTGGGGCTTAAACTCTGGTCCCCTGGTCCAAGGATAGCGATATTATCACTGCGACACAGGAGGGCTGCAAGTTCCTTGCAAACCATACGCCATTCTGACTTACAATTATGCCTCTGTTCTTCTACTGTCACTGTATTAAAATTCTGGAACTCTGTTTCTAACACCAGATGTCTGTCACTACACCCCAAGGATTGCACTGGTTCAAGAAAGCATCTCACTTCCACCTTCTAAAGTTAAGGATGGGCAATAAATGTCAGACTAGCCAGAAAATCCCACATTCCTGAAGGCATAAAAGTGACTTTCTACCTCAAGCATTGTGTAGCTGACACTATGGCATAAGTTCCAAATGGCAGCTTTATTTTTTTTTAGGTTTTAAATGATGTTAATTTTGGTTGTTGAGCTGTCATATTTATTTGAAATCTCTTATATGATTTTTTGTTGTTGTTTTTTATAAATTAGTCGGCCTGTTGGTCTATTGGACCAAAGTCTTTGCGTTGAGTTTTACACTGAATGAGAACTATTAGCACCGTTGATCAAATGGGTATCAGGAAGAACAGATTGTAGCAACAGCAGTGCTGTACAGTCCCGAGACATTGTCACAGATATTCCTTTGCCTTCTAAATCTTCATGGTCATCGGGAAGTAAATTTTAAGTATGCTACACTTTTTTAAAAAACGATGTTTGAAAAGAGCCCTGAATTGGGAGAAGCAAATGATGCACTCCTTTCCCAGTTTTCTGTTCTTTAATAATTTCAATTTTTAAAAAAATGCTCCCCTAAACCATACTTGCACTGTTCCAAGTGCAATACAGTAACAGCTAATGCAGTGCGAAGAAATTGACTCAAAATTCTTTTTAAGTGGGGGATTGTGGTAGCTAAATCTTCACTGGTCTAATCAATGTTGGAGCTCATTGTGATCGGTTTGGTGTATCACACGCCCATTTGGAAAGCCGCAGTGAAGGCTTGTACTCCTAAACCTAAATGGTTTTTCTGTCCCTTGATTTGGAGGCTTATTGTGGCTGAATTTTAATTGACCCAGTCAGCTCAGAATATCATGTTGATCAGTTTTCGGTGTCACAATTCCCTTTGGAAAGACCCAGTAAAGCCCTGTTCTAAAACATTTTTTACTATCCCTTTATTTGCAGGATTATGGTAGCTAAATTTTAATTAGTTTATTCAGCTTGGGAGTTCATGACAGTAATTTTTGTGTATCACACTCCACATCAGAAAGCTTCAGTATGGCTTCACAAAAATCATGTCACGCACACGCACACGCACACGCACACGCACACGCACACTGTCCATTTCTAGTAGATGTAATAGTTTGGCTCATGTATAACTTCTAAATCAATTTTTATTGCTAATGTTATATAAAGGGTAAGAGAATTTTGAGAATGAAGACACATCTTGTGTAATCCCATTCCCATTCAAAATGTAATGAGAATGTAAACATTAAATCATATGAGTGTACAGCATTTACACCTTGGCATATGAAAATTTCCAGAAGTTGTACCAAATGAAAGCTTTGATTTCCATGAAAAGTGTGTGTTTCATCTTAGCCATTAAGTTGTGCAATGTGTATGTTTTGCTCAGTGTGACCTCTTAATTGATGATGAATTAATTTCATCATAGATGTCCCAAGCAGTTACATGATTTCTTGGTAGCTGCTGATTCTCTACTGCACTGACCTTGTCTACATTTCAACCATCATAGTTGCCCTTGAAATGGTCAGTCAGCATTTTGTGGACTGTTACCATATCAGATAAGAATTCATAGGCAGCAAAAGGCTTGACACTAATTTTTTAAAGCTATTCTGTAATTTGTTTTTGGTAAAACTGAAGCAACATGAGTGAATCTTTATTACCCCAAGCTGCACTCCACTTCCAATCATTTTCTTTGATAAATAAAACTAAATTACTGTTTTGTAGAAGTTTGGGGACTTGACAGTCAGTCATGAGCCAGTCATTCAGAATATGATCTTGTCACTAATGAAATGAATGGCTCAAACAAATTCACAAAACAGTCCATTACTGTGTTCTCAACTTAATGAGATATGTTGCTTTTTACAGTCAGTAAATCAGATCAGCTTTAGTCTACTTCGTACTTGTGATTGGATGAGTATCAGCAAATTACAACAATACCTGGGGAAACTAGGAGACATGTCTATAGTGATACACCAGCGGTACTTGCAATTCCTAAAAATGATTTAGGGAAAAAGAAATTTAAGAAGCATCAGTTCACAGTCAGTGGTTCCCATGTTGTTGGAAAACCTGCAAAGTCAGTAAGCTGCTAGCTTAGTTGCACTTGCTGTTGTGGGACTAAAAGAAAACAAATGTAATGGCCCAGTCTCCCGGGAATAGAGCAGGAATGTACCATTGATCTGAAAGATATACATTTTACAACAATGATTGATAGCTTTGGTGACATTCATTTGCAGCTCACAGGCACCGATAGCACAGCAGGTGATTACTGTAGTCACCTTCAGCATCCCAAGGTGTAATTTGTAAGTGTAAGTGACTGCCATTTTTTAACTCTTCCCACATAGGCTGAAATATATTTTCCCCTGCAGTGTATAACTGAGATAATGTTAATGTTTGCTCCAAAATGAAATCCTTTGCAACGCGTATTCTTCCAAGCCTTGTTTTTGGATGATGGCCCCAACAGAAAGATTTAAGGAAAAAAAACTGCAACAACTTTCTTGCTTGATGACTTTGGAGTACATGTGACATCTCCAAATCACTTATCAAAATGTATACAGGACATTCCTTTGCATTAACATTTGTGGATTAGAATTATCTTAAGATGCCATTGTGCAAAGAAACATGAAGGTGCGTATTGCATGCAAGAATGTACAAATACCTCCAGTAGTTTCAATCAATATTGCAAAGAAAAGTGAATTTTGATGTTAATACAGTACATTTTATGATTAATCGAAGATCTAAAATAAATACATTGGTCAACTATTGTAGATTCATTTTAATCCATTTCCTGAAAATGTTCAAAAGAATGTATTCAGATGTTTTAGCTGGATTAATGATATGTCATAGTTCAAAAATAAATATAAGTGTCATTATCTCTATCAGTTCTTTGCCACAATGAATAACAATACCTTGATTTTGTACAGCTGTAAATCATCACTTATTTATTAGGAACAAATACATTGTGAGTCTCCTGAAACATATGGCTTTGGATAAATTCAAGGTCACTACAACATTGCTACGCTGGTGGATTTGAAACTAATCTGTTTATTCCCTCGGGAATTGAATCAGGCCACTGCAGTGGGGACACTTGAAGATTCCCATCACAACAGACTTTATCTCATGGGCCTTTTCGTGTATAACTTGATCCTTTCATCCAAAATAATTAACACATCAAATGGTATTGATACGAGGAAAAATATGCCAAAAAATGTTGCAATTGTATTTTTAACCTGTAAAAGCCACAAGATTTCTTAAACATCTTGATTTCAAATATCCACAGCATTCTAATTTTATGCTCTCGATGTGCCTTTCTGACCCAAAATAAATCCTTCTGAAAGCCAGTGATTTTATCCTCTTCATTTTAGGCCATTTCACCCTATTTCCTAAGTGAGAGAATAGCACACAACCTGCTCACGGCTCTGTCAATGTTGTTCATGAGCCTGTCACCAAATAGCCCCTGAGAATGGTGCATGTTGTTGTCTCCCTGGTTTTTCCTTTTTTGCTTCTTTGCAAGTGTGTCCACTCTGGTTAACTTATTTGGGCTGTGATTCAAGATACATCAAGTTGGGAACAATTGACTTGAACCTATGCTCCTTCACCAACTGCTACACCACAATATTATGTCAATGAACCGTAACTATAAACAATGAAATTTGATGTTTACATAATTTTAGTTTAATTCCATTGTCTAGAAGTGACACAATCACTTCAAATCATGACTTCAACTGAATAATTTATCACAATTTGGACTAAATGCTTTCTAGTTGTCTTTTTTTTCCATTATTGGAAGATCTGTCCAGTTTCTTTACAATGAGTAAGATATCCAGACACATCTTTCTCGCTCTTGTAATGTAGGTTATATTTCCATATAGCATGAAGAGTGATTTGCAATCATGGATCACATTTTCCAAAAAGCAAAAAATGCAATTTGTCATCATTTGGTAAACTTTTGATGTTTTTCTGACTTGTTCTAGCAATAAACATTTCACAGTCGATACTGACAGCATTGTACTGGTAACCTTGACAGCCTAACAAGAAATCAAAATGTGAAGACAGATGCTGATCTGTGATTATTAATACCTCAGCTGGCTGTAAACTCAGCAGCTCCAAATCCTCCTTAGACTTAAGGCTACCATAAGTAAATAATTATCCACCCATCTGATTTATCTTTATGGATTTGATTTAATGCTGTTTTCATGACCAAACACGAACAGGATCAGAAAATAATTACAATTCATCCATTGTAATCATTTCTCTCCTTTGTGGAATATTGATTTTTCACTAAATGCATTGGACAAAAATAGGAGCTGCACTATTTGTGTGAATCTGAGAGTTCACTGAATCTTGGCAAAGAAAGAAAGAACAGATCCAAATTTTACATTGTGTGCCACTGGCTGCTTATGTCCTAGACTGTAAGGGATAGTTAGAATCAAGCCCTATGAGGGTAATCTGTGTTGATTACCATTGGGTGACCAGTGAAATGTGAAGGACAGTGTAATTCTTGCCAGGTATGATTGTTGTTGATCAAAAAACTCTTACAACACTTGCTGCAAGACTGAACATACTTGACCCGTTCCTGTACTATTGACATCTCAGAACTTCTGTTTCAGCTGCAAATATATGTCCTTAAATGGGATAGCTTGTTCCTGCATCTTAGCTCCTTTTTTTTGGTGTGCAATTTCAAAGCTTTCATTGGAATTGTTGGAACCCAAAAAGCACCATTCAGTCTATTCTTGGTACAGAGAAAGGCAGCTGATCTGTCAACCCTGCCCATGTCATGACAGTCAGACTATCAGGACTGAATGCTTATTTTTATCAACTCTTGTACCTCTCACCCTCTGCTACAGCCATGGATTTCCTGAGGGCGACAGTAACCCAAGGAAAACATACTTTAGAAGATTTCCCTCTGACCCATTCAGGTGGTTCAAATCCAGTCAGGAAATCACATGGGCTTAGTCTTTCCTGTAAAGACACTTCTATGGGAAGTATTTTTTGCCTCGATAAAGAATTATCTCCGCTTCTTAAAGGCATAAAAACAGTAAGGACCCATTGCAACAACCAAGATCCTGTTCTGAGGCTTACACACCTCTGAGAAAAAAACTGACTAACATCTAGACTATTGCTACTCATGGCCCTCGGACCTCTCTTCATCTGTAATCTTTTAAATTTGAATAAAAATATAGATATTCAGTTTGTTGATTATTTTATATACCTTTAAATCATATTGCCCATAAACCTACAGAAAATAGTTAAAGATGTTTGAGCTTATCACGTAGCCATCTTTAATTTTTTTTCAAGCAGTTGAACCCCTATATTCATGCAGAGACTGTGATGGAGTGATCTGTTTGCAAGTGTAATGCGGGTCCTAGAAAGGCCAAGAATGAACAGATCCTCTAAATTTAGTCCCTCATTGTCATTTTTTTAACTCCATTTCTCATATGATTGTTATCCAGATTGAAACGCAAAGTAGTTACCAGTGGAGACAAACCCATTAAAAAATATCACGTGTTAGTGCTGGGGAGTAGAGATATGGGGTGGGAGGTGGTTGGAGATGTATGTGGCTGTGTTGGCCCGACAATCAAGCCAATCATGTTTTTGTTCAAGATTCCTTGTTTTAATTTTTGACAGCACAAATGAATAATCTGAACATTGTATCTTCAACAGTATCTTCTAACTGGACAACTATGCAACCATCTAGGTTTGCTTTAAGTTGTACACGTTTAAACCAAATCACTTCTTTTCTGTTCACAAAGAAGGTCGCTTGTCTTTAGGATAAAATGTATTGTCTGCATGCATGCTGATAATTGGGATTTCTAGATGTACAAATACAATAAACAAGACGAGGCAGAACAATCTAACAATAAAATGACTAAAAGGAGCATTAGGAACCAACAAGAGAATTTTTTTTCACATAGCAAGTTAGCATATGGAATGCATTGCAAGGAAATGTGGTGGAGACAAGTTTATATGAGACATTGAAGAGGACATTGGCTTTTTTTAGACTGGAGTAACATGCAGGGATATGGGGGAAAGGCAGGATATTAGCATTATGTAATAGATCTGAACTAGATAATAGAGTTGTGCAGGCAGGATGGGCCAAATGGCTTCCTCCTGCACTCTAATAATTCTATGATTCTGTGAACAACGAAATATTGAAAACTCCACTTCAATAAACACACTGTGGAATCTTCCATACTTGCTGCAAGGTTTTTTTCTTGGCATATTTCCCATATGGCTCAGCAACCTTTAAAGTCATGCTGCTTTTATAAATAGGTAGTAGAGATTATGATCCTTCACCACATCGACTGTGGACAGAGGAGGTATCAATATTTGACCTGATTCTACATTGAACCATATCAAAATCAAGCCAACATTTTCATTCTTCCCTTGTGAGGTTCAAGTACGGGGCTGTGGAATTCTTCACTGTTAAGTATTCATGATTGAATACAGTCATAGATGGATGGTGATGTCTCTATGATCGTATATCATAGGCTGATATGAAGTCCTTGGCTGTCTAAATGGGCAACATATGCAACTCTTCGAACTTGAAATCTCCCATCAAGTGAAAATGAAAATGTTGTTTCCTTTGCACAGATAAACCATGAATATATTGTTCTTTTTTTCTAATACAAGTATGCACTACATATTGTCTAATATCTCAGCATCCAAAAAGCTAGCACCAAGCTCATGGCCTGCTCATCCGCCTGTGTGGATCAGAGATCTAGACAATTTACAGCAAGCACCTTAAAATCCTGTAGAGGTAACACCAGTGCTGTTTCTGCAAGATTCTGCAAATCTGTTGGCAGCGCAGGCACACCAATGCCGGTGTTCCAGTTCTAATATCAAAATATTGACCCACGCTTGATCAGCTCCACTGGGCAGGGCATATCTTTCAAAAGCCTGACATGAGACATCTGAAAAAAGCACTGAGAGCTTCAACAGAGCAAGTGAGCCCAGAAGACACTGGAAGTGCTTCAAAGATATCCTCAGTACTAGGTGCTCCACTGGTGCCTAGGAAACCTGTGTCTTGCCTGCCCAAAATGGGAGGTCAGCATCTGGGAGCGATCTGTACACCTCAGAGGTACAGAATTCCAATGATTTATAACCCCCTGAATAAAAAGAATTCTTTTTATCTAGGTCTTAAATGACATTGCCCTTATTTTGAAAGTTTCAAGAACAGAGGCCCAGTTTAACCAATCTCTCTTCATCGGATAGTCCTGTCCATGTGGGAACACGTTTTGTGAACATTCATTGTACTGGCTCTACGGTAATAATATTTCATCAGCCTCACCAAGGCTCAATATAAATGCAGCAAATCATCTTCCATGTTCAAATCCTCTTAAAATGAATGCCAATATGTTTTACTATTTTTATATTCCATCCCCTTTTGCAATAAACAACAACATTTCCAGTTGCCATCTTTCCCATTTGCTTTACTGTCAAATGTTTAATGCAATGATGAACTGGAGACTGATGTTCTCTGTGTTAACCTGGAAGGTGTAAGCAGCAATGTAGTTGAGAGCCACAGTGCCTTTCTTGCAAGAAAGTATATTAAGTGTTTGCAAGTGGATTACAGATCTTGTTGCAGAGGATGACACAACTCTGTCACAGCCTTCTTATACAGGAAAGCAAATGTTGAGTTTAATAATAATGGTTGAATAGGAATGGGAGGTAGAGAGAACGTGGAAGAAAAGGTGAGCAGATGTAGTTTTCTCTTATATTCTAGGTCTTTTCTTCAATATTTATTTTCATTGAGAAGGAGAATTTGTAGCTGTCAACCCTCTAACAAGTAGCTTTGCTCCTTTAACAGTCGCAGTTGATCTAACATTATAGTGGGTATTTTATAACTAGATAATTCTGGAGTTGCTGAGATGCAACTGATTAACCAGCATTGTACACTTGCCATTATGGCACTTATGGTGCTAAGTCATACTATGGACCACTGCTGGAAAATGGGAATAAAATGGTTAGGTGGTTGATTTTGACTGGGCAGATGCAATGCGTCGAAGGGTCTTTTTCTGTGCTGTACATCTCTATGTTCTGTAACAAAATGTGGAAAAACAAAGATGTGTGTTTGAAATGCCAAACATGTCTCCTGATGTTTTAAAATGTAAATCTATTGCATTATGTCTTGGTTGAGAGGCAAGGAAACTCTACTAAAATTACAGAACAGCTTAACAAATAGTATACAAACTGAAAAGTCTTTTCTGAAGACTCGTTTCATTTGAATGCGCTCGACCACCCTCCTATTTGTAATCATTCAGCAAATGTATGTGATGGTACAAGAACGTTGTGATGGATACTTTACCCGAGAATAAAAATAACTGGTGGTGCTTCTTCAGATTTTGATTTTATTATTTTAATAATTCTATATCAGTCTGAAAATATCACAAACGTTTACAACTAAAGTTTAAATATACTATGTAAGCAGACAGTACAAAGCGCTCTGGGACTTGTGTAATTTGGACTGAAGTAATTGTGACAGACTGTGGTACAGTCTGAATTGGGTTTGGTTCTTTAGTTATGTTGATTATATCAGCTGAGACTTATCCCTTCTTTACTGCATTTTGCAATTCCTTGTCAGGAAAAAAAGTCCTTTCTAAGTTTTCTTTGACACATAAGAAAAATTCTGAACAATTTTCTAGATGAAATACAACTGAAATAGTTTATACAAATCCAAGAATTTCATTATCTGAGCTGTCGTTACAATGCTAGAACCATATGAAACATGTGCTGTGTGGATGTCCTTTAAATAAACAAGAGTCATTTTTCATACTTTAAGCCCTTGAAACTGTATAACATATACTGTACATTGTTTATCTTTTAAGCTCCAAACTGCTCCTACACAGACCAGTGGAACATTCGACTATTTATGGCTTCAAAATCCCATTGTCTACTGCTAGCTTTCAGACAATTCCTCAGACATACTTTTCAATTGCAATACCTTGATGCTTTGTAATTTGTTTCCTGGCCTAATTTTTGATTATCATTTAGTAACGCACATTTTACTTCCTGTTTTCAATCGAACCATGTGGATTCCTAGTCTTCTTTCTGATTGTACACTGTAGAAAGTGGATGCGATTCTACGTCTGCAAACCACCAGGAAGCACTGATGAGTGTATATTCTCTCCACCCTCTGTCTAACTCACCAGATCGAGATCAACCCTTTGAAAACACTTCTGATATTTTGAAGCTTTGGGTTTAAAAACAATACTTAGGGAATATAATAGACGTAGAAACACTTGGGTGTTCCATTAATTCCAGTTCAAAATATTTAACATGCGATACACCCAGTTTATACAACTTAGAATTTAGTTCATACCTGTGTGTAAGGTTACATTCTGAACATGACACATGAAATTATGCGGCCAACACTGTTATGTTCCTGCAGAGATCCCAGCATGATAGATGTCTATTTTAAACCAATTCAATTCACTCCAGATGGTATCAAGAAAAGGCTGAATGCACGAGACATTGTAAAGGCTGTGGGCCTGCCCCGACAACATTCTGGAATCAGTACTGAAGACCAGTGCTCCAGATCTAGTTGCACTCCTAGCCAAGATCTTCTAGTATAGCCAAAACACTGGCATCTACCTGGCAATGTGGAAAATCACCCAGATATATCCTGTGCACAACAAACAGGGCAAATTCAACCTGGCCAATTACCACACCTTCAGTATATTCTCGTTTATCAGTAAAGTTATGGAAAGGATAATCAATAGTGCTAAACACTGGCTTAGCAATAACCTGCTTACTGCTGCTCAGTTTGGGTTCCACTGGGGCCATTCAGCTCCTGACCTCATTATAACCTTGTTCAAGCATAGACATAAGAGCTGAACTCTAGGTGTGAGTTGAGAGTGACTGCCCTTAACATCAAGAACGCATTTGGCCAAGTGGAATCTTATAGGGATGTCAGGGTTTTTGGTCTCTGGCTGGAGAAGTGGTGATATCCTGTGCTGTTGCTTCTTAATAATGCCCACCACATCCTGTGGGACTCAGGGCAAACAACTGTTCCAGATTTTCTGGAACCATCCTATAATTTGGTACTCCATCCCATGTCTTAGATCAGGCCTTCCCCATGTGTCTATTATCCTGGGTTTCTGTGTTCCACCAGCATACTTTTCTTTGTGGAATGGTTGGCAATGGCAGGATTGTGGCAGGACTGTTTTGTGGCTGTTCAGAGGTTGGCTCTGGTGGGTAGTAATGTCAGAATTAAGTTGAGATTGCATCTGTAGGGCTGTCAGAGTCGACAACAATCTCCTGCCCAATGCTCACAGGTTCACCGGCAGACTCCAAGGAGAAATGTTCCTTATTACTTTTTACCAGAGGACCATTCCGCTAGGTGTGCAGGAGGGCTGTACTAATGGAAGTGCTATATTTCAATTAGCATATTGGACTCGGGCGCCATCACGTGGTCAGTTGGATGTTTTAAAAAAAAAAACGTCCATGGCACTGTTTTGAAGATACGTGTTAAACCTTGGTGCCTTTGCGAATATTGGTCCTTCCACATCCAGTGGTCAAGACAACTGCTATGTAAATGCAAGTCATTCCCCCCTCCCCTTTTATTATAGTAATTATGCCGACAGATTTGTATTCATAACGTAGGCTGCTATATTTACCATGCAATGGTCCTCTCATAAATTATAGCCTGCTCAGTCTATGGTATAAAGGGATTAACAAATCAGTTCTTTATTCATTCATGACTGTGTGTGTATGGAATGACTTTTTTTAATCAGATTTCACACAATTTTATTTTTACAATCAATTTTAATGTCATCTAAAGTTTTTCTGCTGGTTAAACCTTGTGATGGAAGGAGATGTTAGAAACTGGAATCATTAGAAATACTGTAAGAGGAGTAATTGCAGTATGTTTTCACGTTAAACTCATGTTCTTTTAGAAAATAACTGGCACTAGCGAAAGCCATGATTTTTTTTTAAGAATATGATGTGGCAGATTTCCTTTTGACACCCCGGTATAAAACTAATGCTGCAATTTGATGTTATGGAAACTGTCCAAAGTTAATTTGCATTCATTTTATGTTTCTCTTTTATAATGACATATTTACACCTGGTGGCAAATCAAGATTGAGAATGAGTTAAAATAAGACATTTTTACCCTGAAAATATGAGTGAAGCTAAAAGTTGTTAATGTGTAACTGGACAGCACCATCCTGTTACTATGCACGTGTTGTTAAACATGGAAATTCAAAGTTGCTGTGAGATACATTGCTCCTCCAAAAGCTGTGGTGGGGGATCACCATTGACCACAGATGTAACTGAACTGGTCATGAGGAAACAGACTACCAGAGCGGGTCAGAGGCTGTGAATCCTGTAATAGTTCACTCACCTAAATCTCCAAAATTTCCACAGCATAAGTTAGGAGTGCCAGAAATTACTTTTCATCTTCCTTGACGAGCGCAGATGCAACAAGACTCAAGAATGCAAACTCTATCCAGGACAGTGCAGCCTTTGTGTTTGCAACCTCATTGACCAATTTAAACATTTACTTCCTCCACCAGTGGCTGTCAGTCACTGCAGCATATACCATCTACAAGTTATGCTACAGTAACACGTCATGGTTTCTATAACAATATTTTCCAAACTTCTTTTCCTTTGTAAGGAGCCAAAATACACAAACTCCTCACAACGCTGTGAGTGTGTCTGCATCACCCAGACTGCAGCATTTAAAGAGAAAGATCACCATCATCTTTAGAAGGGCAATTAAGGATGAACAACAAATTCTGGCTTTGCCAGTTATGCTGAGACCTTAAGAACAAATAATACATGGATTAGTTTGAAACTGTAGCACTTGTTTGACAGCCCGCAGAAAAAGTTAAGACTTGACCATTCCAAAGGAAATAATTTTTAATCGTATAAGTCCAAATACTTCCAAACAACTACTGTGACACTGAAATTAACAATTGCAAACTCTCTTATTAATTTTAAATAGTTTTGAAACTTTAAAACATTCTTCATTAAAGAGTAAACATTCTCGGATGACTTGTACCTCATTTACACAAGGATTATCATCCAGAATGACAAGGTAATTAAAATGCTCACTGTATCATAGCTGCTTTAGGGTTAACTTTGGTCCAGGGCAAGTTTGAACATACACCTTAGTGTTTACATAGGTGAGGAAATTAGAATCACAGTTGAAAGGAAAAGTCACTTTATTCTGTAGATAAAACAACTGGGAAAAACAACTCAAAGCTTGAGGAATGGTGTGTACAGCAAGAAGTGGCTGACAGTGAAAATTGCAAATGAAAATGTTACATAACACAAAATGTCTCTGGCCAGCTGAGTCATCCTAGTTTAAGCTGGCTATAAGCCTGCCATGACTGGTCGGACCAGTCTTCATTTCTCTTCAACTGTCCTGACCCATCCAAGGATTCTGACCTTCGTTACTCTCCTCAGAGGTTTCTACTTGCTCCTCCCTCCCTCCATGTTTGACACCATCTGCTCCCCTCCCTGTCATTATCACTTCAAAACTTACTTGATTCAGTTACACCCTGTGACCGTTACCATTCCATCAGCTAGCGAAAACAACTAGACCAATCCCCCGTCCTGAGGCTCGCCGCAGCTTCAACAATGCCAAGGATAGACCCTAGACACCCTCTTATTTCCGTGTGTCAAGTAATGACTGACCAGGGCCCATTCATTGGATAGACTTTGCTAGACTGCCCAAGTGACTAGATATGTTGAAATATCTAATCTTTCAGGAAAAAATCTCATAGAGTCTGAAAACAAATGTGAATTTATGAACAATTCCTGGAATACCAACATAAGCAGCAAGTGATAGACAGAGCTAAGCAATTCCACAACGAATGGATCCAAGCTCTGCAGTACTGCCACATCCAGAATGATGATGGACAATTAAACAACTCATTGGAGGAAGAGCATCTATAAATATCACTATCCTCAATGATGGGGAGCAGTGATCAGCACTAAAGAAAAGGCTGAAGCATTTGCAACAGTCTTCAGCCAGAAGTGCTGAGTAGCTGATCCATCTTGGTCTCCTGTTGAGGTCCCCAGGATAATATATACCAGCCTTCAGTCAACTCTGTTCACTCTACATGATATCCAAGGAATGATTGGAAGCACTGGATGCTGCATAGGTTACGGGCACTGACGACATTCCAGCAGTAGTGCAGAAAGCTTGTGCTCCAGAATGAGCCGCACCCCTAGTCATGTTCCATTGCAGCTACAAAACTAGCACCTTCCCTGTGGAAAATTGGCCAGGCATATTCTGTATACACAAAGCAGGACAGATCCAACTCTGATAGAACAGTAATTGGCTATCATCAGTAAAGTGATGGAAAGTGTCATCAATAGTGTGATCAAACGGTACTTGCTTAGTCATAACCTACTTACTGACATTTGATTTGAGCTTTGCCAATGCCACCCAATATCAGTCTTAGTTGCAAACTTGTTTCAAACATGGACAAAAGTGCTGCACTCCAGAGGGAAGGTGTGATGTGATTGCCCTTGATATCAGGGCAACATTTGACTGAGTGAGGTATCAAAATGCCTTAGAAACATTAATAGCAATAGCATTGAGGAGGAAAATTCTCAGTTGTTTGGAGTCACACCTGGAAGGAAAAAAAATGTTTGTGATTGTAGGAGGTCAGTCATCTCAGCTCCAGGATGAAGGATAGGCTCAACGATCTTCAACTGCTTCATCAAAGACTATCTTTAGTCAGAAGGTCAAAGTGGGGATATTTGCTGATGATCACACAACAAACAACTCTTAAAGTATCTGAGAAGTGAAGTCCGAATGCAGCTTGACCAGGACATTATCCAGGCTTGTGCGAGCAATTGGCAAATAACATTCATGCCAAATAAGCACCAAGCAATGACTATCTCTAACAACAGAGAATCTAACTATCAATACATTTAATGGTATTTGTATTATTGACTTCCAAGCCATCAAAATCCTGGGGTTTGCCCTTTGTCCAGAAACTAAAATGAACTACCCATATAAATATTATGACGAAAGTAGGTCAGAGGCTATGAATCCTGCAGTGAGTAACTGACCTCCTGACCCAAAGCCTGCTACCATCTACAAGGCAAAGTCTGTGAGGGAATAGTTCTCACTTGCCTGAATAAGTGTAACTGCAACAACACTCAAGAAGCTTTCTAGAAATGACATACATCCACAGTAAACTTACAATGACCTCTTGTAAAGAAATCACTTTACTTACGTCCAGAGGATTTACAATAAATGCCTTTCTCGACAACCCCTCAAACTTATGTCCTCCAATTTTGTATGGGCCCAGCTGTTGGTAAAAGTGGACAAGTCAGTTTCCAGAATGAAATTTGGATTAATAGGTCAAATGTTTATTTGTTTTGCTGCTGGTTAATGTGCTTGTTGTCACAAAACATATTCACGTGAGGCTACAGATATTCTTTAACAACAGAACACAAGTTTATTCCACAAGGGGAAATAAACAAACAGAGCTTTATAAATGCTTGTATCAGACAAGTAGAAACAACTTAACTCAAACATAAAAACAAAGTTTCAATCTGTTTTCTATCGGCAGATTCAATCTTAGAGAAATATCACTCCTTTATTAACATTTCAAATCTTTATTTAACTGACACTTTCCAGTATTTTCTCTTGGAATGGTGGGATCATTTCTTTTTAAAGTCTGCTAGCATGAACTTCCCACAGTTCTCATTACCTGTGTATTTTTTTCAGCTTTCACAACTTGAAGACTTCTTTCCAAACTCTTCTGGCTTGGAAACTTCACAGATTAGAAACCACTTTAACCATCATGACTGGTTTCCCTGAACTGACTTCATTCCCCTGCTAGGAGAAACTATTTTACCTTCTCCGCTGAATTTTGAGTTTTTCTGAACTAAAATATTGAATCTTCTGTTCTGAAGCCAAAACAAAACTAACTGCCTTATAGCTTTTCTTCTGCTTGTCCTAAACCCAACAGTATATATATATAAATATGTAAACACCTAAAACACTCTAATGCAATCACATGTTGTCTTAGAAATGATATATCTAGGTCATTGTTCCAAAGGAACATTTTGACCATTAAAAAAAACCAAATTATCTGTCTCTATTTTGAAATCTAAATCCAAAAATACACAATACTAAACATCTCATATCGCATAAGCACTATTAAATATAAAATATGTTTGCAAGAAGATGTCACAACCTAACATTGTAGATTAAGTGTAACTACCTTAAGTCGTGACTTTAATTTTAAAATGTACAATACTGTTTTTGGCCTTTGGCCTGCAAGAAATGATCAGTGATTACATTTCAACAATTAAGACTGCGAAACAAAATCTGAAATTGCTGGAAAGCTCAGCAGATCTGGCAGCACCTGTGGAGAGAAAACAGAGTTAAGTTCTGAAGAAGGGTTACTGGACTCCAAAACATTAATTCTGCTTTCTCTCCACAGATGCTGCCAGACCTGAACTTTTCCAGCAATTGCTGATTTTGTTGCTGATTTCCAGCATCTGCACTTCTTTGATTCTTAATTAAGAATGTGATGTCAGTCAGTTAATGGTTTATACTTATACAGTAACAAATTTGAAATATTATGGAAATAGAACTGAAATTTTTGAAATGGGAACAAAATCAATCTTTACAATTCTTGTAAGAGACATGCAGACTGATCGAGATCTTGCTAAATCTGTACATGTTAAAAATGGATTTAGAATTTAGAAACCATTGTGCTGTCATATCATTGTAAATATTGTATTGTTTCACTTTTAAGAAAAAAAGATGTCGAGTTAGATCTTAATCACACACGTATTAGAAAAATGTACGTGCTACTATTTATGTACAATTTACATGACTCTTGAAAAGGTCACTTGCTGATAGGTATTCACCAACTTTGAAGTAAATAAGAGACAATAGACATGTCCTCAAACCCTCCAGACTTTAACTTGTTTTCAGATCGAGAATTCAGTCAGAGACTATGTACTAAGGTGAAATGCTAAGGAATAATGAACAGGGGAGTCAATGGCCTAGGAGTATTCTTGCTGGACTGTTAATTCAGAGACCCAGGTAAGTGATCTGGGTTTGAATTCTGCCCCGGCAGCTGGTGGAATTTGAACTCAGTAAGTATCTGGAATTAAGAGTCCAAATAAACTGCTGTTGCTTCATTTATAATGGACTCTAGTATTTTTCTCATTGCTGATGTCAAGCCAACCAGCCTGTTGTTCTGTCTGCCTCCCTTCTTAAATAGTGGGGTTACGTTAGTTACTATCCAATCTGTAGGAACTGTTCCAGAGTCTATTTTGGAAGGTCAGCATTAGTGCATCCGCTATTTCTAGGGACACTTCCTTAAGTGATTTAGAAGGAAATGAACCTTCTTGCCCACCTCCTTGATTTATTTTAAATTACAAATAAATTAGATTAAGGGACTTCATAAGATATAATTTGTTGGACTTCTATTAAGTCTTTGATAAGTTGTCATTACCATTGACTTCCTGTAAAATAAAAAAAGCAACCCAGCGCTGAACATGAGACTGAATAAAACATTTAAATAAAAATTGGAAAGACTGTTCTCATGAGAAGTGTAATGATGATTTGTGAAGGCAGGCAGAGGCTGTTTATCTGAGACACTCTGAGCAGCTTAAAATATTAGCTATCAGTTATTCTTTCAATTAACAAATTGTATGAATGTAGGAGCCATTTGTTAGCTGGTGCCACTTAACACTAATTTAGAAAGTGGAATAGGCATTGTGAATCCAGTTGAAAAGTTTCAGATTGATTTAGGACAGTTGAGGTAGATAAATGTTAAATGAAAATCAATATTAACAAATATTAAGTATTACATTGTGCACAAAGGAGAACACCTTGTTCTATGTATTGCTAACAGAATTAGCATGCAGAGGGATTTAGAAAGGGAGCTGGGAAACGTGGCTTTCAGCTTCATCACTTTCAGTCTTGGGATAAAATGGAGAAACAGCTAAAACAAAAATAGAACACTGGTATTTATCAGAATGGAATAATAATCTACTAGCCCAATCACTTGTGGATTAACTCACTTTTGTTCAGTGTGCTTCGAAATAGGCAAATGTGTTTTGTAAAGAGTGTAGATAAGAGCAAAAATAGTGCTAAGTATAAAGAAAATGATGACCGCCAGTAATGAAACACTAAAACTGAATATATAGGTAAATTCACCAATCCTGTGCTTCCACCATGAAATCATGTTGAGAAGGAGAGCAGGTCAGAGAATCAGTGCCACAATAAGTCCTATTTATATCCAGTACTCTCTTCAACCGTGGCTTTCTGCTAGGAGCATGGGTTTGGTGAATTTGCCTGATACCTCAGGAAACACTGCAACATATAAAATCAATTCTTAATGATTTTGTGACCTAAATTATGGCTTAATCTTTGGAGGAGAAATTGTACTTTCAAAAGTAAATTACAAAAATAATGAGTATCCTGTTTGAAGCAGTAAAATCAGATTTTCTGGATATGTCTCCAGTATGTCTTTGAATTCTGCACGCAAGTCCATTGCCTTTTCAGTGCATTTTTCATTTTAAAAAACTCAACCTCTTTATTGCACTTGTATTGTATTAGCTGTGTGATAAATTGTCAATTTTAGTCAGATTTTGATTCCTGCTCTGCTTTTAGCCAAGTTTCTGCCTTGTGCAATCCCTACCTACACTAAGTGAGATTGAACAACAGCTTGAAAAAAAATCTTGCTCTGAATAAATCGCATTGTACTGAGCAAATGTACCAGCATATTAATTCATGTTAGTGGCATGACAAGCTCTGCCTCGCATTCTTCCAATTTATTTTACCATTACTGAGCATAATCCTAATAAAATGAGTTCAGATATTCAATCATTTGCACAATACATTAAGCCAATCTCTGCTTCAGTAAAGTTATGATATTGTGCATTGGGAGCTTTAGCAAAAAGATTCTTTGAAAGCTGTTTAGGTACATAAGTGCTTCTTGGTGAAGCCAACAGAACCTGAAAATTAAATTTTAATTTGCCGCTGGAAGATAATACTGATAAGAAGTAAACAGTAATACTATGATCTGCTAGTCTCCTGTCATAGCCTCACCCCTTCAGCTGTGTCAGATATGTTGTGCTTCAACAAAAACCAGCCTTTTAATATTGGTGCGAAATATCTTTCTTCAAATCAAAGCATGGCAGATATTTGACACTCCTACTTAATCTGCATCATTATGCTGTAAACTGTTGGTACGCGTTTCTTAGTGCATAATTAAGCTGCTTCAGAAATTAATTGCATTTGATTACGTGATGTAACACGTTGTGCATATACAATGTGTTATTTATGTGTAGTTATGCCACTGAGATAAAGGTTGTAAAGTTAGGCATTTTTTTTATAAGTTTGTTGAAATTCAACCCTACACTCCCTCCAAGGCCAATATGTTTTTCCAAAGGTGTGATACCTAAGTGTTCAGGCATGATTTTAAAAAGGGCTTCTTCTATGTGTAGAATAACTTCCAAACTATTGTAGCCTAGAGATAAAAGGTACTGCAGATGCTGGAGAATCGAGATAACAAGCATGGGGCTGGATGAACACAGCAGGTCAAGCAGCATCATAGGAGCAGGAAAACTTGACGTTTCGGGCCTAAACCCTTCATCAGAAATGGGGGAGGGGAAGAGGGTTCTGAAATAAATAGGGAGAGAGGGGGAGGCGGATAGAGGATGGATAGAGGAGAGGATAGGTGGAGAGGAGGCAGACAAGTCGAAGAGGCGGGGATGGAGCCAGTAAAGGTGAGTGTAGGTAGGGGGGTAGGGAGGAGATAGGTCAGTCAAGGGAGGACGGACAGGTCAAGGGGGCGGGATGATGTTAGTAGATAGGAGATGGGGGTGTGGCTTGAGGTGAGAGGAAAAACAGGTTAGGGAGGTGGAGATGAGCCGGGCTGGTTTTGGGATGCGGTTGGGGGAGGGGAGATTTTGAAGCTTGTGAAATCCACATTGATGCCATTGGGCTGCAGGGTTCCCAGGCTGAATATGATTTGCTGTTCCTGCAGCCTTCGGGTGGCATCACTGTGGCATTGCAGGAGGCCCAGGATGGACACGTCGTCTGAGGAATGGGAGGGGGAGTTGAAATGGTTCGCGACTGGGAGGTGCAGTTGTTTGTTGCGAACTGAGCGCAGGTGTTCTGCGAAGTGGTCCCCAAGCCTCCGCTTGGTTTCCCCGATGTAGAGGAAGCCACAACGGGTACAGCGGATGCAGTATACCACATTGGCAGGTGTGCAGGTGAACATCTGCCTGATGTGGAAAGTCTTCTTGGGGCCTGGGATTGGGGTGAGGGAGGAAGTGTGGGGGCAGGTGTAGCACTTCCTGCGGTTACAGGGAAAAGTGCCGGGTGTGGTGGGGCCGGAGGGGAGTGTGGAGCGGACAAGGGAGTCGCGGAGGGAGTGGTCCCTCCGGAAGACAGATAAGGGTGGGGAGGGAAAAATGTCTTTGGTGGTGGGGTCTGATTGCAGATGGCGGAAGTGTCGGAGGATGATGCGTTGGATCCGGAGGTTGGTGGGGTGGTACGTGAGGACGAGGGGGATTCTTTTTTGGTTATTGTTGCGGGGACGGGGCGTGAGGGATGTGTTCCGGGAAATGCGGGAGACATGGTCGAGGGCATTCTTGACCACTGTGGGGGAGAAGTTGCGGTCCTTGAAGAATGAGGACATTTGAGATGTACGGGAGTGGAATGTCTCATCCTGGGAGCAGATGCGGCCTAGACCCTTAGACAGAAACATCAGTATTGTAGTGGCCTTTTTAATGGCTTTTGCTCACGATACTGAACTATCTATGTGGATGGATCCCTAAGTCTTTTTGGACATTCTAGCATTTCACCATTTTGAAATTATACTGATTTTTGCTCTTTAGGAACAAAGAGACTGATGTCGTACTTGTCTATATCAAAGTCAATTTGCCTCAATTTTCTCTGTTAATTTAGTCTCATTTTTAATCTCTTTGTAAGTTTATGTTTCTATATATGCATTAATAATGCTGCATACCTTTGTGTTATCGGCAAACTTGGACATATTACTTTCTGTCCTGGCATTTATGTCTTTAATAGGTACATGAATAGTTGAGGGACCAAAACATCCTTGTCCACTACTTAAAAGTTGATGATTGGAATCTGTGTCGATTATTTCTATGAATGGCAGGAAACACAAAAATCTCCTTAACCGTTGAATAATTTGCTTAGAATTGTGTTGGCTTAAAATTAAACTGGCAATTTATATTTATGACAGGCACTATTGAATGACTTCTGGAAATCATAAAAATAATATCCTAGGTCATCTTCTGTCAACTGAAAAAGCCATCATTTCAAAAAGCATGATACCCACTTTACAAATCTATGCTAGCTCTCTTTGGTCAAGAGAAACTTACAAAGGCAACCAATCACTCCAGCCTTAAATTACAGACTTCAGTAATTTCCAGACTACAGATGTGATATTAAGTATATTGTTTGGGTTTCCTTCCCTCTGAAATTATCTTTCTTAAATAATGGAATGACGTGTTTCCACGCTGAGGGAATAGCTGAGTAAATATGCAGAAGTGAATATTATTGAAAAAGATCACTTCCCTCATAAGCTAAATAGGTGTAATTTTTAAAAAGCTGGAATGTTTGCAACAAAATCATTATTATTCTTATCAATAACTCAAACATTGATTTATTAAAGTAATGGTGTGGCATTTATGCATCCTCACAATCTTCTTTGTTTTAACATCCGCTACTGGGTAAATAACGATTCAATGTAGCAAGCGATTTGAGCTTATGTATCCAGAATATCTGCTGATATTTGTGTTGCGCAGATCTAGAAGCAAATGACTTAAAGTTTAAAGATCTGGAGGCTGAAATTCTCCTTCCGTGTATTGATAGTGAAAGAGGCAAAAACCAGCAATATTTGACCTTGTTCTGAGGAATGGTCACGGACCAAAATGTCAACTGTGATTTCTCTTCGCAGATGCTGCCAGACCTGCTGAGCTTTTCCAGAAACTTCAGATTTTGTTATTGAATATTGACCTTGCCCTGTTTATTGCCAGCTTGCAGTTGCCCACTAAACTCTTGTCACTTGTGAATTGGCCACAGATATGTGATGATCCACGGACAGGAAATGCATTGATTTTCTTTAGCAAAGAGCTAGCATAGATTTGTAAAGGGGGTATCATGCTTTTTGAAGTGGTGGTTATTTTAGTTGACAGAAGATGACCTTAGGGTATTATTTTTATGATTTTCAGAAGTCATTCAAAGAAATCTGGAAATAACCATTCTACTGACAATGCAGTTTCAAACCCTGTCTGATATAATCCATGGCCACAGTAAGCAGAAAATCCAGCAGAAAAAACAATCTATAACATTTAAAAAGGAACTGTTGCCTAGTTTCATTCAAGTATCCAGTTAGAACATTCTCATAGATGGAAGTGAAAGCATTTTGAAGTATTTCAATTGTGACACCACAATTGTGTAGTGAATAGTTGTGGCTATTTTTATTCTTTCATAGGATATGGAGGTCCCTGGCAGGGCTAGTATCTGCTGCCCATATTTAATTGTCTTTGAGAAGGTGACATAAAGCATTCTTGAATCACTGCAGTCTGTATGGCATGGGTGCACTGAATGAACAGGTGAGGAGGAAATTACAGGATTTTGACCTAGTGGGAAGAGATATATTTCCGAGTCAGGACAACATGCACCTTAAGAGGAAATCTAAAGGTGACTTTGTTCACCTCCACCTGCTGCTCTTGTCCTTTGACCTGAAAATATTATTTGATGAAGCTGCTGTCATAAGTACAGTACATTGTTGCCCATCTTAGTCTTGTCCCTAATTCTTAGTTCATCTCACACCATTTGTTACTCCCACCATCCTTTCCTTTACATATATTCTGTGCACAACGTAAAATATGATGCACTAATTGTGTCAAGTTTAGTGAGCATCACAGTCCTATTGGATAATATTGAACTAACCCAAGGCTTTACAGTAGAGGGACAAGAGGCTTGTATGCTCTGCAGCTTAAATCTCTTGTGTTTTCTTCTGAGGACAAGATTTGGCATTGTCCAATCTGTCCCAGGATTTGTTAATTGATTAAACTAGTATTATAACCTTTAAAAGCTAGGGGAAAAAAAAAAATAAGCACTTGCAAATGGAAAGAAGTACTTTGAAATCATTCTTTCATATTCAGTTTGTAGTATGAGTCTTTGATTTTCAGCTTTTCTTTTGCATTTTCTCTTTGCCTGTTTCTTTAGATTGAAACAACATTCTCCCAACGTTCGGTTTCAAATTTATGGCTACATCTTTTATTGCTGTAGATGTTTTCTAGAGGCAAAAAACAGCAATATTTGACCTTGTTGTGAGGAATGGTCACGGACCAAAATGTCAACAGTGATTTGTCTTCACACATGCTACCAGACCTGCTGAGCTTTTCCAGAAACTTCTGATTTTGTTATTGAATATTTGACCTTGCCCTGTTTATTGCCAGCTTGCAGTTTAATGTTTAAAATTGGCTCTCAGTCACTTCTCCTAAACCTTAACTGACATGCCTTTATTCTCTAGATGCATAATTGACCAAGTGGTGGGAAACTGAGAGTAGTGGTCAATGGATATTTTTTCATGCTGGCGGAAACTTTGTAAGTTTCCCAGGAGTCAGTATTGCTGTAAATGATCAAGATCTTAGCGTGTTCAGGACAATTTCAAAGTTTGTGGATTATGTGGAACTTGGAAGCATTGTGAACTATGATGCAAACAATGTAGAACTCCAAAATGATAGAAGCAAGTTGGTAATGTGGGTAAATAAGTGACAGATGAAGTTCAGTATGGAGAAGTGTGAGGTGATGAATTTTGGTAGGAAGAACATAAATAGACAATAACAAATGGGGAGGGGGAGACATAGGAGCAATGGGACCTGAGCATGCATGTGTACGTTTCGGGCCTAAACCCTTCATCAGAAATGGGGGAGGGGAAGAGGGTTCTGAAATAAATAGGGAGAGGGGGGGAGGCGGATAGAGGATGGATAGAGGAGAGGATAGGTGGAGAGGAGGCAGACAAGTCGAAGAGGCGGGGATGGAGCCAGTAAAGGTGAGTGTAGGTAGGGGGTTAGGGAGGAGATAGGTAAGTCCAGGGAGGACGGACAGGTCAAGGGGGCGGGATGATGTTAGTAGTTAGGAGATGGGGGTGTGGCTTGAGGTGGGAGGAGGGGATAGGTGAGAGGAAAAACAGGTTAGGGAGGTGAAGATGAGCTGGGCTGGTTTTGGGATGCGGTTGCGGGAGGGGAGATTTTGAAGCTTGTGAAATCCACATTGATGCCATTGGGCTGCAGGGTTCCCAGGCTGAATATGATTTGCTGTTCCTGCAGCCTTCGGGTGGCATCACTGTGGCATTGCAGGAGGCCCAGGATGGACATGTCATCTGAGGAATGGGAGGAGGAGTTGAAATGGTTCGCGACTGGGAGGTGCAGTTGTTTGTTGCGAACTGAGCGCAGGTGTTCTGCAAAGTGGTCCCCAAGCCTCCGCTTGGTTTCCCCGATGTAGAGGAAGCCACAACGGGTACAGCGGATGCAGTATACCACATTGGCAGATGTGCAGGTGAACATCTGCCTGATGTGGAAAGTCTTCTTGGGGTGAGGGAGGAGGTGTGGGGGCAGGTGTAGCACTTCCTGCGGTTACAAGGAAAAGTGCTGGGTGTGGTGGGGCTGGAGGGGAGTGTGGAGCGGACAAGGGAGTCGCGGAGGGAGTGGTCCCTCCGGAAGACAGATAAGGGTGGGGAGGGAAAAATGTCTTTGGTGGTGGGGTCTGATTGCAGATGGCAGAAGTGTCGGAGGATGATGCGTTGGATCCGGAGGTTGGTGGGGTGGTATGTGAGGACGAGGGGGATTCTTTTTTGGTTATTATTGCGGGGACGGGGCGTGAGGGATGTGTTCCGTTCAACCAGGTGTCAAAGACATTTAAACAAAGAAAGAACTGCAGATGCTAGAAATCTGAAACAAAATCAGAAATTCCTGGAGAAACACAGGAGGTCTGGCAGTATCTGTGGAGAGAAAACAGTGTTAACGTTTCAAGTCCAGTGACCCTTCATCAAAATTGTATCTGGTTTGTTTCACCATCTGTCACACAGGAGGTGATGTTCATCTGGTTCAATGTTATCATCTTTGCTATTAGATGATTGCTGCCACCCTTCCAGCTCTTCAACCTTCAAAAGCAACAAACCACCACCAACATCCCCAAAGACTGATCTAAGATCTATCATCTCATCTATGATGAATCATTTGAAGAATGGAAAGCATTGTATTTGCACTCGGCCTCAGTCGGGGAGTTGCATAACAGAGTCATCAGTTATGGTCAAAGAGGGTAGCCCTTGACTCCCAGTAACTGATCTTTTAAGGCATTTGGCCCTGGCCGAAAAGTAGGAATCTAAAAGTGCTCAAGGATATAGGCATCATTGTAGTTCCCAGTGTATCTGGTTTAGACTTCCAAGATGTAGTACCAATGATCGCAGATGACTTGCACATTGATAGAATGGCAGTCTTTGCCATTAATGATGTCAGTTGCATTATAATATGGTTCTCTCCATACAATGTGTGTACAGTTAATAGCGTTCTTCACTTGGGGAGAGCCAGCTAAGTTGCCTAAGTCTACTGCCCGGGCTGCATACTGACCTTGTCTGAGGGAATTGAGATGAAGCAGTTGTGTGGCTCCTAACAGATCCCTAGTGGATCCTCTGAAGCAGCCAGTGATATAAAACCTCGCACAGCTGTCCCTTTCTTGGTCATTGGGATTGGATGACCAGCCACACCTCAGATGGCTGACCTAACTCCAGTAGATAGCAAAGCTCTGTGACAATGTCATGGAGCATCCACAGTCTGCAATTACATTGCATCTCTTTCACCTGGAGGAAAAAGCGTTGAGAAGAATATATTCTGGGCCTCCTGTACTTCCTGCACATCCTGAGGGGAACTTTAGTTGTGATCACATGTTGACCTATTCAGCAGTGACTGGAGGTTGCTGCTGGTCCTGGGCTTGCTTTTCCTCCTCAATGTTCTGTACCTTTGCTGTACATCAGGAACATTGACAATAACCCCTGCTGTGGCTGGATCCGTTTGCCATTCTTGCACTCAACCTGTGTAGGGAAAAAAAGGAAACAGAACAGATACTTGTTAATGTGAGCAGTCAGCATTCACATCACTTACAAATGATGGTTTAGCATAGTCCACAATACAGTGGGACATGGGGGACGCTGACAAGGTGGGCCATGGAATGCCTGTACATGAACCTTTGACATTAATAATTTATACGCATGAGTACAGCACAAGCTGCACAAATACAGCGAGAGATTTTATAAGTACTGTGTCCTTATTCCTTTTTCTCCTAACCTACATCACCCAAAAAAGGCAACATTTCATAGAAGAACATGTGGTAAATGCCTTCCACTCAAGATGAGAGGCAATCAGTTCCATAGCTCATCTCCCTGAATTGGACATAGAGCCCCAACTAATATGTGACCAGAGGCCTGAGTGATCTGTTTGGATCAATAACTTACAGTAAATCGTCTGTCAGTTTGTACAGGACCTGCAGGAATGATCCAGTGACATGCACTTCCAACTCTCAATACCCAACCAATACCAGTGTACCATGTGTAAGGCCTTGGAGTGATATTGGAAGTGGACTATGACTTACTATACAAGAACTCTGACTGAAGAGTGCCTTCCTTTACTTGACAGAAGACTTTGAGACATGGTAATTTGTTTAAAGCACATGCAGTGCGTTGCTTTATATGCTGCTGGTATATGGTGTGGGTACGAGGTTGATGAAGCATGGTGACGTTCAGTAACAGCCCCATGACTGATAGCTGCTGACAACCATGACAAGCTGCTTTGGTTCAGGTCTGTGCTAAGCAGTACGGCATGATAGAATTACTGGGAACTTTTAAGTTCTGGCTGAGAAGGGAAAGTGCAAAAAAGCACAGCAGGGTAGAGACATGAACATCCAAGTAGGTGCAAAGTGAGTGAACACTAAACGAGTAGACAAGGAACCCCGAGATGCAGTCTGCTCCAGTTCAAGACTCAGGTCCAGTCTCTCTGTGTATTGTGTCCTGACAGCAGAATTACAATGAAGTGTCGGTGCACTCTAAATGTCAGCATTGAAACATTGAAGCTCTGATCCGTATTGCAAATGATTTGGAAATGTGCATATCAATGACGCAAAAGGAACTAATGTGAATTAATGCTTATGTATGCAAATAGGCTTTTTGCTACTTACTAGTAAGATTCTCATCTTACTGTTCAACACCTGGTTGGAAAATGGGATGTTTTGCACTCAACATCGGGAATCTCTTTATTGCTGATCACATTCCGTTTTACTAATTGTCTTGCCAAGGATCATGTCATTTAAGGGCATGGAGCGGACAAAAGGCCTACTCCTGGACAATAACTCTTGAGTGATTCTATGACTCTTAATACAGTACACAGCAGTCATGCCTTGATTCAAGCATTGCCACAGTTACAAGTGCCATTTTAAGCAGTAGCTCCAATTGAGGAAATGATGTTTTACTTAACTTGGGGCGGCACGGTAGCTAGCACTGCTGCCTCTCAGCGCCAGGGACCCAGGTTCAATTCCAGCCTCAGGTGACTGTCTGTGTGGAGTTTGCACATTCTCCCCGTGTCTGCGTGGGTTTCCTCTGGGTGCTCAGGTTTCCTCCCATAGTCCAAAGATGAGCAGGATAGGTGGATTGGCTATCCTAAATTTCCTATAGTGCCCAGAGGTGCTTAGTTTAGGTGGGTTAGACAAGGGAAATGTAGGGGTAGGGGAATGGGTCAGGGTGGGATGTTCTTCATAGGGGCGGTGTAGACTTGTTGGGCCGAATGGCCTGTTTCCACACTGTAGGGTTTCTATGATTTCTTCACACTCTCTGGTCAGTTGAAAACCACACTTGTGATGCACGAGCACTGTGCAAATTAGCAGAGGGATCCCTTCAGTGTGGCAACCGTGAGAAATATATTAGCACAAATACACAGATACCACCAATGTAGCCAGGCAAACATTTCTCCCTCTGTTTGTAAAATGGGTATGATTATACACAAAAAAAAATTGACATAATTGATTTCATGCTAGTAATCCAGAACCCAAAGCAAATGTGCATCATAGTGTTTAATTCTATAAATGACTAATTTAAACAGTAAATCTTTGGAAGCTATACTTGAATTTAGTAATGTTCTTCAATTCGGAACAATAGGTCATGTGTGTTTTGTGGCTGGGAATTCATAGAACTCATCAAGGTAGGGTGAAAATCTCTCCAATGCTTCCATTACAGCAATTCCACAGAAATGAGTTTAGACACAAACTGACTTCTCCTCTGTGTGACTTTCTTGCATAAAATGGTGTGAAGTAGTCAGTCCTATTCTGATGGCGTGGGTAATAGAAAGGTCTCACTGGGTGTGAGTATTGTTCTTTTGTGGCTGACATTAAACCAGACAGCCGGAGAAGGTAAAGAGAATTTTAATGTGCATCTAATTCAGGTTATTCCTGGGGGAATAAAAAGCGCTTACATCCCTCACCTTGAAAATAATGTGTTAGTAATAATGCTCCCACCTCTATATACTTTCAGATGATTTGCTATTGGAGATCAGTAAGGAATATCTCGGCATGTCAAGGATATCCTCTAGTGACAAGTAAACAATATACAAACAATTTGCATTACACAATCTGCTGCCATCCCTCCCCCAGTATACTGAACTGGTGACCCATTTGGCCTACTTTCTGATGATTCCAATGCCTTTCAACCAATCTAGAAAATCTGAAGGCTTTGAAGTCTTACCAATAATGACATTCCACCCACACTTAGTAGCCTGGCTGGTGTCAAATTAGCAGCAACAGCAAATATGGTACTGAATTATGAAGTGATTCTACTGCTGTTCAGCTGAGAGAACCTTTGCTGTGTGCTACGTTTGTAGGAAAGTAAGCAGAAAAATAGTGGTGTTACTTCATAACACTTGATTCTGCTACAAATAGAGTTAACTGTACCATGGCAAAGAAAGGAACTGCCATTTTTCAAACAATTCAGCTGGTTTTAATTTCTCAGTAAAATTGATAGATTATTTACCCATGTCAGATACTTAGAATGTAAAAAAAAGTGGAATTAACAAAAGCCATTTGAGTCATTATCTCTCATACTTTCAGAAAACATGTGGAATCCATTGTTATGAACCTTACCTAACTCACTTAAACAGGTTCCATACAATTATCTGCAACTGCAGTTATTCTCACTTCTACTTGTAATCAGATATGCAAACAGACAATCTTTATTAAAACAAAATGCTAAAATATAAAGTATCTTCGTTGTGTCCACATGCTCAAATGGGTTTGTATTGACAGGAATCTTTCTACTCCCATCTTTGTGGAGATCAGTTCATCTTATGAAGCATATAACGGAATTGTAGGACTACTTATCATTATTTGTACAATGTTTATGCCAAAGAATAATGTCCAATGCTTAATAAGGCATGCGAAATTTGGTGTTAATAACAACATTTATACAAAACAAGTTTATGTAGATTCATTTTTTATATTGTTCTTCAATTATATTGTACATTAGATAACGACGACTAAATAGAATACATTATGTTCAGTGCTTCTGTTTGCATGGTGTATATTTCAGATAGGTAGTGTGGTATGATGCATGCTCGCAGACTGGTTTACCTAAAATCTAATTTTCTAACAAACGGCTGAAGTAACAGCTAACTGGACAGATTTACAACCTGTGTAATGTATAATGCTAAGAACTCCATTTGTACAGGCTTACTAAAAAGTTTACACTTCATGGTTTATGGGTCTTATGTGCTGTAAGTATTGGAATATTTTCTAGAGAGTAAACCTCTCCTGGTGTGACAGATATACAGTTGGTGTCCATCTATACATCCACTGTTTACATATGTTTTGCATATACTCAATTTTTTTTGTTAATTCATTATTTTAGATACAATATCTTAAATTGTACATGCATGGCATATTTCTGTTCCAATTAAATAATAAAAAATCACTACATAGTAATCAAAAATCTAGTGATGGTTGTAATATGGTGGAGTTTTCTAAACATTTTTTTTCTGTTTAAAAACCCTGTCGTGCTGAAGTCAATGCTTGTTTATGGCACTGCAGGTGACAGGCAAAATAAAATTTAACAGACTTGAGAACAGAGAGACATGGAGACAGAGAGATGTGATAAACCCACCACTTCTGCAGAGATGAAAAGTCTGGTGAAAATGAACCTCATTACCATATTTAAAATTAGTTTTGAAGACATGCTAATAAATGTGTGCATAGATCATTCCTAACAGAAGTAAGCTCATCTCGCATATGCTTCACAAAGAGAACCATTTTGTATTAAGAGGAAGCCAGCATTTTTAAGAATGATCCATTAATTCTGACTGCTGCAATTCAAAACATATTTCAAGTTGAGATATTTGACACTATTTTCCCTGATTTTTTTTTTTTAAGCAAGATTAGCTCGGTAAATGCAGAAAGGAAAGTTTTAGCCAAGATTGTTTCAGTTGCTTGGGGACAGTATATGTGGATTACCATTATTTAATGTTATTTGAAGGTAGATGAAGTGGACAGGCAGCAGACAGGGTGAGGATTTACTTGAAACAAACACAGAGATTGCTGGAGAAAAGAAGCTGAGAAGTTATTTCTCTCTCTCCGTAGATGCTGCCAGACCTGTTATGTTTCTCTCGCATTTTCTACGTTTGTTTCAGACTTCCAGCATCCACAGCATTTTGCTTTTATTTGAGAATATACTTGAGATGGACTGTCCGAATCCATTACTATCTAGGCCCAAAGTCTAACTTGGCATGTCTGAGGGTAGCTTTTAGTGTATGATACATTTCACTTGCAAGGTGGTTACAAGTGTTGTGTCAGCTGCTGGGAAGTGTCCTCCGACTGGTGTCAGAAAGTCTGTAAGTCACTTAGTAGGCTTCTAGCATGAAAAGCAGCAGTGACAGAAGTGCTCAGGTAACTTGTGTATAGTTCACAACAACGCAAAATATCTTATTTTTTACTTTACCCAACTCTTAAGATTTCTACAACTTAGATCAAAGAGGCAGATTGCCCTTATCTACAATAAACCGGAATGTGCTTTCAGTAATGGGAGCAGCAGCAGGCCTTCGCCTAAGTCCAATGTGTGGAAAACATGGTGAACATTGAACTCAAGAAGAAAAATATTGTGATGTAAAGTTATGAAATGAATCGAAAAAGTCAAATGTGAAACAGCCACTGAAGAAGGAAGCTGATGAGCACAAAGGCACAGGCACAGTCTTCAGCATTTAACTCAATAATCTCCATTGTTAGTTTTGAGAAGATGAGCCAACAATGGGTGAGACTTAGGTAAGGAAAGAAAAAAAACTGCAGTGGGAGAGAAACTCAAATTAATGGCACACTAAAATCACACTGAAAGACAAATGAGTTTTACAGCTCCAATCGGGCATCCTAAAGGACCAGATCAAATCAGATACTCCAGGAAAATGGAAACACAAGGGAAAAAAGAAACAGAGAAGTTGGGAAAGCTGATTTATGTCATAGAGTCATACAGCACGGAAACAGACCCTTTGGGCCCTCTTATCCATGCTGACCAGGCTTCCTAATCTGAAGTAGTCCCATTTGTCTACAGTTGACCCACATCCCTCTAAACTTTACCTGTCCGTGTACCTGTCCGAATGTCTGTTAAATGTTGTATTCACTCTATTACTTCTCCTTTTTAAATCCTTCCCCTCTTATCTTAGACCTATGTCCTCTTGTTTTCAACTCCCCTATCCCAGGAAAAGACCTTTGCTATTCACCTTTTCTAATACCCTCATGGTTTTATAAGCCTTGATAAGATTACCCTTGATCAATCTTGTTCTCTTCCCCTCTGCTTCAACCTTTTGACCAGAAGTAAATACAGTTGGGCTGAAGCATGGTTGTCTGTAAGAATTAGACTGGCCTTTCTGTAGTGGTCATGTGGGGTGGCTGGAAGTAGGAACGGGCATGTTGTGACCAGAACCCGTCTCATGTTGAGTCTGAGGTGTATACCAAAAAAAATCAAGCGCTGTTTGTATGGTAAAATACTGTTGCAAACTATAATGGATAAAACAAAGCATCCAAGCCCACCACAACCGGTGCTAAGTTGCAGCAGTACGTACCACCTACAAGATGCACTACAGAAAAGATTCTTAGGCGGCACTTTTAAACCCACAACCACTTAAACCTAGAAGGACGAGGACAGCAGATACTTGGGAACACTGGTAGCTGCAAGATCCTCCTCCAAGCCACTCACCATTCTGCCTTGGAAATATATCGCTGTTCCTTCATTGTTGCTGAGTCAAAATCCTAGAATTTGCTCCCTAAGAGCTTTGTGGGTAAACCTGCAGCACATAGACTGCAGCAGTGCAAGAAGGCAGCTTATCAGCACCTTCTCAAGGACGATTAGAGATACAGTATTACATAGTACATATAGTTTTATATAGTACATTATTCATCTTACAACAGTCATCTCAATTTTGTAGTCATTGAAGAGTAATGTTGACCTCAAAGGTAGCTGTGGCAAAGGTCAATGATCTTTAATATTTAGATTTCCCTCTTCTGCCAACAACTTGAGAGTTAAATTGAGAATTTAACTCTTAAGTGAGGGAGATCTCTAGACACAAAGGCGTGTTGATGTCATCAAGCAGGGTATGCAGCCAATCACAATGAAGTATTTTAACTGACTGCAAATCTGGAATTGAATTGAATGAGTTTCGTTATAATTTGCATTTTCTGATAGTAAAATAAATCAATATAATTATCAGTTAATGCAGATGCTAAAATAAATAAGAAAAACAAACTTTTAACATGTGCGTTTATTATCTTTTATACTGCCATTTCATAGAAAGTCTTAAAAAAAAAACAAAATAAACTTATTTATTTTTACGGTGTATATTTTATGAACATGCTGGAACATAAACATCCAGAATAATTCAAGCAATATTGACTAAGACTTGATTTCAGAATCGACATTTTAATGATTACCTTAAATTGATCTAAATGCAAATCAGGAAACCCTGAGTACATTTGTTCTGCTAATAAATAAGAAGGCAGCAAGTAAAAGAAAGGCTCCAGTGGGTGCTGGTGTGGTTTTCTGAGTATTCTAGTTTACATAAGATAACCTATTAGCAATAAAGTTCTATCATTATTGTAATACCTCGAGATGAATAATGGTGCTATTTCCATTTCTTACAGTAGATTTTACACACTGATACCAGACCCACACAAACCCTTCCTCCTACTCCCGACCAACAGTATGGAGCTCTTCAAAGTTGCTTGAAAGCTTGAGTGCTGGTTGCTTGGAGATTTTATCCATTCACGATTGATATAGTTCATAACACCTCTGCACAACCTACACTCCAGCGAGTTACTTGAACAACATTTACAGCAGCTCTGGTTGGTACCTTATGAATGCCCTGAACCATGGTCACAATAATGATCACGACTCTACCAATATTCAAAACAATAACACACAGTTCATCAAATATAACAAATACAAAAATGGTAGGGACAGGCAATAGCTAATATATGATTAAGTACAGCTGGGGAAACAGATCCTCCGGTTGGAATCAGCTCTTGATACTGAAATCTAGAATTGGTCCTATTGATAATCCTTTCTTAGTCATATTGACATCTTATTATCTGCGGTGCCCACATTTAGGATGGAAGGGCATTTTATTTCACCAAATTGGCTTCTCGACATTTTGAAAGAGGCCTCCTTATGAAGCAGACCTTTTTTGAGATACAGTAACCTCATATGTGTATTCTGTGCAACTAGCTTAATATCACCAGATGCTACATTAACTGACTGGTCGTTATAATGCATTCTAGAAATGTGAAACTTTCAATATTTGAGATAAATCAGCCTTGATCACTTTTGTCCCCTCTCAGTTACTACGAACATCAAAAGACAGAAAAATAATGAATAGAAACAAGGTTGTAATTTCTGTGTGGTGTGCATAATTATTTGGGATTCAATAAACTCTCAATAGAGTAGTATTTAGGGTTATGAGCACAAAGAATTGACAGAATACTTCAATGTACAATATTGAATTATTAATGAATTGTCAGGTTAATCATCTTAAAGTAAAATGAGTGCAGCTTACTTACCTAGATGCAATCTGGTTCCAGTTTAGAAAAATAATAACTGTCTAGTTAAATACCATTTTCTAGGCATTTTAAATTTGTTCATTAAATACGCATTATATTCAAGGGTATAGTTTTAAAATATGTTTAGTTAAAGTCATTTTTATAAGGGACCTTAATTTGTTAAATATTATATGACTAGATTTCACTAAAATATATCGTTTTGCAGTACAGTAAGCATTCAGATTAATAGTTTAGCTCTGACCATTGCAGATGCTAATATGTTAATTCTTCATCTAAATGGGTCAGCCTAACATCTCTTCATTCACTAACTACTGGAGTCTACCCAGTGAGCATCTCATTTAGATATTCTAAACTGCCCTGTCTTTATATATCTACACCAACATTTTTCTCCACAAATTAGTTTTAATTGCATTACAGCATACCTTCTGCTCAGTGTAGTTTACTCGTTATTGCAGGAAACATTTTTGGAGAACAATAGCTCATCTAAAACATGTGCATTCTTTTACAGAATTGGAACACAGTTAGATCATAAGACATAGGAGTGGAAGTAAGGCCATTCGGCCCATCGAGTCCACTCTGCCATTTAATCATGGCTGATGGGCATTTCAACTCCACTTACCTGCACTTTCCCCATAGCCCATGATTCCTTGCGAGATCAAGAATTTATCAATCTCTGCCTTGAAGACATTTAACGTCCCAGCCTCCACTGCGCTCCGGGGCAATGAATTCCACAGGCCCACCACTCTCTGGCTGAAGAAATGTCTCCTCATTTCCGTTCTAAATCGACCCCCTCTAATTCTAAGGCTGTGCCCACGGGTCCTAGTATCCCCACCTAACAGAAACAACTTCCCAGCGTCCACCCTTTCTAAGCCATGCATTATCTTG